>CM065803.1:94301500-95501500 GCA_033398695.1 Orobanche coerulescens
ATGACGGTTTGATTTATTTATTATTATTTCAATTCATTCGTTATTCTATTGAATTGGATTCTTCTTACTGTTCTTAATGCTTTTTAATTGTCTGGACAACAGTTGAATTGTTTTGAATGTCTTTATGGATTCGGGAGATGAAATTTAGGCATAGTTCTTGTGAGACGAATCATAATTTTCGTGAGATAGGAATATACTCATGGGAATTGTGAAGCCTATTTATTGTAGGAATTCTTGAACTGTTTTAGCTATTAATTATCTAATTCGAATAGGGATATATCGAGTTAATAATTCGTAGTATTTTCTATCGACCTTGGGAAAGGCTTTAGAATAATTTAGGAATTCCTGGCTTACAATCAATTGAATAAAAGTGAATTGAATTGAATAAAAAATCATTTCTGATTGTTTGAGTTGAAAATCATAATCCTACACCCTTATTATTATTTTTTTTATTATTACTATTAATATTTTCTATTTGTTTTTCTGTAATTAGTTTAGATATAAATTCCATATAATTATTCTTCAAATAAAATTGTGAGTTGACTATATTTTGGTACTTAGTGAAATCAGTCCTCGAGGGAACGATATCTTACTTATCACTTTATTACTTGTTGACACCGTGCACTTGCGGCATAGTGTGAGGGATTTTCTCACAACAAGTTTTTGGCGCTGTTGCCGGGGATTGATTTTTCGCTAATATCATTACCAAGCGACTCTAATTTTAATTTGAAGATTTTTTTTTCTTTAGTCTCTATATTTTTATTTTTTTTATTATGTTTTCCTTTGATTATCGTGACTCTTGGCATTTCATAAATTTCGATGATCTTAATAATTTGCCTAATAGGGTCAGTCAGCCCCCTCCCCCGAAACAAAAGACCATGCTTGAACAATGTGTAGACGCTCTCAATAATCCTGATAGTACCCCTCTTGAGCGAGAATGTGCAAGTCGTGGTCTTGAGATTCACTGCGGTTATTTTCCAGCTCATTGCTTTAGTAGTGAAGTTGAGGGGGAGGTTGAGAAGAAAGACATGTTGAGTTTTAGGGTCGATCCCCCAGCACCTGATAATTACATAAAGTGTGATGAGCCTGTAGAAGAAGTTACCATTGATGATGTTTCCAAAGAAATTTCATTTATTTGTCATCAAACTTCGACTAATAAGGTGAACACTTTTGTGCCTAAAATTTTATTAACGGTGCCGCGCATAATTTTTCCTAAATTCATAATGGGAGAGATTGATCCCATTACTTATGATTTTGTTGAGGCTGATTTCTTGAGTTCTAATGAGGTTGTTCATGATATGTCTTTATTATTTACCCATTCGAACTTTGCTTATTTTTTCATACCGTATCATTATTACATTCTTCCATCATTTTTTGGTTGTCTGCATAAGTATTCTTAGTGATTAATGAATTAACATGATCGACATGATCAAAAATGAAAATGATGATTGAGGATTGTTGACTGTTGAATGATGAATGAGTGATTCTTATTGCCAGAAATTATACCATGGCGTCAGAAATCTTACTGTTCCTTGGTCTGAGGGGCTCGGCTCTTGCACAGGTCACACGTGACGCGAAAGTCCAATGATACTAGTCTGATGAATGATGATTTCAAATGAGACATGACTCGGAAGGTAGTATTCAAAACCACGCTCTGATACCAACTCTGTAACACCCCAAACTAGGCGAATATTACAGTGCCGTGGACCCCCGACTAGGACCCACTAGGCGAATGAAAATTAATGACTTAAATAATATAATTGTAGTACCGAACCACATTATATCATCAATTACTCCGATGAGGAGTTTCAAGTACAACACACCGAAGATAATACAGAATACATGTATATTTTATATGAAGAAAAAATATACAACACTGAATAAAATGAGTATTCAAACGGAAATCTGCAGCGGAAATAAATGAATGAACATGAAAGACTGAAAAGGACTGGGTCCTCTACTTGTATCATTAGGACTCCTAGCCGTCAACGTTCTCTTCTCATGATTTAGCCTTGCTATGACCTGAAAACAACATCCCCCAACGGGGTCAGTTACACAGAACAACAATCCTCAAGAGTTGAATAAACAGAATCATGATATATCTTAATTATGAAATTAAGCTGAAGAGGGGCATCATAGTACGCCGTAATGGTTTGTGCATGTGCACAAGACGAGTGTCCGGACACACCCGACCTTGTACCTAATTAGTCTCACGGAAGTACATTACCGTGTGCACAGTCCATTGTGTCGGTGAACCCGATCACATGACTATCATGTGCCCAGCTAAAAATTCCACACATCCCCACCCGGCCACACAATATGAACCTAGAAAGTCATATGAATAAGAATGACCATGATGAACATTAATGAATAACAATTCGACAAGTGTCAAGAATGACTCACCAGGTTGATATATTAGTGAAATGAAAGATAGCTCATTGAAATGATTGGAACCGTCGTTCCTCGTTAATGAAATGATTATTTGACAATTACAAGCATCAATACGATTAATATGTTATGAATGAATTATGATTATGATTCATGAATGAACAACCACGAAAGGAGTGGGTATCCTTTTAACCGAGTAAGAATTAACTTACACAACACCGGTGAAGAATCTCCTTCCTCGAACAAACGTCCTACAATGAGATGTCGGTCGTTTGAACAACCTTGAAACACAATTACAAATAATCCGCTTAATATACGTATCAAGCATGAATCACGACTAACTCAAATCTCGATACAACAATATCCAAACTCATTGAGGCATTCAAACAGCACTTAGCGAACATCATCATTTGATTATAACCAATCCCAAATATATCGAAACCAACTCCAAAATGAGTAGTTTAATCCAACAAAACACCTTAAATGATATCAATAATCCAATACGAAACCACAACTCGATCTTACGACAACTATAATCGAAAACCCCCAAAAATAACCAACGTCAACATCAAGGGTTATTGATTAATTCTCCAAATATTCATCAAATCCGAAAAACACATCAATAAATCTGTAGGAATATATGTATCCAAGGTAGATAATCCATATCTAACATATTCCCAACATAATAGAAAGCTTACACGAAGAGATCAGAAGGAAAAACTCAAAAATCTGAAATTCTAGATCCAAGAAGTTATTACCTTGATTTGATGTGTTGGAGAGGATGAAATGATGATTAATTCGAATGATAAGCTTGAAGATGATGTTAGATGGATTCAACTTTAAGAAATCTCTCCAAAATGCCCGAAATCGCCCAAAACCGTCGAAGGAATGAAGTGAAATGAACAAATGACGAATCTGGACTGCACTTCCAATTTATACTGGTCCCAGCTTAGCGCACGCTATGACCTGATATGTAGCATGCGCTAACGGGTTAACCAGACAGTCCAGTGAGCTCTGACTACCTCGTTAGCGTATGCTATGAACTTGGTAGCATGTGCTAACACCTTCCCGATAGCGTGCGTTAACCCATAATTTTAGCGTGCGCTAACTGAATATCTGATGCCTAGTAACTGAAGTCCAGAACCTCATGTTCTCTGATCTGCTCAAGATAGCATACACTACACCCAAAACTCAGCATGCGCTACTACACCATTAGCGTACGCTATAATCTACTCAGAGCATGCGCTATGAATTATTCCAAATCAGTCCAGTACCCACTGGACTCTGCCTGATCGGCCTTAGCGCGCGCTACACTGACCTAACGTGTGCTATCCAAACTTACTAGCGTGTGCTACTACAACTCGACTGTAGTCGAGTGCCTTCTGGACTGCAGGCCTGAACCACATTAGCGTGCGCTAATATGGAGAGGTAGCGTGCGCTACCCGTACTCAATTAGCGCGCACTAAGAAGAGTACGTAGCGTGCGCTACTCCTCACACACAGCCAGCTATAATGATGACAAAGATGATATGCTCGGTCCGACTCTCCAACCGGGTTGAATGACAATTAATAACTGATACACGGTACAAAATTACTCCGAACGGTGAACACAATGAATGAACGTGAATGATGAATGATTATTAATGAGTGAAAAATTACTGAGTGGCAATTACTGAATGATAATTACTGAGTGATAATGAATGAATTACAACCGGGTATTACAAGCAAGGCTCGGTACAGACATCTAGGTCACTCGCCGTGTCCGACTATCGATCTCCACCTTACTATACTCCACCATACGGTGCCGGAAGAGGTCGTGGGCACGGGGGAGGTGCTGCACCTTCCTCGGGGACACTACCATCCCGTGTGTTCGAATTGAGGGCTACTGATGACCAGACCGCACCTGATGTCTCAGGTACACTTCTTATTAATTCCTAGCCTACTCATGTACTATTTGATACTAGAGCGACGCACTCGTTTATATATGTGGAATGTGTTAATCATTTGAACCTTCCTTGTGTACCTTGTGAATATTTTACTATTAAGATACCCGAGGGCAGCAGAGTTGGGGGTAATTTGGAAATCCGAAACTGTCTGATCCGTATTGATGATCAGGGATGGACAGCGAATCTCATGGTTTTTCCACTTCAGAACGAAGATGTTATCTTGGGCTTGGACTGGATGACTGTGCACCGGATGATATTAGATACGTATCACCTGACCGTTTCCATCATAACTTGTGATGGTGCCACTCATATAATCAGGGGTCGGGAACACTTTAGTACTAAAGGGTCACTGAGCCTCCTTACGACGGGAGTATCTTGTGACACTCGAGAAACGTACTACTAGTGTTACGTTCTTAAGAAGGATGCATCACAGCTATCGGTTGATAACATTCCTGCGGTGAGCGAATTTCCAGATGTTTTTCTCGATGAATTACTAGGGTTGCCACCACGACGAGAAGTGGATCTCTCGATTGAACTTGAGCCGGGGACGACGCCTATCCCCAAAGCGCCATACATGATGGCACCAACTGAAATGTAGGAATTAAAGTCACAACTCGAGGAATTGCTAAAGAAGGGACTGATCCATCCGAGTACGTCGCCATGGGGTGCGCTAGTCCTTTTTGTAAAGAAGAAGGACAACTCCCTGCGTCTGTGTATCGATTACAGAGAACTAAACAAAGTGACTTTCAAGAACCGTTATCCACTTCTGAGGATTGATGATTTACTGGATCAATTACAGGGGGCGACATTGTTCTCAAAAATCGATCTACGGTCCAGATATCACCAATTGCGAATTCGAGAGGAGGATATTCCCAAGACCACATTTCGATCAATATATGGACACTATGAGTACATGGTGGTGTCGTTCGGCTTAACTAATGCCTCAGCTATTTTTATGGAGTTAATGAACAAAGTTCTGACAGATTTTCTCGATAAGTGTGTGGTGGTTTTCATTGACGACATTTTAATCTATTCCCGGAGCCGACTGGAACACGAGGAACACTTGAGGCAGGTGCTAACTGTTTTGTGGCAACACCAAATTTATGCTAAACTTTCTAAGTGCGAGTTTTGGATGCCAGAGGTAACCTTTTTGGGACATGTAATTTCAGCAGAAGGCATCAAGGTAGACCCCCAAAAGATCGAGACAGTGATGAGTTGGGAACCACCTAAGAACGTCAAGGAAGTGTGGAGTTTTCTGGGATTGACAGGATATTATCGATGGTTCGTCGAGGCTTTTTCTTGTATCGCTCGGCCATTGACAAATCTACTAATGAAGAGTACCAAGTTGGTCTCAACAATGGATTTCCAGGAGAGCTTCGATAAATTAAAGAGGAGACTTACTACTACTCCGGTGTTGGTGTTACCGCAGGGCACAGAAGGGTTCGTGATTTACACAGATGCATTTAAACATAGACTAGGATGTGTCTTCATGCAGAACGACAAGGTTATTGCATACGCCTCTCGACAACTCAAACCGTACGAGGTGAACTATCTGATGCATCACTTGGAACTGACTACAGTGGTCCACGCTCTTAAGATCTAGAGACACTATTACTTGCAAGATTTTTACGGACCACAAGAGTTTAAAATATATTTTCACCAAAAAAGAGTTAAACATGCGGCAGAGGCGCTGACTAGAACTAATCAAGGATTATGACGTAGAGATTTTATATCATCTTGGGAAGGCCAACGTCTTAGAGGATGAACTTAGCCGTAAGACGGCGCAAGAGATGATGCAATCCGGTTTAATAGTACAATCAGAATTGCAACAGGACCTCAGGATGAATGGTATTGAAGTATGGGTACAACACCGCCAGGGACAGTTGTGCTCAATTAATATTCATTCATCCCTGCTGTATGAGATACGTCTAGCACAAATGGAATACCCTAAACTACGTGCGATCGGTGCAAGGGCCGAGGGGGAAGTTATCTCAGACTACAGGATCCAAGGGGGCTTGGTGAGATTTAAGGACAGGATCTGTATCCCGCCAAATGATGAGCTAATGCAAATATACTGAAGGAAGCTCACTCTACTCCATATTCTGTGCATCCCGGGGCAAGCAAAATGTATAAAGATCTGCGGAAGAGCTTTTGGTAGAAAAACATGAAACATGAAGTTTCCAGATTCATTGCGCGATGCATGACGTGTCAACAAGTGAAGATCGAACATCGCCGACCGGCCGGAATCATGCAACCCTTACCCCTTCCGGAATTGAAATGGGAGAGCATATCCATGAATTTTGTCACCAAGTTACCAACAACGATGGGAAGTAAGGACACGATATGGGTCATTGTAGACCGACTGACGAAGTTAGTCCATTTCATTCCGATCCAGAAGACTATCGGAACAGAGCAGTTGGCCAACATCTTTATCTGGGAAATCGTGAGACTACATGGTGTTCCCTCGGCGATCATATCAGATAGAGACACTAGGTACGTGTCCTGATCCTGTAAGGCTGTCCATAAGGCTATGGGTACTCAGCTACATTTCAGCACAGTCTATCACCCTCAAACAGACGGACAGACGGAACGTATGATACAGACCCTGGAGGCCATGTTAAGAGCATGTGTACTCGATTGGGGCAAAGATTGGGCTAAATATGTGAGCATAGGCATGGCACCCTTCGAACCCTTGTACGGTAGGAGATGCAAGTCTCCCCTATGTTGGGATGATGCTTCCGATGCCGTCGCCACCGAGTTGGATCTGATCCAGGAATCTATTAAGAAGATTTACGTCCTCCGGAAACACATGTTAGCAGCACAGAGCCTCCAGAAGTCATACGCCACGGATCGCCAACGACCGCTGGAATTTCTAGTTGGGGATCACGTTTGGGTCAAAGTGTCGTCGATGCGGGGCATCCGACGTTTCGGCCAGAAGGGCAAGATGAGCCCGAGGTTTATCATCTCATTTGAGATTTCAGACAATGTGGGTAGGCTCGCTTATTGATTAGCACTGCCACCATCATTGGACAGAGTGCACGGTGTATTCCATGTATCCCAGTTGGGGAAGTAAGTTTATGATCCGAGTCACAAAATCAATTTTGAGGAGTTAGAGATTTCTAATGATGCTACCTTTAGAGAAGTGCCAATCGCGATTCTAGATCGACGCATAAAGACCTTAAGGAATAAAGCCATACCCCTTTTGAAGGTTCGTTGGTCACACCACGACATGGAAGAAGCAACTTGGGAGACTGAGTCTAGCATGAGAGAGTGTCATCCCGAGTTATTTTCTTAGTTTCGGGACGAAACTATTTTAAGGGGGGTGGTATGTAATACTACGAGTATTCCATGTTGTTTAAAACTTTATACCTCGTTTTAATGATTAAATAAAGTGCTCCATACCGATGCATGTACCTTTATACGTATTATGTGTAGACTATGCTGTGATGTATAAGGTCTTGGATATACTTAATTGTTTTGTGATGTGATTTTCTGATATTGATGATATATTGGTAACTTACCTGGATGTCGTTGAGCAATTATCGGTGCGAATATGACAGTGGCCAACGTCTTGTTCACCGAGAAATTGCTGGATGAGTCTAAAGGGAAGTCATGTTATAAGGATTAAACATAATATTACAACTTAATGTATTAATCAATCTTATGTATGTTAACGGCAGAGCATTACGTAAGATATCCACATCGCATTACGCACATTATAGATCAGGCATTACGTACGTAAAGCTGTCTTCAGATGAGATTCGCGATCCCGCGTGGTCGGGGCAACTTTCGGCGTGACAACGGCCACTAGTCAAATGAGCATTACGTATGTAACTCAGCAATACATTACGTACGTAATGAGCCATGGCATTTCGGGCAGTATCCTCTGAGAATCACTTACGTACGTTATCCCTCTGGAAGCCACATACGTAACGATGTTTACGTACGTAAAACCTTAGGCATTAGGTATGTAATGCTGGCCTGGTGTTATAAAATGACACTTCCTCTTTCATTTCCCCCAACCCTTGAACACTTCCTCTCGCCTAAATATCACCTTCCAACCCTCCAAATCGAATGTTAAGCCTTCCTAGCTGTGTATTATCATAGTAGAGTGGATTGATCAAGCTCCGGAGAAGGTTTTGAAGGTGTTGTCCTCCTATTTTTCATCGTCCCTTGTTGTTCTTCCTCGTATCTCGTCAAGTAAGGTAAGTTTATCAACCTTTGAATTAGTCTCAATGTCGTTAGTTGAGTTGTACTACATTCGAATGGCTTGGGTAGTGTAGAACTCTTGATAATAATCGAACCGGTGGGGATAATCATAATCGTTAATCGAAACCTATCAAACTAGTATTTTGTATGACTTGTGGTAGTAATCATAGTTGGATTTTACAACTCATAATCGAACTTGTAAATTACCAACACCATGGAATCATCATGTTATGGATTGTGATTGTAATCCGATTTTCGTATTGTAAACTCATTGGTAATTCCTTAACGAATTAGTCGTCAATTATCAAATTGGATAGGTGATCTAATACATTAGGAATACATGAGAATTATGTTTGTTCGTTCTTCCCTAAGAGATTATGGAATTTCGAAATTTAGTAAGTAACAAATTACGGATGGCTATAGTCATAGTCATAACATAGAAATTTTGTGCAAAAACAATATAGCTACATGAGATAATAACCGAGAATTGGTGGAACAAGGAATTTAGTAATTCGCATTGTCGTTAAACACGGGATTTTGGTTTCGGCGTTATAAAACTAACTAGGTTAAAATCCTATCGGGACGGGGCAAATTATCGCTATTCGTCATTATCACCATAAGGTATTAATCGAAGAATATGTAATAGGTTGAGCTCTCAGGTGTGGTCGTTCGAGCCATTGTGTATCAAGGGAGTAACTCTCGTCGGAACTAAGGCAAGTGAAACTTGCTCGGAATATGTTACAGTAAATTCTATAATTCAATGCGTGTTCTAATTGTTAATGATGTTCGTTCTATTTACCCAGGTCCGAAGTAATCATGTGTAGATACTTCCGTGACCCTTGGTTGCGGCCCTGGGAGTTTATATGTTGATACATATGTATAGAACTGTGTTGAGGGATAAAACCTGAATGCTACCCAAGTCCGGAGTAATCCTGTGTAGATACTTCTGTGACCCTTGGTTGCGACCTTGGGAGTTGTGTGTTGATTGAAAAGATGGTATTGGGTATGATGTGATCTAATGCCAAACCAAATATTGATATTGTATTGCAAATTTACCTTATACCTTTGATGATTTTTCGTTCATATTGTCTGACCTAGGTCGACTGGCACGATTCGTCGTGTCAGGCAAACTTGTTGAATATGTGCAGTACATTCCAGAATGTTCCGGTCAGGCTTAAGCAGTGTTTGGATAAAGCCCTGTTACTCCGTTTTCTTCTCTTTTAAAATTCCGAATATTTCGAATTGATGTAATAACTGTGTGGTCGGACTTATTTCCTAAACTACTTTGTTCCGAAATTTTATCATTATGGGATTACCTTCATAAATAAATCATTAATGGATGAATTTTTAAATCTTTAAAATTTGCCTTGTCGGTCCCTCACGGGTTTCACGGCACTGTAACGTTCCGGTGAGTTTTGGGGCATTACAGTCTCTTAATTTTTTTGGACCCGAGTCTAGTTGAATTACATATTTCGTCCAAGGCCCATGTTCCAATGCTCAATTCCCAAGGCCTGCAGCCCATGACCGACAGCCCGATCCCCCGCGTGTGGGCTTCGCAGCGCTAGCCCACTAGTGTAGACTATTAACTTATTGAACCATATACCTTCTTACTAATAAGCTCGTCATGAAGGCTTTATTTTTCTAATATGGGATGACCTTTCATATCGCACTTTAACTCTTCAGTAAACTTAATTAGATGGTCAACTTTAATTATTTATTTCTCAGTCACCGTAAATCAATTTTGAGAGAAGAATAAATTCTACGTTTGTCTCCTCCAAACATAGATTCATAAGTTAACATTAAATGCTCAAGAATTATATTCTATTAGTATTAAATTGAGTCAAAAATCATTTTTCCTAAACCAATTTCCAACAATCATCTTAATTTGTTGTTGTCGATTATCATCGTTACTATATATCTCATAATAGAAATAATAAACTTAATGAAAATAAGATGTCATCCAAAAAAAAAAAACAATATCACGATCCACCAGAAACACTTCCACTAAAGATCTCAATCGTATCCCCTTGACAAACATGATGCCATCTAAAAGATCTATCATCATCCATTACGTTCTGTTTGTAAATAAAAAAGTACCCTTCTTGTGGCAGATCCAATTTCATTTTATCCAGCTTCTTCCTTAGTTCTCCAACATTATCCGACGAATTCACCTCCACCGAGATTTTTACCGTGCCACACCTCATAACCACAGCGATCCTCATCTTCGTTGGCCCGCTCAAGGTATTCCCACTGGATTGCCGCGATCGAACGGCCACATTTATTTCAGAGTTATCGAACAACTCGCATTCGTGCATGGACTTTTGATCTTGCAATTCGGCTCTGTTGGCGTGAACAGCGATCCGATTAGCGGGTAAGCCTTCCATTTCATTGACTTTTTCCTTATGCCTTTGGATTGTTTCGTGGGAATCCATTTCGAGTGCAATCCGTTGTTTTGACGGGGATGGCATATTGAGGAGGAGTTGGATCTTGGAGGACAGATGAGGAGCCAGCTCGTTTGTGTTAGTTGCAGTGGGATTATCTGTGGTATCGGCAGGCAATAGTAAATGGATACGCGATCGGTCGAGGATGTCGGAGTTGTGGATGTTGACGTCGTCATGGAGGGTTTTGCCGTTGAAAATTAGGGTTTGTTTGGATATGGGAATGCCTTTTGCCTTTTGGATCTTCTCTTTAATTTCAACAACTGTGTCGAAGTACCCTACTTCGATGTAGAAAGTGTTGCCTCGGCTTGGTTGGAAGATCACATCCATTACTTGAATTTCATGCTGTCTGTATGAGAGAGAGGGAGGAAGAGAGGGAGCGAGAGAATGCTCAGAAGGGTTTAAGAGAAGTAAATTTTCAGTTGTAACGACATCCCGATATATTAGCTGTTGATTTTGTTCACACTATTTTTGTGGCCCACCTACTTATTTTAAATATATTTAATACTCCTTATCTAAATATTCTTCCATTTTCTTTTTTTCGTCCTAAATCATGGTCCATCTCTTTTTAAGAATGTATAAAAAAAACTTTTATTTTCCGCTTCATCCCTGGTAACTGGTAACTGTGTTGTTACCAATTAATAATTACCATTATTTAATATAGGGATTTCTTTTTTGGAACAAAGTAAGCTTTTTATTCGGTAATCAATGCAGTACATCAACTCATTAGAGAAACAACAAATTCAAAGAACTGATCAGCTAAAACAACTCAAAAACACAAACATATGCTTAAACAAGTATTCAAAATTATATATGTGGGTAACTGCAATCTTCCAGAAGAATGTTTGTACTTTGGGATCCTTCAGACATCTACCCACTGCTGCACGGACTACCTCACAAAGAATTGCTTTGAGCTCACCTATTTTTTGCTGAAAAATCCTATTGTTCCTTTCCCTCCATAAGGCATATATGAACTCAGAAAGAACCTGGCTTTTACGGAGTTCCCTCTTGTTTTTTGAGCAAGGAATGTTCTTGTATTTTCCCAGCTGTCAGCATCATGCACATAGCCACACCATCTTAACAAAGCATCCCAAGCAGGTTTAACACAAGGACAATTGAAAAGCAAATGGTCTAATATTTCATCTACTATAGTACAGAAAATACACTTTGCCTCAACTTCAATCTGCATTCTAATGAGCCTATTTTTTGTTGCTAGGCGCCCCCAACAAGCTAACCACAGTATAAATCTAGCTTTTGGTGTAGCTCGGTTATTGAGGACCAATTCCCTCCATTCCACATTATCAACATTGGGCCTCAGAATTACATACAAGTGTTGTGTATTTATTTTCCTCTGTTGGACCTGTTGCCTCCAGTCATCATTGTTCACTACAGACTACCTCAATTTCATAAGCTTCTTAAACAGGAATGAAGCATCTTGGGCTGGTTCCTACTCATTATATCTTCTCCCACCCGTAGTTTTTATTCTTTAAGTGTCAAGGCCCAGAGCAGCTTCAGCTGTTGGAATATAAAACGCAGCGGAAGCAAGATTGATTGGATGAATACATTTGGTTTTATAAACTAACCAACAAAATTGCAGATCTATTTAGGCTTGTCAATTAATTAATTAAACAGACTAATTAATAATTTAAATATACGTATTTACGCAGTAGAATTGGTAATTCATACCTTTGAAGCGAAGTGGCAGAAAATTCCTTCTGGGTCGATCGAACTCCCCTTCGTACTCCTCCATGATCTTCTTATATTTCTACCTCAAGATCTTCTAGAGTATATCCCGCCTAAGATCCAGATATTGTGTGGGCAATAATCTACCGGATCAAACTTGGACTTGCAGTATGGGATCCGCCGAAATTTCTTCAAGAAATACCTCACGAATTTTTCTCTCTATTTTTTTTTTGAATATTTGTGTATTTAGAAAAATATAGCTAAATTATGGAATCCAAGACACAAGTCAAGATCCACAATTAAACACAAAATTAGATGAAAATCGAAAATTTCTTGTTCCAAGAAGAGTGAAAAAATCGGTCACCCCATGTGGTCTTTTTATAGGTGTTTTGGGCTACTATAGGGACCTTAAGGAGCATAAGGTAAGGTTTCCCAATAGATATCATCTTTCTAATATTAGGACTCTTCCTAATATAATGACTCTATTAATATCAACTTAGTCCACTAAAAGGTTGATATTGCACTTCCTACCAAAATTCCAAATTACGAAATTGGGCTCCTTTTTGAATTAATTATTTTCCGTGTTTATGATATTCCATGTCCATTAATTAATTTAAGCTACTGACATCTTGTAATTAATTAATGTGTTATACATGAGTATACCACTCGAGCTTTATTATTATATCGGAAAATTAATTCCACCTGCAGGGTTTAATATAATAATCCTTTCGAGTGCCTCAAGGGACATGATCAACCCGACTGGTCGGGACCCGATTTCTAGCTATAATATTAATTATTATATAAATAATAATATTGCCCAAAATATCGAGCATATTGAGTCAATCATTTTGGCTCTCACCTATGATAAATCAAAGTAATAAATATTAAATATATAATTAAATATTAATCAGTAGAATTAAGAAATAATAATTGTCTGAGATGTACGTTCTTCTTATAGTCAGTACAGAAGAATCTATCTCACCTCGATCCTGTTCAACATATACCGAATACGCTAATATATGCTAATGGTCAAGACCAACCAATCTCAAGTATATACTACAACCTCTCACATAACGGTCTAATGTTACATAAGTTCTGAACTAATTATTACAATATAAAAAACTGATAATGTGATCTTCTGTGTGACACGACACACCATATTATCTACAATTTAAAGTAATTAGACAACATTTGCATAACCATAGCATGAATAAATATGCAAAACATGTGACAAATGAATTAAATATTCTCATAGAAAAAGACCGGGAAATTAGGTAATACAAGCATAAAGTATGCTTTGATGTATACAACCCTAACAATCTCCCACTTATACTCAAAGCATGCTTTTGAAGTATACTATTTAGACTATGTCTATCTATCTCACACTTATACTCAAAGTAATGCTGCCATACATCTCAACCCCATTCCTTCCACATGCCCTTCAAATGACTTTGAGGGCAACCCTTTCGTGAAAGGATCAGCTAGGTTGTCTTCAGATGCTATCTTGGAGACAATAATCTTCCCTCTCTTCACAAAATTTCGAATGAGATGATATTTACGCTTGATATGTTTGCTTGCTTTGTGGGCCCGTGGTTCCTTCTAATTTGCAACAGCTATTATCACAATAAAGTGTAATACTCCTAGGCAAATTAGGAATCACACCCAAATACTTTAGGAAGTACTTGAGCCATACCGCCTCTTTAGCTGCCTCTGAGGCTGCTACATACTAGGCTTCCATGGTAGAGTCCGCTATGCATTTCTGCTTCACACTCCTCCAACTGATGGCTCCACCTCCCAAAGTGAAAATAGATCCGGAAATTGATTTCGACTTTTCTTTGTCCGAACTGAAATCTAAGTCAGTGTAACCCAGAGGACAAAGTGTATCCGATTGATATACAAGCATATGCTCCCTAGTCCTTCTGAGGTACTTGAGTATATGCTTGACGGCAATACAATGTCCCGGTCCTGGGTTCGACTAATATCTCGCCACCATGCCTACAGCATGATAGATATCAGGCCTAGTGCAAAGCATAGCATACATGAGGCTTCCCACTGCCGAAGCATAAGGGACCAGCTTCATGTCATTTATCTCCTTCTGTGTCCTAGGACACATAGCCTTAGAAAGCTTTCCATGTATGTAAGGTAAGAAACCTTTCTTGGAATTCTCCATACTAAACCGCTTTAGCACCATATCGATATAGGATGCCTGAGATAAGCCCACCATCCTTTTCTTACGATATCGAAAGATCCTAATACCAAGGATGTGCCCAGCTTCTCCCAAATCCTTCATATCGAATTGCTCAGACAATCATACCCTTACGTCTGATAATACCTTTACATTGTTTCCAATTAAAAGTATATCATCTACGTACAGTACAAGAAACACTAGCACGTTTCCATCACACTTTTTGTATACACAAACCTCACTAGGACACTGTTCAAAACCATACGATTGAATGACCTCATCAAATTGCATGTTCCAAGACCTTGATGCTTGCTTGAGACCATAAATGGCTCTCTTAAGCTTGCACACTAAGTGCTCCTCTCCTCCATAAATGAATCCCTCAGGTTGGCGCATATAGATTTCCTTATCAAGACTCCCGTTCAAGAACGCAGTCTTGACATCCATCTACCAAATCTCCATATCCAAATGCGCAGCTATAGCTAAGAGAATCCGTATGGTCTTAAGCAAGCTACTGGCGAAAAGGTCTCATCGTAGTCGATGCCCTCCTTCTGAGTGTAAACTTTCACAACAAGCCTTGCTTTGAAGATTTCAACCTCCCCTTTCGATCCTATCTTACACTTGTAGACCCACTTACTTCCAATGGGTTTTACCTTATTGTATGGATCTACTAGCTTCCACACTTGATTAGAATCCATAGATTCCATTTCGGATTCCATTGCTATTTGCCAGGATTCATCACCCATGTCTTGAACTGCCTGCTTATACGTACATGGATCCGTTTCATCCTGGTCTGGGAAGTGGTCCGAAGACGCTCCCACGCCAATGAAATGATCAGGTTGATGAACAATCCTCCCACTACGACGAGGCGTGTCCTTAGTTTGCGTATCCACAATAGTGTCGATACGTGGTACACTAAGTGTTTGTACAATTGGTATTGTCGAAATCTCGCCCCTAAGTTCCTCTAGAATGACCTCATTCCTAGGCTTGTGGCTTATTACATAGTCCTCCTCTAAGAACCGGGCATTGGTGCTAACAATGACCTTCTGATCTTTAGGACTGTAGAATAAGCCACTCTTCGTTCCCTTCGAATATCCTACAAAAACTCGTACTTCTATACGAGATGCCAACTTATCAACTTCCTTATTCAGCACGTGTGCTGGTGAACCCAAATCCGAACGTGTCCTAGACTGGGCTTGCGCCCATTCCACAGTTCTGTGGGTGTTTTTGGAACTGATTTTGAAGGCACCAAGTTTAGAATGTACGCCGCTGTTTCCAAGGCATATCCCCAAAATGAAACAGGCAAATCAGAATAACTCATCATTGACCTAACTATCTCTAATAAAGTACAATTCCTTTGTTCAGCAACACCATTTTTTTGTAGTGTACCAGGCGCAGTGAGCTGGGAAGTAATCCCCTCATGTGCCAAAAAATCCAAAAACTCTCCACTAAGATATTCGCCACCACGATCAGATCGTAGTGACTTGATACTCTATCCATGACGCTTCTCCGTTACAGCCTTTAATTCTTTGAACTTATCAAAAGATTCAGACTTACGTCGCATCAAATAGATGTATCCATATCTCGAATAATCATCTATAAACGTGATGAAGTATTCGAAACCACCCTTAGCCTGGATGTTCGTTGGACCATATACATCGGTGTGTACTAGTTCTAATACATTTTTTGCACGATTTCCTTTGCTTTGGAAAGCCCTTTTAGTCATTTTACCTTCTAGACAGGATTCGCAAACTGGAAATGACTCAACTTGGAGTGAATCAAATGAGCCATCGCTCACCAATCTTTGAATCCTTCTAAGGTTAATATGACCCAATCGTAAATGCCACAAAAATGTTTGATTTATGCTCAAAGGTTCTTTTCTTTTATTAGGATTAGTCAAAGAATTATGCGATTTATAATTATGGAAGGGAGTTGGTGCACCATTAATGATATAAAGTCCTTCATCATAAGTACTTATACAAACATATTCACCATTTGTTTTAATAACTACATTATCTCCAAAAGAAGCTGAATATCCATCACAACGCAATTTAGAAACTGAAATTAAATTCATTCTAAAATCAGGTACTAATAACACATTATTTAGGATTGGAATCATATCATTAACTTTTAACTGCACGACTCCTACTGCAACAGCCTTCAGCCTGGAATAGTCGCCCCAGCTAATAGTAATCTCATCCGCACTAAGTACTTTGGTTACTTGGAACCCCTGCGAGTCAAAACAAACATGATCAGTGGAGCCCTAATATACTATTCACGAAGTTATAGAACAGGCATTCAAACATATTTTGACTACTAGTGCATGAGACGTACCTTTCTTAGGGCAGTCACTCTTGAAATGCCCCTTCAGACCGCACTTATAGCATTTGCCCTTCAGCTTTTTGTTTGCCTCTGACTGAGGAGCATTGGACTGAGGAGCCTTGCCCTTAGCTTTGAAGTTTGCCACCTGCTTCTGGACGACCTGCTTTTTCTTCTTTCCCCATTTGGGTTTTGAAGAACTAGCACCGGTTGCCACAAGTATTTGATGATAACCTTGTTTGAAGAGACCTTCAGCAGATTGAAGCTTTGTCAGAAGTTCCGCCAAAGTTTAAGTACTAAGATTCATATTGTAGTTAAGGCGGAACTGCTCAAAGCTTCTTGGAAAGCTGCCCAAGATAATATCGATCTGCGACTCCGCATCGAAAGTGGCCCCCAATATGCTCAGTTCGTTCAAATGAGACATCATTTTCAGAACATGATCCCTTACTGGAGTCCCTTCAAACATTTGGGTTGTCATTAACACCCTAATTGCATTTTGCCTAGCCGCGCGGTTCTGATGACCAAACATCTCGGTGAGATTTTTCATCATCTCCGCGGTTGAGGCCATTGTTTGATGCTGATGCTGCAATACATTTGTCAGTGAAGCCAAAATGTAACAGCGAGCCATCTCATCAGACTTTTTCCATTTTCGGAATTCAGCCAACTCTTCAGGAGTGGCATCCGGTTCTGGTTCCAGAGGGCTCTCCTCAGTTCACACAAATTTATGCCCCTCGGCAGTCAGGACAATGTCAAGATTTCTTTTCCAGTCGGCAAAGTTAGTGCCATCAAGTTTATTTTCTTTGAGAATAACAGCTAGTGGATTGAAAGACATCTGTGAATAAAATTAAAAACACCATTCATCACATAATTCGACGCAAAATATATTGAAAAACCTTAAAACACAATATATCTGCAGTCAACCAACACCTCAAAAAACCGCACATGCAAGCCACGTTAGTGTGGACATTTACATATACATTTTTTAAGTAGATTTTAACGTCTTTAAATTTACTATCTAGTCAAGATGCATTTTGATAAGTAAAATTAATAGTTGGTTCCTCTTGGCCATGTATTAAATTAACAAAGACTCCGATGGGGAGCTTATTAATTAATACACCTAAGTGAACACCATAATTTAACAAACCTCAGAATATTATTTAATGATAATAGTCCTACAGATGGAGAGGTCCTATCATAAAAAATAACATTCACCTTTTTGTTATCTAATCGAAGTTTAAAACTAGTGAGCTAATAATCAGCACATCCGATGTAGAGGAAGACTCTAATGTCAACACGCATGCTAATTATTTCATAATTTAAATCAATTATGGAGGTCAACTTGATTTAAAAAAAAGCAATTATTAAAATCACTTAGTTATTTTGAAAAATAAGGTTTTTAATTTTCTCGTCCCAACATGCAAGAAACATATCACGCATATATCCATACATGTCATACATCAAAACAGTAAAACCAACAAATAATTAAAACCGGATAATTAAATCCAATTATCATGGCTTTTATTCCTCGTTTTGAATAACGAGAAAATCCTTGGCTCTTTTGCTCCCACTGCTTCAAGCATCTCGTCACTTCCTCCCGGTTGGGGCACAAAAATTCCCAAATTTAGAAACTTTCTTCCATGCAAAATTAATTGAACAAGAAATTTCCAAATTAAAATTATTGTGCTCCAACGGACACAACGAGCGGCGGATAAATGAGTAGGACCATACACCGAAACAAACCTTCCCGAACAAAGCCGACCCGCTGCATGATCCGACCCGCATCCCAGCAACCTGCCCCTAGCCGACCCGCGACAGGTGAGACCTTCGGCTGAGACAGCCTGTAGTGGCCGAGTCCCGATCGGCAGCAGCTTGGTCTTGGTCGGTTCGTCCGATCAGGACTCATTTTCGCGCTAGACTTCTTTCCTTCGGTAGTTTGTGTATTTCAATTCGATCACAATTTTACACCAAATAAAATACATCGAATTTACAACAAAATTACAAGGAAAAATAAATCTTATTCTACCCATGTATTTTCTCACGGGAAAAACTTTATACATGCCTCGAAAATGGTCCAAATTACCAAAACGCGTAAAAAAATAAAATATCACATAGCTATGATAATTGGACCATATTCACGTGGAAGACAATTTCTAGCAAAATATTCCAAACATCATACCATAAAAATATTTAAATTTCTAGCAAATTAATCACAAATTAATTAAATTGAACAGAACCTAAAGACCTTCTCCGATACCAATTGTTGGAATATAAAACGCAGCGGAAGCGAGATTGATTGGATGAATAGATTAGGTTTCATAAACTAACCAACAAAATTGCATATCTATTTTGGCTTGTTAATTAATTAATTAAATAGACTAATTAACAATTTAAATATACGTATTTACGCAGTAAAATTCGTAATTCATATTTTTGAAACGAAGTGGCAGAAAATTCCTTCTGGGTCGATCGAACTCCCCTTCGTACTCCTCCATGATCTTCTTGTATTTCTACCTCAAGATCTCCTAGAGTATATCCCTCCTAAGATCCAGATATCGTGTGGGCAACAATATACCGGATCAAACTTGGACTTGCAGTGTGGGATCGGCCAAAATTTCTTCAAGAAATACCTCACGAATTTTTTCTCTATTTTTCTTGAATATTTGTGTATTTAGAAAAATATTGTGTTAGCTAAATTATGGAATCCAAGACACAAGTCAAGATCCACAATTAAACACAAAATTAGAAGAAAATTGAAAATTTCTTGTTCCAAGAAGAATGAAAAAATCGGCCACCCCATGTGGTCCTTTTATAGGTGTTTTGGGCTACTCTATGGACCTTAAGGAGGATAAGGTAAGGACTCCCAATAGATATCATCTTTCCAATATTAGGACTCTACCTAATATAATGACTCTATTAATATCAACTTAGTCCACTAAAAGGTTGATATTGCACTTCCTACCAAAATGCCAAATTACGAAATTGGGCTCCTTTTTGAATTAATTATTTTCCCTGTTTAAGATATTCCATGTCCATCAATTAATTTAAGCTACTGACATCTTGTAATTAATTAATGTGTTATACATGAGTATACCACTCGAGCTTTATTATTATATCGGAAAATTAATTCCACCTGCAGGGTTTAATATAATAATCCTTTCGAGTGCCTCAAGGGACATGATCAACCCGACTGGTCGGGACATGATCTCTAGCTATAATATTAATTATTATATAAATAATAATATTGCCCAAAATATCGAGCATATTGAGTCAATCATTTTGGCTCTCACCCATGATAAATCAAAGCAATAAATATTAAACATATAATTAAATATTAATCACTAGAATTAAGAAATAATAATTGTCTGAGATGTACGTTCTTCTTGTAGTCAGTACAGAAGAATCTATCTCACCTCGATCCAGTTTAACGTATATACGCTAATATATGCTAATGGTCAAGACCAACCAATCTCAAGTATATACTACAACCTCTCACATAACGGTCTAATGTTATATAGGTTCTGAACTAATTATTACTATATATGGAACCGATAATGTGATCTTTTTCGTGACACAACACACCACATTATCTACAATAAAAAGTAATTAGACAACATTTGCATAACCATAGTGTGAATAAATATGCAAAACATGTGACAAAGGAATTAAATATTCTCATAGATATAGACCGGGAAATTAGGTAATAGAAGCATAAAGTATGCTTTGATGTATACAACCCTAACATCAGCAAACAAACTTTATTCCAAGTGGGAAGATGTACTAGGCCTAAACCCCCCATAGACTTCGATCTACAGATTTCAGACCAAGCAACCAAGGATTTTTTGGAGTTACCTACATCCCCAGACCACAAAAATTGCCTACATATGGCCTCAACAGCTGTCATAACCTTCTTAGGAAATGGGAAGATATGGCACCAATACCCTTGAACAGAAAACAAGACACTCTGTATAAGTTGCAACCTACCTCCATAACTCAGAGTTTTTGCAGTCCAATGCCTTATTTTTAATACCATATTCTCAAACAATGGCTGGTACTGGGCTAGTGACAATCTCTTGGCATTCAGAGGGATTCCCAAATACCTAAATGGGATCTCACCTTCCTTAAGCTGCACATATTCTGTAGTTGTTGCTTTCACCTGTGGTTTAACCCCACCATAGTAAATTTCACTTTTCATTTTGTTAGCTATCAGTCCTGAGGTGCTACTAAATATTTCAAACTTTTCCATGATAGCACTGGCAGATGAGAGGTTCCCTTTTGAGAAGAACAACAAGTCATATGCGAAAGTTAGGTGAGTAATCTTCAACAAGTCACACTTTGGATGATACCTGAAAGTTGAGTGATTTCTGAGGGACTGCATAATTCTGGATAAATATTCCATGCTCAATACAAATAGAAAAGGAGACATGGGGTCTCCCTGTCTGAGCCACTTCTTCCCCTCAAAAGGCATAGTCAGCTATCCATTAACACACACTTGATAAGTCATGGTTGACATACACACCATCACCCAATTGACAAACTGGTCAGGGAAGCTCAAACTCCTAAGAAGTTGATCACTAAAACTCCATTGCACAGAGTCATAAGCTTTTTGAAAATCCATCTTACTCATGAACCTTCCAGATATTCCTTTCCTACCATATCCTCTAATTATTTCCTATGCTAGGATTGTATTATCATGTATAAATCGACGTGGCACAAATGCTGCTTGCTCTGCACTAACCAAATAATTCATAACCTTGCTCATTATATTTGTGATTACCTTTGAAATGATTTTGTATAAGACTGTACAGCAGGCAATAGGTCTGTAGTCTTTTATGGATGTAGCATTAGATCTCTTAGGTATCACAGAAATAAGAGTGGTATTCACAGATCTGAAGAGTTTACCTGCTTTGAAGAAGTCCTTAACAGCATGAGTGGTTTCATCCCCCACCACATCCCTGGCCTTCTTAAAAAATCTAGAAGTGTAGCCATCCACTCCAGGTGCTTTATCCTCCCTTATGGACTACAGTGCTTCAAAGATCTCAACTGTGTTCACCAAAATAATTAGTTCTCTCCTTTGATCACATTGAAGAGTGTTACTGCACTAGTTGGATGTCAACTGCTCTTGTTGTTTGGGCGGGTGTTCCCAATAATGCTTTGTAAAAAGAAACTACTTCTTCCTTTATATCCTCTTCTTCAGTGAGTTTCCTTCTTTGAGCATTATAGAGTATTAAAATGCCACTATTCTTATTTGCCTTTAGACTAGCATGGAAAAACTTATTATTTCCATCACCACATTCCAACCAGTGAACCTTTGCTATTTGCTTCAAAATATGCTCGTCATTCAACAACCATTTTTCATACTCCTTTTGCTCTTTAATCATTTCAGAAAATAATTCCCTATCCAGTGGCTTTATCTTGAGAGCATCCTGCAATTGATTCACTTTTAATTTCCCAGCATCCAGTTTGTATTGAACATGGGAATAGTTCTTTGTAAGGCTCCTCAGAGGTGTTTTAGGTGCTTTCAGTTTCATCCATATTCTGTACATCTTCACCCCTTCCACAAGTATATTCCAACTAGCCTCAACTGTTTGCTTGAAATCTTAGTGATCTGTCATGCAGTTCAAAAACTTGAAATTTCTAGGCTTGTTTCTCTTTTGTTTCCCATCTGAATCATGAGTGGTGAATGGTGAGAGCTCCTTGGGTTCAAGACCTCTACCACTATGTGATTATAAACCTGTTGCCAAAACTGATTCATAAGGCTTCTGTCAATTTTGGAATAGATTAGGTTTTCACCTTGTCTAATACACCAGGTGTATGGCCAGCCTATATAACTGAGTACATGCAACCCTGTGTTCATAATAGCTTCACTGGAATCTTTACTCTCAGCTTCTGAGACCATGTTGCCTCCAATTATGTCATCTGTACAGAGAACACTATTAAAGTCACCTAGAATTATCCAAAGTTGCTGCATACCTATGGAAGTTCTACCCAATTCACTCCACAGTTGCTCTCTACCAAATTGATCATTAAAGTCCATATAAAAAGGTTATTGCAATCTGTGTACTCCTTACAACATCACTCAAAATACTATGTACTGTTTGATCAATGCTAGAGATTTTCTGAAATTGCACCTGAGTAGGATCCCATACAACCCATATTCTGCCATTAAATGCATCTACATAATTGTCAACAAACTGCAAATTTCCACCAAAATGAGTTCTATTTCTAGCTGCATTAACCTGCTTCACTCTTGTCTCTAATATCCCAGCTATATCTACCTTATTACTCCTAAGTAACCTAATTATTTCATTCTGTCTCAAGTGTAATATCCGCAATTTTGATTTTTGGTAAAAAAAAATTTGGCAGGAGTCTGTTTTAATGGCTCGCTTGTGACCATTTCGTCATTCTGAGAATGATTAACTCTGCACTTTTTGTCATCGGAGTTCGTTTTGGTGTCGTTTTGTTGACTTCCGTGCTTCTTAGCAACTTTTCCGCACTTGAGTTCGATTCTTGCGAATCTCGTTTGAAACTGTCGCTTCGTGTATCCCGTAAGTTTGTTTAACTTTGTTAGATGTGTGGTGAGATTCAGTTTGGTTATTCGTTGTCGTATCGTGATATTCGGTCGTTCGGGCCATTTCATAATTTCCCACAGTTTTGGGGAACTTCTATCATATTCCTCACTCCGACCTTTTTAGAGTGTCGTTATGAGTTCAGTTAGATATTAGACTCGTTTGATGATCATATTTTGGAGTGTTCCGTTCATATATTGAACTTGAAATTTCGGTCGGAGAAGTCCATCGTCGTACCCATTTTTGAGTGTACTGTTGCTGTCATTTTCGTGTGTTTTAGTGCACGCTAAGTTTACATTTAGCGGACGCTATCATGACGAATTCAGAAGTCAGTAGCTGACACTGACCCCCATTAGCGCACGCTAACAGGTATTGTTAGCGCACGCTATTCTGCTCCAGTTATAAAAACTGGAGCAGCAGTCTTCATTTTGGGACTTTCTTTTCTTGTTCTCTTCGGACGGCTTTTCGGCAAGGGTTTCCAGAGGCGATCCCTTGAAGTATCTTGGGTCATCAAAGCATATATCCCGATGCTTGTTATCATCATCTAATCATCTACCAATCATCCTTCTTTTTGTGAATCAAGATATTTTCTAAAATCCTAGATGTGTGATATTTAGGGGTTTGTCTCGATTTCGTGATTCTAATCCGAAATTGTTGTTTCATTTGTTGTTATCTAGTCATGTTGATCATAACCCATGGTTTGGAATTTCGTTTTCATGTTTTCTCAGGTCGATTCGCGTTCTTGGCCGTTTTGGGGGAAACCCTTGAACTTTTGTCCTTTGTTTCTTGAATTCAGCGGCTTTAGGTCGTGCTATGGAATTCATTTTCATTGTTGTTATTGTCGTTCGTAGTCTAATCTTGCGGATTGGTGTTCAGCGGAGTCGGTGGATTCATAGTCGGTTCGTGTCGCCTTACTTCGGTCGATTCTCCGCGTTTGTGATTATTCGAGGCAAGTACCTTGTTCATACATTTCTTGTTTTGAGGATATGATGATCGGTGATTGTCTATGTGTGTTTGTTTGGTTGTTTGAAATGAACTTTCAAAGGATTCGGTTTAGCCTCGTTAAAGGCTCTCTTTCAAAATGCGTGTGTATTACGTGAATGGTGTGTTTTGTGAATGATTAAGTGAATTCTATGGATATGTTTGATGTTGGTGTTGTGATTTGGTAATATATATATATATACATATGTTGTCTCATTTCGGTGCGTTGTGATTCGACAATTATGTCGTGCTATGTGTTTGTTTCTTTTGGGTGGATTATTGTGATATCCTTGATGTATTGGGTTGTGTGAGATGAATGTGTGGTCATAGTCCAACCGTCATGTTCGGACGAGGTCTACGGTGACACATGGCATGTGATCATGGTGGTCAGGACACGGCGAGTGATCGGTCCAACCGTGAGAGCCTAATAAGACTTACGGTGATACGTGGCAAGCAATCACGGTATCAAGGATATGATTACGGATGTGTTTTGTTGCTTGATATTGTGATGTGTACCGTAGTGTACTGATTTGTGTATGTGAAGTATTTATCATGGTCCAGCCGTGATGTTCGGACGAGGTCTACGGTGACACATGGCTTGTGATCATGGTGGTCAGGACACGGCGAGGGATCTGTCCAACCGTGAGAGCCTAAGAAGACTTAGGGTGATACGTGGCAAGCGATCACGGTATCATGGATATGATTGTGGATGTGTGTTGCTAGGGTCGAGTGGCTTGGACGTGTTACCAAGATTTCGTATCTTGGGTGGTTATGTTTTGTTGATTTTATGTCCGTCGAGGACACATGGTGTGGGTTGTGAACCCCGTGAATTATTGTTGGTTTATATTTGAGAAAGCAAATCCTGGGATGTGACCCTTTTGGTTTTCTTTGAAAAGATAAGGATTCGACAATCCTAAATAGTTTTTCGTTAAAACTCCCGAGGGAATTTAAAAACATTTTATAAATTTTTCTCTTGATTTGTGATCTTTCGAATTTGGAAAGTTTTACAAAGCGATTTCACGACGGTTGACTTTGCCACATGCGAGGCAGTTCCAGCGCCATCGTAAGAAAGACTTTATCTCTAATCGAAAGAATTTGTATTCTACCTTGTATTTCTTTTTGTTTTTGTTTGAATCTTGAGGATTCCTGATTATTATTATTCTTGGAATATGATTTGTATGACTCGTATTTACACTTTGTACTTGCACTAGCAAAATAGTGGATTTATGCTAACCCCCGAGTAATCGGGGGATGCATGTCTGTTTTGCGTCCAGGTTCATTCAGGTTTTAGGGAGCATAACACAGGGTTGGCACGAAGAAATATGAATGATGATCGATACTCATCGCATGAGGACCCGTATGATGTTGTATTGGTTTAGTTGTAGTTATCTCCGCTGTAGTATTTTCCCCGTTGTACGGGAGCGTATTGTATTTTGACCCCTGCGTGTGTATGTATTGGGATTGTGTTGTATGTATTAATTGAAATACCTAATCGGTCTACTGGGTCGTCATTTAGCCTTGAAAGTGGTATTTTGATGGTTGATTTTAGTTACCAGCCTGGTAGATCCTTGAGGAAAGGGTTTACGGCGTGTAATATCCCTGTGTGGATTGGGGGTGTTACATAAATGGTATCAGAGCAATAGGTTGTGGAAACCTGCTATGGAGTCGAGTGTGTATTGCTGAGTTGTTTTTAGTCAGGTCGTGCCTGATTGAGTCGTGTCGTGATGCGTCGTCTGAGTTGGTTGGTCGTGATTAGTATCGTGGGGCGGTCATCATCTTCGTGCGGCCTGTGGATATAAGTCTCCCTTCTTTGTGTTGTGCCTCGTGTGATATGAGCTACTTGTATGATTATTTGTTAAGTGATGGAATCTTTA
This sequence comes from Orobanche coerulescens, assembly GCA_033398695.1. Classification (NCBI taxonomy): domain Eukaryota; kingdom Viridiplantae; phylum Streptophyta; class Magnoliopsida; order Lamiales; family Orobanchaceae; genus Orobanche; species Orobanche coerulescens. The sequence continues at coordinate 94,328,086 of CM065803.1, forward strand.
TGTAGATTTTGATTTCGTGGTATGTGTTTATTTGACTCTCATATTTTATTTATATGAGGAGTGGTATCGCTACCAATGTATTTTTTATTTTGTCCACTGCTAATGATTTTCAAAATGATTTGCTCGTATTGCAAGTATTCTTGTGAAACCCTTATGCTTAACATGGAATGGTAATGTATATGTGTGTGATTTGCTCACTCCGGGATGGTCCGACGGGGCCTCGGAGGAATCTGTGATTTCGCTCCTGATTCACAAGCTTGTTTAGATAGCTAGTCCGAGAGGATCCATAGAGGCCTCAGATGGGATCAGTGGTTTCGCCCCGGTCCTATGCGAGTCATGTGCGTGATTTTTAACTATGGCCAGTCCAGGAGGGTCCGTAGAGGCCTCGAATGGGACCAGTGGTTTAGCCCCAGTCCTAAGCAAATTTTCAACTGTGATTATTGACTGTTTGTTTTTCGGGAAAAGGCATGTCTTGATTTTGAAACAATTTGATGCATGTACTATGAGATGTGTAAGGAATGTCGATATGTGTGAGCACAGGCTTAACGTATACTTTGTAACGTGTGAGTTTTTGGGCATTCTCGCCTAATGGATTTTTGAGTATCTTAGAGAATAAATTTGGAGACGTACTTTTAAAATGGATTATTTTCTCGTGGTATTTTCAAGGTGCTTATTAGTACAACTGTATGTTTCAAAATTCTTCCACTTTGAGGAGCAAAATATTTTGAGATATTCTCGGTAATTTAGAAACGCATTTACTTAGACACGAAGGTCGAATATTTCTAAAAGTTTTTAACTAAAATAAAAATGTCTTCATTTTTATCAAACATAAGACGTTTTTTTAGTCTCGATAATGATGTTTGTATTACTTTTTCAAAATGTGATACTTAAGATCAACTGGTGTTTCAAAAAAATAAATTTTTCAAAGAGGTGGTTTTCGTTTTTAAAACCTATCCTTTCCTGTTTGCGTTCAGGGAATGTGTGTATGATGTTAGCATTGTCGTTAGGGTGTTAGCCCTCCGGGTTGTGATTGAATTGGTGGTGGGAGCGTTGAGTCGTTCGCCACGCATTCGTTGTGTTAGCCCTCTGTGATAGGTGTGATGTTGGTATTAAATGTTTGTCGTTTCATGGTGATTTGCATGTTATCGCACCTGTACGAGCTGTTAGAGCTTGGGTTTGTATGATTGTGTACATATATTATTGTTTCATGATGTTTTGTAATTGTGTGCTGGTTATCGTTCGGGCCGTTGAAATCGTCGAACGTATGTCGTCGTTGCTGTGATTTTGTGTATGTGAGTTGCCTTAGGATGGTACGTGATGTATGTAATTGTGTTATGATTTTCTCTTGTGCTGAGTGGTTACTTATTCAGCATGCTGAGGGGTAGGGGTCGTGGTCGTGGTGGCCAGACGCGTGATCAGGATTGTACTGCCGGTGATGGTGTTGGTATCGGTGTTGCCACTATTTTGCAGCAGGTAGATGCACAGATGACTCAGTTGACCCAAGCAGTTCAACGTAATATAGATGTGACCCAGAACATTGGCGCAAATCAGTAGCTATGAGAAGTGGTTCGTATGAATCCTCCTCGTTTCGCTGGTGCCGCAGATTCATTGGGCTGGGATGGTTGGCTTTTCCAGTTGGGAAAGATATTCGAGGTAGTTGATTGTCCAGGAGAACGTAAGTTTCCTGTCGCTCAGTATCTTCTTCACAAGGATGCCACTAATCGGTGGGAGGTTGTTAAGCCTCGAGATCGTGTTGTCACGTGGTCAGAGTTCCAGAGATTCATGAGAGATGAGTTTTTTCCGGAACCGATCAGAAATCAGAGGATTAATGAATTCTTTTCGGCAAAACCGTAAGATATACTGCTGTCTCAAGCTATTATTGATTATAGCAAGCAGCTCAGTTATGTGCGGGATCAGGTGAAAACATAGGAGGATAAGATCTATCACTTTATCAGGAGAATGAAGCCCGAGATTCGTCAGTACATGGCGGGTTTCACTTGTACTTCATTAAGGGAGTATCAGAATAGGGCGTTAGCCTATGAGCTATTTGTATCATCGACTAAACATATGTCCGAGTCGAAGAAATTGAAAACTGATGGGAACTTCTCAAGAAGTGAGGGGAGTGGGGGCCCTGAGACTGGGACTTCGCGTCGTCATTCTAAGAAGGTTCCTCGATCGCGTGAAGATGGGGAGAGTATTACCCCTGCAGTGAGTAATGTGAGCAGCACGAGGACGTGTTATAACTGTAGTCAAGCTGGCCATACCGCGAAGAATTGTCGTTCACCGTTAGTCAGCTGTTTCGATTGCGGTCAATTGGGACACCGAGCCGTGCATTGCGAGACGGTAGCTGAGATATTTTGGGATCGAGTTTGTGTCTCTGACCCGAAAGGACACTGGGATGCCTAGTGTGGTTTTCGAGAATTTCGGCGTGGTCGGAGTTCTTCGTGGTTACCCTCGCGGATCATTATGTGTTTAATTTCTATTTTTTGACTGTGCGTGTTTTCTTGTAATAGGTACCTTTTGTTTTGTGATTGCTCGGATAATTGATTTGATTGTGCTTTCTATTTGGTGATACTTGACACTTGTTGGTTTTATTATGTCTTTGCTTGTGACATTGTGGATGGTTGTCGTCGAGCGTGATTTCACGCCGTATGTTTCTTTGCGTTGCTTGTAACGTTCTGCCAATGGGTGTGAGTTATTTGGTTCTTGTGCATCTCATTGAGATGTTCCTGGTGGGATATTGCTTCTCTCTACTTATTTTAAGTTTCGGGACGAAACTTCTTTTAAGGAGGGTAGTATGTAATATCCACAATTTCGATTTTCACTAAATTTATTTTTTGGAAGGAGTCAATTTTAACGGCTTACTTGTGACCGTTTCGTCATTCTGAGAATGATTAATTCTGCACTTTTTGTCATCCAAGTTCTTTTTGGTGTGTTTTGTTGAGTTCCGTGCTTTTTAGCGACTTTTTCGCACTTGAGTTTGATTCTTGCGAATATTGTTCGAAATTGTCGCTTCGTGTATCCCGTAAGTTTGTTTAACTTTGTTAGACGTGTTGTGAGCTTCGGTTTGGTTATTCGTTGTCGTATCGTGATATTTTGGTCGTTCGGGCCATTTTATAATTTCCCAAAGTTTTGGAGAACTTCTTTCATATTCCTCACTCCGACCTTTTTGGAGTGTCGTTATGAGTTTGGTTATAGATCAGACTCGTTTGATGATCATATTTTGGAGTGTTGCGTTCATATATTGAACTTGAAGTTTCGATCGGAGAAGTCCGTCGTCATACCCATCTTTGAGTGTACTATTGCTGTCGTTTTCGAGTGTTTTAGCGCACGCTAAGTTTACATTTAGCGCACGCTATCATGGCGAATTCAGAAGTCAGTAGCTGACACTGACACCCATTAGCGCATGCTAATAGGTATTGTTAGCGCACGTTATTCTGCTCCAGTTATAAAAACTGGAGCAGCAGTCTTCATTTTGGGGTTTTCTTTTCTTGTTCTCTTCGGACGGCTTTTCGGCAAGGGTTTCCAGAGGCAATCCCTTGAAGTATCTTGGGTCATCAAAGCATATATCCCGATGCTTTTTATCATCATCTAATCATCTACCAATGATCCTTCTTTTTGTGAATCAAGGTATTTTCTAAAATCCTAGATTTGTGATATTTGGGGGTTTGTCTCGATTTCGTGATTCTAATCCGAAATTGTTGATTTCTTTGTTGTTATCTAGTCATGTTGATCATAACCCACGGTTTGGAATTTCTTTTTCATGTTTTTGTTGGTCGATTCATGTTCTTGGCGGTTTTGGGGGAAACCCTTGAACTTTCGTCGTTTGTTCCTTGAATTCAGCGGCTTTAGGTCGTGCTATGGAATTTATTTTCATTGTTGTTACTGTCGTTCGTAGTTTATTGTCACAGATTGGTGTTCAGCAGAGTCGGTGGATTCATAGTCGGTTCGTGTCGCCTTACTTCGGTCGATTTTCCGCGTTTGTGATTATTCGAGGCAAGTACCTTGTTCATACATTTCTTGTTTTGTGGATATGATGATCGGTGATCATCTAAGTATGTTTGTTTGGTTATTTGAAATGAACTTTCAAAGGATTCTGTTTAGCCTCGTTAAAGGCTCTCTTTGAAAAGGCGTGTGTATTACGTGAATTGTGTGTTTTGTGAATGATTAAGTGAACCATATGGATATGTTTGATGTTGGTGTTGTGATTTGATAATATATACATATATTGTCTCATTTCAGTGCATTGTGATTCGATAATTGTGGCGTGCTATGTGTTTGTTGCCTTTGGGTGGATTATTGTGATATTCTTGATGTATTGTGTTGTGTGAGATGAATGTGTGGTCATAGTCCAACCGTGATGTTTGGATGAGGTCTACGGTGACACATGGCATGTGATCATGGTGGTCAGAACACGGCGGGTGATCGGTCCAACTGTGAGAGCCTAAGAAGACTTACGGTGATACATAGAAAGTGATCACGGTATTAGAGATATGATTACAGATGTGTTTTATTGCTTGATATTGTGATGTGTACCGTAGTGTACTGATTTGTGAATGTGAAGTATTTATCATGGCCCAGCTGTGATGTTCGGACGAGTTCTACGGTGACACATGGTTTGTGATCATGGTGGTTAGGACATGGCGAGTGATCGGTCCAATCGTGAGAGCCTAAGAAGACTTACGGTGATATGTGGCAAGCGATCACGGTATCATGGATATGATTGTGGATGTGTGTTGCCAGGGTCGAGTACCTTGGACGTGTTACCAAGATTTCGTATCTTGGGTGGTTATGTTTTGTTGATTTTATGTATGTTGAGGACACGTGGTGTGGGTTGTGGACCCCGTGAATTATTGTTGGTTTTCATTTGAGAAAGCAAATCTTGGGATGTGACCATTTTAGTTTTCTTTGAAAAGAGAAGGATTCGACAATCCTAAATGGTTTTCCGTTAAAACTCCCGAGGGCATTTTAAAATAATTTATAAATTGTTCTCTTGATTTGTGATATTTCGAATTTGGAAAATTTTACTCAAACTATCCTCCTCGGGAAGTATTTCTTGTAACACCCCCAAGATATTCAGGGTATATTACAGCACCGCAGACCTCTGCGTGGGACCCACCAGGCTAACTAATATACACCACCCGTCTAACCATCTCGGTTAGTGAGAATACACACATCACCGAGACGCAAAGATAAATAAAACACCCGGTACAACCGGTAAACCAGACATCATCAAAAATCACATATGAAATTTAGTATACAATCCATCTTCCAAAATTTAAAACACCTAAGTACTCGCGAGTACCATCTATTAGTTTACAAGTTCGAAAAACAAACGTTTAAAAATGGACAACTGAAATAAAAGGACCGAATTGCACACGTCAACAACTCTGACCAGCATCCTCGGACTACTCCAGTGACCGATCGACCAGATGAACACAACCTGAAATTCATAACACGAATTTCCCCAAAATGGGTCCCCCAAAGGGGTTAGCAATTACACTAGTACAAGTAATCAAGGCAAACCAAGCTTACACATTTCATAGTACATGCATCAATTTTTTTCAAAATCAAGATATGTCTTTTCCCAGAAAAGAAATAGCCAAAAATCACAGTTCAAACTTGCCTAGGAGGTGGGCTAAACCACTGGTCCCATCCGAGGCCTCTATGGACCCTCCCGGACTGGCCATAGTTAGAAATCAAAATCACGCACATGCATTGTAATACCCGGATTTTCAGTATAAATTTTTCGCATTATTTTATCTAAGATATACTATATAGCTTGGTATCTATACAGTATGGATAAAATAAATTGGAAACTAAGACAGCTGTATTGGTATAATTGTCATAGTTGGTCGACAATTACATTTGAGGATATCATGTATCAGGTTATCGTACTTTTGATATTGGGTATATCATGTGAGAATATTATCGGATTGAATATATGTTTTCGGTATGCCGTATGTTCGTATTCTGTATGTCGATTCGTTGGACAAGAATAGCTAAAAATGGCTAAGTACAGCCACGTTCGCGCACGCTACAATATATGCCCAGCGCATGCTAAGATGTATACTTAGCGCACGCTACGGTGCATACTTAACGCACGCTAAGAGGTTTGAGTTACGTACGCTAAGGAGCACCCCTAACGTACGTAAGGTATTCTGGATAAGGTTCGGAAGGTGGCCGACAGGTAGGCCCAAGCTGTGTATTATATGCACTTAGCGCACGCCAATGCAAATCGGTAGCGCACGCTAATTTCAGATCGGTCAACAAGGAATCTTAGCCTTCGGCGGGTGGACCCGGCTACTTTCGGCATATGTTCCGATAGTCAACGGATGTTTGATATGAAGGATTAGCATACGCTAAGCATGAGGCTTAACGCAGGCTAATTGTAGATCGGTCAAAGGGAATCTTATCCTTGTCAGATGCTGTCGGCATGTGGGGGCACGGGTGGTAGGTGCAGACTGTAGCAAGTCAACTGCGGATAGCGTACGCTAAGGTTAAGGACTTGCGTGCGCTAGACAGAATGGTTATGTACGTTAATGCATGGACATTACGTACGTAAGTTGATGTACGAAGCAAGACAGTAGCCTCTGGGCTGCGATAGCGCACGCTAACAAAGTCAGTTAGCGCACGTTAAAGGTTTAGCGTACGCTAGTAATATACTTTATAAAAGGGGACAGACGGGTACTAAGAGGCATTTCGTCCATTTCTTTCCTTTCCCTTGATAGAGAGAGCCTTGGAAGGATGTTTTAAGTTCCTAAACACTCTGAGATGATGATCTTTAACAAGATTAAGATGGAGAGCATGGATTAAGGCCTTGTTCTTGAAGTAATTCATGATTCTTGGAATGAAGTTCAATTATTCTTCTTCTTGGTTCGTCGATACAAGGTAATTCTCGTATCCCTTTGATAGTGTTCATTTTTAAAGGATTATTACTTGTGAGGGAGCATGTTGGATTATAATATGATGATGTTATATGAGATTTATTGGAATTGTGATAAGAGAATTCGGATGCTAATCATGATTCTTGTGGTTTGAATTGTGTTGTTCGTCTTCTTGAGATAAGTTGGTTAATCCTTCTCCTCATTTTCGGATGTTGATGTTGTTATTGATATCTTCTTCATATGATGATAGTTATTATGGTTTTGTTGCGATTCTTGAGGTTATATGAATTTCGTGATGAAGAAAGTGATAACATGATGATATATACATCGGATTATGTCGTTTTGATCGTGATTTCGGATATTTCATGTTCTTGAAGAACACTTGAATTATATGATATGATGATTTATAGGAGGTGATGGTGTTTTGGATATGAATATGGGATATTCATATCTAGAACTAAGTATTTGCTTTGATATAATACGAATATGATTTCGAGTATGTTGAAGAGATGAATTTGGAAAGTTATTGTTAACCTTGGAGTATGATTTCCTTTTTCATTCGGATTCGTAGTTGCAAGGTGTCAGTCGATGCTTGGAATGCATGCAACTGTACAGCATTAGCGAACGCTAAGCTTACTGGCTAGCGCACGCTAACAAGGGAGACTTAGCGCACGCTACGTATATGTTTCACGTGCGCTAAGTAGGCAGACAGTGCAGTATTTTCGTGTTGTGATTATGAATTCATGATGGTTTGAACTGGATTGTTCAAGATTGTGTGTAATCGAGATATTGTGGAACCGTTGGGCTTGTTGATCGGTTATTGATAGATAATTATGATTTATCGGATTTCGGCTTGTATTGTTTGAGTTGTATTGTTCGGTTTTGTATGTGATCGAGGTATTGTTGAGCCGTTGAGTTTTGGTTATGCCGGTTATTGCTTATTATCGGATGTGTTGTCATTTGATTATTGCATTAGGTTGTGATAATTGATCGTTGATTACGACTGTTGTGTTGCGGTTGAGGCTGAAGAGTTCGTAGATTGCTTTTGGTCGGGGCTCAGGAGCTCGTAGACGAAGGCAATGGATTTTGGTAACGGCTTCGTGGTGTCGGTATCGAGGCAAGTTTATACTTGTTCAGTTTATAATATTTAATAAATGGTTTCGCTTTCATTTCATTTATAATTCATATAGCAATGATATTATAAGTGTAAATTGTCGGGATGATGGTTTGTTCGTGGAAAGGATATTATCTTTGGCTTGAGGTAATTTAAGTTTTGTTTAGTCGTGAGGATAATTATTATGTCTAGTTGTGGTATATGTTGTATGTTGAGGATTCGTATAATGAGATTCGTATTTGCTGTTCATTGAGGGATGGTGATCCCAGGACCAGTGTTTGGTAGAAGTGGTTGTATTGGTTGTCCGTTGGGAGATGTTGATCCCAGGACTGTTTGTATTGAGATCGTTGATCGTGTTGATCATTCTTTGGGGATGGTGACCCCAGGATGACTGTTTTGGATATTGTCGGTCGTGTCGATCTTTCATTATCCGTGTGTCATTGTTCACTTCAGTGAGTCTTTTTTATCCTTATTGGATATGTGATTCTTTGAGTTTCGTTGTCATGTTGCATCGTGACATATCTGGAGTCATATCTGCGTGCCGATTGGTTATTGTGTAGGATTTTTAGCCAGGCACATGATGGTTATGCGTGGATGTTTCCGCACTGAATCGTGCACACGAGACGTAGTTCGTGAGGCTAATTAGGTACATGTCCCACGTATATCCTGGATTCTGTATACGGGGTGGACATGTGCACGGACACATTTCTGGATCGGGCGTACTGTGACGTCCATCTTTGAGCCATATTGTTTGGTCGTTCATAGTCCATGTATGATTGGATATGTTCGACGGTTTGCGACTGGTTGTTCATACGCCCGAGGGGTATGTTCGACAGTCGGAGTTATTTCTTTGAGATCCATTATTGTTGATCATTTGGAGTTTACCTTGTTGATGGTATTCTCGGTTATTGTTGATCATTTGGAGTTTACTTTGTTGATGGTATTCTCGGTTATTGTTGATCCTTTGTTGATCGTTTGGAGTTTACCTTGTTGAGGGTATTCTCGGTTATTGTTGATCCTCTGTTGATCGTGTTTGGAGTTTACCTTGTTAAGGGTATTCTCGGTTATTGTTGATCCTTCGTTGGTAGTATCAGAGTTATCATGTCAGTGATATTCTCGGTTGATGTATTGGTTGGTCATGGTTATTGATCGCATAAGCATTCAGACAGTACGTCGATGTTTCAGGACTTGTTATATTTGTCTTGTGGTAGCTGATCTACAGACATATTGTGTTATGTTGGTTTTTATCCAGATTGAGATTGGACGGTGCAAATCCGACGGATAGAATTTAGCACTGATGAATCAGTTCACGCTTATGAGTTATGATGATGTTTTGAGGATTCTTGGTATTGTTTGATTACAGTACATATGTTTGTTGTTGAGTTCATTTCGTCATTTAAGAATGCGAAATGTGGATTAGGGTAAGGATTGTTATGAATTGGTAAGGTTATGACGGTAAGATTACGTTGGTAGTATTCTTATAGTATTGTTACATTGGTATGTAATTATTTATGATGATGTGATCGATATCATTGTTGAGTATTGTGGCTGACCCCGTCGTGGGTTTTGTTTTTAGGTACTCGGAGATCGAGCTAGTAGCAGTCGTGAAGAGATGAGCTTCCCGGGTGATATTGGCTGTGGTATATTTTGGAGAATTGAATATTCTTCCTGGTTGTTTTATTTCCGCTGCAATTGTGTATTTTTGAACTTTGTTTTTATCCGCTGCGTGTGTATTTTCAAAATGGACTTTTTGCATTTTGCAGACTTGGGTTATTTCGTCAAACTCTTTTTCCTAACTATTTTGTCAGTACTTTTTAGTGGTGGCTTAACGTACATTTTGAAACTTTTGAGTTTTGGCATTTTCGCCTTGTATTTTCAAATACCGTCATCGGCCTTTTGGCGTTTTTAAACGTTTTTTAAATGGTTTTTAGCCTGGTGGGTTCTGGCGCGGGACCCACGGCGCTGTAATATCCCGGATGCTTTTGGGTGTGTTACATGCATCGCCTAGGACCGGGGCTAAACCACTGGTCCCATCCGAGGCCTCTATGGACCCTCCCGGACTGGCTAGCCAACAAGCTCGTGAATCAGGAGCGAAATCACAGATTTCTCCGAGGCCCCGTCGGACTCCCGGAGTGAGCAAAGCACACACATATTATACATCACCATTTAATGTTAAGCATAAAGATTTCACAAGAATACTTGCCTTGAGAATATTGACGACGAAATGAACGGGAAAATGAATTACGCTCGCTAGGAACCGATGACCACGAACCTAACGATTCGAAGAATACAATCACAACCAATTCTACACGAATATGAAAATGGAATACACCCGAAAACCCACCTACGATTCATGTAAATTCGTACAAACACAATAATGAGGGCGGGTCGTAACCGAACCCTCTCGATTTCACAAATACCACGAAATTTACCATGAACTCATAGGGAAAATATGAATACCATTAAGATTAATCACATACATCATGGATTAATCAATAATACGGAACGAGTCGGACATTAAATCGAAAACCCCAAAATTTTCCAAAAATTGGTTTTTAAGAGTTTACCTCGGATCGGAGACACAGAACAAGTGTTGGTGTTGTTAATATACACCAAGAACTCACGAAAGATGCTAGCTAGATGATCGCCCAGTCGAAATCGCCAAAAATTGCCTACGAGTCACCCTAAACGCGGAAGAGGAGAAGAAGGAAATAAAATGGACGAACTGGTCAACTTCTGAGTATTTAAACCCAGGCCCCGATAACGTACGTAAGCCCTGGACAGCTAACGTACATTAGCCGTTTAACGTACATAAGCCTTCCAAGCTTACGTACGTAATAGATTGGCACAAGGATCTGTCCAAACATACATAGACTATTATGTACGTTATGATAAGAGCCATTACGTACGTAATATTCCAGAAGCCTTAACGTACGTAATCCTCTTCACATAGCGTACGTAAGGTACCCCAGTACCAAATGGGCAGTTTGTCGAGTAAGGGTGTGATGAAAACACGAGATGATAAAAACATGAAACAAAAGCACGCTTACAAAGAGTCTGAGACGACGAACTTAAACACTAAAAGAAAGTATGTTTCCGACTACCCAAAGGTTCGAAAAACAATGACAAACATAATTACCTCATAACTTTGGGAAATTATAAAATGGCCTAAAACATCTGAAATACACGATACATGATCGAAACACCAACCAATAGCTCATAACATGCATAATAATATAAGATGGGTCTGCCGCAACCCCAAAACGGAGGTTCCGGACAACGATTAGAAGAATCGAACCAAATAGCGACGGTGATGACAATAAACGCGGAATTGGGTAAAAACAAGTCCGAAACAAGCTCGGATGACAAAAAGTCTAGTATTAAATATTCTCGAAATATCAATACAGTTACAAACGAGTCACTAAAAATGAAAAATACATCAAAATGAAAAATACCAGAAAAAGGAAAATGCGGATTTACATTCTCCCCCTCTAAAAACAAGTTTCGTCCCGAAACTTAAGAAACAAAAAACTCGGAGTACCTAGCATGCATGCTATCCTCGGTTTCCCAAGTTGCCTCCTCAACACCATGTCTCGACCACTGCACCTTGACCAACGGAATGGTCTTATGCCTTAGTCGCTTCTCACGGTGCTCCAAAATCTTCAAGGGACGCTCCTCGAAGGTAATATCCTCCGCAATATCGATCTCACCATAGTCGATGACATAACTAGGATCCAGAACATATTTCCTTAGATGGGAAATGTGAAAGATGTTATGGACGTGACTTAAAGTCGGAGGCAACGCCAAATGGTACGCCAACTCGCCGACCCTCTCTAGAATTTAAAAGGGCCCAATAAATCTCAGACTCAACTTCCCCTTCTTCCCAAGCGGAAAGCTCCCCTTGTCGGCGACACCTTTAGCAAAACGTAGTTTCCCACCTCGAATTCTAAAGCTCGGCGATGAACATCAGCATAGGATTTATGTCGACTCTGAGCAGTCAACATTCTCTCCCAAATCAATTCCACCTTCCTCCTCGTTTCCAAAGTGATATCCGGTTCGGTCCCGACCAAATCGGATGCCTCATTCCAACAAAACCATAAAGTGCCTCATATGGTGCCATCTTGATCGATGCGTGACAGCTATTGTTGTACGTGAACTCGACCAATGGCAAATGCTCCTCCCAATCACTGCTCCAATCGAGAGCACAAGCACGCAACATATCCTCAAATGTCTGGATAGTGTGCTCCGACTGCCCATCCGTCTGAGGATGAAAAGAGGTACTCAGATGCAAACGAGTACCCAACACCTTATGTACCGCCCGCCAGAAATGCGATACAAAATGGCCATCACGGTCCAAAACAATAGACTTCGGAGTACCGTGAAGCCTCACAATCTGCGCAATAAATACACGAGCCAGCTTTTCCGGACCCCAAGTATCCTTGATGCCCAGGAAGTGTGCCGACTTGGTCAGACGATCCACAATCACCCAAACCATATTCATACCAAACTTCGATATCGGCAAGCTCGTGATGAAGTCCATCGAAATATCTTCCCATTTCCATTCCGGAATGAGAAGCGGCTGCAACAACCCGGTTGGTTGTTGATGCTAGATTTTGACCTGTTGACAAGTCAAACATCTCGCTACAAATTGTACGACCTCCTCCTTCATGTCATTCCACCAAAAGTTCCTCCTTATGTCCTTGTACATCTTACTCGAACCAGGATGAACTGAGTAAGGCGTAGCATGGTCCTCACGCAAAATACTCTGCCTCAAATACGAGTCGTTCGGCACACAAAGCCGACTCTGAAAATCTCAACACACCATCCTCGTGAATCACAAAACCAGGAGACTTCCATTTAAGAACATTCTCTCGTATTTGAGCAATCATCGGATCCTCTAACTGCTTCAGTTTAATTTCATCGATCAGCGACGACGAAATTTCCAAAGCACAAAGTTGCCCGACAACTCCTGGAAACAAAATCTCGAAACCCAACTCGATCAAATCACGCCGAAGCTCAGATTGAGACATAAGTATCTCAAGTATCCGTAACGTAACCGGTTTCCGACTCAAGGCGTCTGCCACGACGTTCGCCTTGCCCGTATGATAAAGGATCTCGAGGTCATAATCCTTAATCAACTCCAACCACCTCCTCTGTCTCATATTGAACTCTCGCTGAGTGAATATGTACTTCAGACTTTTATGATCGGTAAAAATCTTACATGCAGAGCCAAAGAGATAATGACGCCAAATCTTGAGCGCAAAAACAACTGCCGCTAACTCCAAATCGTGAGTTGGGTAGTTGAGATCATACGACCTCAACTGCCTCGACGCATATGCAATAGTCTTGTCATGCTGAATCAACACGCACCCAAGACCCTGACCCGAAGCATCGCTATAGACAGCAAAACCATCGTTGCCACATGGCAATGCTAGAATCTGGGCTGAAGTCAAACGCTTCTTTAGTTCCTCAAAAGTTGACTGCCTTTCGTCATTCGAGACAAACTTCTCGGACTTCTGAAGCAACAGTTTAAGCGGCCGAGCCAGTTTCGAAAACCCCTCGACAAACCTACGATAATAGCTAGCCAAACCCAAAAAACTACGGACCTCCTTCACATTCTTAGGCGGTGCCCAATCCAGTACTGCCTCAATCTTCTGTAGATCCACACGGACACCCTCGCCTAAAATGGCATGACCTAGAAACATCACTTCCTTCATCCAGAACTCACACTTCGAGAACTTCGCATAGAGTCGCTCGGTCCTCAAAATGTTCAACACCACACGCAGATTATGTGCATGCTCCTCCTCATTCTTCGAATAGATAAGGATATCGTCAATGAAGAAAACGACACACTTATCCAAATACTCGATGAAAACCTTGTTCATCAACTGCATGAACACTGTCGGCGCATTAGTTAGCCCGAAAGGGCATAACCACAAACTCATAATGTCCATATCTCGTCCGAAAGCCTGTTTTCGGGACATCGAACTCCTTCACCCGAAGCTGATAGTATCCCGATCTCAAGTCGATCTTCGAGAATACCATAGCTCCCTGCAACTGATCAAACAAGTCATCAATCCTCGGTAAGGGATACTTGTTCTTGATGGTCACTTTGTTTAGCTCGCGATAGTCGATACATAAATGCAGAGAACCATCCTTCTTCCGCACAAATAGTACTAGTGCGCCCCGAGGCGAAGCGCTCGGTCGAATATACCCCGACTCAAGAAGCTCACTCAACTACTTCTTCAACTCGGCCATCTCTGAAGGTGCCATGCGATACGGTGCCTTCAAAATCGAAGCCGCGCCCGGCTCTAACTCGATAGCGAACTCAACCTCATAGTCCGGTGGTAACCTTGGCAACTCATCAGGAAAGACATCCGAGAACTCACTAATGACTAGGATCGATGAAAACTCGACCCTACCATCCTCCGCCTTCAAGGCGTAACACCAATAACTAGTACACTCCTTCCGCAGGAGTCTCGTCGCCTTCAAGGTGTTAATTACGAACTTCTAGTTTCCCTTCTTTCGTCCCGTGAAAGAGTGATCGGTGCTGTCCTCGGTCAACATGGTGATGATCCTCATGCGGTATTTCATGATCGCACCATGCCGCTCGAGCCAATCATCCCCTAGAATCAAATCTTCACCCTCAATACCCACAACAATAAGATTGGAGAGCCAAGCCCTCTCACAAATAACGACAGAACAATCTCGGATCTCCCGATCACCAACGATCCTATCACCGCGAGGAAGTTTAACGATGAAAGGCTCACAAAACGATAAACAGTCAAGACCCAAACAGCACACACATTCCAGAGAGATGAACAAATGCGTAGCACCAGAATCGAAAAGCACACTGAGAGGATGAGAATGAATATGAACGGTACCTGTATCCACGGTAGCCGCTGGATCATTGGCCCTCCTCATCTCATATACATGAGGATGAGCGTAGCCAACATTGGAAGCTCTCCCTTTAGCAGGCTGGCCCCGACCTCTCCCTCGGCCGACACTCTGCGAAGACTGTGGAGCAAACGACCCTTGGTTCACACTCGGCTCCTTAGGTGCTGGAAAAGAAGCTTGGGCATCAAGAGCTGCCCTAAACAATCACAAAAAGAAGCCTTGTGGCCCAACAGACCACAAGTGTGACAAGTCAATGGCGGACGAGGACACTCTTGGTTCCTATGGCCCGGCTGACCACAGTTAAACATCTGATCTTTCGAGTGGGGGCACTAGTAGTACCTCTAAACTATTGGGATTCGGTGCCTAAAATCAAGGCCCAGTGGAAGCGGTAAAACGAAAATTAATTCGACCTGAATCCCTACGAGGATCGATCGAGCTACGTATATACGAATATTAAATGAAAAACAAGAGTTGTAAGAGACTCACCCTTGAAGTCCGTTGATTAAATGGTATCCTTCTATTGAGCTATTCCCCAAGCTTTACTTGTATTCTCTACGATCTGAAGCACTCCAAGCACTTGAATAATCCAACACCGAAAAACCACGTCTCTACTTGCCATGCGCCGGAGAAACGAATAGAATGACAATATCCGATTAACCTCTAAGGTTACGGCTAGAATCAAGTGATGAAGCTTTTTATTATTACACTCTAAGTGTATAATATATATCTCTCAATGTATCTTGAATTTTCTCCAAGAAAACTCAAGAACAAGGTGAAGAATAAGAGGAAGACTTAAGAAAAAAAATTCTCTCTCACTATCTCTCAACTCACGGTTGGTAAGAAAGTCTTGAGAAGTGAGAGTTGTTTTTACCTTTATTCATCAAGAATCCAGATCAAAGCATGACCAAATCATCACCTTTATTCACAAGAGATTTGTGTCCCCTCCAAAAGTCTTTGGTCTTCCAATTATAAAATTGGAGATAAAGACCAAGAGTAAGGTTGGTGAAACAGGGCGGCCATCTAGAATAACCGGGACGAGTTCGGTCCCTTTAGAACTCCCGAGAGTCCAATCAGATAAACTCCAATTCCGTTCCGATGTATTTATATCAATTAATTAATCTAATTAATTAATCATATCAAATACAAAATTAACATAATTAATTTCTCCAAGAAATAATTATATTCATGAATTAAATTAATCCCCCAGTAATTTATTTAATTCATTAGGTCGTAAATTAATTTATCTAATAAATCAATTTAGACATCCAATGTCCCAGTAAATTTATCTAATATTCATAATGAGAGATTAAGCTCGATTCATCCCGTCGTCAATCCTATTGCGCGACTCGGTAGGTTCGTCTCAGTCAGCAATGGGAGGAACCAAAGAGTAGTAGCACTACCTAGCCAGCCTGGCGGCCTACACTGTACCCCAACTGAGAACGAATGATTGGGATCATTCAAGAACTATTCTGTTGTGAATACCAGTATACGTATAAACCCTTCTTTCAAATGTCCTGATCAAGTTATAGGGTCACGGTTAGTCAAACCCTATCTGTACTTGACACTATGCATGCGTTAGTGCAAATCAAGATCATCGAGCTCTCGTGTATCTAATACAACTAGCTACAATGCTTTGGCCAAAGACTTATGATCTCATCTGCCAATAACCGCATAGGACATATAACCCGCTCACTAACGGGAGAAAGAATTCTATCTTGGTATTCAGTAGGACCTGCTACTTGTCCGTCAAGATGCACGTTGAGGTTGACCCCCACCTTCCGGTTTACAGGGTCGAACTACTCTAATGAAAATCTTGACGTCACAAGCACATCCCTACTAAATCCTCAAGTCGAAGGTTCACGAATACCTATCACAACCTTTCGATTCCGTCATTGACTGTCCCAGAGTGAAATCCGTGTGACGAATCGAGGGTGAGTCGGTTCGAGTATACTAATCCAATTAGCATACCTATAACGTGTACTCCCACTAACCATTAGTGTTCGACAGGCCATGTCAAAGAACACGTCATACAAGTCTTCACATAAATTTAACGCCCATTCAAGTTTCATCAACTTGCAAACAATTAAGTATTTGAGCTATAAACCTTTCCAGTGCCGACCCCCTTATCTAATAAGGAGTGGAACGTTTTGCTCCCAAATACACGGACTAGTTTCTATATGTATATTTACGAGTTAAGAATGCCAGTAACTACCAGTAAATAAAGAAACACCCATTGCCTTATTATTAATGATTTACATAATTACAAGTACAATGCCCTCACTCAACATCCTCTGAGTGGCATTCGAGGGCATACTCCTAACAATCTCCTACTTGCACTTAATGCCACACACTATGGTATCTAACACCCATGTTCTCCAGATGACGCTCCAAGCTAGTCTAAGAAAGTGGCTTGGTCAGTGGATCAGCGACGTTGTCGGCCTAGTCTACTCTATGCAGTACAATGTATCCTTTGCGAGCAAATTCTCTTACGAGATGATACTTCCTCTCAATGTGCTTGGTATTGTTGTGAAACCTCGGCTCATTGGCCTGTGCTACAGCTCCGTCGTTGTTGCAGTACAGCGGAACAAGAAGCTCAGCACATGGTATCACTTGAAGTTCTCCCAGAAACTTCTTAATCCAGAACCCTTCCTTGGAAGCCTCCGAGGCTGCTTGATACTCAGCCTGACAGGTGGAATCAGCAGTCGTGCTTTGCTTGGTGCTACGCCAAGATACTGCTCCTCCATTAAGAGTAAATATGTAGCCAGAAGTAGACATCGAATCGTCCTTCAGTCCTTGGAAGTCTGAATCAGTGAATCCCACCACATCCAATTCTCCACCGCCATACATCATAACCATATCTCTAGTCCTTCTCAAGTACTTGATAACGTTCTTTACGGCAGTCCAATGTTCCCTACTCACCATGCTTACAGCCTGCGTAATGTCAGGTCTCGTACATAACATAGCATACATAAGGCTACCCACGGCCGAAGAATATGGTATATTACTCATTTCCTTTCGTTGTTCCTCACTTTGAGGACACATCTTCAAGGAGAGTTTTCTTCCATGGCGCATCGGTAGGAACCCTCTTTTAGAATCATCCATCTTAAATCGCTTTAAGATTTAATCTATATAGAGGGCTTGGGAAAGACCTATTATTCTCTTCGCTCTATCCCGGTAGAGTCGAATTCCAAGAATATAGGTTGCTTCTCCCAAGTCTTTTATGGAGAAATTACTCGAAATCCAAGCCTTCACAGAACTGAGCGTTCCCACATCATTTCCTATTAGTAGAATGTCATCTACATATAGTACTAAGAATGCGATCTTGCTTCCACTAACCCTCTTGTATACACAAGGTTCCTCTTCATTTTGCACGAAGTCAAACTCTTTGACCGCCTTGTCAAAATGAAGGTTCCAACTACGCGACGCTTGCTTCAGTCCATAAATGGAACGCTGAAGCTTGCATTCTTTCTGAATATCGACTTCGGACACAAAGCCTTTAGGCTGCTCCAAATAGATTTACTCCTCGAGGAATCCATTAAGAAAAGTCGTCTTTACGTCCATTTGCCATATCTCATAATCGTGGTAGGCAGCTATAGCAAGCATCATGCGAATAGACTTGATCATAGCTACAGACGAGAAGGTATCGTGGTAGTCGATCCCTTCTTTCTAGGTATAACCCTTTGCCACAAGCTTGGCCTTATAGGCGTCAACCTTACCATCACCATCAGTCTTTCTCTTGTAGATCCACTTGTTCCCAATAGGCATTATGCCCTTGGGGCGGTCTACTAGAGTCCAGACCTGATTGACATGCATCGAGTCTATCTCAGCTTCCATAGCTTCACACCATTTTGCGGAGTCTACATCCACCATCGCTTGGTCATAGGTCGTTGGGTCGGTCTCTTGGCTATCACTTGGTACCTCATGAAGACCCAGCTCCTCCAAGTGCACAAGCCCATACCTCTCAGGTAAATGAGATACCCTACTAGACCTACGAGGTGGTTGTACTTGTGTTTCAGAAGGTTCGGTTCTAGTTTCTTGTACAGGTGTCTCCCGAGGAGTTTCATTGTATTCTTCTAAAGAAATACTTCTACCTGCTCCGCCTTACTGAATGAACTCATCTTCCATGAAGTGTGCTTGTAAAGCAACAACGATCTCGATCTTCGGGCATGTAGAATAGATATCCCATCGTCCCAGACGAGAATCCAATGAAACGTCCCTTCGCGGACCTAGCTTCCAACTTCTCCACCTTAGTCTTCTTGACATAGGCGGGACATCCCCAAATCCTAATATGATTAAGACTTGGTTTCCTGCCCTCCCACATCTCATGTGTAGTTTTAGGAACGTATTTGGAAGGACATCTGTTCAAACTGTAAGCGGCAGTCAGGAGTGCATACCCCCACAGGTAAATCGGTAAGTCAGTATAGCCCAGCATGGAACGGACCATGTTCAACAAGGTCCGGTTCCTTCTTTCTGACACACCATTTAACTGAGGAGTACCTGGAGGTGTTAGTTGTGAAACTATCCCATGTTCCTTAAGGAACTCGTCAAACTCCGTACTCATATACTCGCCACCTCCGTCCGGCCGAAGTGCTTTGATATGATTACCAGTTTGTTTCTAGACTAGGGCCTTGAATTCCTGGAATTTCTCAAAGGCCTCGAATTTATGTTTCATTAAGTATACATAACCATACCTAGTATGATCATCTGTAAAAGTAATGAAATATTGATATCCGTCACGTGCTGCTTCCAAAGCACCACATACGTCGGTATAGATTAATCCCAGTTTATCAGCGGCTCTTTCAAAAGTCCCTGTGAAGGGGGACTTAGTCATTTTGCCTTTAAGGCAAGATTCACAAGTAGGAAAGGGATCCGATCCCAATGGACCCATAAGCCCATCTTTTTCCATCTTGTAAACCTTGGTCTGACCAACATGACCAAGTCTAAGATGCCATTTCAAAACTTGATTGGTTTCATCCCTACCACGTTTTCTAGTCATAGTATTCACAACTACTTTGTTGCTGAGATTTAGATGATACAATCCATTTAACAATGTAGCAGTACCCACTAGATTATTTTTGAAATAAATTTTGCAGGAACCATCACCAATGAAAAATGAAAAGCCTTTTCGGTCCATGACCGGAATGGATACAATGTTTTTGTGCCCCTTGGGCAAAACAAGTACATCTTCTAAAGTTAAAACAAAATCGGATTCTAAACCCAAAAAAAGTGATCCTATGTCGGTCGCCTCGACACTATGCCTGCTTCCGACTGTGATCATAACTTCTCCAGCTCCAAGCTTCCTACTTTGTTCCAGATCCTGATTCATGGTACAAATATGAGAACTAGCACCAGAATCTAGTATCCAAAAAGTAGAAAATACAGTAGCAGAACAATTTGTTTCCAAAACTAAAAGTTCTGTACCTGAAGTGCCATGATGAATCGGACAGTCTCGAGCCCAGTGGCCAAGCTCACCGCATTTGAGACAGGCATCCTTCTTCTAATATACGTAATGAGAGATTAAGCTCGATTCATCCCGTCGTCAATCCTATTGCGCGACTCGGTAGGTTCATTTCAGTCAGCAATGGGAGAAACCAAAGAGTAGTAGCACCACCTAGCCAGCCTGGCGGCCTACACTGTACCCCAACTGAGAACGAATGATTGGGATCATTCAAGAACCATTCTGTAGTGAATACCAATATACGTATAAACCCTTCTTTAAAATGTTCCGATCAAACCCTATCTGTACTTGACGCTATGCATGCGTTGCAAATCGAGATCATCGAGCTCTCATGTATCCAATACAACTAGCTCTAATGCTTTGGCCAAAGACTTATGATCTCATCTCCCAATAACCGCATAGGACATATAACCCGCTCACTAACGGGAGAAAGAATTCTATCTTGGTATTCAGTAGGACCTGCTACATGTCCGTCAAGATGCATGTCAAGGTTGACCCCCACCTTCCGGTTTACAGGGTCGAACTACTCTAATGAAAATTTTGACGTCACAAGCACATCCCTACTAAATCCTCAAGTCGAAGTTTCACGAATACCTATCACAAACTTTCGATTCCGTCATTGACTGTCCCGGAGTGAAATCCGTGTGACGAATCGAGGGTGAGTCGGTTCGAGTATACTAATCCAATTAGCATACCTATAACATGTGCTCCCACTAACCATTAGTGTTCGACAGGCACTCTCCATGTTAAAGAACACGTCATACAAGTCTTCACATAAACTTAACGCCCACTCAAGTTTCATCGACTTGCAAACGATTAAGTATTTGAGCTATAAACCTTTCCAGTGCCGACCCCCTTATCCAATAAGGAGTGGAATGTTTTGCTCTCAAATATGTTGGTGCCAAAAATATTATCCGGAGATGATATTGCTGGAATGGATGAGTAACAAACAAAATGCGAGAGCACGTCCGTGGGGAAATAAATAACACAAGATTTGTTGGGGTTGTTAGTCCCGGACTTGAATGCTCTCGTGAGATGTTATTAATACGAATACGTTGGAGTACAAATATTAATGTAAGAGTACAATTACAATGAGTGTAAAAGACCCTAGTTATCTAGCTCTTGAGTGCTGGTGATTGCCGGAAGAACCAGAGTTGAAGCTCTGTGAGTTCTTGCTCTCGTTTCTGCCGACCGTCTTCGGGTTAAGAGGTTTCGAGAGTGAGAGATAGAAAGATATCCGAAGTTTATAGCATAACCAAGAGAGAGAATCCAACAACCCAGCAGAGAGTCTAAAATTCTGAACCCTTCTCCAGTTGTTGGAGGTTCTCTACTTATAGGAATTGGGATGCCTTTCATCCTAACAGGCGATCTCCTTTCTTGTATTATAATAAGTGAGCGATCATCTTTTAGAACATGGGCTGGTTGCCTCAAAATCTGCGGCTGCTGCTGGCAGCCAGCTGTGCGAACCAGTGATAGGACGACACGCGTCTCCTGTCGCTGTCTCAGGAGGTCCACTTTGGACCTTTCGGTAGGTCTATCGGTAGGTGAGAAGATGATGACAGTCTAGGGTCAATGATCCATGTTATGCGGCGCCTTTTCCGGATCTGCATGTAGGTCTCTATTCCGAGTTTCCACCTTTGCAGACTTTGACGGATTCTGGCTTCATGTGGCATGAGGCGGTCGTTCATGATCGGGCACTTGGGACGATCGCTAGCTGCCTGGAGGCAATCGCCTTGGAAGTCGATCGCTCGGCGCTGGGTCCTGTTCTGGGTCATTCGATCGGCAAGTCTGCCTTGGCCTATTTGACTCTATCTTGGTCGCCCGGTATTTGTGCCGATCGCCTGTTGAGGTGTATAAATCTCGACACAACAATTGCCCTCCAGCTTGCTCCGATGTTGAAGACATGGAGTGAGGTGGTTCCACAGGCGATCCTTTAGGATAAATACGGGCGATCCGTTGAGCGGACTTTGGTCTCGGATTTGGGCGACCTGATCGATTGGCGAGCTATCTTCGGTCTTGTTATTGTGATCTTCAATTTTGCAGATCCCTCGTGGAAGGCCGATTGTTTTGACCTAGAAGAACCGTGCACGGTCGCGGAGTTCGATGGACCGACCTCCATGACCGTGTCTTGTGCGCGAGGGACATTCCACCTGTAGGTTTGTCTCGCGACTCACTTTATTGTGAGTGTCCTCTGTTAGGCTGCACCCACCTCGTATTTAAATGAAGTGCGTGCGGTCTTGGTCTGGAGGAGTCCTTGCGCGGGGCGTCGTCGGATTAATCCACGTCCGCGGCTTGTTAGCACTTTTCTACCTCGGATCATCATGTTAGATGGAAATCCTCGACGGTATACATTGTGACGAGGGTAGGGATGCGTCGCATTGTCCGGGTCTACCATGTTAAATTATGAACCTTTGGGGGCTGGCGAGCGTGTCCACAGATTTGTTTGGAGGGTCCTTCGGCTACGCCCGCTTCATATTTAAACGAAGGGAGAGCGATCACAGCCCAAAGGAACCTTGCATGGACGAAGCTGTCAGTTCCATCGACTACTAGGGCCATGGCTGCACTCTTCTACCTCGGATCGTCATGTTAGATGGCGATCCTCGACGGTATACGTTGTGCTGAGGGAGGCGTTCTCGTGCCTTGGTCCATCATGTTAGATGATGAACTGTATATGGCGAGCGAGTCCTCCATTTTTGGAGATATTGCTTGGGCAGTAGCCTTTTGTTGTACTTTAGCCTTCGGGCGACCGTTTTTGATTCTGGCGATCGCCTTGAAGCCGTTCGCATCGCTTGATCCTTTCCGCCCGGGGCTCCGGATAAGTTACTAGACTGTCCAGCTTGCCCTCCTCGAACAATCTCCAGAGTTTTCTGAGGAGGTTGCGGCATTGATCGGTGTTGTGGCCAGGACTCTTGTAGTAAGCACAAAATTTGTTGCGGTCTAGATGACCGTGGTCCCTTACCGCCTTCGGCTTGCTTAGCCGCTCGCGCCCCTGGATGGCGTAGAAAATATTAGCCGGGGATAGATTGAGGTTGTGGTAGAGATGGGATTCCACATCCTCGAAGGTCCTGAAATCACCGGGTGGCTTGGCGACCGCCTTGTTGGATTTGGCGATCGCCGTCTCTACCCCCTCGTCTTGGCGAAAGGCGAGCAACCTTCGCCTGGCTAAAAAGTCTGCGGCCTTGGCGCGGAAGATTGCGTAGGTTAGGGGATGTCCTTCGTAAGGTGCCTGAACCTGGGCGAAAGACCATAGAATCCCCCTAGGACCGAGTATAGGGTGATCTCGTCGCTTACGGGCTCGCCATTGAGGATTATCTCATCCACCC
This sequence comes from Orobanche coerulescens, assembly GCA_033398695.1. Classification (NCBI taxonomy): domain Eukaryota; kingdom Viridiplantae; phylum Streptophyta; class Magnoliopsida; order Lamiales; family Orobanchaceae; genus Orobanche; species Orobanche coerulescens. The sequence goes on from CM065803.1 coordinate 94,351,765, forward strand.
GGTCAATGTAGTCTACGTAGGTATCGTCTTCCCCCTGTCTGATTTTCATCATGCGGTGGGGACCTTCTGGTCGAGCGACCTTGGCTGCGAAGTACGTTGTGAAGTCGTTCGCCAATTGTTCAAAGGAACTGATCGATCGCGGTGACAGTGAGATGTACCACCTATGGGCCAGTTCGCCCAATGTTAACGGGAACATTCGGCACCTGGTCGCGTCTGATGCCCCGCATCCGGTCATGTAGATCCGGAACTTGCTCAGGTGAGTCTCGGGGTCCAATCTCCCCTCGTACAAAGGTGTTTGAGGAGGAGCGATCCTTGGCTGCACGGGGGCGAGTTCGATCTGGACTGCGAGCGGCTCATTCGGCCCGGCGATCTTTCTCTTGGCGCCTGCCCCAGTTTCTAGGAGCGTCTTCATGCCATCGAGCTGACGTTGCATTGCGGCCATCGCCATAGCTTGGTCGCTCGTGGTTTGGCTATCGGAGCGGGAGCCGAGGCGATCGTGTACCGATCTCCTTGCTCCGCGGTAGGCGATGAGGTCGTCGACGCCGATCTTGGTTCTTTGGAGAGGAGGAGCCAGATGACTGACCTGCCTTTTGGGAGTTGGGTATGCCGAACTCCTGGTGATGGATTCGGGCTCCGTCGTCTCATGGCTGGGGCCAGAATGCCCCGGTCGCCATGAAGGTTCGCTTCCTAGGCGGCTTAAAACGGAACCATCTTGCCTGGCGAGTGCTTCTTCTCGTGAATCGGGGCTCCCTGACGATTGCTCGACGAGTAACCCCTTGAGCTTCCGTTTGCCCGCGCGGTGGATGGCTGATGGGGTCACTGCGGGTGTACCACATGATCTCCGTCGCTCCCTTAGGATGGCCATAGCCTCCTCGATCTGTTCCGCGGTTTGAAACTGGTCGAGCGAAAGGCTAGGGCCGTCCCTCGGGGGCGGGATCGAGAGTCTCGTGCCGCCGTGGCTACCCTCCGCCGTAGGTTGGGGCTCGGATTGAGACGGAATAAGGCGTCCGACGGATCGGAGAGTGGATATCTTCGATGTGGTGGCAGACGTCATGAATCTGAAGGTTTTTATTTGAAGAACAGTGAGTGTTTCTTCAAGTATATGTTCCGAAGAACAGTGAGTGTTCTTTGAAACGGTCGGAGAGAAAATGAAGGTAGATGCCCTCCTTCTAGCGCCAATTGTTGGCGCCCAAAATATTATCCGGAGATGATATTGCTGGAATGGATGAGTAACAAACAAAATGCGAGAGCACGTCCGTGGGGAAATAAATAACACAAGATTTGTCGGGGTTGTTAGTCTCGGGCTTGAATGATCTCGCGAGATGTTATTACTACGAATATGTTGGAGTACAAATATTAAAGTAAGAGTGCAATTAAAATGAGTGTAAAATACCCTAGTTATCTAGGTCTTAAGTGCTGGTGATTGCCGGAAGAACCAGAGTTGAAGCTCTGTGAGTTCTTGCTCTTGTTTCTGCCAACCGTCTTCGGGTTAAGAGGTTTCGAGAGTGAGAGATAGAAAGATATCCGAAGTTTATAGCGTAGCCAAGAGAGAGAAGCCAACAACCCAGCAGAGAGTCTAAAATTCTGAACCCTTCTCCAGTTGCTGGAGGTTCTCTATTTATAGGAATTGGGATGCCTTTCATCCTGACGGGCGATCGCCTTTCTTGTATTATAATAATGGGGCGATCGTCTTTTAGCACATGGGCTGGTTGCCTCAAGATCCACGGCTGCTGCTGGCAGCCAGCTGTGCGAACCAGTGAGAGGACGACACGCGTCTCCTGTCGCTGTCTCGGGAGGTCCACTTTGGACCTTTTGGCGGGTCTGTCGGTAGGTGAGAAAATGATGACAGGCTGGAGTCAACGATCCATGTTCTGTGGGCCTTTTCCGGATCTGCATGTGGGTCTCTATTCCGAGTTTCGACCTTTGCAGACTTTGACGGATTCTGGCTTCATGTGGAATGAGGCGGTCGTCCATGATCGGGCACTTGGGACGATCGCTAGCTTCCTGGAGGCGATCGCCTTGGCAGTCGATCGCTCAGCGCTGGGTCCTGTTCTGGGTCCTTCGATCGGCAAGTCTGCCTTGGCCTATTTGACTCTTGCTCAGTCGCCTGGTATTTGTGTCGATCGCCTGTTGAGGTGTATAAATCTCAACACAACAAAATACACGGACTAGTTCCTATATGTATATTTACGAGTTAGGAATGCCAGTAACTACCAGTAAATAAAGAAACATCTATTGCCTTATTATTAATGATTTACATAATTACAAGTACAATGCCCTCACTCAATATCCTCTGAGTGGCATTCGAGGGCATACTCCTAACATAAACCCCCCAGAAAAATGAGCCGAACCGCCTACAGGAACGTTAACAGGTTGAGATTTCTGCTGAATTCTGCCCTTGTGACCCGAAAAATTATCGACGGATTTCTGTTTCTTAGTTTCTCGAGCCGCCTCACTGGCCGTCAAGGACATATCATAAGCAAGAGCTCTACTCTCCTCCTTAACCCGGGCCTTCACGTAGCCCAATTCCCAGTTGAATCTTCAATGGCCTGAGAAATCGAAATATCTCGAGGATGAGCATCATAAAAAGCATGGACCCACGCCTGACGAACTGGCCACGGATAGTACTCAACTTCCATAAGGTCGCTGATCTTGGCCCACGACGCATCATGATCCTGAGGCCTGACAGCCCCCCACCAATCAACAGCATCCCGAGTGAGAAAATACTGGGTGATTGGGACCTTGCGATCCTCAGGGAAATTTGTGGCAACAAAGACCTTGGACATCTCTTTGATCCACCCCTCCCAACCAATCAGGTCTGAAGCCCCAGAAAACTAAGAAGGATGCATCTTGGTGACATCCTGAAGCCAACGATCCACCCCGACCTGAACAGCATGAGCCAGAGTCGGGTTTTGAACCGCCTGGGCTATCGCAGCCATTTAGCTCACCATTTGTTGCATCACAACTGCAACACCAAAGTCGGCGCCATTACCGGCTGCGCCATCTTGAGTAGCAGTATGGCTCTGACGGCCATCAGTACTGACGGCTCTAGAAGAATGTGACGTGGCCGCCCCATAGGCTGCCCCACGTCCCCGACCGCGTCCGCGACCACGACCACGACCTCGACCTCTCCCAGCATCCATACTGGAGATAAAAGGTAGAAAAAGCAACTCGATAATAAGTATGGGTGAAAAACAATCACAGCTCAAGAAACGGAAGTACAATACGAGAAAACAAAAGAATTGAGTAAGGAAAACTTACGAACACTGGAAGTATGAAGATGATGGCAACGTGGTGTCGATGTGCAAAATATAACACAACTAGACCCAATTAACCGACAAGCCTAGGTATCCATAAACCTAGCGCTCTGATACCATTTCTATAACACCCCCACGTTATTCAGGATATATTATAGTGCCGTGGACCCCTACGTGGGACCCACCAGGCTAACTAATATACACCCCTCGTCTAACCATCTCGATTAGTGAGAATACATACATCACCAAGATGCAAAGATAAATAAAACACCCGGTACAACCGATAAACCAGACATCATCGGAAATCACATATGAAATTTAGTATACAATCCATCTTCCAAAATTTAAAATACCTAAGTACTCGCGAGTACCATCTATCAGTTTACAAGTTCTAAAAACAAACGTTTAAAAATGGACAACTGAAATAAAAGGACCAAATTGCACACGTCAATAACCCTGACCAGCATCCTCGTACTACTCCAGTGCCCGATCGACCGGCTGAACGCAACCTGAAATTCATAACACGAATTTTCCCATAACGGGTCCCCCAAAGGGGTTAGCAATTACACTAGTACAAGTGATCAAGGCAAACCAATTGCTTACACATTTCATAATACATGCATCAAATTGTTTCAAATCAAGACATGTCTTTTACCGAAAAACAAACAGTCAAAAATCTCAGTTCAAACTTGCCTAGAGCCAGGGCTAAACCACTGGTCCCATCCGAGGCCTCTATGGACCCTCCCGGACTGGCCATAGTTAGAAATAAAAATCATGCACATGCATCGCCTAGGACTGGGGCTAAACCACTAGTTCCATCTGAGACCTCTATGGACCCTCCCGGACTGGCTAGCCAACAAGCTCGTGAATCAGGAACGAAATCACAGATTCCTCGGAGGCCCCGTCGGACCCTCCCGGATTTAGCAAAGCACATATATATTATACATCACCATTTCATGTTAAGCATAAAGGTTTCACAAGAATACTTGCCTTGAGAATATTGACGACGAAATGAACGGGAAAATGAATTACGCTCGCTAGGAACCGATGACCACGAACCTAACGATTCGAAAAATACAATCACAACCCTACACGAATACAAAAATAGAATACACCCGAAAACCCACCTATGATTCATGTAAGTTCGTATAAAAACAACAACGAGGGCGGGTCGTAACCGAACCCTCTCGATTTCACAAATACCACGAAATTTACCATGAACTCGTAGGGAAAACATGAATACCACTAAGATTAATCACATACATCATGGATTAATCAACAATACGGAACGAATCGGATATTAAATCAAAAACCCCCAAATTTCTCAAAAATAGGGTTCTAAGAGTTTACCTCGGATCGAAAACGAAGAATAAGTGTTGGTGTTGTTAATATACACCAAGAACTCAAGAAAGATGATAGCTAGATGATTGCCCAGTCGAAATCGCCCAAAATTGTAACACCTCCAAATCCTATTGGGTCATTACAGTGCCGTGGACCCCACACCAGGAGATCCACCAGGCGAACACGACCAAAATACAACAAACTGACCAAAAGGGAGAATCACAGTCCCTACTATGATATCCAACATAATATTCCGATATGGAATTTCAACGACAAAAGTGGGCCTACATGGACAAAATAAAAATACAACAACATCCACGAGCCTTGCTCGGATAATACAAAATGACAACAACTGACAAAACTGGAGTACTCCAAACTTCCTGACCGACATGAACACCAAAACACCTCGGACTAGTATCACTAGAATGCCTCGTCGCCATCGTCATGCCCCTGTGTCTCAACTCTCTCCTCGCAAGCACCTAAAACATGTAACATGTTCTGCCCCACGGGGTCAGTCATCCAGATAATGAATATCAAATACATGTACAACATGATATGCATCCAAAGGAAAAATAAAATGGTACAACAATGGTAATACGAGATGCTCACAAATCAATGTCAGAATCGAGCATTCGTGGAACATTATGCCCACGACATACAATCGGTACCTTCTCAACAGGTTAGAACACAAGTGCCCAACGACGAATCATCAATATAGAACACAATAATGAATTAGCCGAAGGTAAACCAACCAAGAGATGAAATAAATGCGAATCACAATGTCTGAAGGCTCCAACGGAAACACCAGAACATCACAATGGCCTGAAAGCCCCTCAGCCGAAGCTTCCAAAATATCACAATGGTCTGAAAACCACTCAGCCGAAGCTGCCAATCATCACAATGGCCTGAAAGCCAAACAGCCCGAAGCTGTATATCATCACAATATGGATCTCAAAGAAACAAACCTGACTGTCGAACATACCCCTCGGCGTATGAACAACCAGTCGCAAATCATCGGACACATCTAATACAACATGGACTATGAACGACCAACAATAAGGCTCAAGAGGGACATCACAGTACGCCCGATCCGGAAATGTGTTCGTGCACATGTCCACCCTGTATATGGAATCCAGAAATATATCTGGGACAATGTACCTAATTAGCCTCACGAACTACGTCTTGTGTGCACGGTCTAATGTGGAAACATCCACGCATGACCATCGTGTGCCTGGATAAAAATTCTACACATAACCAATGGGCATGCAGATATGATTCCAGATATGTCACGATGCAACATGACAACGAAACTCAAAGGATAACACATCCAATAAGGATCAAAAGACTCACCAAAGTGAATAATGACACACGGATAATGAAAGATCGACACGACCAACAATATCCAAAACAACCATCCTGGGATCACAATCCCTTAGGACCTATTAACACAATCAACAATCACAACACAACAATCCTGGAATCCTCAACCCTCAACGATCAGAAAATTACCGAGTTTACAAGAATGATAGTGTGCTGCCTTGAGTCAGCCACACGGCAACAATAACTCACGGATGGGCACCATCCTCGGCGGTCCCAAATTCAAATACCTCGACTGCCTTAGAATGGCCAATCGATAACAACAGCACAACGGATGGGAACTATCCTCGATAATCCCAATTCAATACCTTGATTGCCTTAAAATGGCCAATCGATAACAACGACACAACGGATGTGAACTATCCTCGATAATCCCAATTCAATACCTCGATTGCCTTAGAATGGCCAATCGATAACAACGACACAACGGATGGGAACTATCCTCGATAATCCCAATTCAATACCTCGATTGCCTTAGAATGGTCAATCGATAAGAACAATACCATGGGTGTCTCGGCACCTTTAATCAGTTACCGATAACGAAGATGATAATCGAATACGTCAATGCCTTCAATCGGCCAATACAATATCAATAGAAAAACACTGATATCAATAACGACGATCACAACAATATATCAATGGAACATCAATCAACAATAACAATCGATACGTCGATACCGCGAACCGGCTATCGACAACCCAACAAGTATTGCAATGCCTTGAACCGGCCATTTACGAACAACAATAACATTTGGCAAAATTTGCCGAAGGGTATCGTATCAAACAATCCCCTGATATCAACAAAATCATAAAGAGACCAAGTCTCGAAATGATACACACATTCATACACATACATGATAACATTAATCTCATTGACTAGTACAAGTACAAAACTTGCCTCAAACCGAGGCGAGAAAGTCCTTCCACGATCAACGTCCTCCCAGAAAACGACGAACTGCGTCCTCTGACAGTTACAAGTACTCGAACAACCTTGAATGAAATACAATTCATTCAATAACACAAAATCAATAGAAAACAACACCGAAGACGATCCCGATTCAATCCCGAATTGGTTAAACTCCACAAACGAATATCATAGTCCCCAACTATGAATTCCAACATCTTCCAACACCTCAATAATCGATATGATCAAATATTCTTAACACTTGTGAAAATAATTCAACAAGAATCACTTAAGAACAACATCAAATTGATCCTCCTACAATGATAATATCATCAATATTATCACTATCACCTCAAGAACATCATCAACACAACAAATATGATGTCTAAACAATAATCAATCACCAATTCATCATGAATTCGGATTAATCAACAAGATTAAATAAACCATTTCAAGATTATGATAATCATTACATAATTCATCATAATTCTATATCCAAATGGTTATAATCTCCCCAAGAAACACAAACAACAACATCAATCATATCAAGACTATCTTAATCATATAACAATCTTAACATAATCCTTCCTAGACATAATTATAACCTCCAAGTATTCTTAAACATCAAGAACAACTCCTCCTCAAGACACAATCATCGTGTTCTTCATCATAAGTTATAAAAACTCATCAAGATCATGATATACTCCAACAATAAATGAATACACGAAGTAAACAACAACAACAACAACAACATGCTCGAAAATCACTTGAAGAACAAGAGATTAAGAAAACTTACCCACGAAGAACAAGATGAACTCTCCAAACACCAAAGGAGTAAGAAAAGCTTCCAACTCCAAGCTCCAAATCAAGCTATGATGATCAAAAACATGTTGGAAGAGGCTAAATATCAAGAACAAGTCCAGAGGGACGGTTCTAGGGAGAGAAGAGGGGTTTTGGTTCGTGAAGAAATGAAATACGAAACCAAAATATATAATTAGACAAGCTCATTACGGCCGTTAACCTCAAGGCATAACGTACGTTAAGCCTCCTTACGTACGCTACCAGCCCTGCATAGCGTATGCTACGCCATGTCTGAACTCACTGCCTCGAAATGGGACCTGCATTACGTACGTAATCGATAACATCTAACGTACATTATCTAGCCACAGCTAACGTACGTTAATCCCCTCACATAGCGTATGTAAGCCCCCGTTGACTGCAATAGTGAGATCTGATCGAAAGATACCCGGCCCTACCAGCCGAAAGCTAACCACGAGGAAGGTTCCTACAACCGACCATGCATTACGTACGTAACCCTATAGGTTTAACATACGTAATACTCAGCCCATAGCGTACGTAATGTTACACATGTAGCGTACGTTATGGCTAGTATACTTAGCCAAAAATCCAAACTCTCCAAGCAACATCCAAACGACGAAACAATACCGATGACAAGTATAAATATTTGGATATCGAAATATCCCAATACAATATACATTGTATCAGTCCAAAACAACAACACTTGTACAATTCCAAATGAATACGTACAACTCAATAGTGAAACGAAAAAAAAATACCCCCGGATATTACAAAAATCGCCTATAAGTCGCCCAAAACGCGGAGGAGGAGAAGAAGGAAGTAAAATGGACGAACTGGTCAACTCCTGGGTATTTAAACCCAGGCCCCGATAACGTACGTAAGCCCTGTACAGCTAACGTATGTTAGCCGCTTAACATACGTAAGCCTTCCAAGCTTACGTACGTAATAGATTGGCACCAGAATCTGCCCAAACATACATAGACTATTACGTACGTTATGATAAGTGCCATTACGTACATAATACTCCAGAAGCCTTAACGTACGTAATCCTCTTCACATAGCGTACGTAAGGTACCCCAGTACCAAATGGGCAGTTTGTCGAGTAAGGGTGTGATGAAAACACGAGACGATAAAAACATGAAACAAAAGCACGCTTACAAAGAGTCTGAGACGACGAACTTAAACACTAAAAGAAAGTATGTTTCCGACTACCCGAAGGTTCGGAAAATAACGACAAACATAATTACCCCATAACTTTGGAAAATTATAAAACGGCCCAAAACATCTGAAATACATGATACACGATCGAAACACCAACCAAAAGCTCATAACATGTAGAATAACATGAGATGGGTCTGCGACAACCCCAAAACAGCGGTTCCGAACAACGATTATGAGAATCGAACCAAATAGCGACGGGAATGACAATAAATGCGGAATTGGGTAAAAAAAGTCCGAAACAAGCTCGGATGACAAAAAGTCCAGTATTAAATATTCTCAAAATGTCAATACGGTTCAAGCGAGTCACTAAAACGAAAAAAACACCAAAATGAAAAATATCGGAAAAAGAAAAATGCGGATAATATATTTCTTTTCGTTATGTTTGAATCTTGAGGATTCCTGATTATTATTATTCTTGGAATATGATTTGTATGACTTATATTTGTACTTTGTACTTGCACTAGCAAAATAGTGGAATTTTGCTAACCCCCGAGTAATCGGGTGGTGGATGTCTGTTTTGCGTCCAGGTTCATTCAGGTTTTGGGGAGCATAACACAGGGTTGGCACGAAGGATGATGAATGATGATCGATACTAATCACATGAGGACCCATACGATGTTGTATTGGTTTAGTTGTAGTTATATCTGCTGTAGTATTTTCCCCGTTGTATGGGAGCATGTTGTATTTTAACCCCGGCGTAGGTATGTATTGAGATTGAGTCGTATGTATTAATTGAAAGACATAATCGGTCTACTGGGTCGTCATTTAGCCTTGAAGGCGATATTTTGATGTTTGATTTTAGTTACCAGCCTGGTAGATCCTTGAGAAAAGGGTCTACAGCGTGTAATATCCCTGAGTGGATTGGTGGTGTTACATCAAGGACTTATTCAGTCCTCTAACATTCCAACTTAGAATAATCATTGGTTGAAATGATAAGAGGAAGAGGGTTCATCAACCCTGATACTTGTATTGAAAGAACTAGATTGTACCTGACTCAAAACTCCCACATTTTCATTGTCAGTTTCCAAGGTTGGCAACTTCTCATGTTGTGAAAGTTCAGCATACTGGTTGTTTTGCAATGCTCCCACAGGCCTTTCTTGTTTTTTTTCTGTATTAGAGTTCCTCCCTTGTCTATTCTGCACTGTAGGTTCAGCTAAATTGTTCACTTGGTCTTGCCTAGATTGATCAACACGAGGCCTTCTTCTCCTGTTTTGTACAGGTACCCATTGGCCTACCCTCTCACTTTGTTGAGGCCTGTTAGCATTAATCTGAACTTGTAGCCTTACTCTTGCCTGCTAAGGTCTATCCACAGGATCAGGACAATGACAAGTTTGACAATATATTGGCACCCATTCATACTCTATTACTTGTTCAATGGTACTACCTGGTGGAGTTTTAATCTTTACCTTCTTTATCAGTGGTTGACTGATATCCACATCAACTAGTACTCTTGCAAAAGCAACCTTGTATTGCTTTACTGTACACTCCTCTGTATGAACAGGTGTACCTGCAACACTAGCCAACCTACCCAGACTTCTCTTTCCCCAGTAAGGTAATGGAAGATTTGGAAATTTTATCCAGATTCAGACTATCCTGAGATTGTCCTTGGAAATATCAAAATCTGGTTTCCATTTCTTCAATATAACTGGTTGGTTTTTGAGTGTATATGGTCCAGCATTCATCACATAATCACACTCCTCTTCACACTGAAATCTGGCTATGAAGAAGCCTTTTTCATATTGGTGCAAGACTGGTACAGCAATGGCTCCCCAAGCCTTCTCCACAAATCCTTGCATATAATTTAAAGTATGATCAGCCCCCACAACATAGAGTACAAGTGAATGCTCCAATTTCCCTTTTTCATCTGCAACATCATCTTCTGAAAAGCTAATATAGGGTTCACCTTCCTCCATTGATGGTGCTTCATACTCCAACATGTGCCCATTCTTAGCAACTCTCTTTCCTTGGAGGGCCTGCGCATAAGTTTCGTCAGCATATATCTCCCCATCTTCTTCATGATTATCATTAATATTGCCAGAATTAACACATTCACCCTCCAAAACCAATCGTCGAACATGTGGTGGACGAGAATTGGTTTCAGAAACTATCCTATTCGCACTACCTTGCTCAGCCGGAGGAACCGTAGCTGTACAAGGCCAAGCAACCAATGGTTCAACTATGACCGGAGACACCGTAGCCATAGTTGGTAAAACCGCCGCCTCGTTGGGTGTCATATTATTGCTCACGTCGCTCGTAGGTTGTCACTCCCCTAACCCCCCCCCCCCTCCGGACACTTCCCTCAGGAACATTCTGTAACACCCCAAACTAGGCGGATATTACACACTTGACTTCAACTCAGCCACTGCGCGAATGAAAATTAATGAATTAAATAATATAATTGTAAGATCGATCCACATTATATCATCAATTACTCCGATGAAGCCAAGACAACACACCCAGTGAAATACGAGAATACATGTATATTTCATATGAAGATAAAATATACAACATCGAATAAAATGAAAATCAGCATTTAAAGCTGGCAATGGAAAATACGCATCAAAGACACAAGAATAAATGGAGAGACTGGGGGGCCCTACTAGTATCACTGGGACTCCTCGCCGTCAATGTTCTCTTTTCGTGCTTTTGCCTTGCCATGACCTAAAAACAACATCCCCAACGGGGTTAGTTACACAGAACAACAATTCTCAAGAGTTGAACAAATACAATAATCACATAAATTAGTTATGAAATTAAGTTGAACGATGGGCATCATAGTACGCCACGCATGGGATGTGCAAGTGCACAAGCCTGCCCAGTGCCCGGCGTCCCGCAAAAAAAACACCCGCAAAACTTGGCCTAATTAGTCTCACGGAGGTACATTACCGTGTGCACAGTCCAATGTGTCCAGATCCCCGCATAAACACAATGACCTTAATGTACCCGACTAAAAATTCCACACATATACCACTCGGAACGCAATACAATCTCGGAAGGTCACAAGAACAAAAGCAACCCGAATGAAGAACATAGAATAGAAATACGACAAGGGTCAAGAATGGCTCACCGAAGTGAAATAATGACACAATGAGTGATAGCTTCAAATGAAATGATTGGAACCGTTGTTCCTCGTGAATTGAATGATTAGTTTGATAATTACAAGTCTCAACATGATTGATGTAAGATGAATGAATTATATGTATGAATGAACAACAACGAAAGGAATGAGTATCCTTTTAACCGAGTAAGAATTAACTTACACAAATACCGGTGAAGAAAAGTCCTTCCTCGAACAAACGTCCTAAGTGGAATTATCGGTCGCTCGAACAACCTTGAATTACACAATTACCAACAATAAGCTTAATATACGAATCAAGCATGATCACAACCAACTGAAAAGTCGATACAATAATATTCAAACTCATTGGGGCATTCTAACAAATACGTTGTAAACAACCCCTAATTGTTTACGACTGATCTCAAATATATATAACACCAACCTCCCAACGAGTGATTTAATCCAACAAAACATCTTCAATGACATCAATATTCCAATAGGAATCCACAACTCGAGTTTACGACAACATCTAATCGGAAACCCCCAAAATTACCAAAGTCAACCATCAAGGCTTCTTGAATAATTCCCCAAATACTCAACAAATCCGAAAAATACACCAATAAATCCGTAGGAACACATGTATCCAAGGTAGATAATCCATATTCAGCATATTCCAACATAATAGCAAGCTAACTTGAAGAGATCGGAAGGAAATCACTCAAATCCCGAAATTCTAGATTCAAGAAAAGTTTACCTTGATTTGGTGTGGTGGAGAAGATTAATGATGATGAATCCGAACTAGAAGCTTGAAAATGATGATAGGTGATTTCAGCTCGAAGAATACTACACAAAACATCCAAAGTCGCCCAAAATCGCCCGGATGAGGAAGAGAGATGAAGAAATGACGAAATGGGGCTAAACTGTCCAATATATACTAAACCCACCTTTGCGCGCGCTAGCTCCTATGCTTAGCGTGCGCTAGCGGGTTCACCGGGTAGTCCAGTACCCACTGCCTGCATCATTAGCGTGCACTACGTACCTTGGTAGCGTGCGCTAACGCCTCCTTCTTAGCGCACGTTAACCTTGTGTTAGCGTGCGCTACCTAATAGTTGGGTCCAGAAACTGGAGTCCAGAACCTATTGTCCTCTGTCTAATCGAGCCTTAGTGCGCGCTACACTTATTGCTTAGCGTGCGCTATCAATAGAACGAGTGTACGCTATATCCACTCCTAGCGTGCGCTAAGAATTTCCCATTTCAGTCCAGTACGTACTAGACTGTCTGCCTCCAATACGCTAGCGCGCGCTGATGAAGACCGATAGCGTGCGATACAAGTACCCACAACTGGCATACGCTATTTCCCACTCATAGCGTGCGCTACAAATTCTCCAATTCAATCCAGTACCTAGTGGACTGCCTATCATATTTACACAAGTAGCGTGCGCTAACAAAGGCCGATAATGTACGCTACTGATACAACTAGCGAACGATATTTTCTATTCATAGCGTGCACTACGAAAACTCTAATTCAGTCTAGTACCTTCTGGACTGTCTGCCTCAACCACATTAGCGTGCGCTAATGCTGAGAGATAGCGTGCGCTACCAGTACTCAATTAGCGCGCGCTAGAAAGAGTACGTAGTGTGCGCTACTCCTCACACAGCCCACCATAAAGATGACAATGATGATATACTGGACTCGATTCTCCAATCGGGTTGACAGGCGAATGATAACTGATATATGATTCAAATTACGCCGAACGGTGAACACATTGAATGACTATAAAGGATGAATGATTATTAATGAGTGAAAAATTACTGAGTGACAATTACTAAATGATAATAAATGAATTCACAATCGGGTATTACATACTCCCCCCTTAAAAAGAGTTTCGTCCTCGAAACTAAGGGTCAAACAATTCGGGATAACTCTCCCACATACTATCCTCGGTTTCCCAAGTAGCCTCTTCGACTCCGTGTCTAGACCACTGAATTTTCACCAAAGGAATCACCTTGTTCCTCAACTGTTTGATTCTTCGTTCCAAGACTCGTACAGGACGCTCCTCATACGAATGATCATCCGCGACCTCGATTTCATCGAACTGAAGTATGTGACTCGGGTCGGCAACATACTTCCTCAGCTGAGAGATGTGAAACACATTATGAATTCGGCTCAAAGCCGTAGGTAAAGCCAATCGATAAGCCAGATCGCCTACTCGATCCAAAATCTCAAATGGTCCAATGAATCTCGGGCTCAACTTTCCCCACTTCCCGAAATGGAAGATACCTCGACTCGGGGATACCTTGACCAAAATGTGGTCACCTGCCTCGAACTCTAATGGCCGACGATGATTATCTGCATATGATTTTTATCGACTCTGAGCGGTCAACAAACGACTCCGGATTAACGCTCGTCCATAAGCATATCGGGCCCAGTGCCGATTGATTCTGATAAGTCATCCCAACACAAGAGAGATCGACAATGATGACCGTATAAGGCCTCGTAAAGTGCCATCTTAATCGAAGCATGCCAACTGTTGTTGTACGTAAACTCGATCAACGGTAGTTGGGCTTCCCACTCGTCTTTCCAATCGAGAACACATGCTCTCAACATGTCCTCCAACATCTGAATAGTTCTCTCTGATTGTCCGTCGGACTGAGGGTGAAAAGTTGTGCTGAAGTTGAGCTGAGTTCCCATAACACAATGGACGGATTTTCAAAAATGCGACACGAATCGTCCGTCACGATCAGAAACGATACTCTTAGGGTTACCGTGCAATCTCACAATCTCTTTAATGAACAACTGAGCAAGTCTCTCAGGACCCTACGTATCCTTAATATCAAGAAAATGAGCTGATTTAGTTAAACGGTCCACAATTACCGAAATTGTGTTCATGCCACGACGACTCATTGGCAAACTTGTGATGATGTCCATAGAAATATCCTCCCACTTCCACTCTAGAATAGGGAGCGGTTTCAGCATACCCACCAGTCGCTGATGTTCTATCTTGACTTGATGACAGGTTAAACATCTCGAAACAAATTCTGCGACTTCTCGCTTCATATTACTCCACCATTAATTTTGTTTCAAGTCTTTGTACATCTTGCTAGACCCCGGATGGATAGAATAAGGGGTAGCATGGGCCTCCCTCAAAATCGAGTTTTTTAACTCGTCATCCGCCGGAACGCATAACCGGTTCTTAAATCGCAAAAGTCCATCCTTGTGGACCACAAATCCAGGGGCTTTCCCCTGAGCCACATCATCTCGTATGTGCAACAAAAATGGGTCTGAACCCTGTTTCACTCTGATCACATCCTCAAGTGGCAATGAAATCTCTAGCATGCACAGTTGCCCTTGCACTCGCTGTAACCAGACCTCGATCTCGGGTCTTAGGAATTCCTGCTGAAGTTCCTTCTGAGCAGTCAAACGAGTAAGCATTTGATCCTGAACAGACTTACGGCTCAAGGCGTCGGCGACAACATTCGCCTTACCTGGGTGGTATTGTATCTCAATATCATAATCTATAATCAGTTCCAACCATCATCTATGTCGCATATTCAACTCCTTCTGAGTAAATATATACTTCAAACTCTTATGATTAGTGAAAATCTGACAGGTGATGCCATAAAGATAATGACGCCAAATCTTCAACGCGAATACCACAGCCGCTAGCTCCAGGTCATGGGTCGGATAGTTGACCTCATAAGGTCTAAGTTGCCGCGAATCATAGGCAATCACTTTCCCATTCTGCATTAATACACATCCGAGACCTTGTCTGGATGTGTCACTATAAACCACGAAACCTTCCATACCTTGTGGTAAAGAAAGGACAGGTGCTGAAATTAAACGACTCTTGAGCTCCTCAAAACTCTGCTGACACGCGTCAGACCACGTATATTTCTTATCCTTCCGTAAAAGGTTCGTCATAGGTTGAGCAATTTTAGAAAATCCTTCCATAAATCGCCGGTAATAGCCTGCTAATCCGAGAAAGCTTCGGATTTCCTTAACATTCTTCGGAGGTTGCCAATCTCGGATAGCCTCCATCTTCTGAGGGTCGACACGTACTTCGTCTGATGAAATCACATGTCCGAGAAACGTCACCTCGGACATCCAAAATTCACATTTGGAAAACTTTCCATAGAGTTGCTCTCGTCTCAACACGTCGAGAACCTGATAAAGGTGAAATTCGTGCTCCTCTCGGTTATGGGAATAAATCAAAATGTCATCTATGAAAACAACCACGAACTTATCCAAATATTCGATGAAAACTCGGTACATTAACTCCATGAATACCGCAAGTGCATTAGTTAAACCAAACGGCATCACTACAAACTTGTAGTGCCCATAGCGTGTTTGAAACGTCGTCCTTGCGATATCCGACTCTCGAATTCGCAACTGATGATACCCAGATCTCAAATCGATCTTGGAAAATACTGAAGCTCCCTGAAGTTGATCTAAGAGATCATCGATGCGGGGTAGGGGATATTTATTCTTGATCGTTTCTCTGTTTAGCTCCCGATAATCAATGTATAAGCGAAATGAACCATCCTTCTTCTTGACAAATAATACTGGTGCTCCCCACAGAGATGCACTCGGTCGGATATAACCTTTCTTGGTCAATTCCTCCAATTGATTCTTCAGTTCTTGCATTTCGGTCGGGACCATACGGTATGGTGCTTTCAATATGGGGCACGTACCAGGATCCAACTCTATCGTAAATTCCACATCTCTCTGGGGAGGTGAACCAGGTAACTCATCTGGAAATACATTGGCATATTCTCTCACTATCTGTATATCTGCCAACGTCACTGATGATTTCTCGGTCTTGGTCATATAACACCAATAACTGACACATCCCTGATTGAGTAACTTCACTGCTTTCATCATATTAATAACTCTTCCGGAACGGCTGGGATTACCCCCCTTAAATACACACTCGACTCCATCGTCTCAAATGATGGTGACCATACGTTTACAGACGCTAAGGATGGTGTCATGACGATCCATACAAGCAATACCCAAAATTACATCATCTTTAGGTAGGTCTACCACGATTAGGTCTGCTAGCCATTCACGGCACTCAAGCTGAATCGGACAGTCCTTAACTTCACGATTTTCGATAATTCTTCTACTGTCTGGTAGACCTTTGACATAAGGTTCACAACTAGTAGCACTATCCAGGTATAGTCTACTCAAACATGACTCGGAAATGAATGAATGTGATGCGCAGTATCAAAAAGAGTACACACTGGTTGAGATAGGATTTCGAGTATACCTGAGATCATTCGGGCCTCCGGATCATCGCTCCTCTTCATCTCGTAAATTCGGGGCTTGCCAGCCCTAGAACCGGATGCTCCTTTCTGATAACTATGGGCTCCGCCTTTGTTTGCTCCCGTCATCTTAAACGACGCGGACTGAGTGGCCTGATTCTATATAGCCGACTGCTTCGGGGTTTGAGATGCTATTGGAGTAGGTTTGGAGTCTCTTCGGCAGAAACGGGCCTTACGCCCGGCAATTCCACAGTTGTTACACGTGATAGTCTGCCTCGGACACTTAGTGCTGAAATAACCCTGCTCTCCACAGTTGAAACAGGTGATGGCCGAACTGGCTACTCGGGACTGAGATTCTATAGGTTTAGGTGCCGTAGGAGGTCGCTCAGAAAAAGTAGGGCTCGCACGAGGCTTCTTGAAGGTTGTCTGACTGCCTTCGGACTGATTATGATTCTTCGATTTCTTGCCAGAATATGAAGTTTGATGCTTAGCAATTTCCTTCGCAGTAAGCTCACAAGTAAGAGCTTTCTCGATGAATTCGAAAAGGGTGGTGCAATGATGATTAAGTAGTTGCATCCGCATACAAGGTTTCAACCTCTTACTCAAATACTTGATCTTATCCACCTCGGAGTGGATAATACATGAGGCGAATGGAAGTAGCTCATGAAACTTCTCGGCGATGGCGAGAACATCATCTTCTGCTGAGGGGTCGGGACTGAGTAACTCCAATAACTTGGCCTCCCTAAGTGGGTCCGGATAATACCTTTCCATCATGAGAGTCTTGAACTGGTCCTAAGTGCAATATCCGTCAGTGGGCTTCAAAGATAGCCACCACGAGTGAGCGCTCTTACCCAGATAGTAAGCCGCAACTGAAACTTTGTGTCCCTCAGGACACTCCACCATAGCAAATAACTTCTCAAAATGTTCAAGCCAGTGAATAATATCCGCCGGCTCAGACGAGCCCTCAAAAGTAGGTGGTCTCTGGTGAGAGATGTCGCCAATTATACTGCTCACACTCCTATATTGCCTATGAGGTGGCGGCGGAGGAGCCTGTTGATTTTAAGCGGTTGAGTTCTGCATCGTCTCCATCAGACGTGCCATCTGAGTCATTTGGGCCATCATGCCCTGCATAAAAGTGGGTGGATCAACCCAAACACCTTCCGATTGAGCTGTATCTTGGGTACGACTTCCTGACAGTGAATGATTATCTCCCGGTTAATGAGTGGCAGCGTTGCCACTTGTTGAATTAAATTATTCCTCGCATTCGCATGGGTATTCGCACGAGCTCCCGGGTTTCGACCCGCACCGCGGCCTCTTCCCCGGCGTCCTCTGACATCTCTATCCATACTGAAGTAGGAAAGTCACAAGATAATTATAGATTTCGCATGAAAGATCAACTGAGGTGACATGATTATCTGATGAAATTATTGAAATGATCATCTTGAACAAGTTAACAAGATTGATGATACGATCCACAAGATCAACAACTGAGCAATGAAATTGACTGAGTGATTAATGAGTTAACATGATCGACACGATCAAAAATGATAATGATGATTGAGGATTGTTGACTGATGACTGATGAATGAGTGATTCTTATTGCCAGAAATTATACCATGGCGTCAGAAATCTTACTGTTCTTTCGGTCTGAGGGGCTTGGCTCTTGCACAGGTCACACGTGACGCGAAAGTCCAATGATACTAGTCTGATGAACGATGATTTCAATGGGACATGACTCGGATAGTAGTATTCAAAACCATGGTCCGATACCAACTCTGTAACACCCCAAACTACGCGGATATTACAGTACCGTGGACCCCCAACTGGGACCCACCAGGCGAATGAAAATTAATGAATTAAATAATATAATTGTAGTACCGAACCACATTATATCATCAATTACTCCGATGAACAGTTTCAAGTACAACACACCCAGGAAATACAGAATACATGTATATTTCATATGAAGATAAAATATACAACACTGAATAAAATGAAAATCCAGACGAAACTGCAGCGGAAAATACACATCAAAGACACAAGAATAAATGGAGAGACTGGGGGCCCCTACTAGTATCACTGGGACTCCTCGCCGTCAACGTTCTCTTGTCGTGCTTTTGCCTTGCCATGACCTAAAAACAACATCCCCAACGGGGTTAGTTACACAGAACAACAATTCTCAAGAGTTGAACAAATACAATAATCACATGAATTAGTTATGAAATTAAGTTGAACGATGGGCATCATAGTACGCCACGCATGGGATGTGCAAGTGCACAAGCCTGCCCAGTGCCCGGCGTCCCGCAAAAAAACACCCGCAAAACTTGGCCTAATTAGTCTCACGGAGGTACGTTACCGTCTGCACAGTCCAATGTGTCCAGATCCCCGCATAAACACAATGACCTTAATGTGCCCGACTAAAAATTCCACACATATACCACTCGGAACGCAATACAATCCCGGAAGGTCACAAGAACAAAAGCAACCCGGATGAAGAACATAGAATAGAAATACGACAAGGGTCAAGAATGACTCACCGAAGTGAAATAATGACACAATGAGTGATAGCTTCAAATGAAATGATTGGAACCGTTGTTCCTCGTGAATTGAATGATTAGTTTGATAATTACAAGTCTCAACATGATTGATGTAAGATGAATGAATTATATGTATGAATGAACAACAACGAAAGGAATGAGTATCCTTTTAACCGAGTAAGAATTAACTTACACAAATACCGGTGAAGAAAAGTCCTTCCTCGAACAAACGTCCTAAGTGGAATTATCGGTCGCTGGAACAACCTTGAATAACACAATTACCAACAATCCGCTTAATATACGAATCAAGCATGATCACAATCAACTCAAAAGCCTATACAACAATATCCAAACTCATTGGGGCATTCTAACAAATATGTTGTAAACAACCCCCAATTGTTCAATGACATCAATATTCCAATAGGAATCCACAACTCGAGGTTACGACATCTAATCGGAAACCCCCAAATTTACCAAAGTCAACCATCAAGGGTTCTTGAGTAATTCCCCAAATACTCAATAAATCTGAAACTTACACCAATAAATTCGTAGGAACACATGTATCCAAGGTAGATAATCCATATTCAGCATATTCAAATATAATATCAAGCTAACTTGAAGAGATCAGAAGGAAAACACTCAAATCCCGAAATTCTAGATTCAAGAAAAGTTTACCTTAATTTGGTGTGGTGGAGAGGATTAAATGAACCAACAATCCGCTTAATATACAAATCAAGCATGATCACAATCAACTCAAAAGCCGATACAACAATATCCAAACTCATTGGGGCATTTTAACAAATATGTTGTAAACAACCCCCAATTGTTCAATGACATCAATATTCCAATAGGAATCCACAACTCGAGGTTACGACATCTAATCGGAAACCCCCAAAATTACCAATGTCAACCATCAAGGGTTCTTGAGTAATTCCCTAAATACTCAATAAATCTGAAAATTACACCAATAAATCTGTAGGAACACATGTATCCAAGGTAGATAATCCATATTCAGCATATTCAAATATAATAGCAAGCTAACTTGAAGAGATCAGAAGGAAAACACTCAAATCCCGAAATTCTAGATTCAAGAAAAGTTTACCTTGATTTGGTGTGGTGGAGAGGATTAAACGATGATTAATCTGAACTAGAAGCCTGAAAATGATGATAGGTGATTGCAGCTCGAAGAATACTACACAAAACGTCCAAAGTCGCCCAAAATCGCCCGGATGAGGAAGAGAGATGAAGAAATGATGAAATGGGGCTAAACTGTCCAATATATACTAAACCCAGTTTAGCGCGCGCTAGCTCCTGTGCTTAGCGTGCGCTAGCGGGTTCACCGGGTAGTCCAGTACCCATTGCCTGCATCGTTAGCATGTGCTACATACCTTGGTAGCGTGCGCTAACGCCTCCTTCTTAGCCTACATCAACCTTCTGTTAGCGTGCGCTACCTGATAGTTAGGTCCAGAAACTGGAGTCCAGAACCTACTGTCCTCTGTCTGATCGAGCCTTAACGCGCGCTACACTGATTGCTTAGTGTGCGCTATCAATACAACTAGCGTACGCTATATCCACTCCTAGCGTGCGCTAAGAATTTCCCATTTCAGTCCAGTACCTACTGGACTGTCTGCCTCCAATACGCTAGCGCGCGCTGATGAAGACCGATAGCGTGCGCTACAAGTACCCACAACTAGCGTACGCTATTTCCCACTCATAGAGTGCGCTACAAATTCTCCAATTCAGTCCAATACCTATTGGACTCCCTATCATAATTACACAAGTAGTGTGCGTTAACGAAGGCCGATAACGTGCGCTACTGATACAACTAGTGTACGCTATTTTCTATTCATAGTGTGCGCTACAAAAACTCCAATTCAGTCCAGTGCCTTCTGGACTGTCTGCCTCGACCACATTAGCGTGCGTTAATGCTGAGAGATAGCGTGCGCTACCAGTACTCAATTAGCGCACGCTAGAAAGAGTACGTAGCGTGCGCTACTCCTCACAGCCCACCACAAAGATGACAATGATGATATACTCGACTCGATTCTCCAACCGGGTCGACAGCCGAATGATAACTGATATACGATTCAAATTACGCCGAACGGTGAACACATTGAATGAATATGAAGGATGAATGATTATTAATGAGTGAAAAATTACTGAGTGACAATTACTGAATGATAATAAATGAATTCACAATCGGGTATTACACATTCTCCGATGTACATAACTGTTGTACCACCGGAACTGCCTGTGCCTTTCTCATATTGCATTCGGCGTTCGTCGGTCGTACACACTTTTTCTTACTTCGGCTCATTCTAGATTTTCTTTGGAGAATCGTGAATCCGCAAATATCAATTACGCATTGTTTTCAATTTATATATATATAGATATATTTAAAAATATACAACTTAATATTACTTTTTCAAATAAAATCTCCCCTATATACTAATGCACAATACGCTGAGCCTAAGTGGCAGCTTCTCATGCTTCGGCTGCCACATGTCTTCTACTGGTGCTTCATGTGCTTATGTGTCAACCTCTCATGCTTGAGCTGACACATAATCAATTATTGGCTTAATCATCATTGCATTAATTATATTATAATTATACTTCAAATAACTCCTACCTACCTTATTAATTTTTACGAATTAAGGAATGTGAATTACGAATAAATAAGAATTGATTATATTTACAGAAATATTT
Source organism: Orobanche coerulescens (assembly GCA_033398695.1). Taxonomy (NCBI): domain Eukaryota; kingdom Viridiplantae; phylum Streptophyta; class Magnoliopsida; order Lamiales; family Orobanchaceae; genus Orobanche; species Orobanche coerulescens. Next base: position 94,374,250 of record CM065803.1, read on the forward strand.
CACATTTTCATTAATTAAAAAATATAAATCCTAAAAAAGAGAAATTTAATACAATAGTGTGCAGTATATATTAAAAATTTAAACCTAAAATCTCGCAGAAATATTATATATTTCCACTAATTAATTAGTTTATATTTGTTAGTCACTATAATTAGATATATCAATAAAAGAAATATCAACTCAAATGAAAGATGTTTGGGAGTATTGCAAAAGTAGTGTTGAATATATATAATTAAAAAGGTACTCGAAGTCCTAATTAATTAAATAAATCGAAGTAATCTTATTAAAAAATATTATTGAAAGTGTAAAAACAATTGTTTTAATTATTATTTATAAATAAATCGAAAAAACTATGGAATAAATTAATTAGTCTAATTTAGTTTAAAATCTTATTTAGTTAGTACAAAATAACAAAATAAAAAAAGTTATATTTACTAAATTATATAATTACTGATTTTATGAATTTTCAAAGAGATATTTATAAATATATAAGAAATTAAATTTAATAATAATATACTAATATGTAGATTCATCTTTGTACAAAGAGAATTTCAGAAAATAAAAATTGATCGTTTAAGTGATTTTTTAATTTTAGTTTTAAAAGATTTGTTAATTTATCTATTTTTGAAATCAACTACTATATATTTTTAAAATTTTTAGATTTGCTTTTGTATTTTAAATTATATCCAAATAATTTATGTAAATTTTTTCAAATATAAGGATTAAATTATCTCTTTTTGGTCATTTAACAGAAACCGGTTAATATTGGACCATTTTGGCAAAAAAGGACCAACTATTTATGTGTTCTCTTGAATGTAAAATGTGTCAACTTTAATACTTCTATATATTAAGTTAATTATTTAAAAATAATATCATATAAAAATGATATAAAGTTTCAAGTGAACCAAATGTCACTTAGGCTTTTTGTAACACAAGTTTTACAAATTACTAAAATAACTCTAATTATTTTTGCTTCTTTTGAATGTAAAATTTCTTGAATTTAGTACTCTTAAATATGAAGTTCAATGCCTGAAAAGTACCATATAACTTTCTCGGCTCATCTTATATTACAAATAAAATTGGGCATTTTTTTACTTTTAAAAAATTGAGATAATTTTAATTCAGCTATGATGTGGATGTAGTTTTCTTAGTTAACCCCGCAATTGGTATATGTACAATAAGTCATACAAGTAATTCACTTATATATATATATACTAGGATGATGCTGTTTCTTTTTTTTTTTTGGAAAATTGGGAAGTACTTGATTTTAAGTTACAAGTCATAATCTCCTTACTTTGTAAGTCCAAAACCTATTTTAAAATGAATATATATATATATATATATATAGTTTCATTTCGACCAAATGCCGTCGAAATTTTTTGTAATACAAGTTTCAGAAATTACTCAAGTACTTCAACTCTTTCTCTGTTTTTTTTCATGTAAAATAGGTAGACTTTAATACTCTTAAATATGAAGCTAAATGTTTGAAAAATATCATATAAGCATAAAGAAGCCGTTTCACTTCAATTAAATCAATTGAGTTTTTTCTTTTGTAATTTTCTAAAATTTTAAGGTCGTTTGTAATTAGGATAAAATTCTGATGTATATTTTTTAACTTATCCAAGCTATTCTTATATTACAATCTAAATTGTTAAATTTCTTGGTAATTTTAAGGCTAGGACTTGGATGTAGTTTTCTAAATTAACAGGTATATTTATAATAGGTCATACAAGTAATTAAATTATATATACAACTATTATATTTTTATTGCAATTTGAGAAGTGCTTAATTTTAAGTTATAAGTCAAACTCTCTTATGTATTTCCAAAAGCTTTTTAAATTTCAAATATTACTAAAATTACTCTTGCCACAATTATTTAGTATAATTCTATATATTAAGTTGTACCAAAAGGATAATGCATATATCATTTTTTCAAGTATAAGCTCTTCTTCACTTTGGCATCATTGCATACACATAAGACTGACCAACAATTTGAGATTAATTGTTGGACAGACAATGTCATCTCACCATATACAAGAAATTAAGGACTTCTCCGAATGAATCCTCAAAATTGTGGATGCTGAGCTGGGTGAAGAAGTCGATAGATAAATCTTGATTGATATTCTTGATATTTACTGATCCAAAATGCCTAAAATGATATTGCAGCCATTGTTGAAAGCATTATCATTCACTTATAAGTAACTCTTCATAAAGTAATTTTTTTTAAGAAAGAGCAATCCTGGCGCCAACAAACGACATTGTGGAGATAGTAAACGATTACGTGATGTCTATAATTTTAAAAGACAAGTGGATATATCTCGGTTCTGCCACCTCTAAAAGTCAAAATCATGTATATCCAATTGATTTTTTTGAATAGCAAGTGTTCTAGAATTCCAAATCCATCTTGAAATCGTAAGCTAGAGTTTCAACTATGCTAATTCAAATCAGGATTATGCAATGTCACATCAATAATAATTATTCAAATCCGTAACCATATTATTGAACAAAAAAATTCGAGAATTTTGTGAGTAAAGTATTTATTCCACAATTGATATTAAGCCCGTTAGATAGCATATTACCATTTAAATTTCAAATACTCCAGTTCCCACTTATTATGAGCTTTGTCATGACTATATTTAAGAGTCAAGATCAAACGCTCTCTCATATCGGTATGTATCTTTCAAGACCCGTATTCGGTTATGGTTAGCTTTATGTAGCCATATCAAGAGTGAAGATCTGGAAATACTCAAAATCTTTGTTGCAATGAGAATGATGTAATCACAAACAGAACAAATAGTGTAGTTTATAAAGAAGTGTTATGAAATTTATAATGAACGATTTACATATTATATATTTACAAAAGAGGTCTTTTTTGCGTTCTCGTTAATTACACAGGTGTTATACTAGTTTATTGTATCTTGTTAAAGGGCGATTTACATCTGACTACCTTTTTAGATAACCTAATTACAGTTTAGACCCTATTGTTTCAGATATTACAATGAAGGACAATCTTTGCTCTGTCCAGAAACTATATTTACAACGAAGGACAAAAGTCAAACTTTCAGATGATGTCATAGGAGAGAGAGTACTGATATTCCGAATTTGCCCTTTTATTTTCCTTTTTGTTTTTACCCATTTACTTTTGGCCTCACGTGGGTGGCATATGCTGGACCTCATTGTAATATATATAACACTTTTGGACTTCAATGTAATAAATTTTCAAACTTTCTAGAAAAAATATTTTTTCCAAAAAAAATTATTTTCTGAAAATATATATTATTTTTTCGAAAAAATAAAAAAAATTATTTTCTAGAAAAAAATTATCTTTTCGAAAAAAACATTATTTTATGGAATTTTTTTAGTTTTTCAATAAAAACTTAAAAAAATATTTTTTCGAAACAAAAAATTATTTTCTGGAAAAAAAATATATTATTTTTTCGAAAAAAATAAAATTATTTTCTGGATTTTTGTTATTTTTAAAAAAAATATTTTCTGGAAAAAATAATTATATTTCGGAAAAAAATAAAAAAGTTATTTTCTGGAAAAAAATTTATATTTCGAAAAAATAATTTATTTTCTGAAAAAAATAATATTTTTTAAAAGAAATGTACTAGCCAAACACTTTAATAAATATAAGCTATTTATTTAATATGAAATATATTTTAAAATAAATATTTTATTCAAGTAAATAGAGGGGCATTTTCGTCTTTTTAATGGAAGTCAACACCAAACCAGATTTTTGTCCTTCGCTGTAATTTATGAAACAATAGGGACTAAAGTGTAAACAGACCATCTAATAAGGTAGTTGGATGTAATTTCCCTTATTGTTAAATAGTATGAAAGTCAAAATTAGACTATCTTTAAAGGACGGGAAAATATATGTTTTTATATATATATATGTAATTATGTACTTTTTATGCATTTATAATTATATAGTTACATTAATAACGACAAGCTTGATGAATAATATGAATTCTTGAAATAATACACAAAATAAAAATTTATAAATATATTAAATTAATTGAACAAAAAATCTGTGCGGGTCAATCTTCTCTTACCGTTCCTCCATAGGGCGGTCTCAATCTTCAAATACCTTCCCCTCCCACCGTATTTTCATCCTTAGTATCATCCTCAATTGTTTACATAAAAATACTGTAATTTCAAACACAAAATATAAAAAATCGACAATGCATCTTCAATAATTTACACAAAAATACAGAAATTAGTAATGCATCTCCAACAGTTTGCAGTAAAAATAAATATTCTATTATATTCTTTTTCTAATCTTAATATTGTGTATTAATATAAATGTATTTTTACTAATAATAAATGTATTCAGCTTCGTTGAATTAATGCGGAAAATTATAAATATATTATAAATTATATATTATGTGAATATTATCACAAATCTTCAATCAATACATTTTAAAACATCAAAATAGCTAGGCTTTTAATTTTTAAATTGAGCAACAAATAATTGGTGCAAATTTATGTGCATAGATATAATTTAATAAATATCTTTGGAAAGTTATAGCTAAAAGTAAATGTTCAATCTCTCTCTCTCTCTCTCTCTCTCTCTCTCTCTCTTATACTGTGATACATATCTACACTTATATTAAAAGAGAGTCGCGACACGTGTCATTTTTTTAATTTTTTAATTTATTTTAAATATGATTTATATATATAGAGAGAGATGTCTTTTTAAATTTTTAGTAAAATAGAAAAGAAAAATCGAAATATATGTTGTGAGAATTTTATTCCACAAATTATACTCATCTACCAATAAAAAATTTATTTCTTCATTTTTTAGCTTAAAATTCTAAATGTTTTAAAAAATTGTATCAAATTCAATATATCAAATTAATTCTTATTTTACGATTTTCAATTAGACATCCATATTGAATATGATAAATTTGATGAATGACATTAATGGCCGGTTGCACAAAAAAGTTGATATTGGAAAATATATAGATATTAGTTTTAGTAAAATTAATTGATGCAAAATAAAAATAAATTAACTCACTTATAAAAATTAAATTTAAGACTCATTTACTTATAAAAAAAATTGTGATATTTTTTTAATTATAATAACTAAAAATAGTAAAACGCATACTGTACACACATATATCAGGACTTAATAATCACATACTACTTTCATCTCCCAAATTTGTTCATCTAATGGTCACCAATTAAATTAACAGTATGCAATGTGAGACTCCTCCACTTACATTACACTCTATAATACACTCAACAACTTTTTTTTATTAAAATTCATGTCTAAGATCCTCAGTAATAAATTTGGAGACGGAGAGAATATTTTTTGAATAATAAAATATTTTGTCTGTGCATCGCACAGGCAAACATCTAATATATATAAATAGAGAGTTTATCCATCCATCTCTTGAAGAGTGTATCTTAGTTAAATTATAATTTATTAATTATTTTTATTATTATTACAAATTTACAGTTTATTTAAAATCATACCGTTTCACTTATTTTTTTAAGAAAATTAATCACCACTATTATAATTTATATAATTAGAACTTCAGTTTTAAGATTATTATATAAATTTTGACTAGCTATTAAATTTTTACTTTCAAAGTATATATTTTTATTTGAACAAAATATATCTTGAAAGTACACTCTTCTAATGGGAAGCGAGGGAGTATTATCTTGTATGTCTATATATATATATATATATATATATATATATATATATATATATATATATATGTGTGTGTGTGTGTGTGTTATAGAGTTGGATATTTTAAATAGAATTCACCAATTTAAAAATCTAAATAAATATTTATAATCAATATTTTTTTATTTGGCCAATTTATTGACGCCTAAAAATTTGAAAATTTGATTTTTTATTAGTACAAAAGATTTAATATAGTTATTAAACTTATGTTGTGTATTTAATCTTCACTACGAAACTTTAATTTACATAAACTTAAAATAATTAATAAGTTCACTAAATCAAATGGATTCACCGTTGATCATCAAAGAAAAAATAATTATTTGAATCACCACATGAACTCTCTTCTACCACACATTAGTTTTGGATGGGATTCCACAGTTGGAAGACTAAAGAAATACATAGAATCGATGTATATTTTATCATTGCACATTTATTTTGCACCACCAATTTAATTTGGTCAATTATCGAAGTCCGCTACGTAGATAATTTTTTTATTAAAATATAATTTGACCAATTATTAAGTTGGCTAAATAAATAATTTTAGTTTTATTAGAATATTAATTTGGTTAACTTATTAACGTCTTACAGTATTGTAACACCCCTAAGATATTCATGGTATATTACAGCGCCGTGGACACCTACGTGGGAGCCACCCGACTAACTAATTTATACCGCTCGTCTAACCATCTCGGTTAGCGAGAAAACACACGTCACCAATGTAACACCCCAATACACAAATGGAACGTTACACGCCGTAGAACCCTCATGAGGTCTACCAGGCTGACACTTGACACATAAACCACAATATAATCCCAAATGATGCATTCAAAAAAGTAAGTAAGGCCGTGGCCTCGGCCAAAACATTTTAACGGAGTACATGAATGTAAGATAAATACCGATTCATTGCCCACGCAGGGGACTTAAACCAAGTTTCAAAGTAAACAGTCTAACTCCGGTACTCGACAAATGCAATGACACAACATAGAAGTACTGACTCGAGCCACATCATCAAGCCATCCCATCCTTTACGTGCGAGCCCCGTGCCTGCTCCTCAGCTCTCCCGGTACCTGAAATGCATAAGACGCATTTCCCCCATTTAAGGGGTTAGCATTCGAATAGCTAGTGCAAGTACACAATTACACAACATTATATACAAAAGTACGGTTTTACACAATCGTCTCAAACATAAGTCATTTGCCACATATATATTCCGGAATACTACATAGGAAAACAAATCAGTTCCAATCATCACGATATCACAAAATCACAACTGGTATCCCGTGGCTGTACCCCTTAGTATCGACCCCCAGACATCCCGTCGAACACTCCGAGTGGGATACCACTTCCGCGGCCGTACCCCTTAGTATCGACCCCCAGACATCCCGTCGGACACTCCGGGTGGAAGTTCAATCACACACGCACACAAGTTCCCTTCCGCGGCCGTACCCCTTAGTATCGGCCCCGAGACATCCCGTCGGACACTCCGGGTGGAAGGAACACAACTCACGCACCCAAAAATCACCATTCATCATTCATTTCGAAAATCACAATATACATAACGAAATGTAATGCATGTACTTGCCTTGAATGAAACGAAATGAAGGAAACGACGACGGAATAGGTTTCGGTCCGAACAATCCTCCCAAATCCGATCCTAACACAATAACGGTATACACAAGTCTCAATAATGCGGAAAGGTAAGAATTAATCCTAATTCTACCCGTTGGGACAATTCATCGGACACCAAGAGTGCATAAGGAAATGAAATCGGTCAATGGTATAACAACGGGATTTCATCCCAATCAACAACAAGAAAACCATGGGTCGTGTGAATACTATCAAAATCTAACAACAACATCGGTTAATTCGAATTAAAACACAAGATCACCACCAAACCCTCCCCCAAAATCATACTAGGGTTAAAGGAGTTCTTACCTCTGAAGAATCAAGCACTCAAATCCAAAAACCACGTGTTAGATCCGCAATCCGAGCCACCCGATCGAAAAGAGATGAAGAAATCTACACAATTAAGTGATAGATGGAGGAACTCTCCCTCTCAAGACTCTCTCTCTCTCTCGCACGGTTGAAGAAGGGGAAGGAAATGAGTGGCTCACGCTGAATAAAAACGCAGATCTAGCGATGACCGCATTGTGTGCCGCGACTCACCTCAACTGTGCCGCGGCACAGAGCCAAAAATTGTGCCCAGGGGTCGGCTGACCGCTCGTTGTGCCGCGGCTCATTCGAAGTGTGCCGCGGCTCAGACTCGGCATGTGCCGCAGATCGCCGGTGTGCCGCGGCACGCGCTGATCCGGTTTGGCCGGCAAGTGCCACACGGGTGGGCCGCGGCCCGGACAAGTGTGCCGCGGCACTGACTCGGCTGTGTGCCGCGGCTCACAATCCTTGTGCCGCGGCACACGGTACAGTTTGTTTAGGCAACAACTGGGTGATGTGTGTGCCGCGGCCCACACCCCCCCTCGGATCCCAAAATGACGAAAAATGACCCGGAAGGAGAATAAAAGCAACAGGGAAAGATATTTGGGCAACAATAACACGAAATGGAAGTACGGAACCCAAAAACGATCTGAGGTACACAACCAAAGTCGAACAAGGGACAAATTCCCTAAACTTCTAGGAAATTACAAAAACGGCCCAAACATACGAAAAATCACGACACAACGTCGGATTAACAATCCGAAACTCGCAACATGCTCTACACAAGCATACGAACTCATGGAAGTAAGAAAACGACGGAATCGAACGAGTTTAACGAGAATCGAATACACATGAGACAGAATATAACACGAGATGAAATTACGTAAAAACATTATCAAGATCCGTCTAAACGGAAAACTCTAAGAACAAAATAGGTTCAGAATTACAAAACAGTGCCAGGCGAGTTGTCCGAAACGAATATGCACCAAAAATAGAAATTACCAAGGATAGAAAACGCGATATTACATTATCTCCCCCTAAAAATAAGTTTCGTCCCGAAACTTACAACACGAATAACTCGGGGTATCTCGACCTCATACTCTCCTCTGTTTCCCACGTGGCTTCCTCGGATCCATGCCTCGACCACTGCACTTTGACCAAAGGGATGGTTTTGTGCCTGAGTTGCTTAACTCGACGCTCTAAGATCTGAATCGGTCTCTCCTCGAAGGTAATGTCGGGCCCCAACTCGATCTCTCCAAAATCAAGAATATGGCTAGGGTCCGATACGTACTTCCTAAGCTGGGAAACATGAAATACGTTATGCACGTGGCTCAGGGACGGCGGCCCGATATGCGAGTTCTCCAACTCGATATGCGAGTTCTCCAACTCTATCTAAAATCTCAAACGGCCCGATAAATCTCGGACTAAGTTTACCCTTCCGACCGAAGCGGTAAACTCCCCGTGTCGGCGACACCTTAAGCAAGACATGATCTCCCACCTCAAACTCCAACGGTCGGCGACGTGTATCGGCATAAGACTTCTGCCGACTCTGGGCCGTCAGCAATCTACCACGAATCACGGAAATCTTCTCCCTCGTCTCAACTATCAGATCGGGCTCGGTACCGATTAGCTCGGACGTATCATCCCAACACAACGGTGATCTGCACCTCCTTCCATACAACGCTTCGAATGGTGCCATTTTGATCGAGGCATGCCAACTATTGTTATACGTGAACTCGATCAACGGCAAGTGTGTCTCCCAATCATCCTTCCAATCTAAGGCACAGGCTCTCAACATATCCTCTAGTGTCTGTATCGTCCGCTCAGACTGTCCGTCTGTCTGAGGGTGGTAGGATGTACTAAGTCTCAACTCGGTTCCCAAAGCTCTATGAACGGCCTGCCAAAAATGTGATATGAACCGGCCATCACTGTAACACCCCCAAACCATTCGGGAATATTACAGCGCCGCAGACCCCCTCCGTGAGGATCTACCAGGCTAAATACAGAAAACACATTAACACTATACATGCCGACATGGCTAACTAACGAACCATTAGACCGATTTGGTCTTTTACCACAACATACACATCGACCATACATTACTCTTTCTCGTAACTCATACCCACGCAGGGGTTAACATAAATCAACAATCCCGCATAGGGGAAAGTAAACACAACGGAAAGACAAAACAAGACATCACCAAATATTCAACACCGGTCTTCATGTGATTAGTATCGCCGTCTTCCATCATCCTTCGTAACGATCCTGTGAATTGCTCCCGACAACTGCAAATACACGGGCCTTGTCTGAGACATCCACCCCCCGAATACTCGGGGGTTAGCAAAACTCCACTGTTTTGCTAGTGCAAGTATAAATACAAAGACAGGCCATACAAATCATACTCCAAGAACATAGAAATCATGAATATACTTCCCGAGATAATTCACTTGATCAAAACAATTTAGATTACGAAAGATAAGAATAAAACCATTTTACAACTTACAAAACATTTTACGATCTCGGGAGTTTTTTTTGAAAACGTTTGGGATTTAAGAATTTTCAAGCCTTTCGAAATGTTTAGGGACATAGCACAACAATCGTTTATTTCAAAATACAAGTCCGATAGCGGATAACAGGGCCCACGACCCAATTATAACATTCCAATCACAACACAGGGGTCCACGACCCAAATCATCCACATCACATACTCGCAAGAATAACCCGGTGGAAATTACACCGTATCCAACATTACCATGACAACAGTCTCACTCAACATACCACAGAGCTACAATGCACAGAGCAACCACAGGACTCACGTACCCATACCAAATTATCACAACCAAGAGACGAATCATACACAACACATTTATTGGTGCCATTCCAGCTAAGTACCCTACCATTTGGACTGCCATTCTAATCAGACGAAATATGCGCCAAAAATCACGGTTCTCCAACAAAACATTTCAAAGTTAACCTGTACGAGACTCACGGCCACCGTACCCGCAGAGCCCCGTCGGACATCCTGGGTGGCTAACCACAGTTCACGATACGCACACTCACGGCAATACGTATCCCTAGAGGCCCTGTCGGACCGTAACTAGGTGAACATACACATATCATCCACAACGCCACGGGAAGCCATAATTCGAATACTAGAATGTGCATACAAATGCTAGGTACTTCGCTAGGATGGCCACTTTAGTCGACGTACACTCACAACTAATGTCACACAACCACAAGTAAATACCAATACCAAGCAACACCAAGTGTCACAATCTCCTCACGAAGGAATAACAACCAATATCGCACACATTACGCTCTTACCGAACAAGTACACATAACATTACGTAATCCCCGGCAAAGGATTACGGTCTATTAAACTCACTCAAAGTGATCGTAGCATCTTTCAACATACAAAACCAACACATATATTCCGAGAACACATATATTCACGAATTACAAGAATTATTGTTGAAAGACAACATTTATCGAGAACATACCGATCCCTTATTACGTTCATTAAACATTGGATTTCGCATAAAATCATTTATCAATAATTATGCCTACGAAACATGAAATGTATGGACAAGATACTTGCCTCGGTACCGCGAGCAACGAAACAACGAACGAACACGGTCGGATAGCCCTCGAACTTCCGAAAACGACCAAGAATTCGACAACCTCACGATCACTACGAAAATAACATCACCACGGATAAACAACGTTAAACGGAATCCGAATCAACCGGAAAAACAACAAGGATCCGAGGGTTCCTTCGAAGAAATCGGAAATCAAGCCCCGGGTGATAAAATCGATATATGAGTTACAAAATCCGAAGATCATGGCCAAGACAACAAGAATACCATAATCAAATCATCAAAATCGGACAAATCGGTGAATCACGAAGAAAACCCCCAAAAATCATACAAGTAGGGTTTTAAGCAAGGAAATACCTTGATTCGGACGAAGAACACGGATTAAATGATGATTTAATCAAAAAGGATCTTCCAAAAGCCTTAGAAACGAGAAGAATCGGCCAAGAACTCGATTTCCCCAATCTCCGTCCGATAGCCGCAAGAAAAGTGAAGAAATGAGTAAAACGGCCGCCTGTGCCTTATATAGCCATCGCCGGACACTTACGGCCGTAATCGGCGGGCCTTACGGCCGTAACTCGGCACTTACGGCCGTATTCGGCAGGCCCTTACGGCCGTAACCGCATTCGTCCGGAAGCCGCCTGGCACCCATACGGCCGTAACTCTCGACTCTTACGGCCGTAATCGCAATCGTCGGAAGCCACAGCACCGTACGGCCGTAACTCTCGACTCTTACGGCCGTAACCGGCATTCGTCAGGCCATGCCTGCCGATCACTTACGGCCGTAACCGGCACCTTACGGCCGTAACTCGGCCAGACCAGTACCTGCTGCGGCCGTCTCGGTCGTGGCCACTCCGACGGTCCGAACGACCCCGAAACCCGAACCTGAGTAAAAACCGGAGATACGGTTACGAAGTACTCGCGAAGACGAATCCAAGCGTTAAGAGAACACACGATTCCGACCACCCGAAGTGTCGGAATTCGACGACGGAAGTAATTACCCCAAACTTTGGGAAATTACAAAAATGGCCCAAAACGTCCGAAAATCACGATACGTGATTGAATAACCAAACCGAAGTTCACAACACGTCTAACAAAGTTAAACGGACTTACGTGAAACTCGAAACAGCAGTTTCGAACGAGATTCGCAAGAATCGAGCTCAAGTGCGGAAAAGTCGCTAAAAAGCTCGGAACTCAACAAAACGATACCGAAACGAACTCGGATGACAAAAAGTGCAGAATTAATCATTCTCGGAATGACGAAACGGTCATGAGCGAGTCGTCAAAACGGACTTCCGCCGAAAAAAGAAAATTACCGAAATTCGAAATTGCGGATATTACATTCTACCCTCCTTAAAAGAAGTTTCGTCCCGAAACTTAAAACAAGTAGGGAGAAGCAATATCCCCACCAGGGAAACTCGACGAGATACATGAAAACCGAGAACTCGCGCCCAACGGTGAAATGCTGCAAGAAACGCAAAGACACATACGGCGTGAAAATACGCTCTACGACAACCAACACAACGCCACCGATAGAGACATAATAAAACCAACAAGTGACAAGCGTCATCAAACTGATAACATGGTCAAGTCAATTATCCGAACAATCATAAAACACAACGAACGAAAATCGATATGATTGACCAACCCAACGGTACATCAATCAAAACGCGATCCAGTCGCTGAACAAATACGGAATTCCACCGCCCAAGGAATGGAAGATTGTAAACGGGACTAATTTCCCGAACTTAAGGGAATTACGACGAAGTCTGAACATTCAACAATCACGGAACAAGATCAACAGAAACCGAACAATCAAACAATTGAATTGCAACGATCGAGACAATGACAGTCGATCAATCATGTATGAATCGTAACGAATAACGAAAATCGAATAGCATCCCCATAGTTCACAGCTCGACTCACGACCCTAAATACGAGCCGGTGCAAACGACAAGATATGAATGCATATAAAAAACACAAGAGCGGAACCGAATTCGGAAAAAGTCACAACGACAATTGGATTAACCCGAACAACACCGCAACTTGTTCAAACAACAAAAGTGAAGAGTAGAAAAAGTCCAGAAAATATCGACGAATGCGAACGAGTCGATAGAGTCGAATAAAATGAAAGCGAAAGATATGGGTATTACACCATATCACCTTTAAAAGAGGTTTCGTCCCCGAAACCTAAACAACGAGAACGAAGTGCTAGAATAGCAACCTTCCCAAAAATCTTCTCTTGGTCTCGCATCTAATCTCCATGACTGCATGTACCGTGGTCACGACCGCGCCCTTTGCCCCTCGGCATATTAGCGGATACTCTCTCAATACAATGGTACAAAGATCACAAAATAATATACCAAATTGCCATCTTGGCTTTACATATCACATAAGACAACTAATAGCAACTCGATAAGAAGATCCACGAGGTATACTTTTACATGATATCATTTGAAAATCCTTGGATTTGCATGTTTATTTAAAATATTACTTTGAAAGTGTTTATGGTACCTCGGGCTTTTTGTCAAAAATTTTACACAACGGACTTTAACTGTCTCATTTGAAATTATTTGCAAAACAATATTTCCTTACAACCGGCACTATCAAAATCACTATGCCACCACACGTCATCATTTTGGAGTGATTCAAGGTCATGCACAATAACTGACTCGATCAGAAAACTTTTCTAAATCCGAGTTTAAAGTTTAAATCGAGTAAGATTCTTTATCTTTCACAATATAATTTTGAAGATAAAAATTGTATTGGTTTTTGAAAATAGAATTTTTTTTTTTTTTATGGTGTGAAAGATTTCTGAAATCATGTACTCGAATTATTTGAAAATACAACAATACGTCAAAAATCCCCCTTTTTTTTTTTTTTTTTTTTAAAAAAAAATCTTCTCAACACTACACAATAATAAACGACGGTAACATTTTACAAAATGTTCAGAAGTACTTTAAAACGACTCTTTCAATACCGTCGGGGTTCCTTTAGAAAATTCAAGGCCGGCTCGCCAATTTTAAACGATTTTCAAAGTCCACACGAAGCTGTCGATTAAGCTTAACTGTTAAAACTTTATGAAATTTAATTTTTTTCTACAACTTGCTCAAGTTTATAAAATTTTCAGAAAAGCGTTTTCGAACACACACACAAAAGACATAATTTACCACTTTATAAAAATACGATCCATTACCATCAAATCCACTCACACGTAAACATTATTTGTCCACATAATTACATTATCACACAAGCGGCCGTTAAAAGATAATTAACATCTAAAACTGAAATCCTTCCTCTCAGTAATGAGGATCCCCACAACAAGTGCATTCAGGACGACTTAACGTTCACACCACCAACTTAGTCACAAATTTTGAGCATTATTGACCAAACAATAATGCCAACATCAATACATACCTCCGAGCCGACGATCATGAAATCAAAACGTCGAAAGCAAGAGCCACGTTTCGAGTAAATTTTTGGTAGACCTCATTTGGGTTCTTAAAATCAAATTTTGAAAACTTACAAAGCAAGAGGAAAAATATCACATTGAGAAACTTTCCTTGCGGGATCACACCAAGTCATTACTTCAATAAAACGATTCACACAATATATACACACATTTATACACCGGTATCACTTTTCATTCTAGTACAATACGAGAATCAAACAAGTATGGAGTACATATACACGAGCACATTTAAACTCCACATAATAACATATAATAACACAAGCTCGTATAACACGGGACGCAACAAGGTAGGGAGACTTACATCCACAGATCGCACGAAGATGATTGCTGCACCTCGATACTAATCACGACCGACACCTCAGACGACGCATCGCGACACGACTCAGTCAGACAAAATCTGACAAGACAAGACAAGAAAAGACCCGACAACACAAAACTCGACCCGACAGCCTAGGTTTCCGCAACCTAAGCTCCGATACCATATTCTGTAACACCCCCAAACCATTCGGGAATATTACAGCGCGCACCCCCTCCGTGAGGATCTACCAAAGCTAAATACAGAAAACACATTAACACTATACATGCCGACATGGCTAACTAACGAACCATTAGACCGATTTGGTCTTTTACCACAACATACACATCGACCATACATTACTCTTTCTCGTAACTCATACCCACGCAGGGGTTAACATAAATCAACAATCCCGCATAGGGGAAAGTAAACACAACGGAAAGACAAAACAAGACATCACCAAATATTCAACACCGGTCTTCATGTGATTAGTATCGCCGTCTTCCATCATCCTTCGTAGCGATCCCGTGAATTGCTCCCGACCTTTGCAAATACACGGGCCTTGTCTGAGACATCCACCCCGAATACTCGGGGTTAGCAAAACTCCTTTGTTTTGCTAGTGCAAGTATAAATACAAAGACAGCCATACAAATCATACTCCAAGAACATAGAAATCATGAATATACTTCCGAGATAATTCACTTGATCAAAATAATTTAGATTACTAAAGTTAAGAATAAAAAAATTTTACAACTTACAAAACATTTTACGATCTCGGGAGTTTTGAAAACGTTTGGGATTTAAGAATTTTCAAGCATTTCGAATTGTTTAGGGTCATAGCACAACAATCGTTTATTTCATATTACTAGTCCGATAGCGGATAACAGGGCCACGACCCAATTATAACATTCCAATCACAACACGGGGTCCACGACCCAAATCATCCACATCACATACTCGCAAGAATAACCCGGTGGAAATTACACCGTATCCAACATTACCATGACAACAGTCTCACTCAACATACCACAGAGCTACAATGCACGAGCAACCACAGGACTCACGTACCCATACCAAATTATCACAACCAAGAGACGAATCATACACAACACATTTATTGGTGCCATTCCACTAAGTACCCTACCATTTGGTGCCATTCTAATCGGACGAAATATGCGCCAAAAATCACGGTTCTCAACAAAACATTTCAAAGTTAACCACAGTACGAGACTCACGGCCACCGTACCCCGCAGAGCCCGTCGGACATCCCCGGTGGCTAACCACGATTCACGATACGCACACTCACGGCAATACGTATCCCTAGAGGCCCGTCGGACCGTCCCTAGGTGAACATACACATATCATCCACAACGCCACGGGAAGCCATAATTCGAATACTAGAATGTGCATACAAATGCTAGGTACTTCGCTAGGATGGCCACTTTAGTCGACGTACACTCACAACTAATGTCACACAACCACAAGTAAATACCAATACCAAGCAACACCAAGTGTCACAATCTCCTCACGAAGGAATAACAACCAATATCGCACACATTACGCTCTTACCGAACAAGTACACATAACATTACGTAATCCCGGCAAAGGATTACGGTCTATTAAACTCACTCAAAGTGATCGTAGCATCTTTCAACATACAAAACCAACACATATATTCCGAGAACACATATATTCACGAATTACAAGAATTATTGTTGAAAGACAACATTTATCGAGAACATACCGATCCCTTATTACGTTCATTAAACATTGGATTTCGCATAAAATCATTTATCAATAATTATGCCTACGAAACATGAAATGTATGGACAAGATACTTGCCTCGGTACCGCGAGCAACGAAACAACGAACACGGTCGGATAGCCCTCGAACTTCCGAAAGCGACCAAGAATTCGACAACCTCACGATCACTACGAAAATAACATCACCACGGATAAACAACGTTAAGCGGAATCCGAATCAACGGAAAAACAACAAGGATCCGAGGGTTCCTTGAAGAAATCGAAATCAAGCCCGGGTGATAAAATCGATATATGAGTTACAAAATCCGAAGATCATGGCCAAGACAACAAGAATACCATAATCAAATCATCAAAATCGGACAAATCGGTGAATCACGAAGAAAACCCCAAAAATCATACAAGTAGGGTTTTAAGCAAGGAAATACCTTGATTCGGACGAAGAACACGGATTAAATGATGATTTAATCAAAAGGATCTTCCAAAAGCCTTAGAAACGAGAAGAATCGGCCAAGAACTCGATTTCCCAATCTCCGTCCGATAGCCGCAAGAAAAGTGAAGAAATGAGTAAAAACGGCCGCCTGGCCTTATATAGCCGGGCCATCGCCGGACACTTACGGCCAGAACCGGCGGGCCTTACGGCCGTAACTCGGCACTTACGGCCGCATTCGTGCCCTTACGGCCGTAAGGCATTCGTCCTAAGCCGCTGCACCCATACGGCCGTAACTCTCGACTCTTACGGCCGTAACCGGCAATCGTCCGGAAGCTGCCTGGCACCCGTACGGCCGTAACCGGCATTCGTCAGGCCATGCCTGCCGATCACTTACGGCCGTAACCGGCACCTTACGGCCGTAACTCGGCCAGACCAGTACCTGCTGCGGCCGTCTCGGTCGTGGCCACTCCGACGGTCCGAACGACCCCGAAACCCGAACCTGAGTAAAAACCGGAGATACGGTTACGAAGTACTCGCGAAGACGAATCCAAGCGTTAAGAGAACACACGATTCCGACCACCCGAAGTGTCGGAATTCGACGACGGAAGTAATTACCCCAAACTTTGGGAAATTACAAAAATGGCCCAAAACGTCCGAAAATCACGATACGTGATTGAATAACCAAACCGAAGTTCACAACACGTCTAACAAAGTTAAACGGACTTACGTGAAACTCGAAACAGCAGTTTCGAACGAGATTCGCAAGAATCGAGCTCAAGTCCTGAAAAGTCGCTAAAAGCTCGGAACTCAACAAAACGATACCGAAACGAACTCGGATGACAAAAGTGCAGAATTAATCATTCTCGGAATGACGAAACGGTCATGAGCGAAGTCGTCAAAACGGTCTTCCGCCGAAAAGAAAATTACCGAAATTAAATTGCGGATATTACATTCTACCCTCCTTAAAAGAAGTTTCGTCCGAAACTTAAAACAAGTAGGAGAAGCAATATCCCCACCAGGAAACTCGACGAGATACATGAAAACCGAGAACTCGCGCCCAACGGTGAAATGCTGCAAGAAACGCAAAGACACATACGGCGTGAAAATACGCTCTACGACAACCAACACAACGCCACCGATAGAGACATAATAAAACCAACAAGTGACAAGCGTCATCAAACTGATAACATGGTCAAGTCAATTATCCGAACAATCATAAAACACAACGAACGAAAATCGATATGATTGACCAACCCAACGGTACATCAATCAAAACGCGATCCGATCATTGAACAAATACTAATTCCACCGCCCAAGGAATGGAAGATTGTAAACGGGACTAATTTCCCGAACTTAAGGGAATTACGACGAAGTCTGAACATTCAACAATCACGGAACAAGATCAACAGAAACCGAACAATCAAACAATTGAATTGCAACGATCGAGACAATGACAGTCGATCAATCATGTATGAATCGTAACGAATAACGAAAATCGAATAGCATCCCCATAGTTCACAGCTCGACTCAAGACAATATATACGATCCGGTGAAAACGACAAGATATGAATTCATATAAAATTCACAAGAGCGGAACCGAATTCGGAAAAAGTCACAACGACAATTGGATTAACCCAGAACAACACCGCAACTTGTTCAAACAACAAAAGTGAAGAGTAGAAAAAGTCCAGAAAATATCGACGAATGCGAACGAGTCGATAGAGTCGAATAAAATGAAAGCGAAAGATATGGGTATTACACCATATCACCTTTAAAAGAGGTTTCGTCCCCGAAACCTAAACAACGAGAACGAAGTGCTAGAATAGCAACCTTCCCAAAAATCTTCTCTTGGTCTCGCATCTAATCTCCATGACTGCATGTACCGTGGTCACGACCGCGCCCTTTGCCCCTCGGCATATTAAGCGGATACTCTCTCAATACAATGGTACAGCATCACAAAATAATATACCAAATTGCCATCTCGGCTTTACATATCACATAAGACAACTAATAGCAACTCGATAAGAAGATCCACGAGGTATACTTTTACATGATATCATTTGAAAATCCTTGGATTTGCATGTTTATTTAAAATATTACTTTGAAAGTGTTTATGGTACCTCGGGCTTTTTGTCAAAAATTTTACACAACGGACTTTAACTGTCTCATTTGAAATTATTTGCAAAACAATATTTCCTTACAACCGGCACTATCAAAATCACTATGCCACCACACGTCATCATTTTGGAGTGATTCAAGGTCATGCACAATAACTGACTCAGTACAGAAAACTTTTCTAAATCCGAGTTTAAAGTTTAAATCGAGTAAGATTCTTTATCTTTCACAATATAATTTTGAAGATAAAAATTGTATTGGTTTTTGAAAATAGAAATTTTTTTTTTATGGTGTGAAAGATTTCTGAAATCATGTACTCGAATTATTTGAAAATACAACAATACGTCAAAAATCCCCTTTTTTTTTTTTTTTTTTTAAAAAAAATCTTCTCAACACTACACAATAATAAACGACGGTAACATTTTACAAAATGTTCAGAAGTACTTTAAAACGACTCTTTCAATACCGTCGGGGTTCCTTTAGAAAATTCAAGGCCGGCTCGCCAATTTTAAACGATTTTCAAAGTCCACACGAAGCTGTCGATTAAGCGAACTGTTAAAACTTTATGAAATTTAATTTTTTTCCACAACTTGCTCAAGTTTATAAAATTTTCAGAAAAGCGTTTTCGAACACACACACAAAAGACATAATTTACCACTTTATAAAAATACGATCCATTATCATCAAATCCACTCACACGTAAACATTATTTGTCCACATAATTACATTATCACACAAGCGGCCGTTAAAAGATAATTAACATCTAAAACTGAAATCCTTCCTCTCAGTAATGAGGATCCCCACAACAAGTGCATTCAGGACGACTTAACGTTCACACCACCAACTTAGTCACAAATTTTGAGCATTATTGACCAAACAATAATGCCAACATCAATACATACCTCCGAGCCGACGATCATGAAATCAAAAAGTCGAAAGCAAGAGCCACGTTTCGAGTAAATTTTTGGTAGACCTCATTTGGGTTCTTAAAATCAAATTTTGAAAACTTACAAAGCAAGAGGAAAAATATCACATTGAGAAACTTTCCTTGCGGGATCACACCAAGTCATTACTTCAATAAAACGATTCACACAATATATACACACATTTATACACCGGTATCACTTTTCATTCTAGTACAATACGAGAATCAAAAAATTAAGGACTACATATTCACAATGAACATTTAAACTCCACATAATAACATATAATAACACAAGCTCGTATAACACGGGACGCAACAAGGTAGGGAGACTTACATCCACAGATCGCACGAAGATGATTGCTGCACCTCGATACTAATCACGACCGACACCTCAGACGACGCATCGCGACACGACTCAGTCAGACAAAATCTGACAAGACAAGACAAGAAAAGACCCGACAACACAAAACTCGACCCGACGGCCTAGGTTTCCGCAACCTAAGCTCCGATACCATATTCGTAACACCCCAAACCATTCGGGAATATTACAGCGCCGCAGACCCCCTCCGTGAGGATCTACCAAAGCTAAATACGAAAACACATTAACACTATACATGCCGACATGGCTAACTAACGAACCATTAGACCGATTTGGTCTTTTACCACAACATACACATCGACCATACATTACTCTTTCTCGTAACTCATACCCACGCGAGGGTTAACATAAATCAACAATCCCGCATAGGAAAGTAAACACAACGGAAAGACAAAACAAGACATCACCAAATATTCAACACCGGTCTTCATGTGATTAGTATCGCCGTCTTCCATCATCCTTCGTAACGATCCCGTGAATTGCTCCCAAAGAACTTTGCAAATACACGGGACGCAATCTGAGACATCCACCCCCGAATACTCGGGGTTAGCAAACTCCTTTGTTTTGCTAGTGCAAGTATAAATACAAAGACAGGCCATACAAATCATACTCCAAGAACATAGAAATCATGAATATACTTCCCGAGATAATTCACTTGATCAAAACAATTTAGATTACGAAAGATAAGAATAAAACCATTTTACAACTTACAAAACATTTTACGATCTCGGGAGTTTTTGAAAACGGTTGGGATTTAAGAATTTTCAAGCCTTTCGAAATGTTTAGGGACATAGCCCAACAATCGTTTATTTCAAAATACAAGTCCGATAGCGGATAACAGGGCCCACGACCCAATTATAACATTCCAATCACAACACAGGGGTCCACGACCTAAATCATCCACATCACATACTCGCAAGAATAACCCGGTGGAAATTACACCGTATCCAACATTACCATGACAACAGTCTCACTCAACATACCACAGAGCTACAATGCACAGAGCAACCACAGGACTCACGTACCCATACCAAATTATCACAACCAAGAGACGAATCATACACAACACATTTATTGGTGCCATTCCAGCTAAGTACCCTACCATTTGGTGCCATTCTAATCGACGAAATATGCGCCAAAATCACAGTTCTCCAACAAAACATTTCAAAGTTAACCCCGGTACGAGACTCACGGCCACCGTACCCGCAGAGCCCCGTCGGACATCCCCAGGTGGCTAACCACAGTTCACGATACGCACACTCACGGCAATACGTATCCCTAGAGGCCCCGTCGGACCGTCCCTAGGTGAACATACACATATCATCCACAACGCCACGGGAAGCCATAATTCGAATACTAGAATGTGCATACAAATGCTAGGTACTTCGCTAGGATGGCCACTTTAGTCGACGTACACTCACAACTAATGTCACACAACCACAAGTAAATACCAATACCAAGCAACACCAAGTGTCACAATCTCCTCACGAAGGAATAACAACCAATATCGCACACATTACGCTCTTACCGAACAAGTACACATAACATTACGTAATCCGGCAAAGGATTACGGTCTATTAAACTCACTCAAAGTGATCGTAGCATCTTTCAACATACAAAACCAACACATATATTCCGAGAACACATATATTCACGAATTACAAGAATTATTGTTGAAAGACAACATTTATCGAGAACATACCGATCCCTTATTACGTTCATTAAACATTGGATTTCGCATAAAATCATTTATCAATAATTATGCCTACGAAACATGAAATGTATGGACAAGATACTTGCCTCGGTACCGCGAGCAACGAAACAACGAACGAACACGGTCGGATAGCCCTCGAACTTCCGAAACGACCAAGAATTCGACAACCTCACGATCACTACGAAAATAACATCACCACGGATAAACAACGTTAAACGGAATCCGAATCAACCGGAAAAACAACAAGGATCCGAGGGTTCCTTCGAAGAAATCGGAAATCAAGCCCCGGGTGATAAAATCGATATATGAGTTACAAAATCCGAAGATCATGGCCAAGACAACAAGAATACCATAATCAAATCATCAAAATCGGACAAATCGGTGAATCACGAAGAAAACCCCCAAAAATCATACAAGTAGGGTTTTAAGCAAGGAAATACCTTGATTCGGACGAAGAACACGGATTAAATGATGATTTAATCAAAAAGGATCTTCAAAAGCCTTAGAAACGAGAAGAATCGGCAAGAACTCGATTTCCCAATCTCGTCCGATAGCCGCAAGAAAAGTGAAGAAATGAGTAAAAACGGTGCCTGTGCCTTATATAGCCGGCCATCGCCGGACACTTACGGCCGTAACCGGCGGGCCTTACGGCCGTAACTCGGCACTTACGGCCGTACCCGGCAGGCCCTTACGGCCGTAACCGGCATTCGTCCGGAAGCTGCCTGGCACCCATACGGCCGTAACTCTCGACTCTTACGGCCGTAACCGGCAATCGTCCGGAAGCCGCCGCACCGTACGGCCGTAACTCTCGACTCTTACGGCCGTAACCGGCATTCGCTGGCCATGCTCGCCGATCACTTACGGCCGTAACGGCACCTTACGGCCGTAACTCGGCCAGATCAAGACCTGCTGCGGCCGTCTCGGTCGTGGCCACTCCGACGGTCCGAACGACCGAAACCCGAACTCGAGTAAAACCGGAGATACGGTTACGAAGTACTCGAAGACGAATCCAAGCGTTAAGAGAACACGATTCCGACCACCCGAAGTGTCGGAATTCGACGACGGAAGTAATTACCCCAAACTTTGGGAAATTACAAAAATGGCCCAAAACGTCCGAAAATCACGATACGTGATTGAATAACCAAACCGAAGTTCACAACACGTCTAACAAAGTTAAACGGACTTACGTGAAACTCGAAACAGCAGTTTCGAACGAGATTCGCAAGAATCGAGCTCAAGTGCGGAAAAGTCGCTAAAAAGCTCGGAACTCAACAAAACGATACCGAAACGAACTCGGATGACAAAAAGTGCAGAATTAATCATTCTCGGAATGACGAAACGGTCATGAGCGAGTCGTCAAAACGGTCTTCCGCCGAAAAAAGAAAATTACCGAAATTCGAAATTGCGGATATTACAATCACGATCCGAAACAATGCTCTTAGGGGTCCCATGCAATCTCACTATTTCCGCAACAAACACTCGTGCAAGCCTCTCCGGCCCCCAAGTGTCCTTAATACTTAGAAAATGAGCTGATTTGGTTAGTCGATCAACAACGACCCAAATCATGTTCATTCCCGTCCGAGTCTTAGGCATACTGGTAATGAAATCCATAGAAATATCCTCCCATTTCCACTCCCGGATAGGAAGTGGTCGTAACAGCCCCGCGGGTCGCTGATGCTCGATCTTAACCTGCTGACAGGTCAGACACCTCGACACAAACTCGCTAACGTCTGTCTTCAAATTACTCCACCAGTAGTTGCTCCTCACATCCTTGTACATTTTACTCGTACCAGGATGTATGTAGTAAGGTGTAGCATGAGCTTCACTCAAGATCTTCTGCCTCAGCTCAATATCACATGGTACGCAAAGTCTGCCGCGAAATCTCAAAACTTCATCATCGTGAACCACAAATCCAGGGGCTTTCCCTTTCCTCACATCCTCCCTCAGCTGGACCAAAAACGGATCGTCATATTGCTTCGCCTTGATATCCTCAGTCAAGGACGAAGTGATCTCTAATGCACATAACTGGCCCTGAACTCTCTGAACCCAGACCTCAATATTCTGACGGATGAAATCTCGCTGGATCTTACTCTGCGGTGTAAGTACCTCTAACATCTGCAAAGCCATCGGTTTTCTGCTCAACGCATCAGCCACTACGTTGGCCTTACCCGGATGGTAAAGTATCTCGAGGTCGTAATCTTTAATTAGCTCTAACCACCTACGCTGCCTCATGTTCAACTCTTTCTGGCTGAAGATGTACTTCAAACTCTTGTGATCCGTAAAAATCTTACATGATGACCCATAGAGGTAGTGCCTCCAGATTTTTAAGGTGAAAACGACCGCAGCTAACTCCAAATCGTGCGTGGGATAGTTTACTTCATAAGGTTTAAATTGGCGGGACGCATAAGCAATCACTCTGTCTCTCTGCATCAAAACACATCCTAGACCAAGGCCCGAAGCATCACTATACACTGCGAAGTCCTCGTTCCCCTGAGGCAATGCTAAAACGGGCGCGGTAGTCAGACGTCTCTTTAACTCGTCAAAGCTGTCCTGCCTGTCTGCAGTCCACTCGAACTTCTGAGTTTTCTGGAGCAACTGAGTGAGTGGTCTAGCGGTCTTAGAAAATCCCTCAACGAATCTGCGGTAATAGCCGGCGAGACCCAGAAAACTCCTCACCTCCTTCACATTCTTAGGCGGCTCCCAAGCCATCACTGCCTCTATCTTCTGCGGATCTACCCGAACCCCCTCTGCTGAAATCACATGCCCGAGGAACGTCACTTCCTCGAGCCAAAACTCACACTTAGAGAACTTCGCGTACAACTGCTCAGCCCTCAAAGTGTCTAATACAATTCGGAGATGTAAGGCGTGATCCTCCCGACTCCGTGAATAGATAAGAATATCGTCGATAAAAACGACTACGAATTTGTCCAGATACTCAATAAAAACTTTGTTCATCAACTGCATGAACACTGTTGGGGCATTGGTTAGCCCGAAGGGCATAACCACAAACTCGTAATGGCCATATCTCGTCCGAAAGGCAGCTTTCGGAATATCGACGTCCCGAATTCTCAACTGGTAGTAGCCCGATCGCAAATCAATCTTTGAAAAGACTGTCGCCCCCTGAAGCTGATCAAACAAATCGTCAATCCTGGGCAAAGGGTATTTATTTTTGATGGTTAGCTTGTTTAATTCTCGATAATCGATGCATAAACGAAGCGACCCATCTTTCTTCTTAACGAAAAGTACGGGCGCACCCCAAGGCGATGCGCTCGGTCGAATATACCCTTTATCTAACAATTCTCCCAACTGGTTCTTCAACTCTAGCATCTCCGACGGTGCCATACGGTACGGTGCTCGAGAAATAGGGGATGCATTCGGCTCAAGATCGATAGGAAACTCCACCTCTCGCAGTGGTGGTAACCCCGGCAAGTCGTCTGGGAAGACATCGGGATACTCACTAACAACTGGAATTGACGACATGTCAACTCCACCACCTTCCGTCTTCAGAGCATAACACCAGTAGCCGACACAGCCCTGGTTCAGAAGTTTCATCGCCTTCAAGGCGCTAATCACGCCCCCCGATCTACCCGGCTTACAGCCGATGAGAGTATGTTCGGTGCCATCCTCGGCCACGATCGAGATAGTACGAGTCCGATAGTTCATGATAGCACCGTGACGCTATAACCAATCGTCCCCGAGGATTAAATCCTCACCCTTGAGGTCGATAACAATGAGGTTCGAGGGCCAATCTCGGCTCCCGATCCTCACGGGGCAATCCCTAACATCCCGGTCCCCAACCATACGATCCCCACTAGGCGTACCCACCACAAACGGTTCACACTCAAACAAGCAGTTAAAGCCAATACGATTCACACAATCCGATGCAATAAAGGAATGGGTAGCACCCGAATCAAAAAGCACGGAAACTGGATGAGTAAGGATCTGAGTGGTACCTGACGCCACCGGAATGTCCGCCTCCTCTGTGCGCCTCATCTGGTACAATCGGGGGTGGACTGAACCCGAGCTCGAGGCTGCGCGGCGATCCGGCTGTCCCCGTCCTCTACCACGACCCGAACTCTGCGGAATGTGAGTAGATGGAGTGTTATGATCCCTCTGCTCGGTAGTGGTAGTCGGAACTCTAGCGGCCCTGGTGGCTCTCTCACAATGAGTCGCCCGATGCCGATGCCCGCAAGTGAAGCAAGCAACGGGGAAAAGGACAATCCTTCATCAAATGCTCATATTGGTTGCAGTTAAAACAAACCACCGCCACGAAGCGACGGAATCGAGCGGTTACCACGAGATCCACCGGCTGATGGAACGGCCTCTTCCCGGTATGGGAGCGAGCGAGACCTCAAAATCGACCACCCTTCCGGCCGAGAATCCACCGGTAGTCTTGTTTCTTAGCTTCGAAACCGACTCGATTCCGGAGCGCCATCTCGATCGCTAGGCGCGATCTCGGTATTCCTTCAAAGTGGCACACATGAGCGGTGCCATACTGCCTAATATGCGGCTTCATGCGCATATTGAAGTAACGGATTTTATCGGCCTCCGTCCTCACCGATCTCTCACGAAACCCAATGCGATTGTAAGTAATGATGGCACGAGAAATAGGCACGTCCCGAGGTGTAGCGGTGAAGAACTCCACAGTCTGCGCTCCTTGGCGCGGCGGACAATACTCTGCTTCCATAGCGGCCTTGAATTCCTCCCAAGTAGCTCGACGGTCTCTGGGCACAACGGCCTCCCACCATTCCGCAGCCTTCCTTATCCGGGAGGTCTTGGGCAATATGTACCCTCTGTCTTGGGACAAGCTACGGCGTCGAAGGTCTGGACAACCGAAAGAGCCAATTCTCCCAACAGGGAGTCGGAGGATCGGAGAAACGAGGAGGGTGCATCTTAGTCACCGTTTGAAGCCACTTACTAGCCTCCTCTTAGGTGTCGGGGCGGATTCTCGCGTCCACCACAGGCTATCTCGAGCAAGTTGGGCTACCAAGCTGCTGAAATCTGTGATAGCCCGTCGGCATTATTACCCGACGGCACTGAGTGAGAGGCTGAGTCCGCAGAGGACTGAGAAAGTGAGCCCTCCTCATTATCAGCACCCCGACCACGGCCTCGGCCACGTCCCCTAGCCGGTCTACCACGACCTCTCAACATACTGAAGGAAAGTAAGAAAATGACAAGATCAGAAAGATTCACAATTCACAAAGTTGGTAACACAAGTCACGATTCTGAACAGCGCAAGAAAACGAATTACAGAGATATAAGAGTTCGAGGAGACTTACAGCCACGGGTCGCACGAAAAGACGGTAGCATGATGATATTAGGCTCAATGACTGACTCTAATGACGCAACTGACAGACCCAAAATTCACCAACAGCCTAGGTATTCAAAAACCTAAGCTCCGATACCATAAATGTAACACCCCAATACACAAATGGAACGTTACACGCCGTAGAACCCTCATGAGGTCTACCAGGCTGACACTTGACACATAAACCACAATATAATCCCAAATGATGCATTCAAAAAAGTAAGTAAGGCCGTGGCCTCGGCCAAAACATTTTAACGGAGTACATGAATGTAAGATAAATACCGATTCATTGCCCACGCAGGGGACTTAAACCAAGTTTCAAAGTAAACAGTCTAACTCCGGTACTCGACAAATGCAATGACACAACATAGAAGTACTGACTCAAGCCACATCATCAAGCCATCCCATCCTTTACGTGCGAGCCCCGTGCCTGCTCCTCAGCTCTCCCGGTACCTGAAATGCATAAGACGCATTTCCCCCATTTAAGGGGTTAGCATTCGAATAGCTAGTGCAAGTACACAATTACACAACATTATATACAAAAGTACGGTTTTACACAATCGTCTCAAACATAAGTCATTTGCCACATATATATTCCGGAATACTACATTGGCAATCAAATCAGTTCCAATCATCACGATATCACAAAATCACAACTGGTATCCCGTGGCCGTACCCCTTAGTATCGACCCCCAGACATCCCGTCGAACACTCCGAGTGGGATACCACTTCTGCGGCCGTACCCCTTAGTATCGACCCCCAGACATCCCGTCGGACACTCCGGGTGGAAGTTCAATCACACACGCACACAAATTCCCTTCCGCGGCCGTACCCCTTAGTATCGACCCCCAGACATCCCGTCGGACACTCCGGGTGGAAGGAACACAACTCACGCACCCAAAAATCACCATTCATCATTCATTTCGAAAATCACAATATACATAACGAAATGTAATGCATGTACTTGCCTTGAATGAAACGAAACGAAGGAAACGACGACGGAATAGGTTTCGGTCCGAACAATCCTCCCAAATCCGATCCTAACACAATAACGGTATACACAAGTCTCAATAATGCGGAAAGGTAAGAATTAATCCTAATTCTACCCGTTGGGACAATTCATCGGACACCAAGAGTGCATAAGGAAATGAAATCGGTCAATGGTATAACAACGGGATTTCATCCCAATCAACAACAAGAAAACCATGGGTCGTGTGAATACTATCAAAATCTAACAACAACATCGGTTAATTCGAATTAAAACACAAGATCACCACCAAACCCTCCCCCAAAATCATACTAGGGTTAAAGGAGTTCTTACCTCTGAAGAATCAAGCACTCAAATCCAAAAACCACGTGTTAGATCCGCAATCCGAGCCACCCGATCGAAAAGAGATGAAGAAATCTACACAATTAAGTGATAGATGGAGGAACTCTCCCTCTCAAGACTCTCTCTCTCGCACGGTTGAAGAAGGGGAAGGAAATGAGTGGCTCACGCTGAATAAAAACGCAGATCTAGCGATGACCGCATTGTGTGCCGCGGCTCAGCTAAACTGTGCCGCGGCACAGAGCCAAAAATTGTGCCCAGGGGTCAGCTGACCGCTCGTTGTGCCGCGGCTCATTCGAAGTGTGCCGCGGCTCAGACTCGGCATGTGCCGCGGCACTGCCGGACTGTGCCGTAGCACGCGGTACAGTCGGTTTTGGCCAGCAAGTGCCACACGGGTGTGCCGCGGCCCGGACAAGTGTGCCGCGGCACTGACTCGGCTGTGTGCCGCGGCTCACAATCCTTGTGCCGCGGCACACGGTACAGTTTGTTTAGGCAACAACTGGGTGATGTGTGTGCCGCGGCGCACAATCCTTGTGCCGCGGCCCACACCCCCCCTCGGATCCCAAAATGACGAAAAATGACCCGGAAGGAGAATAAAAGCAACAGGGATCGATATTTGGGCAACAATAACACGAAATGGAAGTACGGAACCCAAAAACGATCTGAGGTACACAACCAAAGTCGAACAAGGGACAAATTCCCTAAACTTCTAGGAAATTACAAAAACGGCCCAAACATACGAAAAATCACGACACAACGTCGGATTAACAATCCGAAACTCGCAACATGCTCTACACAAGCATACGAACTCATGGAAGTAAGAAAACGACGGAATCGAACGAGTTTAACGAGAATCGAATACACATGAGACAGAATATAACACGAGATGAAATTACGTAAAAACATTATCAAGATCCGTCTAAACGGAAAACTCCAAGAACAAAATAGGTTCGGAATTACAAAACAGTGCCAGGCGAGTTGTCCGAAACGAATATGCACCAAAAATAGAAATTACCAAGGATAGAAAACGCGGATATTACAACCAAGACGCAATTTAAAATAAAACACTCGGTACAACCGATAAACCAGACATCATCGAAAATCATATATAAAATTTAGTATACAATCCATCTTCCAAATTTAAGACGCCTAAGTACTCGCGAGTACCATCTATCAGTTTACAAGTTTGAAAAACAAACGTTTTAAAATGGACAACTGAAATAAAGGGACTGAATTGCACACGTCAACAACCCTGGCCAGCATCCTCGTACTACTCCAGTGCCCGCTCGACCAGTTGAACGCAACCTGAAATTCATAACACGAATTCCCCAAATGGGTCCTCAAAGGGTTAGCAATTACGCTAGTACAAGTAATCAAGGCAAACCATTCGCTTACACATCTCATAGTACATGCATCAAATCGTTTCAAAATCAAAATCAAGACATGGGGCCTCTATGGACCGGGGCTAAATCACTGGTCCTATCTGAGGCCTCTATGGACCCTCCCGGACTGGCCATAGTTAATAAAAATCACGCACATGACTCGCCTAGGACCGGGTCTAAACCACTGGTCCCATCTGAGGCCTCTATGGAACCTCCCGGACTGGCTATCCAAACAAACTCGTGAATCAGGAGCGAAATCACAGATTCCTCCGAGGCCCCATCGGACCCTCCCGGAGTGAGCAAATCACACACATATACATTACCATTACATGTTAAGTATAAGGGTTTCACAAGAATACTTGCCTTGAGAAGTTGACGACGAAATGAACGGGAAAATCAACTATGCTTGCTAGGAACCGACGACCCTGAACCTAACGATTCAAAGAATACAATCACAACCAATTCTACACGAATACGAAAACAGAATACGCCCTAAAACCCACCTATGATTCATGTAAATTCGTACTAAAAAAACAACGAGGGCGGGTTGCAACCGAACCCTCTCGATTTCGCAAATACCATGAAACTTACCATGAATCATAGGAAAAACATGAATACCACTAAGATTAATCACATACATCATGGATTAATCAACAATACGGAACGAATCGGATATTAAATCAAAAAACCCCAAATTTCTCAAAAATAGGGTTCTAATAGTTTACCTCGGATCGGAAATGAAGAATAAGTGTTGGTATTGTTAATATACACCAAGAACTCAATAAAGATGATAGCTAGATGATTGCCCAGTCGAAATCGCTCAAAATCGCCTATGAATCGCCCAAAACGCGGAGGATAAGAAGAAGGAAGGAAAATGGACAAAACGGATCAACTCCTGGGTATTTAACCCCCAGGCCTGATAACGTACGTAAGTCCCCCCAAGCTTACGTACGAAATAGATTGGCAAAACATTCTGCCCAAATATATATGGACTATTACGTACGTTACGATAAGAGACATTACGTACGTAATACTACAGAAGCCTTAACTTACGTAATGCTCTTCACATAGCGTACGTAAGGTACCCCAGTACCATATGGACAGTTTGTCGAGTAAGGGTGCGACGAAATCACGAGACGATAAAAACACGAAACAAAAGCACGCTTACAAAGAGTTTGAGACAATGAACTTAACCACTAAAATAAAACACGTTCCAGACTATCCGAAGGTTCGGAAAACAACGACAAACATAATTATCCCATAACTTTGGGAAATTATAAAACGGGCCAAAACATCCGAAATACACGATACACAATCGAACCACCAAGCAAAAGCTCACAACGTGCATAATAACATATGATGGATTTACGGCAACCCCAAAACGGCGGTTTGGAACAACGATTACGAGAATCGAACCAAATAGCGACGAAAATGGCATTAAACACGGAATTGAGTAAAACAAGTCTGAAACAAGCTCGGATGACATAAAGTCCAATATTAAATATTCTCGAAATATCAATATGGTTACATTCGAGTTTTAAAAATGAAAAATACATCGAAAAATAAAAATATCAGAAAAAGGAAAAATGTGGATATTACATTCTCCCCCTCTAAAAACAAGTTTTGTCCCGAAACTTAAGAAACAAACAACTCGGGGTACCTAGTACGCATGATATTCTCAGTTTTCCAAGTTGCCTCCTTAACACCATGTCTCGACCATTGCACCTTGACCAACGGAATGGTCTTATGCCTCAGTCGCTTCTCACAGTGCTCCAAAATCTTCAAGGGACGCTCATCGAAGGTAATATCCTCCGCGATATCGATCTCACCATATTCGATGACATGGATAGGATCCAGAACATATTTCCTCAACTGGAAAACATGAAAAATGCTATGGAGTGACTCAAAGCCGGAGGCAATGCCAAATGGTACGCCAACTCGCCGACTCTCTCTAGAATATCAAAGGGCCCAATAAATCTCGGACTCAACTTCCCCTTCTTCCTGAAGCGGAAAATTGTTGGTATTCGGTGCCTAAAACGAAGGCGCAACGGAAGCAATAAACGAATCTAATTCAATCTGAATCCCTTAAGAGGATCGATCAAGCTACGTATATACGAATATAAAATGAAACAAAGGAAGATTCAAAATCATACCCTTGTAGTCCGTTGATTAAATGGTGTTCTTCCTCACGAATCCGATTCGTCAAGCTTTTGAAATCTCGAGCACCAAAGCACCGTGCCTCTACTTGCCACGTGCCGAAAGTCGACCGGAATAACTCCTAGCTTGTTGTCTTTCAAAGATACAGTTAGAAGGTAGTCGGGACTTACTAAATAAGATTATTACACTCTAAGTGTTTAATCAATATCTCTCATTCTCTATATATTTTCTCCAAGAAAAATATGAAGATGAAGAAGGGATGATTTGGAGAAAAATTTTTCTCTCTCCTGTTCTCTTGCAAATTCCCGTGAGAATACTTCCAGTAAGAGAGTAAGTCTTCTCTGTTATTTATTCTTCTCACCTTTTATTATTCTTTCAAAACGAATAATCAACCAACTCCACTCACCAAGTCTTGGTCTTCCACCAATTTAGGTGGAATAAAGACCAATGTGAAACCAAAAAGGGGGTAGGTTCGGCCATCTAGAAGGACCGGAGGAATACGGTCCGTTTCGAACTTTTTAGAGTCTAAATAGATAAATTTCATTCCGTTCCGATGTATTTATATCAATTAATTAATCTAATTAATTAATTGTATCAAATACAAATTAATATAATTGATTTCTCCACGAAATAATTATATCTATGAATTAGATTAACCACTCAGTAATTTATTTAATTCATTAGGCCGTAAATTAATTTATCTAATAAATTAATTTAGACATCCAATGTCCCTATAATAATTAGACATCCAATATCCAATAAATTAGATATCCAATATCTAATATTCATAAAGAGAGAGTAAGCTCGTTTTATTCCGTCGTATTCCTATTGCGCGACTCAGTAGGTCCGTCTCAATTAGCAATGGGAGGAACCAAAGAGTAGTAGCACCACTTAGCCAGCCCGGCGGCCTATACCGTACCCCAACTGAGAACTGTAATATCCGCAATTTCGATTTTCTAGTAATTTTATTTTTTTGGTATAAGCCCGTCTTAGCGAGTCTGTTGTGACCGTTTCGTCATTCCGAGAATATTTAATTCTGCACTTTTTGTCATCCGAGTTCGTTTCGGTATCGTTTTGTTGAGTTCCGTTTTCTTAAACGGCTTTTCCGCACTTGAGTTCGATTCTTGCGAATCTCGTCTGAAACTGTTGTTTCGAGTTTCTCGTAAGTTCATTTAATGTTATTATTCATGTTGCGAGCTTTGGCTTGGTGTTTCGATCGTGTATCGTGTATTTCAGACGTTTTGGGCCATTTTCGTAATTTCCCAAAGTTTGGGGTAATTACTTCCGTTGTCGAATTTCGAGCCTTCGGTTGGTCGGAATCATGTGTTATCTTAGCTCTTAGATTCGTCTTTGCGAGTACTTCGTAACTATATCTTCGATTCGTATTCAGGTTCGGGTTTCGGGGTCGTCGGGCCGTCAGAGTGGCCACGGCCGGGCCGAGTTACTGGCCGTAAGGTGCCGATTCTGACCGTACGTGCTCGGCGAGCATGGCACGATGAATGCGATTACGGCCGTAAGGGCCGAGAGTTCTGGCCGACGGGCCGGGCATCTTAGGACGAAGGCGGATTCGGCCGTAATGTGTGCGATTCTGGCCGTAAGTGTCCGGCAGTCTTGGCGATTTTTGACGAATGCCGGTTACGGCCGTAAGTCCTGCCGAGTACGGCCGTAAGGGCCGAGTTACGGCCGTAAGGCATTGCCGGTTACGGCCGTAACCCTGCCGGCTATATATAGCCTGGGCTCGGCCAGACCTTCATTTCTCACCCTTTTTCCTCGTTTTTGTGCGGCTGCAGATCGGAGGCTCGGGAAATCGAGTTCTTGGACGATTCTAATCAATTTCAAGACGTTTTGGAATATTCTTGTATATTATATCATCATTCAATCCGTGTTCTTCATCGAATCAAGGTATATTTCTTGATTTTCCTCCAAGTTGACTTTTTAGGGAATTTGTTCTTGGTTTCGATTCTAGTCCGATTTTGATGAATCAGTTGATGTTAGTAAACATTATTAATCGTGTTCTATGGAATGTATATCCATATTTTCGATTCGTTCAACCCGATTGATGATTCTTAGGCTCTTGAGGAACTTTGAACATTTAGTGTTCGATTAAATGCCTCAAAGAGTTTCTTTCGATCGTTATGTTGATTTCGATTGATATTGTGTTATTGAATGAATTGTATTTCATTCAAGGTTGTTCGAGTACTCGTGTTTATCGGAGGACGCCGTTCGTTGTTCGTGGAAGGGTTTCATCGCCTTCGGTTGAGGCAAGTTTTATACTTGTACTAGTCAATGAGATTAATGTTATCATATATGTGTATGAATGTGTTGTATCATTCCGAGACTTAGTCTCTTCATAAGTTCATTGATATTAGGGGATCGTTCGATACGATACTCTTCGGCAATTATGCCAAATGTTTATTATCATTCATTAATGGCCAATAAGGCATTGAGATATTCGTTGTTAATGTTAATATCGATCACCGGTTTGCGGTATCGATGTATCGGTTGTTGTTGTTAATATTGATGTCGATCTAAGATGTTGTTGTGATCATTGCTATTAATGTTGGTGTCCTGTCATTCATGTTGTATTGGCCGATTGAAGGCATTATCATATTTCGTTCTCATCTTCGTCGTCGGTAGCCGATTAAAGGTGCCGAGGCATTCATTGTATCATTGTTATCGAGTGGCCATTCTAAGCCAATCGAGGAGTTCAATCATTCATCGTATCATTGTCATTGATTAGTCATTCTAAGGCAATCGAGATGCTCAATCATTCATTGTCTCATTGTCGTCGATTAGCCATTCTAAGGCAATCGAGGTGCTCAATCATTCATTGTATCATTGTTATCGATTGACCATTCTAAGGCAATCGAGGTGCTCAATCATTCATTGTCTCATTGTCGTCGATTAGCCATTCTAAGGCAATCGAGGTGCTCAATCATTCATTGTATCATTATTATCGATTGACCATTCTAAGGCAATCGAGGTGCTCAATCATTCATTGTATCATTGTCATCGATTGGCCATTCTAAGGCAATCGAGGTGCTCAATCATTCATTGTATCATTGTCATCGATTAGCCGTTCTAAGGCAATCGAGGTGCTCAATCATTCATTGTATCATTGTCATCGATTAGCCGTTCTAAGGCAATCGAGGTGCTCAATCATTCGTTGTATCATTGTTATCGATTGGCCGTTTTAAGGCAATTGAGATATTGAATCATCCGCTGCATCATTGTTATCGGTTGGCCATTCTAAGGCAATCGAGGTATTGAATTGGGGCTGTCGAGGATAGTTCCCATCCGTTGTGTCGTTGTTATGGATTGACCATTCTAAGGTAATCGAGGTATTGAATTGGGACCTCCGAGGACGGTACCCATCCGTGAGTCATTGTTGTCGTGTTGGCCGAATCAAGGCAGCACACTATCATTCTCGTGAATTCGGTAATCTTGGGATTGTTGCCGTTTGTGATTAATTATGTTTGGAGGCTAGTATCGGCTAGTTTCATTATGGGGTAAGTTTGGTGAGGCCTGAACCTTCGCGATTGTTTCCCCCAACACCTACAAATCAGTAGGTCAACGACCATTGGATGGTTTCATTATGATACGGCTTCGTGCCGTGGCTTAGGCCCTAATTGTGATACGGCTTCGTGCCGTGGCTTCGGCCCTAATTGTGATACGGCTTCGTGCCGTGGCTTCGGCCCTAATTGTGATACGGCTTCGTGCCGTGGCTTCGGCCCTAATGGTGATACGGCTTCGTGCCGTGGCTTCGGCCCTAATTGTGATACGGAGTCGTGTCGTGGCTTCGGTCCTAATGGTGATACGGCTTCGTGCCGTGGCTTCGGCCCTAATTGTGATACGGCTTCGTGTCGTGGCTTCGACCCTAATCGATAACAGCTTCAGGCTGTTTTGGCTTCATGTGATTGTGATATTTGACAGCTTCGGCTGAGTGGATTTCAGGCCTTTATGATTGTCTTGGTAATTTCATTGGAGCCTTCGGGCATTGTGATTCATAATTAATTCAGTTCTGGTTTGGTTCATGTCGTGTAATTCATTGTGGTACTCTGTGATTATGATTCGCCATTGGGCACTTATGTTCTAACCTGTTGAACAGGTATTAATAGTATGCCGTGGGCATAGTATTTCACGAATGCTCGGTTCTTACATTGGGTTGTGAGCATCTCGTATTATTATTATTATCATTGTACCGTTTCATTCTGTCTTTGGATGCATATCATGTTATACATGTATTTGATGTTCATTATCTGGATGACTGACCCCGTGGGGGCGGAACATGTTTTCATGTTTTAGGTGCTTGCGAGGAGAGAGTTGAGACACAGGGGCATGATGATGGCGACGAGGCTTTCGAGCGATACTAGTCCGAGTTGTTCATGTTGGTCAGTCAGTTGGAGTGTTCTTCAGTTTGTCAGTCATTGTCATTATGTATTACCCGGGCAGATGCTCGTGGATGTTGTTGTATTTTATTTTTGGCCATGTAGGCCCATCGTTGTCGTTGAAATTCCTTATCGGAATATTGTGTCGGATATCATGGTAGGGAGTATGATTTTCCCTTGTTGTTTAATTTAATGTATTTTAGACATGTTCGCCTGGTGGATCTCCTGACGTGGGGTCCACGGCACTGTAATAACCCAATAGGATTTGGGGGTGTTACAGAAGATGGTATCAGAGCTTTTGGGTTGTGATATTCCATTATATGTGAGTTATGTGGCTCTACCGATGCGGTAGTAGTGGGACTGTCAGGTTATGACAATCTGGACAGTCGGGTTTTGTGAGTCGTGAAATTTGTACGACTACATGAGTCATTCATTCATCGAGTCGTCGTCAGTTAAGACTAGTATCGTGAGACCTCGAAGCTTCGTATGACCTGTGTAAGGACTCGATTCTCTTTATGTTCATACATTCATCATGTCATTAATTATTCATGCTTTGTTGAAACCTATATGTGACATTAGTGTTATGATTGATTCATGACTAATTATTTTGGAGCACGTGTGACTTGTGTAAGCGTTAAGGATCAACTCACTCATCAGTCAACAATCCTCAATCATCATTTTGATCTTGTCGATCATGTTAATTTATTCATCACTCAGTTAATCTCATTGTTCAGTTAATTCATTCATCACTCAGTCAATATCATCGTTCAGTTAATTCATTCATCACTCAGTTAATCTCATTGTTCAGTTAATTCATTCATCACTCAGTCAATCTCATCATTCAGTTAATTCATTCATCACCCAGTTAATCTCATTGTTCAGTTAATTCATTCATCACTCAGTCAATCTCATTGTTCAGTTAATTCATTCATCACTCAGTCAATCTCATTGTTCAGTTAATTCATTCATCACTCAGTCAATCTCATTGTTCAGTTAATTCATTCATCACTTAGTCAATCTCATCGCTCAGTTAATTCATTCATCTCTTAGTCAATCTCATCGCTCAGTTAATTCATTCATCACTCACTCAATCTCATTGTTCAGTTAATTCATTAATCATCCAGTCCATCTCACGGTTCAGTTGGTGATCTTATGGATCGAATTTTCAACCTTGTTAACTTGTTCAAGGTAATCATTTTAGGAATTTCATCAGATAATCATGTTACCTCACTTGATCTTTCATGCGGTCTTATCTTATTCCGGCGTCATGTCGACGATCATTTCATTGCATTATTAATGCACTCATTGTGTTAGAGCGTGTATGCTCATTGTTATCATTCCGTCTCGTAATCATAATGTGATCTTCATACGGGATCTGTAATTATCATGTGACATTCCTACCTCGGTATGGAAAGAGCTGTCAGAGGGACATCGGACTCCGACGTCCAAGAGATCGTTTTCTAGTCGTCTTCGTGCTGGGAGAGCATCTTCATCTCAGATGACGAGTTCGACTGTTGTTTGCTTTAACTGTGATACAATAGGACATTCATCACCGGTTTTGAGCAAGTTAATTCTTGCTCGGTAATAGGATAATCATTCATTTCATTTGTCGTTCATTCATTCATATAAGTCATTCATCATATATCAATCACGTTGAGACATATAATTATCAAAATAATCATTCACTTCACGGGGAACAATGGTTCCAATCATTTCATTTGAGCTATCACTCATTACGTTATCATTTCACCCCGGTGAGTCATTCTTGATCCTTGTTGGATTTCGATTCATTATCATTCATTGTGATCATTCTTATTCGCGTGTATCTCGTTGATTTTTCCTGGCGGGATATTGCTTCTCCCTACTTGTTTTAAGTTTCGGGACGAAACTTCTTTTAAGGTGGGTAGTATGTAATATCCGCAATTTCGATTTTCCAGTAATTTTCTTTTTTTGGCATAAGCCCATCTTAGCGACTCTGTTATGACCGTTTCGTCACTCCGAGAATATTTAATTCTGTACTTTTTGTCATCCGAGTTCGTTTCGGTATCGTTTTGTTTAGTTCCGTGTTCTTAAACGGCTTTTCCTCACTTGAGTTCGATTCTTGCGAATCTCGTCTGAAACTGTTGTTTCGAGTTTCTCGTAAGTTCATTTAATGATATTATTCATGTTGCGAGCTTTGGCTTGGTTTTTCAATCGTGTATCGTGTATTTCGGACATTTTGGGCCATTTTCGTAATTTCCCAAAGTTTGGGGTAATTACTTCCGTTGTCGAATTTCGAGCCTTCGGGTGGTCAGAATCGTGTGTTCTCTTAGCTCTTAGATTCATCTTTGCGAGTACTTCGTTACCATATCTTCGATTCGTATTTAGGTTCGGGTTTCGGGGTCGTCGGGCCGTCAGAGTGGCCACGGCCGGAGCCGGGCCTGGCCTGGCCGAGTTACGGCCATAAGGTGTCGGTTACGGCCGTACGTGCTCGGCAGGCATGGCCTGACGAATGCCAGTTACGGCCGTAAGGGCCGAGAGTTACGGCCGTACGGGCGCTGGGCATCTTCCGGACGAAAGGCGATTCTGGCCGTAATGTGTGCGATTACGGCCGTAGTAAGTGTCCGACAGTCTTTGGCGATTTTTGACGAATGCGGTTACGGCCGTAAGTCTGCCGAGTACGGCCGTAAGGGCCAAGTTACGGCCGTAAAGGCCTTTGCCGGATTCTGGCCAGTAACCCTGCCGGCTATATAAAGCCTGGGCTCGGCCAGACCTTCATTTCTCACCCTTTTTCCTCATTTTTGTGCGGCTGCGGACGGGAGGCTCGGGAAATCGAGTTCTTGGCCGATTCTAATCAATTCCAAGACGTTTTGGAAGATTCTTGTTGATTATATCATCATCCAATCCGTATTCTTCGTCGAATCAAGGTATATTTCTTGATTTTCCTCCAAGTTGACTTTTTGGGGAATTTGTTCTTGATTTTGATTCTAGTCCGATTTTGATGAATCGGTTGATGTTATTAAACATTATTAATCGTGTTCTATGGATTTTATATCCATATATTTGATTCGTTCAACCCGATTGATGATTCTTAGGCTCTTGAGGAACTTTGAGCATTTAGTGTTCGATTAAATGCCTCAAAGAGTTTCTTTCGGTCGTTATGTGATTTCGATTGATATTGTGTTATTGAATGAATTGTATTTCATTCAAGGTTGTTCGAGTACTCGTGTTTATCGGAGGACGCCGTTCGTTGTTCGTGGAAGGGTTTCATCGCCTTCGGTTGAGGCAAGTTTTATACTTGTACTAGTCAATGAGATTAATGTTATCATATATGTGTATGAATGTGTTATATCATTCCGAGACTTAGTCTCTTCATAAGTTCATTGATATTAGGGGATCGTTCGATACGATACTCTTCGGCAATTATGCCA
Organism: Orobanche coerulescens; assembly: GCA_033398695.1. Lineage (NCBI taxonomy): Eukaryota > Viridiplantae > Streptophyta > Magnoliopsida > Lamiales > Orobanchaceae > Orobanche > Orobanche coerulescens. The sequence continues at coordinate 94,414,541 of CM065803.1, forward strand.
AATGTTTATTATCATTCATTAATGGCCGGTAAGGCATTGAGATATTCGTTGTTAATGTTATTATCGATCATCGGTTCGCGATATCGATGTATCGGTTGTTGTTGTTGTTAATGTTGATGTCGATCTAAGACGTTGTTGTAATCATTGTTATTAATGTTGGTGTCCTGTCATTCATGTTGTATTGGCCGATTGAAGGCATTATCGTATTTCGTTCTCATCTTCGTCGTCGGTAGCCGATTAAAGGTGCCGAGGCATTCATTGTATCATTGTTATCGAGTGGTCGTTCTAAGGCAATCGAGGAGTTCAATCATTCATCGTATCATTGTCATCGATTAGTCGTTATAAGGCAATCGAGGTGCTCAATCATTCATTGTCTCATTGTCGTCGATTAGCCATTCTAAGGCAATCGAGGTGCTCAATCATTTATTGTATCATTGTTATCGATTGACCATTCTAAGGCAATCGAGGTGCTCAATCATTCATTGTCTCATTGTCGTCGATTAGCCATTCTAAGGCAATCGAGGTGCTCAATCATTCATTGTATCATTGTTATCGATTGGCCATTCTAAGGCAATCGAGGTGCTCAATCATTCATTGTATCATTGTCATCGATTAGCCGTTCTAAGGCAATCGAGGTGCTCAATCATTCATTGTATCATTGTCATCGATTAGTCGTTCTAAGGCAATTGAGGTGCTCAATCATTCGTTGTATCATTGTTATCGGTTGGCCATTCTAAGGCAATCGAGGTATTGAATTGGGGCTGTCGAGGATAGTTCCCATCCGTTGTGTCGTTGTTATCGATTGACCATTCTAAGGTAATCGAGGTATTGAATTGGGACCGCCGAGGACGGTACCCATCCGTGAGTCATTATTGTCGTATTGGCCGACTTAAGGCAGCACACTATCATTCTCGTGAATTCAGTAATCTTGGGATCATTGCCGTTTGTGATTAATTATGTTTGGAGGCTAGTCTCGGCTAGTTTCATTATGGGGTAAGTTTGGTGGGGCCTGAACCTTCGCGGTTGTTTCCCCCAACACCTACAACTAAGTAGGTCAACGGCCATTGGATGGTTTCATTATGGGGTAAGTTTGGTGGGGCTTGAACCTTCGCGGTTGTTTCCCCCAACACCTACAACTCAGTAGGTCAACGGCCATTGGATGGTTTCATTATGGGGTAAGTTTGGTGGGGCCTGAACCTTTGTGGTTGTTTCCCCCAACACCTACAACTCAGTAGGTCAACGGCCATTGGATGGTTTCATTATGGGGTAAGTTTGGTGGGGCCTGAACCTTCGCGGTTGTTTCCCCCAACACCTACAGCTCAGTAGGTCAACGACCATTGGATGGTTTCATTGTGATACGGCTTCGTGTCGTGGCTTCGGCCCTAATTGTGATACGGCTTCGTGCCGTGGATTCGGCCCTAATTGTGATACGGCTTCGTGCCGTGGCTTCAGCCCTAATTGTAATACGGCTTCGTGACGTGGCTTCGGCCCTAATGGTGATACGTCTTCGTGCCGTGGCTTCGGCCCTAATTGTGATACGGCTTCGTGCCGTGGCTTCGGCCCTAATGGTGATACGGCTTCGTGCTCTGGCTTCGGCCCTAATTGTGATACGGCTTCGTGCCGTGGCTTCGGCCCTAATCGATAATAGCTTCGGGTTGTTTTGGCTTCATGTGATTGTGATATTTGACATCTTCGGCTGAGTAGCTTTCAGGACTTTGTGATTGTCTTGGTAATTTCATTGGAGCCTTCGGGCATTGTGATTCATAATTAATTCAGTTCTGGTTTGGTTCATGTCGTGTAATTCATTGTGGTACTCTGTGATTATGATTCGCCGTTGGGCACTTATGTTCTAACATGTTGAACAGGTATTAATAGTATGCCGTGTGTAATACCCCAAACTAGGCGGATATTACAGTGCCGTAGATCCCCAACTGGGACCCACCAGGCAAGTGAAAATGAATTAATTACACAAGATAAATGTAGTACCGAACTACATTACAGCAATAGTTACTCCGACGAGGAGTTTAGTTACAACACACCAGGACAATACCGAATACTAGTGTATTTTATATGAAGATAAAATACACAACACTGAATGAAACGGAGTATTCAAATGAAAGTCTGCAGCGGAAAAATAAAGGACAATAACATGAATAACTGAAAGATCGGGCTCCCCTACTAGTATCACTAGGACTCCTCGACATCAACATGCTATTCCCGTGCGTTTGCCTTGCCATGACCTGAAAAACAAAATCCCCAAACGGGGTCAGTTACAAAGAACAACAATCCTCCAGAGTTGAATAAACACAATCATGATTATATCTGAAATTATGAAATATCCTGTCGAAACATACGCAATCAAACATGCTATATGAATCAACTAACAGTACGGCTCAAAGGAATGGCGCCACACTACGTCCGGGATGGAAATGTGTCCGTGCACAAGCCACCAACGATCAAACACGCGTGGTCTTGTACCTAATCTGTAATATCCGCATTTTTCTTTCCCTTGTAATTGTATTTCCGGTGTAATTCTCGATTTTAGTGACCCTCGTGTATCCTTCAGTGTAACTTTTCCGTTATCTTTTGATCCGATTCTCGTAATTGTTGTGCGGAACCGCTGTTTCAGGGTTGCCGTGGATTCATTCTATGCTATGATGCGTTTTAAGGTGTTCCGTTTGATGTTTCGTTCATATTCCGGTATTTTGGGTCGTTTATATTCTGTATCTAGCGCACGCTAAATTTTCTGTATAGCGCACGCTAGAAATCCATTAGTAGCGCACGCTACACTTAATTAAATAGCGCACGCTAACGATTTAGCCCCGGGAGTGGCAATTCGGCTCGACCCTCCGACTATCGGATTAGCGCACGCTATCTTGTCTAGCGCACGCTAATGTCGGGAAACTAGCGCACGTTAAGTTGTTCAAGAGCGCGCGCTAGTGTGACCGTCCCAAGATCGCGCTTTACTACCGAATTCAATCGATTCTAGTTAGCGCACGCTACGCCGGTAGGGTAGCGCACGCTAACGGTCGAGTGAGGTTTGGGCGGTTAGCTCTTGGACTCTGATGTTCGGGTAGCGACGCTATTGGTCGATAGCGCGCGCTACCGATAGGTTATTAGCGCACGCTACACATGCATGGTAGCGCACGCTAACGGCCAAAAACGACTTCGGATCGACGCTAACAGGAGGATTTGTAATCCTATCCCGTTAGCGCACGCTAACCTTGAGGTTTTAGCGTGCGCTAACACTCCGGCTATATAAACCAGGGAGTTGACCGAGATAATCATAATTCCTCTTTTCTTCCTCTCTCCGCGGCGAAGGCGATTCCGAGGCGTTTTCTTGGCGATTTCTTCCTCCAATCATCTCATCCATCATCCTTCTTGAGTTCTTGGAGTATTATATCAACATCAACACGAATCATTCGTCCTAATCCAAGGTAATCTCTTAGAACCCTACTTTTGGATAATTTGGGGGTTTTGGGATTTTCTTCCGATCCGTTCCGTTTCGTTGATGGATTCATGATGAATATGATTAATCTTGTTGGTATTCTTAGTTTCCCTACGGATTCATGGTATATTACGTGATTTTTTCGGAATCGAGAGGGTTCGGTTGTGGTCCGCCCTCGTTGTTGTTTATATACGAATATACATGAATCGTGGGCGGGTTTCCGGGAGTATTCCATTTCCATAATCGTTTAGAAGTGGTTGTGATTGTGCTATTCAAATCGTTAGGTTCATTTCCGCCGGTTCCTTGCGATCGTGTTCAACTCTTCCGTTCCGTTCGTGTCATCGTCTAATTAATCGAGGCAAGTATCCTTATGAACTTACAAACTTGGCATAGTAGTTTTGTATGAGAAATTGTGTGTGTGTGTATGCTCACTACGGGTTAGACTCGACGGGGTCTCGGTAGGGGTCCACGGAGGTGTGGATCGACGAGCTTTGCTTTTAACCACTACGGGTTAGATCCGACGGGGTCTCGGTAGGGGTCCACGGAGGTGTGGATCGACGGTTAATTGTGGTGAATTTTACAAATGTGATTTGATATTGGCATTTCCGGAAATGAGTGCTTTCAAACGGTTTTCTTTATTTCATACATTACTATATGTGTAAGATGTAAGTTGTTCATCTGGTTACTTGTACTAGCGTAATTGCTAACCCCTCTGGGGACCCGTTTTGGGGAAATTCGTTTTATGAATTTCAGGTCAGGTTCATCGAGAAGAGCGGGCGCTGGACCAGTATGCGGATGATGGCCGAGCGTGATGATTGTGCCTAAGTGACGTCTTAATGTCTTTTTGTCTTTTCATCTTTTATGGCTTTTGAACTAATGGTTGTACTCGAGTACTTAAGAGTTCTTGTCCGTCCGGATTGTATTGTTGCCTATATGTCTGTGTTGATTGATGATGTTATGTTTGACCGGTAAACCGGGTGGATTATTCTGTTTTGCGTCTTTATGACATGGTGTTGGTTTGTCGTTTATGTGAGTCGATGAGTATGATGTTTGTTCGGCTGGTGGGTCCCATATAGGGATTCACGGCTACTGTAATATACCTCGAATATCTTGAGGGTGTTACGAGAAAATGGTATCGAGCTCTAGGTTTATGGATACCTAGGCTTGTTGGTTTATCGGGTCTTGTGGTGTTTTGTTTTGCACATCATCGTCACGCCGCCATGATTCCGGTACTACCGGTGTCCGTAAGTTTTCCTTCCTCTGTTCATTAATTCCTTGTATCGCACTTTGATTCTCGACTTGTGATTGTTCTTTTCTTGTCGATCCTCGTATGGCTTTTGCTACTTATTTAACTCCGGTATGGATCTTGGAAGAGGTCGAGGTCGCGGTCGTGGTCGTGGGCCGGCCGGGACGTGGGGCGGCCGGTGGGGCGGCCACGTCACGATCTTCGAGGCCGCAGACTGGCGACCGCCATAGCCATGCTTCTTCTCGAGGCGTGCGATCTTGGTATTGCGGCCGTTATGCAACAGATGGTGAACCAAATGGCGGCAATAGCTCAGGCGGTTCGTAACCCGGAGCAGGCCCATGCTAATCGGGCGGAGCGGACCGATGGCTCCAAGATGTTATCAAGATGCATCCTCCTCGGTTTTCGGGAGCTTGGACCCGATTGGCCGGGAAGGGTGGATCAAGGAGATGTCTAAGGTCTTCGTTGCCACTAATCGTCCCGAGGAACGTAGAGTCCCTATTGCCCAATACTTTCTCACAGGGACGCCACGGGTGGTGGGAGGCCGTTGGGCCCAAAGACCATCTCGCTACGTGGGTGAGTTTCAAGAGTTGATGGAGATCGAATATTGCCCATGGCCGGATCAGATGTGCTCGGGTACATGCTTTTATGATGCTCAACCACGGGATATCCCCGTAGCTCAAGCTATTGCTGATTTTAACAAAGAGTTGGGTTATGTGAAGACCCAAGTTGTCGAGGAGAGTGACAAGATTTTCCATTTCTCCGAGACGGATGAAGTTGCCGATTCGGGACTATATGTCGGGGCTCGTATGCACTACATTGAAGGATTATCGAGTAGGGCCCTTGCTTATGATATGTCCGTGACGGCGAGTGAGGCGGCCCGCGAGAGTAAGAAGCGTAAGTCCGTTGGGAACTTTTCGGCCACAAGAGTGGGGGTCAGCAGAGATCCCAATCGCTAACTTCCCCGCCGGCGGTGGTCCAGCTCGTTCCGCTGGGGGTCCTCGTGGAACTACCCGTGCTCCTTTCCGTGATGTGAAGTGTTTCAATTGTGGTCGACGGGCCACATCGTACTTGTTTGAGCCCTTTCGACGTGTAATCAGTGTGGCAGGCCCGGGCCACAAGGTGCTTCAGGCCGAGAGGAGAAAATTCTTGGTGCCCGGCTTCCATTCTAGCGCCTAGGGAACCAAGTGTGAATCGAGATCGTTTGCTCCTCGGTCTCGCCGAGTGCTAGTCGGGGAGAGGTGGGTCAGCCCTCTAAGGGGGAGCTTCCGGTGTCGGCTCCGCCCATCCGCGTGTCTATGAGATGCGGAGAGCCGATGATCCAGCGGCTACCGTGGCGGCAGTACCGTTTATATTCTTTCTCATCCCGTCAGTGTGCTTTTCGATTCCGGTGCTACGCATTCGCTCATATCTCCGGATTGTGTGCGTCGTTTGAGTCTCGACCGCTTGACGCCTTGTGAGCCCTTCATCGTTAAGCTTCCTAGCGGCGATAGGATCGTTGGTGATCGGGAGGTTCGAGACCGCTCTGTACTTATTTGTGAGAGGACTTGGCCCTCTAATCTTATTGTTGTGAGTATCGAGGGTGAGGATTTAATTCTTGGTGATGATTGGCTCGAGCGGCATGGTGCGATCATGAACTACCGCACGAGAATCATCACTATGTTAGCCGAGGACGGCATCGAGCACTCTTTCGCGGGCGAAAGAGAGGAAACCAAATTCGTTATTAATGCCTTGAAGGCGATGAGTCTCTGCGAAAGGGGTGTACCGGTTATTGGTGCTATGCCTTGAAGGCGGAGGATGGTGGAGTCGAGCTTTCGCCGATTCCGATCGTTAATGAGTTTCGATGTATTTCGACGAGTTACGGATTGCCACCGGATCGTGAGGTTGAGTTTGCCATAGAGTTAGAGCCGGCGCGGCTCCTATTTCAAGGCGCCCTATCGCATGGCACCTTCAGAGATGTCCGAGTTGAAGAAGCAATTGAGTGAGCTTCTTGAGTCGGGGTATGTTCGACCGAGCGCCTCGCCTTGGGGCGCACCGGTCTGTTTGTGCGGAAGAAGGATGGTTCACTACGTTTGTGTATCGACTATCGTGAACTAAACAAGGTGACCATCAAGAACAGTATCCTTTGCCGAGAATTGATGACTTGTTCGATCGGTTGCGGAGGCTGCGGTATTCTCGAAAATTGATTTGAAATCGGGATACTATCACCTCGGGTGAGAGAGTCCGATGTGCCGAAACAAACCTTTCGGACGAGGTACGGACATTATGAGTTCGTAGTCATGCCTTTCGGGTTAACTAATGCGCCGGTGTTCATGCAACTGATGAACAAAGTTTTTATCGAGTATTTGGATAAGTGCGTCGTCGTCTTTATTGACGATATTCTTATTTATTCGAGGAATGAGGAAGAGCATGCTCATCATTTGCGGATAGTATTAGACATTTTAAGGACCGAGCAACTCTATGCAAAGTTCTCGAAATGTGAGTTCGGGTGAAGGAAGTGATGTTTTTAGGTCACGTGATTTCGGTAGGGGGTTCGTGTGGATCCGCAGAAGATTGAGGCCGTATTGGATTGGGCACCGCCAAGAATGTGAAGGAGCTCCGTAGTTTCTTGGGTTTAGCCGCTACTACCGTAGGTTCGCCGAGGGTTTCGAATCGCTCGGCCACTTACGCAGCTTGCTCCGTAATCCAGAAGTTCGTCTGGAATGACGAGAGGCAGTCGAGTTTTGAGGAATCAAGAAGCGTTTGACTTCAGCCTCAGCTTTGGCGTTGCCATGTGGCAACGAGGGTTTTGCCATTTATAGCGATGCTTGGGTCGTGGTCTTGGGTGTGTATTAATGCAAAGACGGCAAGACCATTGCCTATGCGTCGAGACAGTTGAGGCCGTATGAGCCGAACTACCCTACTCATGATTTGGAGTTGGCGGCAATCGTTTTTGCGCTCAAGATCTGGCGTCACTATCTTTTCGGCTCTACATGTCGATTTTTACCGATCATAAAAGTCCGAAATACATATTTACTCGTGAGAGTTGAATATGAGGCGAGGAGGTGGTTAGAGTTGATTAAGGATTATGACCTCGAAATCCTCTATCATCCGGGTAAAGCGACGTCGTGGCCGACGCCTTGAGCGGAAACCGATTGCGTTGCGAACGCTTGAGATCCTTACGCCTCGGCTGAGCTTCGGAGGGCTTTGATCGAGTTAGACGTTGAGGTCTCGTTGCCGGAGTCGTCGGGCAACTTTGTGCTTTAGAAATTTCATCATCTTTGATCGATGAAATTAAGTCAAGCAATCAGAGGATCCGATGATTACTCAAATCCGAGAGAACGTTCTTAAAGGAAAGTCTCTGGATTTGTGATTCACGAGGATGGTGTTTTGAGATTCCAGAGTCGGCTTTGTGTGCCGAACGACTCGAGTTGAGGCGAGTATTTTACGGGAGGCCCATGCTACACTTTATTCCGTTCATCTGGTTCGAGTAAGATGTACAAGGACACGAGAAGAAATTTGGTGGAATGATATGAAGGATGAGGTCGCATGCTTGTAGCGAGATGTTTGACTTGTCACAGGTCAAGATCGAGCATCCGACCGGCCGGATTATTGCGATCACTTCCCATTCCTAATGGAAGTGGGAAGATATATCGATGGATTTCGTTACGAGTTTGCCTAGATCGAGGTCGGGCATGAATATGGTATGGGTGATTGTTGATCGTCGACCAAGTCAAGACATTTTCTCGGGCATCAAGGACACTTGGGGCCCGGAGAAGTTAGCTCGTGTGTTTATCGCGCAGATTGTGAGACTTCACGGTACTCAAGTCTATTGTTTCGGATCGTGACGGCCGCTTCGTATCGCACTTCGGCAGGCGGTGCATAAGGCGTTGGGTACCCGTTTACACTTGAGTACCTCTTTTCATCCCCATCGATGGACAATCGGAACGCACTATCCAGACGCTCGAGGACTTGTTACGTGCTCGTGCTCTCGATCGAGTAGTAGTGGGAGGAACATTTGCCGCTGATCGAATTCACGTACAACAACGGTTGCACGCGTCGATTCGGATGGCACCGTATGAGGCACTTTACGGGCGCGATGTCGATCACCGATTTGTTGGAATGAGGCGTCCGATTTGGTCGGGACCGAGCCGGATGTCGTTTTAGAGACGAGGCGGAAGATAGAGTTAATTCGGGAACGGATGTTGATCGCCCAGAGTCGGCGAAGTCGTATGCCGACATCCGTCGTCGACCTTTGGAATTCGAGGTGGGAGACCATGTTTTGCTAAAGGTGTCGCCGACGAAGGGAGTTTTTCGTTTCGGGAAGAAAGGGAAGTTGAGTCCGAGATTTATCGGCCCCTTCGAGATCCTCGAGTAGGAGGATTGGCATACCGCTTGGCGTTACCTCGGCCTTGAGTCATGTTCATAGCGTTTTCCATGTTTCCCGATTGAGGAAATATGTCCCGGATCCTAGTCACATCATCGATTATGGAGAGATTGATGTCGCCGAAGATGTTACTTTTGAAGAGCGCCCTTTGAAGATTTTGGAGCATCGTGAGAAACGATTGAGGCATAAGACCATACCTTTGGTCAAGGTGCAGTGGTCGAGACACGGTGTCGAGGAGGCGACTTGGGAAACCGAGGATAGCATGCGTGCTAGGTACCCCGAGTTGTTTGTTTCTTAAGTTTCGGGACGAAACTTATTTTTAGAGGGGTAGAATGTAATATCCGCATTTTTCTTTCCCTTGTAATTGTATTTCCGGTGTAATTCTCGATTTTAGTGACCCTCGTGTATCCTTCAGTGTAACTTTTCCGTTATCTTTTGATCCGATTCTCGTAATTGTTGTGCGGAACCGCCGTTTCGGGGTTGCCGTGGATTCATTCTATGCTATGATGCGTTTTAAGGTGTTCCGTTTGATGTTTCGTTCATATTCCGGTATTTTGGGTCGTTTATATTCTGTATCTAGCGCACGCTAAATTTTCTGTATAGCGCACGCTAGAAATCCATTAGTAGCGCACGCTACGCTTAATTCGTAGCGCACGCTAACGATTTAGCCCTGGGAGTGGCAGTTCAGCTCCCAGCCCTCTGGACTATCGGATTAGCGCACGCTATCTTGTCTAGCGCACGCTAATGTCGGGAAACTAGCGCACGTTAAGTTGTTCAGTAGCGCGCGCTAGTGTGACTGTCCAGTACTGGGCAGTTTACTACTGAATTCAATCAGATTCTAGTTAGCGCACGCTACGCTGGTAGGGTAGCGCACGCTAACGGGTCAGGTGAGGTTTGGGCAGTTGGCTACTGGACTCGGCTGATGTTCAGGTAGCGCACGCTATTGGTCGATAGCGCGCGCTACCGATAGGTTATTAGCGCACGCTACACATGCATGGTAGCGCACGCTAACGGCCAAAAACCTGACTTCTGGACTGGGACGCTAACAGGAGGATTTGTAATCCTATCCCGTTAGCGCACGCTAACCTTGAGGTTTTAGCGTGCGCTAACACTCCCTGGCTATATAAACCAGGGAGTTGACCGAGATAATCATAATTCCTCTTTTCTTCCTCTCTCCGCGGCGAAGGCGATTCCGAGGCGTTTTCTTGGCGATTTCTTCCTCCAATCATCTCATCCATCATCCTTCTTGAGTTCTTGGAGTATTATATCAACATCAACACGAATCATTCGTCCTAATCCAAGGTAATCTCTTAGAACCCTACTTTTGGATAATTTGGGGGTTTTGGGATTTTCTTCCGATCCGTTCCGTTTCGTTGATGGATTCATGATGAATATGATTAATCTTGTTGGTATTCTTAGTTTCCCTACGGATTCATGGTATATTACGTGATTTTTTCGGAATCGAGAGGGTTCGGTTGTGGTCCGCCCTCGTTGTTGTTTATATACGAATATACATGAATCGTGGGCGGGTTTCCGGGAGTATTCCATTTCCATAATAGTTTAGAAGTGGTTGTGATTGTGATATTCAAATCGTTAGGTTCATTTCCGCCGGTTCCTTGCGGTCGTGTTCAACTCTTCCGTTCCGTTCGTGTCATCGTCTAATTAATCGAGGCAAGTATCCTTATGAACTTACAAACTTGGCATAGTAGTTTTGTATGAGAAATTGTGTGTGTGTATGCTCACTACGGGTTAGACTCGACGGGGTCTCGGTAGGGGTCCACGGAGGTGTGGATCGACGAGCTTTGCTTTTAACCACTACGGGTTAGATCCGACGGGGTCTCGGTAGGGGTCCACGGAGGTGTGGATCGACGGTTAATTGTGGTGAATTTTACAAATGTGATTTGATATTGGCATTTCCGGAAATGAGTGCTTTCAAACGGTTTTCTTTATTGCATACATTACTATATGTGTAAGATGTAAGTTGTTCATCTGGTTACTTGTACTAGCGTAATTGCTAACCCCTCTGGGGACCCGTTTTGGGGAAATTCGTTTTATGAATTTCAGGTCAGGTTCATCGAGACGAGCGGGCGCTGGACCAGTATGCGGATGATGGCCGAGCGTGATGATTGTGCCTAAGTGACGTCTTAATGTCTTTTTGTCTTTTCATCTTTTATGGCTTTTGAACTAATGGTTGTACTCGAGTACTTAAGAGTTCTTGTCCGTCCGGATTGTATTGTTGCCTATATGTCTGTGTTGATTGATGATGTTATGTTTGACCGGTAAACCGGGTGGATTATTCTGTTTTGCGTCTTTATGACATGGTGTTGGTTTGTCGTTTATGTGAGTCGATGAGTATGATGCTGTTCAGCCTGGTGGGTCCCATATAGGGATTCACGGCGCTGTAATATACCTCGAATATCTTGAGGGTGTTACATAATCAGTCTCACGAGCAATCGACTCGTGTGCACAGTCCAATGTGAGGCCACCAACCAACACACGACTATAATGTGCCTGACATGAAAATCCTACACATACCAACCGGCACGCCAGTATGACCCGGAATGCCACGATATAACAAAAGTGACATCGAAAATGAATAATGACTCACCGAGATGGAATGGTAATGAAATAAATGACAGCTCAATGAAAAGATTGGAACCGTCGTTCCTTATGACTGAAATGATTAATTGATAACAACAAGTTTTGATAAGGTTAATATAATGATGAATGAGTTATGATTATGAATGAACAACAACAAAAGGCATGAATATCCTTTTAACCGAGTAAGAATTAAATTACACAATACCGGTGACAATTATCCTTCCACGAACAACGTCCTAATTGAGATATCGGTCGCTCGAACAACCTTGAATTATACAATATCCAACAACTCGTTCAATATACGAATCAAACACGAATATAACGAACTCAAAACGTCGATACGATTAAACCAAGTCCATAGAGGCATTAAATCAAACACGTTGTATCCAAACTCCGATTGTTTACAATCAAACCTCGATATACCAATATCAAAATCCCCAAGAAGTGTTTCAAACCAACAAAACATCTCCAATACGATCAATAATCCGTTATGAATATCCGAAAACGTGATTATAATAACAATTAGTCGAAAATCCCCAATTCCAACTCGATATTCAAAGTGTTCTTGAATAATCCCTCAATAATCCAATGAATCCTTATACAAACTCATAATCATATACATATCTCTTCATATAACATGATTATAACGTCCAAAACATCATATCTCAACACAAAATCGAAGTCCAAAGTGTTGAAGGAATTACCTCTTGAAGATACAAGTACTTTAATCCAAGAACACGCGTTAGATTGATTATCCGGGCTTCACGATCGAAAGGAGATGAAGAAAATCAAACACCCAAATGATTTGTGAAGGAAAAACCCTCCTCAAGCCTTATCTCTCGGTTGAAGGTGAAGAAAAGGAAGAAAAATGGGTGAAATGTCGAAAAAATGAATTTATAGGGGTTGACTACCTGCCGGACACGGCCGTGCCGATCGGCACGGTCGTGTCGCACGCTTGGCCGACAATGGCGGCGAGGACTCGACCATGTCCGGCTTGACACGGTCGCGCGCGGAGGGCCTACAAGCGATGACCCGTCAAGCGGCGACTTCGGCATGACTCGGCCGTGTCACGGGACACGGTCGGGCGTGTCGGCGATGCGTTCCAGGCTTATCCGGAAGAGTACGGCAGCCGCGTGTCGGACGACACGGCCGAGTCTGGTCGGCGAAACTTCGCATTTCCGGACGAAATGCACGCGGGCCGTGTCGGACGACACGCCGAAGTTCGGCGAGTGATTGGCCAAAATCAAACGACCATAACTCTCTCGTCCGGACTCCGATTGACTCACCGTTTGAACCATTGGAAAGCTAATTCGATGCTCTATAATATTGCAAAGATTTAGAATTTTTGGAGTTACCAAAAATTAATGGTGATTTAACAAAGTCGAACTCATAAGAGGAAAGTTGAAACAATGAACAATAATGATACACAACTCGAAGTTTTTCCGAACGGTGAACACGGTGAATGAACATGATTGATGAATGATTATAATTGAGTGAAAATACACTGAGTGACAATTACAGACTGATAATTACTGAATGAAAAGGAATGAATTACAACCGGGTATTACATACTCCCCCCCTTAAAAGGAGTTTCGTCCCCGAAACTAAGGGTCAAACAACTCGGGATAATTCTCCCGCATATTCTCCTCGGTTTCCCAAGTGGCCTCTTCGACTCCATGTCTAGACCACTGAATCTTGACCAAAGGGATCGTCTTGTTCCTCAACTGTTTGATTCGCCGCTCTAACACTCGTACAGGACGCTCCTCGTAAGAATGATCATCTGCGATCTCGATTTCGTCGAACTGGAGTATGTGACTCGGGTCGGCAACATAATTCCGCAACTGAGAGACATGAAACACATTATGAATTCGGCTCAACGCCGGAGGTAAAGCCAATCGATAAGCTAACTCGCCTACTCGATCCAAAATCTCACACGGTCCAATGAATCTCGGACTCAACTTTCCCCTCTTCCCAAAACGGAAGATACCACGACTCGGGGATACCTTGACCAACACATGGTCACCAGCCTCAAACTCTAATGGTCGACGACGGTTATCTGCATATGATTTCTGTCGACTCTGAGCTGTCAACAAACGACTCTTGATCAAAGCTACCTTCTCACGGGCGGCTATAAGCATATCGGGCTCGGTGCCGATTGATTCTGATAAGTCATCCCAACACAACGGAGAACGACAACGACGACCGTACAAGGCCTCGTAAGGTGCCATCTTAATCGAAGCGTGCCAACTATTATTACACGTGAACTCGATCAATGGTAGTTGGGCTTCCCAATCGTCCTTCCAATCGAGGACGCAAGCTCTCAACATGTCCTCTAATGTCTCAATAGTCCTCTCTGATTGTCCGTCGGACTGAGGATGAAAGGCAGTACTGAGATTAAGCTGAGTTCCCATAGCACGATGAACTGATTTCCAAAAATGTGACACAAACCGTCCGTCACGATCGGAAACGATACTTTTAGGAGTACCGTGTAGTCTCACTATCTCTTTGATGAATAGCTGGGCAAGTCTCTCGGGACTCCACAAATCCTTGATTTCAAGGAAATGAGCTAAATTAGTAAAGCAGTCCGCCACGACGACTCGTCGGCAATTCTTGATGAATTCCATATAAATGTCTTCCCACTTCCATTCTGGAATAGGGAGCGGTATCAGCATACTCGCCGGTCGCTGATGTTCAATCTTAACTTGTTGACAGGTTAAGCATCTCGAAACAAATTTTTGCGACTTCTCGCTTCATATTACTCCACCAGTAATTTTGTTTCAAGTTCTTGTACATCTTGCTGGACCCCGGATGAACAGAATAAGGGGTAGCATGAGCTTCTCTCAAAATAGAATTTTTCAACTCGTCATTCGCCGGTACGCACAACCGGTTCTTAAACCTCAAAATCCATCCTCGTGGATCACGAATCCAGGGGCTTTCCCCTGAGCCACATCTTCACGGATGCGCAACAATGAAGGGTCTGAACTCTGATTCTCCCTGATTACCTCCTCAAGTGACGATGAAATCTCTAACATACAAAGCTATCCCTGAACTCGCTGAAGCCAGACCTCGATCTCGGGTCTAAGGAATTCCTGCTGAAGCTCCTTCTGAACTGTTAAACGAGCAAGCATTTGCTCTTGAATGGACTTACGACTCAAAGCGTCGGCGACAACGTTCACCTTGCCCGGGTGGTAAAGGATCTCGATATCAAAATCTTTTAGTAGTCCCAACCACCGCCTCTGTCGCATATTTAACTCCTTGTGAGTAAATATATCCTTCAACTCTTGTGATTGGTGAATAACTGAAAGGTGACGCCATAAAGGTAACGACGCCAAATCCCCAACGTGAAAACCACGGCTGCTAGCTCCAGGTCGTGGGTTGGATAATTGACCAACTAATCCGAGGAAACATCGGATTTACTTAATATCTTTCGGAGGTCGCCAATCTCGGATAGTCTCCGACTTCTGAGGGTCGACACGAACTCTGTCAGATGAAATTACATGTCCGAGAAAGTCACTTCGGACCTCCAGAACTCATATTTGGAAAACTTTCCACAAAGTTGCTCTCGTCTCAACACGTCGAGAACCTGATGAAGATGAACCTCGTATTCCTCTCGGCTACGAGAATAAATCAAAATGTCTTCGATGAAGACAACAACAAACTGATCCCAAAAAAAAATCGATGAAAACCCGATTCATTAACCCCCATGAATACCACAGGTGCAATAGTTAGCCCGAACGGCATAACTACGAGCTCATAATGACCATAGCGTGTATGAAACGCTGTCCTCGCGATATCCGACTCTCGAATCCGCAACTGGTGATATCCAGATCTTAAGTCGATCTTGGAAAATACTAAAGCTCCCTGAAGTTGATCTAAAAGATCATCAATACGAGGTAAAGGATACTACTCTTGATCATCGCCCTGTTCAACTCTTGGTAATTAATACACACACGAGACGAGCCATCCTGGGATCAAAATCCCTAAGGACCGATTAACACGAGCAACGATCACAACACAACAGTTCGGGAAATCCTCAACCTTCAAAGATCACAAAATTACCGGGTTCACAAGAATAATAGTGTGCTGCCTTGAATCGGTCAACACGACAATAATAATTCAACGGATGGGAATTATCGTTGATAATCCCAATTCAATACTTCGATTACCGTAGAATGGCCAATCGATAACAATTGTACAACGGATGTCTCGGCACCTTTAATCGGTTACCGATAACGAAGATGATGATCAAATACGTCAATGCCTTCAATCGGCCAAAACGACATCAATAATGATTGAACAACTCGATTGCCTTAGAAAGGCCAATCGATGAAGATGATACAATGAATGTTTGAATAACTCGATTGCCTTTGAAAGTCCAATCGATGGAAATGATACAATGAATGATTGAATGACTCAATTGCCTTAAAAAAAACAATCGATAGAAATGATACAAGGAATGATTGAATAACTCGATTGCCTTAGAAAGGCCAATCGATGAGAATGATACAATGAATGATTGAATAGTTCGATTGCGGAATTTCTCTGCTTTCGCCATAATAGAAATTCTACTAGAACAACGGGGATTACTTCCCTGAAGCACACATTCGACAACTAACGACGGAAAGATAGCGACCAAACGCTAACAAACACTGAGGATAGTATCGAGACGGTTAAACCAACTAATACCGAAATTACATCATCCTAAGATAAATTCACCACGATTAGATCCATCAACCAATCGCGGTCATTAAGTAGGACTAACCCGAAATAAGTCTATTCAAGCATGATTCGAAAATGAATGAATGCGGTGTACCAGCATCAAAAGGTACACACAGGTTGAAATAAAATTACGAGTATACCTGAAATCATTCGGACCACCGGATCGTCGATCCTCCTCATCATATTAATCTGGGACTTGCCAGCCCCCGAACCGGACGCTCCCGTCTGATAAATACGAGCTCCAACTCTATTTGCTTCCATTGTCTTAAACGACGATGACAAAGCGATCGATTCAAACGCTTGGTTGCTTGGGGCTGAGATGCCACGAGTCGACTTGGAGTCCTTTCGCAAAACGGGCCTTATGCCCAAAATTCCCACAATTATAGCACGTGATAGACGGTTTGGACACTCGGTCTGAAATGACCGGCGTTCCACAATTGAAACAGTGATGGCGAATCGACCGCTCGGGAATGAGATCCCGCACGACTATGCACCGTAGAGGTCGCCGAAACGATAGGACTCACACGAGGCTTCTTGAAGGTTGACTGACCGCCTTCGGATTGATTACGCTTCGTTGATTTCTTGCTGACAAATGAAGGTTGTTGTTCAGCACTTTCCTTAGCAGCTGGCTCATACGGGAGAGTTCTCTCGATTAATCCGGTCAGAGAGGCGCAATGATGATTGAGCAACTGCACATGGGTCATCATGGCCTGCATAAAAGTGAGTGGATCAACCCGAGCATCTTCTGATCGAGCCGAGTCCTGGGTACGATTTCCCGACAGCGAGTGATTATTTCTCGGGTTTCGGTCCACCATGTCTCTCCCGTGCATCCAGCGATTCTCTCCATACTGAAGTAGGAAGGTCGCAAAATGATTATATTTCCCGCATGATTGGCACGTTATGATTATGTCATGAAATGATGAAAATGAGTATACATGCTCTAACTTAGTGATTATATGAATGATTTACTGAAGTTACATGATTATCTGATGAAATTCTTGAAATGATTATCTTGAATAACTTAACAAGATTGATAATATGATCATCCAGATTGACAACTGAGTAATGAAACGAATTGAGTAATTAATGAGTTAACATGATCGTCCTGATTATTAACTGAGTAATGAAATGAATTAAGTGATTGATAAGTTAATATGATCGTCCCGATCATAATGAATGATGATGTTTGAGGATTGTTAAATGATGAATGATGAATGAATGACTATTGCCAGAAATTATACCATGGCGTTAGAAGTCTTACAGTTCTTTCGGTCTGATTGGCTCGACATCTGCACAGGTCACACGTGACGCGAAAGTCCAATGATACTAGTCCGATGACGATGATTTCAAATGAGACATGACTTGGAGGGTAGTATTCAAAACCACGCTCCGATACCAACTCTGTAACACCCCAAACTAGGCGGATATTACAGTGCCGTAGATCCCCAACTGGGACCCACCAGGCAAGTGAAAATGAATGAATTACACAAGATAAATGTAGTACCGAACTACATTACAGCAATAGTTACTCCGATGAGGAGTTTAGTTACAACACACCAGGACAATACCGAATACTAGTGTATTTTATATGAAGATAAAATACACAACACTGAATGAAACGGAGTATTCAAATGAAAGTCTGCAGCGGAAAAATAAAGGACAATAACATGAATAAAGATCGGGGCCCCTACTAGTATCACTAGGACTCCTCGACATCAACATGCTATTCCCGTGCGTTTGCCTTGCCATGACACGAAAAACAAAATCCCCAAACGGGTCGATTACAAGAACAACAATCCTCCAGAGTTGAATAAACACAATCATGATTATATCTGAAATTATGAAATATCCTGTCGAAACATACGTAATCAAACATGCTATATGAATCAACTAACAGTACGGCTCAAAGGAATGGCGCCACACTACGTCCGGGATGGAAATGTGTCCGTGCACAAGCCACCAACGATCAAACACGCGTGGTCTTGTACCTAATCAGTCTCACGAGCAATCGACTCGTGTGCACAGTCCAATGTGAGGCCACCAACCAACACACGACTATAATGTGCCCGACATGAAAATTCTACACATACCAACCGGCACGCCAGTATGACCCGGAATGCCACGATATAACAAAAGTGACATCGAAAATGAATAATGACTCACCGAGATGGAATGGTAATGAAATAAATGACAGCTCAATGAAAAGATTGGAACCGTCGTTCCTTATGACTGAAATGATTAATTGATAACAACAAGTTTTGATAAGGTTAATATAATGATGAATGAGTTATGATTATGAATGAACAACAACAAAAGGCATGAATATCCTTTTAACCGAGTAAGAATTAAATTACACAATACCGGTGACAATTATCCTTCCACGAACAACGTCCTAATTGAGATATCGGTCACTCGAACAACCTTGAATTATACAATATCCAACAACTCGTTCAATATACGAATCAAACACGAATATAACGAACTCAAAACGTCGATACGATTAAACCAAGTCCATAGAGGCATTAAATCAAACACGTTGTATCCAAACTCCGATTGTTTACAATCAAACCTCGATATACCAATATCAAAATCCCCAAAAAGTGTTTCAAACCAACAAAACATCTCCAATACGATCAATAATCCGTTATGAATATCCGAAAACGTGATTATAATAACAATTAGTCGAAAATCCCCAATTCCAACTCGATATTCAAAGTGTTCTTGAATAATCCCTCAATAATCCAATGAATCCTTATACAAACTCATAATCATATACATATCTCTTCATATAACATGATTATAACGTCCAAAACATCATATCTCAACACAAAATCGAAGTCCAAAGTGTTGAAGGAATTACCTCTTGAAGATACAAGTACTTTAATCCGAAGAACACGCGTTAGATTGATTATCCGGGCTTCACGATCGAAAGGAGATGAAGAAAATCAAACACCCAAATGATTTGTGAAGGAAAAACCCTCCCTCAAGCCTTATCTCTCGGTTGAAGGTGAAGAAAAGGAAGAAAAATGGGCTGAAATGCTGAAAAATGAATTTATAGGGGTTGACTACCTGCCGGACACGGCCCGTGCCGATCGGCACGGTCGTGTCGCATGATTGGCCCGGCAATTTGGCGGCGAGGACTCGACCATGTCCGGATTGACACGGTCGCGGCGCGAGGGCCTACAAGCGATGACCCGTCCGCGGCTGACTTCGGCATGACTCGGCCGTGTCACGGGACACGGTCGGGCGTGTCGGCGATCGTTCGAGCTTATCCGGAAGAGTACGGCACGGGCCGTGTCGGACGACACGGCCGAGTGCAGTCGGCGAAACTCTGCATTTCTGACGAAATGCACGGGCCGTGTCGGACGACACGGCCGAGTTCGGTCGGCAGTGATCGGCCAAAAACTGAAACGACCATAACTCTCTCGTCCGGACTCCGATTGACTCACCGTTTGAACAATATTGCAAAGATTTAGAATTTTTGGAGTTACCAAAAATTAATGGTGATTTAACAAAGTCGAACTCATAAGAGGAAAGTTGAAACAATGAACAATAATGATACACAACTCGAAGTTTTTCCGAACGGTGAACACGGTGAATGAACATGATTGATGAATGATTATAAGTGAGTGAAAATACACTGAGTGACAATTACAGACTGATAATTACTGAATGAAAAGGAATGAATTACAACCGGGTATTACACCGTGGGCATAGTATTTCAGGAATGCTCGGTTCTTACATTGGGTTGTGAGCATCTCGTATTATTATTATCATTGTACCATTTCATTATGCCTTTGGGTGCATATCATCTTATACATGTATTTGATGTTCATTATCTGGATGACTGACCCCGTGGGGGCGGAACATGTTTTTATGTTTTAGGTGCTTGCGAGGAGAGAGTTGAGACACAGGGGCATGATGATGGCGACGAGGCATTCGAGCGATACTAGTCCGAGTTGTTCATGTTGGTCAGTCAGTTGGAGTGTTCTTCAGTCTGTCAGTCATTGTCATTATGTATTACCCGAGCAGATGCTCGTGGATGTTGTTGTATTTTATTTTTGGCCATGTAGGCCCATCGTTGTCGTTGAAATTCCTTATCGGAATATTGTGTCGGATATCATGGTAGGGACTATGATTTTCCCTTGTTGTTTAATTTAATGTATTTTAGTCATGTTCGCCTGGTGGATCTCCTGGCGTGGGGTCCACGGCACTGTAATAACCCAATAGGATTTGGGGGTGTTACAAGAACGAATGATTGGGATCATTCAAAAACCTTTCTATCGTGAATACCAGTATATGTATAAACCCTTCTTTGAAATGTCCCGATCAAGTTATAGGGTCACGATCAGTCAAACCCTATCTGTACTTGACGTTATGCATGAGTTAATGCAGAGATCATCGAGCTCTCATGTATCCAATACAACTAGCTCCAATGCTTTGGCCAAAGACTTATGATCTCATTTGCCAATAACCGCATCAGACATATGCCTGTTCACTTACAAGAGAAAGAATCCTATCTTGGTATTTAGTAGGACCTGCTACTTGACCGTCAAGAAGCACGTCGAGGTTGACCCCCACCTTCTGCTCCAATCTTAGCATCACAAGCACATCCCTACTAAATTCTCAAGTCGAAGGTTCACGAATACCTATCACAACCTTACGATTCTGTTATTGACTGTCCCGGAGTGAATCCGTGTGACGAATCGATGGTGAGTCAGTTCGACTATACTAATCTCATTAGCATACCTATAACGCATGATCCCACTAACGATTAGTGTTCGATAGGCACTCTCCAAGTCAAAGAACACGTCATCCAAGTCTTCGCATAAACTTAACGTCCAGTCAAGTTTCATCGACTTGCGAACGATTAAGTATTTGAGCCATAAACCTTTCCAGTACTGATTTCCTTATCCAATAAGGAGTGGAATATTTTGCTCTCAAATACATGGACTAGTTTCTATATATAGATATATATATTTACGAGTCAGGAATGCCAGTGACTACCAGTAAATAAAGAAATAAATAATTGCCTTCTGATAATGATATTACATAATAACAAGTACAATGCCCTCACTCTAACATCCCTTGAGTGGCATTCGAGGGCATACTCCTAACAAAAACTCCCCTCGTCGGCGACACCATTAGCAAAACGTGGTCTCCCACCTCGAATTCCAAAGGTCGACGACGAACATCAGCATAGGATTTCTGTCGACTCTGAGCAGTCAACATCCTCTCCCGAATCAATTACATCTTTCTCCTCGTCTCCAAAGCGATATCCGGTTCGGTCCCGACCAAATCGGACGCCTCGTTCCAACAAATCGGCGATCGACATTGCCGCCCATAAAGCGCCTCATACGGTGCCATCCTGATCGACACGTGCCAACTATTGTTGTACGTGAACTCGATCAATGGCAAATGCTCCTCCCAATCACTGCTCCAATCGAGATCACAAGCACACAACATATCCTCAAATGTCTAGATAGTGCACTCCAACTGCCCATCCGTCTGAGGATGAAAAGAAGTACTCAAACGCAAATGAGTACCCAACGCCTTATGTACCGCCCACCAAAAATGTGATACAAAACGGCCAACACATCCGAAACAATAGACTTCGGAGTACCGTGAAGCCTCACAATCTGTGAAATAAATACACGAGCTAGATTTTCCGGACCCCAAGTATCCTTGATGCCCAGAAAGTGTGCTGACTTGGTCAGACGATCCACAATCACCCAAACCATATTCATTCCAGACTTCGATCTCGGCAAGTTCATGACGAAGTCCATCGAAATATATTTCCATTTTCATTCCGAAACGGGAAGCGACTGCAACAACCCGGCTGGTCGATGATGCTCGATTTTGACCTGCTCACAAGTCAAACATCTCGCTATAGATTGTGCGACCTCCTTCTTCATATTGTTCCACCAAAATTTATACCGCTCGTCTAACCATCTTGGTTAGCGAGAAAACATACATCACCAAGACGCAATTTAAAATAAAACACTCGGTACAACCGGTAAACCAGACATCATCAAAAATCACACATGAAATTTAGTATACAATCCATCTTCCAAATTTAAAACACTAAGTACTCGCGAGTACCATCTATCAGTTTACAAGTTTAAAAAACAAATGTTTTAAAATGGACAACTGAAATAAAGGAACTGAATTGCACACATCAACAACCCTGGCCAGCATCCTCGTACTACTCCAGTGCCCACTCGACCGGCTGTGTAATATCCGCAATTTCGATTTCCGGTAATTTTCTTTTTTGGCGAGAGTCCATTTTGACGACTCGCTTGTGACCGTTTCGTCATTCTGAGAATGATTAATTCTGCACTTTTTGACGTCCGAGTTCGTTTCGGTGTCATTTTGTTGAGTTCCGTGCTTTTTAGCGACTTTTCCGCACTTGAGTTTGATTCTTGCGAATCTCGTTCGAAACTGTTGTTTTGAGTTTCCCGTAAGTCCGTTTAACTTTGTTAGACGTGTTGTGAACTTCGGTTTGGTTATTCGATCACGTATCGAGATTTTCGGGCATTTTGGGCCATTTTGTAATTTCCCAAAGTTGTGGGTATCTGTCGTCATACCCATTTCTGAGATGTTCTGTTGCTGTCTCTATAAGTCGTTAGCGCACGCTACTCTTTGCGGCTAGCGCGTGCTAAGGTTCCGTAGTTAGCGCACGCTAAGTGTTGTAGTTAGCGCGCGCTAACGGGTGGTGCAGAAACAGTCCAGAGGCCACTGGACTGGGTTCAGACGTTGATCAGCGCACGCTATTTAGTACCATAGCGCGCGCTAGAGTGCGTTGGTAGCGGGCACGCTAAGGGGAGGATAGCGCACACTACCTAGTAGTTCAGGGCAGTCCAGGAGCTACTGGACTGGGTCTGAAGTTCTCGTTAGCGCACGCTAACACTTGGGGTTAGCGCACGCTAAAAGTGTATTTTTGGTCAGGAGTTTTGTTCGGTGCCGCGATAGCGCATGCTAACCTTAATGATTAGCGCATGCTAATTGTGTCCTGTATAAATACTGGACACCAGTCTAGAATCTGCATTTTTCTTCATTTCTTCTTCTTCCTCCGTGAGTTTGAGACGTGGCGACTAGGGTTCGCATCTGGGCTGATTTTCTTACATCCAAAGGTATTTTGGAGTATCCTAGGTGATTATAACATCATCTAATCCATTGTTCTTCGCCGGATCTAGGTATTTTTCTTGAATCCCTAGAGTTGACTTTTTGGAGTTTTGTTCTTGATTTCGTTTTCCATCCGGCTTTGATAAACCGATTGTTGTTTAATGATGTTGTTAAACATATCCTATGGATTGTATATCCATATTTCGGGTTGGAATTCCGTTTTCATGTTTTGATGGGTCGATTCGTGTTCTTGGCCATTTTGGGGAAAACCTTTGAACTTTCGTCATTTGTTCTTTGAATTCAGCGACTTTAGGTCGTGCTATGGAATTCATTTTCATTGTTGTTATTGTTGTTCGTAGTTTATTGTTGTGGGTTAGCGCTCGATGGAGTCGGCGGATTAGTAGTCGGTTCGTGCCAACCTATTTCGATCGGTTCTTCGCGTTTGTGGTTATTCGAGGCAAGTACCTTGTCCATACAAATTCTTGTTTTGTGGATGTGAAAATTAGTGATCGTCTCTATGTGTTTGTTTGATCGTTTGATTTGAACTTTCAAAATATTCGATTTAGCCTCGTTAAAGGCTCACTTTCAAAACGCGCGTGTTTTGTAAATTGTGTGGGTTGTAAGTGACTACGTGAATCCTTTGGATATGTTTGGTGTTGATGTTATGTTTGGTAATGCGTGTGTACGTATATGGCTTCATTTCGGTGCATTGTGGTTTGACGTGGTGTTTTGCTTAGTGTTTGATGCCTCTGGGTGAATTGTTTGGATATCTTTGTTGCATTGTGCTATGTGTGTGATTGTGTGGATGTGGGCGGGGCCTACGGTGGCACATGGCATGTGATCATGTGGCCAGGATGCAACAAGCGATTTATCCAATCGTGAGAGCCTAAGAAAAACTACGGTGACACATGGCATGTGATCATGTGGTCAGGATGCAACAAGAGACTGATCCAACCGTGAGCGCGAAAGATAATCTACGGTGACACATGGCTTGTGATCATATGGTCAGGATGCAACAAGTGATTGATCCAACCGTGAGATGTTGTGATTTGTTTAGCTAGACAGCTCGGGATGGTCCATAGAGGCCTCGAGTGGGATTTGTGGCTTCGTCCTGGTCCTAGGCAATGCATGTGCGTGATTATGTTGTGTTGATTTTATGTCCGTTGAGGACACGTGACGTGGGTTTTAATCCTGTGAACTGTTGGTTTTAATTGTGAAAACAAAACCTTTGGGCTGTGACCCCTATTGATTTTGGTAGGAGAAGGATTCGATAATCCTAAATTATTTTCTATTAAAACTCTCGATGGCATTTTAAACCATTTTATAAACTGTTTTCCCTTGATTTATGATCTTTCGATTTCAGAATGTTTTACCAAACTCTTGCCTCGGGAAGTATATGTTTCGTTGTATTTGAATCTTTAAGGGTTCCTGGTTATTATCGTTCTTGGAACTTGTATTGTATGACTCGTATTTTGCACTTTGTATTTGCACTAGCAAAACAGTGGAGTTTTGCTAACCCCCGAGTATTCGGGGGGGTGGATGTCTGTATTGCATTCAGGTTTCAGGGAGCGTGGCACAGGGTCGGCATGAAGGATGATGACAGATGATCGATACTAATCACATGAGGACCCGTACGTT
Organism: Orobanche coerulescens; assembly: GCA_033398695.1. Taxonomy (NCBI): domain Eukaryota; kingdom Viridiplantae; phylum Streptophyta; class Magnoliopsida; order Lamiales; family Orobanchaceae; genus Orobanche; species Orobanche coerulescens. The sequence goes on from CM065803.1 coordinate 94,439,681, forward strand.
GTTGTATTGGTTCAGTTGTATGTTATCTTCCGCTGCAGTATTTTCCCCATTGTACGGGAGTATTTTGTATTTGACCCCTGCGTGGGCATGTATTGAGATTGAGTTGTATGTATTTATGGAAAGACCAAATCGGTCTACTGAGTCATTTTAGCCTTAAAGGCGATGTTTAGATGTTTGATTTTAGTTACCAGCCTGGTAGATCCTCGAGGAGAGGGTTTACGGCGTGTAATATCCCCGACTATCCGAAGATTCGTAAAACAACGACAAACATAATTACCCCATAACTTTGGAAAATTATACAACGGCCCAAAACATCCGAAATACACGATACACGATCGAACCACCAAGCAAAAGCTCACAACGTGCATAATAACATATGATGGATTTACGGCAATCCCGAAACGGAGGTTCCGAACAACGATTACGAGAATCGAACCAAATAGCGACGAAAATGGCATTAAACACGGAATTAAGTAAAACAAGTCCGAAACAAGTTTGGATGATAAAAAGTACAGTATTAAATATTCTCTAAATATCAATACGGTTACAAGCGAGTCATTAAAAACGAAAAATACGCCAAAATAAAAATATCGAAAAAAGAAAAAATGCGGATATTACAAGTTTGAGAGTTTTTGGCTTTTTCTTACTTCTCAAGATTTTATATTAGTAAACTTACATCATGTACTTAATTCTCACTGTAAGTTTATAAAGAAGATAATATTTTACAGATTCAATTATTCTACAATATTATCTAATTGGGTTATTATACAAACATGTTACTAAAGTTTACTAAAAAATGCAATTTTGTTACTAAAGTTTTTTTTGTTACAAATAGGTTACTAAAGTTTTGTAACCGGTTACTTAAGTAACTAAAGATGTTTTAACCCATTGATACCGGTTACATTGTCAAAGTGGATTTTTTTTTAAAAAAAATATAAAAAATCCACAAAATAATTTTATTTTTGAAAAATAATATATTTTTTCCAAAATAAATTTTTCGAAAATATTTTTTTGCCAAAAATAATATTTCTCCGTAAAATAATTTTATTTTTTCAAAAAAATAATATATTTTTTCCGTAAAATAAATTTTTTCAAAAATATTTTTGCCAAAAAAATATTTCTCCGTAAAATATTTTTAATTTTTCGGAAGAAATAAAAATTTCCATAAATAATGTTTTTTCAAAAAGATAAATTTTTTCCTAGAAAATTTTATTTACAAAGACTTTTTCCAGAAAATTTTATTTACAAAGATAATTTCGGAAGAAAAATTTTTTCAATAAATTTTTTCAAATATTATATTTTTTACATAAATAATGTTTTTTTCGAAAAGATAAATTTTTTCCATGAAAATATACAAAGACATGCGAAAAAGAAAACTTAAAAGTAAAAAAAAATAATAATTAAAAAAAAGAAAAAAAAAAGAAAAAAAACACGCATAGTAACTTTTTGTAAAGTTCAGTAACCTATTTAATAACCCCGTAAACTATAGTAACTTCTTTGTAACATTTAAAACTATGGTGCTGACGTGGACAAGGGGAACCGGTAATCATCCGGTTGCCCACTCTCGCAGTTACATTTGTGTAAGATTTTAATCTTTGAGTAACCCAGTTGACAAACCCGAAAACTTGAGTAACCTCTTTGTAACAAAAAAAACTTTAGTCAGAAAATTGTCATTTTTGGTAAACTTTAGTAACCTGTTTGTATAATAACCCTTATCTAATTTAACAACACATGACTAAATAAAAATAAATCCAAAATAATTAATAAGTTCAATATAACAAATGAATTCACCGTTGACCATATTTTCAAAACAAAAATTACTACAAAATAATTACTTTAATATATAAAATATTTCTATATACATAATCATCCATTAATCTCTCTTCTCTCTTGTAATATCCGCAATTTTCGATTTTCGGTAAATTTCTTTTTTCGGCCGGAGTCCGTTTTGACGACTCGCTCATGACCGTTTCGTCATTTTGAGAATGATTAATTCTACATTTTTGACATCCGAGTTCTTTTCGGTGTCGTTTTGTTGAGTTCCGTGCTTTTTAGTGACTTTTCCGCACTTGAGTTCGATTCTTGCGAATCTCGTTCGAAACTGCTGTTTCGAGTTTCCCGTAAGAACGTTTAACTTTGTTAGACGTGTTGTGAACTCCGGTTTGGTTATTCGATCACGTATCGTGATTTTCGGGCGTTTTGAGCCATTTTTTAATTTACCTAAAGTTATGGGTATCCGTATCTGTAATTGTTGTCTCGACCCGTTTCTTGGTCGCGTATGATTAATTATTGCATTATGTTTTCATTTCGGGTCGTTGATGTTGTCCGCGAACTTTTCGTCGTGTTCGTTCCATACATTTTCGGAAATCGAGTCGTCGGGTCATGGCGGCTGAGCAGCTGGCCGAACGGTGGCGGGTCCTGGCCGGACGGTTACGGGCACTGGCCGGGCTCACGCGGCAGGAACCGGCATAGCGCGCGCTACTGCCGGAGGGCTGCATGCGCTAACCGGCACGAGTAGCGCACGTTATGCGGCTGGCCGACGCACGCTATCAGGTCTGGATAGTGGAGTCCTGGGGTTCTGGAATCGGTTAGGCTCGGCAGGTAGCGCACGCTACTGTCGGGCAGTGCGCACGCTACGACCGGCAGGTAGCGCGCGCTACGGCCGGAAGGCTGCGCACGCTACCTGGCAGTCCGGTAGGGCGGTGGGGTTCGGATTGCGGCTCGGGCCGATAAGCGACGCTAGCTCGGCAGACTAGCGCACGCTAGTCCGGCCCAGTATAAATGTGGCAGAGCAGCCTCATTTTCACTCGTTTTTCATTTCCTTTCTTTTCGATCCGCGGCTGGAGCTTCGGAGGTGACGAAGCCATGTTGTTTAACAACAAATCCACGAAGTTCTTGAGTTCATAACATCAATCAATCATCCGTTATCATCCTTTGATTCAGCGAATCAAGGTAATCTTTCTTAGAACCCTAGTTTATTGAATTTTGGGGTTTTTGCGTTTTTGTCTGATTCGTTCCGTATTGTTGATTAATTCATGATGGGTATAATTAATCTTGGTAGTATTCTTATGTTTAACATCATTTAATCCATTGTTCTTCGTCGAATCGAAGTATATTTCTTGATTTCCTTCGAATCGACTTTTTGGGGGATTTGTTCTCGATCTCATTTTCCCATCCGTTTTTGATGAATCGATTGTGGTTAAATGATGTTGTTAAACATATTCTATGGATTGTATATCCATATTCCAACTTGGAATTCCGTTTTCGTGTCTTGTCGGGACGAATCGTGTTCTTGGCCGTTTTAGGAAAACACTTGAACTTTCGTCATTCGTTCTTTGAATTCAACAGCTTTGAGTCGTGTTATGGAATTCATTTCATTTTTGTTATTGTCCTTCGTAGTTTATGAACGCGAGTTGGCGATCGGTGGAGTCGGCGGGTTCGTAGTCGGTTCGTGTCAACCTACTTCGGTCGATTCTCCGCGTTGTTCTTATTCGAGGCAAGTACCTTGTTCATACGCTTCTCGTCTTGTGAATATGATGATCGGTGGTCATCTTGGTGTGTTTGTTTTGTTATTTGCAAATAAATTTTCAAAAGATTTCGGTTTGGCCTCGTTAAAGGCTCTCTTTCAAAACGCGTGTGTGTTTGGTGAACGATGTGTTTTGGGAATTGATTATGGTTTGACTGTTTTGAACGTTTAAGGCTTTGATGATACCCCCTGTTGTTTAAAGTTATGGAATCGTGTATTCCGTATTTAATCTTGTTATTGTGTTTTGAAGAGTTTGATAATGATGTCGGATTAGTGGCCATCTCTAGTGAGTATTCTTAATGAACTTACATTCTTAGCATATTAGTATTGCATGAGTAACATGTGTGTGTATGCTCACTATGGGTTAGATCCGACGGGGTCTCGGTAGGGGTCCACGGAGGGGTGGATTCGCGAGCTTGCTTTTAACCACTATGGGTTAGATCCGACGGGGTCTCGGTAGGGGTCCACGGAGGGGTGGATCCGCGGTTGATTGTGGTGCATTTTGCAAATGTGTTTTGATATTGGTATTTCCGGAAATGAGTGCTTTTGAATGGTTTTCATGATTGCATGCATCGACTAAGTGCGTAAGAGGTAAGTTGTTCGTTTGGCTTACTTGGCTAGGATGGTACTAGAGTATTTTGTTGTTTGTTTTAAATCCTTTATTTGTGGATTTGGATGTTAGGAGACGAACCTTGTGATCGTTCTTGTGTACTGTGAGTTGATGAGATTTGGGGCTAAAATCCCAATGGTTTTGTAAAAGTCATTTTACGGATTTGGGGCTAAAATCCCAACGGTTTGGTAAATGTCATTTTACGGAAAGTAAACCTTTGGGGCGGTGACCCCTTTTGTCTTTTGGATTTTGAAAAGTAGGATTTGATAATTCTAAATTGTTTTCTATTAAAACCCTCGATGGCATTCTAAACTGTTTTATAAATTTTTCCATTGATTTGTGATCTTTCGATTTTGGAACGTTTTCTCAAATTCTTGCCTCAGGAAGTGCTTTTCGTTTCGTTTGGATCTTTGAGGATTCCGGATTATTTTCGTTCGTGAAATGTGAATTGTATGACTCGTATTTTTGCACTTGTACTTGCACTAGCAAAACAGTGGAGTTTTGCTAACCCCCGAGTATTCGGGGGGTGGATGTCTATTTTTGCATTCAGGTTTTGGAGCATAACACAGGGTCGGCATGAAGGATGATGAAAGATAATCGATACTAATCACATGAGGAACCGTACATTGTTTATTGGTTCAGTTGTACTTTATTTTCCGATGCTATATTTTTTCCGTTGTACGGGTGTGGTTGTGTTTTGATCCCTGCGTGGGCATGAGTTGTATTTGAGTTGTATGTATTTATTGAAAGACCAAATCGGTCTACTGAGTCATTTTAGCCTTAAAGGCATGGTTGAGTTGTTATATGTTGTTACCAGCCTGGTAGATTCTTGAGGAAAGGTTCTACGTCGTGTAATATCCCTGAGCGGATTGGGGGTGTTACAGGAATGGTATCGGAGCTTAGGTTGAGGAAACCTAGGCTGTCGGGTCAAGTCGTGTTGTTTGAGTCTTGTTTCGTCGGATTTTATCTGACTGAGTCATGTCGCGACGCGTCGTCTGAGTTTGTTGGTCGTGATTAGTATCGTGGGGCGATCATCATCTTCGTGCGACCTGTGGATGTAAGTCTCCCTTTTTTGTGTTGTGCCTCGTGTGACACGAGCTATTTTTATGATTATTTGTTAAGTGACGGAATCCTCTTATGGATTTTGATTTCTTGATATGTGGTTATTTGACCCTCATATTTCGTTCATATGAGGAGTATTGTTGCTGGATTGTGCATGTTTGACTTTATTTCTTTTATCCGCTGCGTGAGTTCTTTTGTAATGGCTTTCGGTATTTTACCGACTGAGTTCTATTTCAAAAACCGATTCCTTTAACCGAGTTTTGGCATTATGGCCTTAATCATTTCGGCAAAATTCTTATGACGATATTTAGTATTCTGTAAATGGCTTTTGTGAGTTTTTGAAATATTACCGTCATCGGCCTTTTTGGCGTTTTTGTAAGTGGTTTTTAGCCTGGTGAGTTCTGGCGCGGGACCCACGGCGCTATAATGTTTCGTGTAATTACCTGAAATTTTTGGGCATTCTAGCCCATTGAATTACCTTTGAAAACCTTGAGTATCTTAGAAAATAAATTTCGAGACGTACTTTTAAAATGAATTATTTTCTCGTGGTACATCCAAGGTGCCACAACATGTTTAAAAATTCTTCTACCTCGAGGACCAAAATGTTTTGAGATATTTTCGATGTTTAGAAACACTTATACTTAGACCCGAGGGTCGAATATTTCTGAAAGTCTTTCGCTAAAAGAAAATGTCCTCATTTTTACCAAACGCATGATGGTTTTCAAAGTCTCGATAACGATGTTTCACGTTTGTACTTATTTGAAAGGTGATACTCAAGATCAACTAGTGTTCTTCTAAATTATTTTCAAAATGAGGTTTTCATTTTTTTCAAAACCTATCCATTCCCGTTTGAGGGATGGGTATGTATGTATGATGTTCGCATTGTCATTTTGATATTTGCTCCCGAGTATGATCGAATTGGCGGTGTGAGCGTTGAGTCGTTTTCCACACATTTGTTGTGTTAGCCCCCTGTGAGAGACGGGATGTTGGTGTTGAATGTTGTCGCCTCGTGGTGATTTCTGCGTTGTCGCGCATGTGCGAGCTGTTAGAGCTTGGTTTGGTATGACTGTGTGCATCGGTGATGGTTCTGTTATGTGTCGGTTGTTTAATGTCTTGTTACCTTGCTCCCGTTTTTGTGAATTTCATAGACGAGGTCGGAGGTAATGCCCGTACTATTTTGACTTCTGTATTTTCTCTTTCTCCAGTCTATCGATTCGCTCATGTTCGTTGATACTTAATGAACTTGTTCTGTATTTCGGTTTCATTGTCCGAACGAGCTGTGATCTTGTTGTAGGTCGATCTGGTTATCTCTGTGACTTTTTCGGGTTCGGTTCGATTCTTGTGAACCTTGTTCGGGAGTGACATCATCCGGTTCTATTAGTTCTTTTATTCTAAGTAGATCGGATTTGGAACTCTTGTGTTTTCGACTTTGTCGACTCATTATGTTCGTTGACATTTGTGAGCTTGTCCTGCCCCTTGCTTTTGTTGATCGAACGAGTGTGGTATTGTTTCGGAATAACTCGTTTGTCGTTGTGACTTTTCAATCGCTATTCCCTTTCCTGTGGATCTTATGGGAATGCATGTCTTGTAGTTCTCACCAGATCATCCTGGGAGTTGTTGTTTGAATTTTATTATCCTTCGTGTTTCGGACATGATTGTTCGATTTTTGTTGTCTCGATCGTTTGTTTGTTCGGTTTTTGTTCTCGTTTCGTGATTGTTGAGCGGTCAGGCTCCTTCCTAATTCCCTTAAGTTCAGGAAATTAGTCTCGGTTTCGATCTTCCGACCCTTGGGTGGTGGAATTCCGTATTTGTTCAGCGATTGGCTCGCGTTTTGATTGATGTACCGTTGGGTTGGTCAATTGTATTGATTTTCGTTCGTTGTGTTTTGTGATTGTTCGGATAATTGACTTGATTTTATTATCCATTTGATGACGCTTGTCACTTGTTGGTTTTATTATATCCCTAACGGCGATGTTGTGTTGGTCGTCATGGAGCGTGTTTTCACACCGTATATTCCATTGCGTTGTTTGTAACGTTTCGCCGTTGGGCGTTAGTTACGCGTTTCTTGCGTATCTCGTTGAGTTTTCCTGGCGGGATATTGCTTCTCCCTACTTGTTTTAAGTTTCGGGACGAAACTTCTTTTAAGGAGGGTAGAATGTAATATCCGCAATTTTCGATTTTCGGTAAATTTCTTTTTTCGGCCGGAGTCCGTTTTGACGACTCTCTCATGACCGTTTCGTCATTCTGAGAATGATTAATTCTACACTTTTTGACATCCGAGTTCGTTTCTGTGTCATTTTGTTGAGTTTCGTGCTTTTTAGCGACTTTTCCGCACTTAAGTTCGATTCTTGCGAATCTCGTTCGAAACTGCTGTTTTGAGTTTCCCGTAAGTCCGTTTAACTTTGTTAGACATGTTGTGAACTTCAGTTTGGTTATTCGATCACGTATCGTGATTTTCGGGCGTTTTGGGTCATTTTGTAATTTACCCAAAGTTATGGGTATCCGTATCTGTAATTGTTGTCTCGACCCGTTTCTTGGTCGCGTATGATTAATTATTGCATTATGTTTTCATTTCGGATCGTTGATGTTGTCCGCGGACTTTTCGTCGTGTTCGTTCCATACGTTTTCGGAAATCGAGTCGTCGGGTCATGGCGGCTGAGCAGCTGGCCGGACGGTGGCGGGTCCTGGCCGGACAGTTACGGGCACTGGCCGGGCTTGCGCGGCAGGAACCGGCGTAGCGCGCGCTACTGCCGGAAGGCTGTGTGCGCTAACCGGCAAGAGTAGCGCACGTTATGCGGCCGGCCGACGCACGTTATCGGGTCTGGACAGTGGAGTCCTGGGGTTCTGGAATCGGTTAGGCTCGGCAGGTAGCGCACGCCATCAAGCGGCATCGCGACGGTACGACTAGTAGGTAGCGCGTGCTACGGCCGGAAGGTTGCGCACGCTACTGGCAGAGCCGAGGCGTGTTCGGATTGCGGCTGGGCCGAGAAGACGCTTAGCTTTCAGACTAGCGCACGCTAGTCCGGCCCAGTATAAATGTGGCAGAGCAGCCTCATTTTCACTCGTTTTTCATTTCCTTTCTTTTCGATCCGCGGCTGGAGCTTCGGAGGTGACGAAGCCATGTTGTTTAACAAAAATCCATGAAGTTCTTGAGTTCATAACATCAATCAATCATCCGTTATCATCCTTTGATTCAGCGAATCAAGGTAATCTCTCTTAGAACCCTAGTTTATTGAATTATGGATTTTTTGCGTTTTTGTCCGATTCGGTCCGTATTGTTGATTAATTCATGATGGGTATGATTAATCTTGGTAGTATTCTTGTGTTTAACATCATTTAATCCATTGTTCTTCGTCGAATCGAAGTATATTTCTTAATTTCCTTCGAATCGACTTTTTGGGGGATTTGTTCTCGATCTCGTTTTCCCATCCATTTTTGATGCATCGATTGTGGTTAAATGATGTTGTTAAACATATTCTATGGATTGTATATCCATATTCCAACTTGGAATTCCGTTTTCGTGTCTTGTCGGGGCGAATCGTGTTCTTGGCCGTTTTGGGGAAAACACTTGAACTTTCGTCATTCGTTCTTTGAATTCAACGGCTTTGAGTCGTGTTATGGAATTCATTTCATTGTTGTTATTGTCCTTCTTAGTTTATGAACGCGAGTTGGCGATCGGTGCAGTCGGCGGGTTCGTGTCAACCTACTTCGGTCAATTCTCTGCGTTGTTCTTATTCGAGGCAAGTACCTTGTTCATACGCTTCTCGTCTTGTGAATATGGTGATCGGTGGTCGTCTTGGTGTGTTTGTTTGGTTATTTTCAAATGAATTTTCAAAAGATTTCGGTTTGGCCTCGTTAAAGGCTCTCTTTCAAAACGCGTGTGTGTTTTGTGAACGGTGTGTTTTGGGAATTGATTATGGTTTGACTGTTTTGAACGTTGAAGGCTTTGATGATACCCCCTGTTGTTTAAAGTTATGGAATCGTGTATTCCGTATTTAATCTTGTTATTGTGTTTTGAAGAGTTTGATAATGATGTCGGATTAGTGGCCATCTCTAGTGAGTATTCTTAATGAACTTACATTCTTAGCATACTAGTATTGCATGAGTAACGTGTGTCTGTGTATGCTCACTATGGGTTAGATCCGACGGGTTCTCGGTAGGGGTCCACGGAGGGGTGGATCCGCGGTTAATTGTGGTGCATTTTGCAAATGTGTTTTGATATTGGCATTTCCGGAAATGAGTGCTTTTGAATGGTTTTCATGATTGCATGCATCGACTAACTGCGTAAGAGGGAAGTTGTTCGTTTGGCTTAGTTGGCTAGGATGGCACTAGAGTATTTTGTTGTTTGTTTTAAATCCTTTATTTGTGGATTTTGATGTTGGGAGACGAACCTTGTGGTCGTTCTTGTGTACTGTGAGTTGATGAGATTTGGGGCTAAAATCCCAATGGTTTTGTAAAAGTCATTTTATGGATTTGGGGCTAAAATCCGAACGGTTTGGTAAATGTCATTTTACGGAAAGTAAACCTTTGGGGCGGTGACCCCTTTTGTCTTTTGGATTTTGAAAAGTAGGATTTGATAATCCTAAATTGTTTTCTATTAAAACCCTCGATGGCATTCTAAACTGTTTTATAAAATTTTCCATTGATTTGTGATCTTTCGATTTTGGAACGTTTTCTCAAATTCTTGCCTCGGGAAGTGCTTTTCGTTTTGTTTGGATCTTTGAGGATTCCGGATTATTATCGTTCGTGGAATGTGAATTGTATGACTCGTATTTTTGCACTTGTACTTGCACTAGCAAAACAGTGGAGTTTTGCTAACCCCCGACTATTCGGGGGGTGGATGTCTATTTTTGCATTCAGGTTTTGGGGCATAACACGGGGTCGGAACGAAGGATGATGAAAGATGATCAATACTAATCACATGAGGAACCGTACATTGTTTATTGGTTCAGTTGTACTTTATTTTCCGCTCCTATATTTTTCCCGTTGTACGGGTGTGGTTGTGTTTTGACCCCTGCGTGGGCATGAGTTGTATTTGAGTTGTATGTATTTATTGAAAGACCAAATCGGTCTACTGAGTCATTTTAGCCTTAAAGGCATGGTTGAGTTGTTATATGTTATTACCAGCCTGGTAGATCCTTGAGGAAAGGTTCTACGGCGTGTAATATCCCTGAGCGGATTGGGGGTGTTACATCTCTCTCTCTCTCTCTCTCTCTCTCTCTCTCTCTCTATATATATATATATATATATATATATATGGATAGGTTCAGGTAGGAAAGCTTTTTTTATAGGAAATAGGAATGATTGTAAGTCATTGATCCTTGGAGATTAATGGCCCAGATTTTATTCTGGTGTGCTAAAACGGAAAACTAGGAGTGCTAACGAATATAATTATTAGGGGTACCAATGTAATTTGACTAATTTCACTTATGGGAAGTTCCTACAATCATGGGAAGTTCCTATGTTCATGGGATTTCATATTTTAGGTTAATATGTATTTTTTATGGGATTTCATATCTTTTAGTCGTTCAAATATTTTATATTTTTGGTGTATTTATTTTTATTTTTTTAAAAACTAACATTATCTTTTTTCTATTTGATTTGTATTTTTAAAAATCGGAACTGTTGTGCTAATCATTTATTTTGTGTGTGCTGCAAATTGGAAAACAGAGTGCGGTTCTGGTTATATTCCAATTATGTGATTTTTTGTTATGCTTTATTGTGTACAATGCAGTCAATTTTGATACAATGTGTTGTGCTTTATTTTTTGGAAGATAAATAATTTGAATTGGTATATTTTGAATTTAGGTTAATTAATGTTGTACAAGTTTCTGCTTATGTTGTGACACGTGATAGGTATTATACCTTGTGTGCAACGTTGAAATGAATAGTGTGCTAGGTAATATATCTTGTGGTGCTTATCATACTAGTTTATATAACTTGTGGTAAATTATTATTCAACAGATGTGTGCAACGTTGATATGAATAACGTGCTAGTTAATATAACTTGTGGTGCTTATCGTGACATGTGATAGATATTATATCATGTATATAGTGCAATAAATCATTCATATAAAGATGCTACACTTCAAAAAGTTTCAAATAATAATATTCCAATACCAACATTAAAATTTACACGGAAATGAATTATCCTAAGTGGATAAAATGAATATCGTATAATAAGAGGTTAAAAGAAAACATTTGCGCAAATAGAATACTTATATGTGCAAGAGTAAAAATCATCGTCGGGCAAAGTGATGCGGAACGTCTTCAAATTGCACCTACTAGGAATGCTTGGGAATGGTCGGGCTCGTCTTCATCGTTGTCTTCACCGTCCATTTCATCGTCTTCCTCACCAGCCTCATCATTAACTTGCTCATCGTCCTCTTCGTTAACTTGCTTTACGGCCTCCTCATTATCTTCATCCTCGTCCTCTTCATTTTCTTCATCGTCCTCCTCATTTTTATCTTCATTTTCCTCGTCTCTGCTAACTTCACCATTTGCCTTTATGTTGACTTCCTCATCTGCCTCTTCGCTAGCTTCCTCATCCTCATTTCTTGGCCTCTTCAAATGGGCCTCTTCAAATGATTAGGTCCATTCGACGCTTTACTCTCCCATCTCCATTTGCTTTACCCTTATCATTATCTGTAAAAAAATAACAATAACAACTTAAGCTCTCAAGAAATTTACAGATTGCAAAAAGTAAAATAAAATTATATTTATTGTGCTTACTAATAAATCACAATACACTACTTAGCACAAACATTACTGCTTAATTTTTTTTCTAAATGTGCAGAAACCATCAGCTAAATGTGCTGAAAAATTATTATAAATGCGCAGAAACAATCAGCTAAATGTGCTGATAATAAAAATACTTTTGCTGAACAGATTGCAAAATAGTATTAATTACTTCGAAAAATGCAATGCTAAAAGAATATAGTAACAATGCTAAAACAACGTATTAACAATGAAAATTAAGCATATAACAGTACTGATTAACAAATCACATCACACATATTGGTAAACCAATAACAATAAACGTGCTAAAAAGTTATTCTAAATGTGCAAAAAGCATCACCTCAAGGTGCTGAAAGAGGCGTATTCCATGGCGGAACAATAGCGGCAAAACGGCGTCTTCCACGACCCATATATATTCAACTTCATACCTTTACCTGTGCCAGATTGCTTTTTGCTCGAAGTGGCATCTTCCATGGCTGAACAATGGCTGCGAAGCGGCGCTGCAACTACGTTAATACCCGTAATTTTGATTTCTGGTAATTTTTTTTTTCGGCGGAAGTCTGTTTTGACGAATCGCTCATGACCGTTTCGTCCTTCTGAGAATGATTAATTCTACATTTTTGTCATCCGAGTTCGTTTCGGTGTCGTTCTATTGAATTCCGTGTTCTTTAGCGATTTTTCCACGTATGAGTTCGACTTTGTTGGATCGCCATTAATTTTTGGAAACTCCAAAAATTCTGACTCTTTGCAATGTTATAAATCATCGAGTTAGCTTTCCAATGGTTCAAACGGTGAGTCAATCGGAGTCCGGACGAGGGAGTTATGGTCCAAATAGCTAAGTCACTCTCATTCCCAGTTTTTGGCCGAGCACTCTGTACCTTGTGCCGCGGCACATGCCGGCAGGGCCGCGGCACACTGCCGAGTCACTGCCGGCAGATTTGGCCCTGTGCCGCGGCACACTCCCGCTGGGCCGCGGCCCACTGTGGCACTTATTTATGGCCCCGCATGTGTTTTTGGCCATTTTTCTCCTTCTTCTCCTTCTCTTCCGCGCCGAGGTGTGCTTATCATGGAGCCATGTTGTTTAACAACAAATCCACGAAGTTCTTGAGTTCATAACATCAATCAATCATCCTATATCGTCCTTTGATCCAGCGAATCAAGGTAATCTTTCTTAGAACCCTAGTTTCTTGAATTTTGGGGTTTTTGCGTTTTTGTCCGATTCGTTCCGTACTATTGATTAATTCATGATGGGTATAATTAATCTTGGTAGAATTCTTGTGTTTAACATCATTCAATCCATTGTTCTTCGTCGAATCGAAGTATATTTCTTGATTTCCTTCAAATTGACTTTTTGGGGGATTTGTTCTCGATCTCGTTTTTCATCCGTTTTCGATGGATCGATTATGGTTAAATGATGTTGTTAAACATATTCTATGGATTTTATATCCATATTTCAACTTGGAATTCCATTTTCGTGTTTTGTCGGGACGAATCGTGTTCTTGGCCGTTTTGGGGAAAACACTTGAACTTTCGTCTTTCGTTCTTTGAATTCAACAGCTTTGAGTCGTGTTATGGAATTCATTTCATCGTTGTTATTGTTCTTCGTAGTTTATTATCGCGAGTTGGCGTTCGGTGGAGTCGGCGGGTTCGTAGTCGGTTCGTGCCAACCTACTTCGGTCGATTCTCCGCGTTGTTCTTATTCGAGGCAAGTACCTTGTCCATAGTATTCTTGTTTTGTGGACAGGATAATTGGTGATGATCTTGGTAGGTTTGTTTGTTTGTTTGAATCGAGTTTTCAAAAGATTTGGTTAGCCTTGTTAAAGGCCCTCTTCCAAAACCGCGTGTGTTTTGTGATTGGTGTGTTTCATGAACGAGTATGTGACTCCTGTGGATATGTTTGGCGTGTTTGTGCACTTGGTGTTGCATGTGGATGTATATTGTTTCATTTTGGTGCATTGTGGTTTGACGTGGTGTTTTGCTAAGTGGTTGATGCCTCTGGGTGAATTGTTTGGATATCCTTGGTGTGATATGTTATTTGTGCATGATTGATTCGCTAGCCAGCTCGGGTGGGTCCGACGGGATCACGGAGTGGGATTCGTGGCTTCGTCCCGGTCCTAGGTGACGTGTGGTGCTTGAGTATTTCGCTAGCCAGCTCGGGTGGGTCCGACGGGATCACGGAGTGGGATTTGTGGCTTCGACCCGGTCCTAGGCGATGTGAGTACTGTGTTTTGTGAATGTGTTTGCTCACCTCGGGAGGGTTCGACGGGACCACAGAGGGAATTCCAGTGGCTTCGACCTGGGTTCACGAGTGAAACTTCACCGCTACGTGTGTATATTTTGTGATTGTTTTTCACTCACATCGGGAGGGTCCGCTGGGATCACGGAGGGAATTCCATTGGCTTCGACCTGGATTCACGAGTGCGGTTGCTTATGTTTTGTGAATGTGTTTGCTCACCTCGGGAGGGTTCGACGGGGCCACGGAGGGAATTCCATTGGCTTCGACCTGGATTCACGAGTGAAACTTTACGGGTGTGTGTGTATTTTATGTCCGTCGAGGACGCATGACGTGGGTTTTTAACCTTGTGTATTATGGTTGGTTTTATTTGCGAAAACAAAACCTTTGGGTTGTGACCCTGTTGATTTTTAGAAAGCGAAGGATTCGGTAATCCAAAATTGTTTCCTATTAAAACTCTCGATGGCAATTCAAACTGTTTTATAAATTGTTTTCCCTTGATTTGTGACCTTTCGGTTTTAGAATGTTTTACCAAACTCTTGCCTCGGAAAGTACTTTTCGTCACGTTTGGATTTTTAAGGATTCCTGGTTATTGTTATACGTGAAATGTGAATTGTATGGCTCGTATTTGCACTTTGTTCTTGCACTAGCAAAACAGTGGAGTTTTGCTAACCCCCGAGTATTCGGGGGGTGTATGTCTATTTTTGCATTCAGGTTTTGGAGCATAACACAGGGTCGGCACGAAGGATGATGAAAGATGAACGATACTAATCACACGAGGATCCGTATGATGTCTTCGGTTTAGTTGTATTTTATTTCTGCTGCAGTATTCTTTTCCCGTTGTACGGGAGCGTGTTGTATTCGACCCCTGCGTGGGCATGTATTGTAATTGAGTTGTATGTATTTATTGAAAGACCAAATCGGTCCACTGAGTCATTTTAGCCTTAAAGACATTGTTGAGTTGTTCTATGTTGTTACCAGCCTGGTAGATCCTTGAGGTAAGGGTCTACGACGTGTAATATCCCTGAGCGGATTGGGGGTGTTACATAAATGGTATCGGAGCTTAGGTTGTGGAAACCTAGCCGCCGGGTCGGTGTCTGGTGTCTGAGTTTTGTCTCGCCGGATTTTGTCCGATCGAAATCGTGTCGCGACGCGTCGTCTGAGTTTGTTGGTCGTGATTAGTATCGTGGGCGATCATCATCTTCGTGCGACCTGTGGATGTAAGTCTCCCTTCTTTGTGTTGTGCCTCGTGTGACACGAGCTATTTTTATGATTATTTGTTAAGTGACGGAATCCTCTTATGGATTTTGATTTCGTGATATGTGGTTATTTGACTCTCATATTTCATTCATATGAGGAGTATTGTTGCTGGATTGTGCATGTTGAACTGTATTTATTTTATCCGCTGCGTGAGTTCTTTTGTAATGACTTTCGGTATTTTACCGACTGAGTTTTATTTCGAAAACCGATTCCCTTAACCGAGTTTTGGCATTATGGCCTTGATCGTTTTGGCGAAATTCTTACGATGGTATTTAGTACTTTGTAAATGGCTTTTGTAAGTTTTTGAAATATTACCGTCATCATCTTTTTTGGCATTTTTGTAAATGGTTTTATCCTGATGAGTTCCGGTGCGGGACCCACGACGCTATAATGTTCCGTGTAATTACCTGAAATTTTTGGGCATTCTAGCCCATTGAATTATCTTTGAAAACCTTGAGTATCTTAGAAAATAAAATTCGAGACGTAGTTTTAAATGGATTGTATTTTCAAGGCGCCTACTAGCGCAACTATCTGTTTCAAAATTATTCCAATTGAGGACCAAAATATTTTGAGATATTTTCAATTATTTTTAGAAATGCAGTTGCTTAGACCCAAGTGTCGAATATTTCTGAAAGTTTCAATTTAAAGGAGAGTGTCCTCGTTTTATCAAATGCAAGATGGTTTTCAAAGTCTCGATAATGGTGTTTGTACAACTTTTTGAAAATGTGATACTCAAGATCAACTGGTGTTTTCCAAATTGTTTTTCAAAATGTGGTTTTCGTTTTCTTTAAAACCTTATCAATTCCCGTTTGCGGTCTGGGAATGTATGTATGATGTTCGTATTGTCGTTGTGATGTTAGATTCCGAATATGATTGAATTGGTGGTATGAACGCTGAGGCGTTGCCACGTATTTGTAGTACTAGCCCTCTGTGAGAGGTGTGAACTGGTATTTACTGTTTGTCGCATCGTGGTGATTTGCGTATTGTCGCACGAGTGTGAGCTGTTGAAGCTTGAGTTGGTGTGTTCATGTATATGTGTGATTATTTCATGATGGTTGTAATTATGTGATGGTTATCGTTCGGGCCGTTGATGTCGCCGAACGATACCATCGTTGTTGTAGTGTTTGTGTGTGTATTACTTTACGATGGTAATAGTTGTATGTGATATGTGTTATGATTCCTTGTTGTGCTGAGTTGGCATCTCCGCTATGTTGTTTTGCGACGTTATGTCCCATTGTATCTAGCATTTGTATTTTCGGTATGCCCAGCCGAGGCGTTTCAACCGTGATGTGTCGGGGCATGCACATGTAAATTGTCCTTCTCGTCGGTAACACATTTCAAGTGTAGACTCGAGGGACACCGACTTCAATTTTGCAAATTGGCTACCGAGACTTTCGGAGTTCGCACTTCAGCACAATTATCAGAATCGGCTCTGAGAGGCCCATGGGAGATTTTTCTGTCGATTGCTTTTTGTGTTGTTACCTTGTTTCCGTTGTTGTGAGTTGCGGGGGCGACATTTCTTTTATAAGAGGTCGAATATAATACACATATTATTTTTGGCTTCTGCATTTTCTCTTTCTCAAGTCTATCGACTCGCTCGTGTTCGTTGATACTCTCTGAACTTGTTCTGTATTCCGGTTTCATCGTTCGAACGAGTTGTGATCTTGTTTTGGGACGATCTGGTTATCGCTGTGACTTTTCCCAGTTCGGTTTGATTCTTGCGAACCTTGTTCGGAAGTAACATCTTTTGGTTCTACTAGTTCTTTTATTCGAAGTGGATCAGATTTTGAACTTCTGTATTTTCGACTCTGTCGACTCGTTTATGTTCGTTGATATTTTTTGAGCTTGTCCTGACCCTTGCTTTTGTTGATCGAACGAGTGTGGTATTGTTTCAAAATAACTCGTTTGACGTTGTGACTTTTCAATTGCTATTCCCTTTCTGTAG
This sequence comes from Orobanche coerulescens, assembly GCA_033398695.1. Lineage (NCBI taxonomy): Eukaryota > Viridiplantae > Streptophyta > Magnoliopsida > Lamiales > Orobanchaceae > Orobanche > Orobanche coerulescens. The sequence goes on from CM065803.1 coordinate 94,457,055, forward strand.
ATCTTATGTGAGTGCACATATTGTTGTTTTCACCGGATCATGTATTGTCTCGAGTCGAGATGTGAACCTTGGAATTTTTGTTTGAATTTTATTGTTCTTCGTGATTCGAACATGAGTGTTCGATTTTTGTTTTCTCGATCGTTGTGGTTCAATCGTTTGTTTGTTCGGTTTTTGTTCTCGTTTTGTGATTGTTGAGCGTTCAGGCTCCTTCCTAATTCCCTTAAGTTCGGGAAATTAGTCTTGTTTTCGATCTTCCAACCCTTGGGCAATGGAATTCCGTATTTGTTCAGCGTTTGGCTCGCGTTTTGATTGATGTACCATTGGTTCGGTCAATCAAATTGATTTTCGTTCGTTGTGTTTTGTGATTGTTCGGATAATTGACTTGACTATATTAACCGTTTGATGACGCTTGTCATTTGTTGGTTTTATTATATTCCTAACGGCGACGTTGTGTTGGTCATCGTGGAGCGTGTTTTCACGCCGTATGTCTCTTTGCGTTCCTTGCAGCGCTTCGCCGTCGGGCGCGAGTTTTCGGTTTTTGCGTATCTCGTCGAGTTTTCCTGGCAGGGGATATTGCTTCTCCCTACTTATTTTAAGTTTCGGGACGAAACTTCTTTTAAGGAGGGTAGAATGTAATACCCGTAATTTCGATTTCCAGTAATTTTTTTTTCCGGCAGAAGTCCGTTTTGACGAATCGCTCATGACCGTTTCGTCATTCTGAGAGTGATTAATTCTACACTTTTTGTTATCCGAGTTCGTTTCGGTGTCGTTCTGTTGAATTCCGTGTTCTTTAGCGACTTTTCCACGTATGAGTTCGACTTTGTTGGATCGCCATTAATTTTTGGAAACTCCAAAAATTCTGAATCTTTGCAATGTTATAAATCATCGAGTTAGCTTTCCAATGGTTCAAACGGTGAGTCAATCGGAGTCCGGACGAGGGAGTTATGGTCGAAATAGCTAAGTCACTCTCATTCCCAGTTTTTGGCCGAGCACTCTGTACCTTGTGCCGCGGCACATGCCGGCAGGGCCGCGGCACACTGCCGAGTCACTGCCGGCAGATTTGGCCCTGTGCCGCGGCACACTCCCGCTGGGCCGCGGCACACTGTGCAGCCTATTTATGGCCCTGCAGACGGGTTTTTGGCCATTTTTCTCCTTCTTCTCCTTCTCTTCCGCGGCTGAGGGTGTGCTTATCATGGAGCCATGTTGTTTAACAACAAATCCACGAAGTTCTTGAGTTCATAACATCAATCAATCATCCTATATCGTCCTTTGATCCAGCGAATCAAGGTAATCTTTCTTAGAACCCTAGTTTCTTGAATTTTGGGGTTTTTGCATTTTTGTCCGATTCATTCCGTACTATTGATTAATTCATGATGGGTATGATTAATCTTGGTAGAATTCTTGTGTTTAACATCATTTAATCCATTTTTATTCGTCGAATCGAAGTATATTTCTTGATTTCCTTCAAATTGATTTTTTGGGGGATTTGTTCTCGATCTCGTTTTTCATCCATTTTCGATGGATCGATTATGGTTAAATGATGTTGTTAAACATATTCTATGGATTGTATATCCATATTTCAACTTGGAATTCCATTTTCGTGTTTTGTCGGGACGAATCGTGTTCTTGGCCGTTTTGGGGAAAACACTTGAACTTTCGTCTTTCGTTCTTTGAATTCAACAGCTTTGAGTCGTGTTATGGAATTCATTTCATCATTGTTATTGTCCTTCGTAGTTTATTATCGCGAGTTGGCGTTCGGTGGAGTCGGCGAGTTCGTAGTCGGTTCGTGCCAACCTACTTCGGTCGATTCTCCGCGTTGTTCTTATTCGAGGCAAGTACCTTGTCCATATTATTCTTGTTTTGTGGATAGGATAATTGGTGATCATCTTGGTGTGTTTGTTTGTTTGTTTGAATCGAGTTTTCAAAAGATTCGGTTAGCCTTGTTAAAGGCCCTCTTCCAAAACCGCGTGTGTTTTGTGATTGGTGTGTTTCATGAACGAGTATGTGACTCCTGTGGATATGTTTGGTGTGTTTGTGCACTTGGTGTTGCGTGTGGATGTATATTATTTCATTTTGGTGCATTGTTGTTTGACGTGGTGTTTTGCTAAGTGGTTGATGCCTCTGGGTGAATTGTTTGGATATCCTTAGTGTGATATGTTATTTGTGCATGATTGATTCGCTAGCCAGCTCGGGTGGGTCTGACGGGATCACGGAGTGGGATTCGTGGCTTCGTCCCGGTCCTAGGTGACGTGTGGTGCTTGAGTATTTCGCTAGCCAGCTCGGGTGGGTCCGACGGGATCACGGAGTGGGATTTTTGGCTTCGACCCGGTCTTAGGCGATGTGAGTACTGTGTTTTGTGAATGTGTTTGCTCACCTCGGGAGGGTTCGACGGGACCACGGAGGGAATTCCAATGGCTTCGACCTGGGTTCACGAGTGAAACTTCACCGCTACGTGTGGATATTTTGTGATTGTTTTTCACTCACCTCGGGAGGGTCCGCTGGGATCACGGAGGGAATTCCATTGGCTTCGACCTGGATTCACGAGTGCGGTTGCTTATGTTTTGTGAATGTGTTTGCTCACCTCGGGAGGGTTCGACGGGGCCACGGAGGGAATTCCATTGGCTTCGACCTGGATTCACAAATGAAACTTCACGGGTGCATATGTATTTTATGTCCGTCGAGGACGCATGACGTGGGTTTTTAACCTTGTGTATTATGGTTAGTTTTATTTGCGAAAACAAAACCTTTGGGTTGTGACCCTGTTGATTTTTGGAAAGCGAAGGATTCGATAATCCAAAATTGTTTCCTATTAAAACTCTCGATGGCAATTCAAACTGGTTTATAAATTGTTTTCCCTTGATTTGTGACCTTTCAGTTTTAGAATGTTTTACCAAACTCTTGCCTCGGAAAGTACTTTTCGTCACGTTTGGATTTTTAAGGATTCCTGGTTATTGTTATTCGTGAAATGTGAATTGTATGGCTCGTATTGGCACTTTGTTCTTGCACTAGCAAAACAATGGAGTTTTGCTAACCCCCGAATATTCGGGGGATGTATGTCTATTTTTGCATTCAGGTTTTGGAGCATAACACAGGGTCGGCACGAAGGATGATGAAAGATGAACGATACTAATCACATGAGGATCCGTATGATGTCTTCGGTTTAGTTGTATTTTATTTCTGCTGCAGTATTCCTTTCCCGTTGTACGGGAGCGTGTTGTATTCGACCCCTACGTGGGCATGTATTGTAATTGAGTTGTATGTATTTATTGAAAGACCAAATCGGTCTACTGAGTCATTTTAGCCTTAAACACATTGTTGAGTTGTTCTATGTTGTTACCAGCCTGATAGATCCTTGAGGTAAGGGTCTACGGCGTGTAATATCCCTGAGCGGATTGGGGGTGTTACATTTTAGCAGTGGCGGTGTGCCCGTGCCCTAGAACAGCGGCCAAGGCGGCTGGGTAAAAATGAAGAGCGTCGACGGTGGCTACGTGATGGGTGCCCTAGAAAAGTCGCGGGGGTGGTGATGTCGACTTCACTAGATGGGTGCCCTGCAGTCGGAGGATTGGTGCCCTAGTAAAGCGGCGACTGCGCATGAGGGTGGCGACGACGGCTACCCCTATTACTGCGGCGACGGCGGCAGAATTCTGGAATGGGGAGCAGAAATGAGAAGAAATGGGGGACAGAAAATGAGCGGACGAAATTAGGAATAGATTGAAATGAGGGGAGAGAAAATTAATTTTGAAAATAAATTCAGAATCCCTTAAAAGATGAATAAGACGAATGGAAAGGAGCGAGAAAAAAATTTCATTTCACAAATACCCTTATTGCAAAAATCGGATGAATCAATGATGATGTCAGCATCAAATCTAGTTAAATCTGAGCCATTAATTTTTTATAGATGTAAGGTTAGGATACATTCTTATTTCTTACACTTAAACCATTTCACTCCATAACCCACCACTATATATATAGTGTTACGGATTTGGATCATCATATTAACTCTATCTTATGTAGTATTTTCTAATTTCTTAATTCTTATTTATCTACAAGATTTTATCTTATATTGATTTTGGATGAGATTGCACCAGTTGGAAAACTAAACAAATATTTCGAATCAATATATATCTTATCAGTGCACAATTATGTTGCACCATCAATTTTAATTTGGCCCATTATTAATTTGGCTAAATAAATATTTACTTTCTACTGAAAATATAATTCAGGCAATGATTAATTGGCCAAATAAATAAATTTATTTTTATCTGGAACTTTAATTTAATCAATTTATTAATGTCTAAGAATTTGAGTGAATTTGACTTATAATTAGTACATATAATTTTATATAATTAAAAATACATCATGTATTTAATTCTTACTAGCAAACTTTAACTTAGACATACCAAAATAAAGAAAAAATATGTAGAGATTCAGTTATTCTAAATATACTAGTTATTTAATTTAACAGCAGATGAAAATAAGTAAAATTAAAAATAGTTAATATGTTTACTAAAATAAATGAATTCATCGTTAATTATATTTTTAAGAAAAATAAAAAATAAAAAATATCTAAAATATTTTATCCCACAATATTTTGAATGATATTCCACCAGTTGGAGAACTAAATAAATATTTAGAATCAATGTATTTTTTACCTAGCTTAATTATTTTGATCCACCAATTTAATTTATCAATTATTAATTGATCTAAATAAATAAATTTATTGTTACTAAAAATATAATTCAGGTAATTATTAAGTTGGTCAAATAAATAATTTTATTATGAATAATTTTAATTTGACCAATTTATTGACGTCTAATAATTTGAGTGAATTTAGCTTCTCAATTGTACACATAATTTTATATAATTAAATCTATATCGTGTATTTAATTCTTACTATAAAATTTTAATTTAGACATAGCAAAAAAAAGAAGAAAGTATTTAGAGATTCAATCATTCTACCACTACCAAAAATAACACTTTAGCCGACGACTCGCCGGAGAACGGCCGACGACCGGCGGAAGTCGTCGGCTAAAGTCAGCAAGTTTAGCCGACGGCTAACTTGTTGTCGGCTAAACTACTTTAGCCGATTTACTTTATTATTGGTCGGCTAAAGTCCAGCTTAGTCGTTGGCTAAAGTTTTCTAGTTTAGCCGACGACTTGTATACTTTAGCCGACGATATGCCGTCGGCTAAAGCACAGTTTAGCCGACGGCTAGTATACTTTAGCCGACAGCATGTCGTCGGCTAAAGTATTTCATGTTTTTTTGTGCAAAATATATCACCATCTAACACTTGAAGAGACCATTTACAACATATTCGGAAATTACATAACAAGAAAACGAAGAACAGTAATTTTCTCTGGTTTGATCATTCAAGAAATCATATTGAAGGTATGTACTTTATTGAATTTTAATATCAGTTATAATTATATTACGCATATAATATATCTATTTGGATGATTATGAAAATGTTTTAGAATTATTAGTTCGTTTTCTCGAATATTTCTTGGTGTGTGTGTGTGTGTATATATATATATATATATATATATATATATATATATGGATTTGACATCTTGAATTCGAGCTATATATATGATGATTTTAGTCATAATTTTTGTATGTTCTTGATAAATACGATGTATAATATTGTTGTTATTTTTGTTATAGGATGGATAAAAGTTGGATTGGTCTGCAAAAATGGGATCCAAAGGTCATAGATGGAATGCGAGGGTTTATTCGATTTGTGAAGGAACATGATAGTGATAGTATGATTCATTACTGTCCTTGCAATAAATGTAAATGCCGCAGCGATATGTACCGTTTTACACTTGATGTCGTATGGGAGCACTTAAAAAAATGGATTTTGGGATAAATATACATGTTGGATTTACCACGGTGAAATATCGAATTCAATTATTCCCCATGATCACGGACAGTACAGTGGTAGCACATCCAATGACCCCACAAGACGGTTGATTGACGACGTGTTTGGTTATTACGACAGGGACGTATCGGCTGAAGGTCAAGAATACCATATAGCTGATCAAGCAGTCATCCGAACGCCTACATTGATACCCGTTAACACAATTTCTCTTGATAGATACAACAAGCTAATCCAGCTCCAACAAACTTTTCTTTATCCTGGGTGTCACATGACGGTTCTTGATAGTGTCATAGAGACTATGAGAGTGAAGGTGGAGAACAAAACCTCGATTAAAGCTGTGGATGATTATTTGGAACTTACAGGGAAAATGCTCCCAGAAGGTCATCATCTTCCTAGTAATCACAAGAAATGAGACGTATCCTAAAAGGTCTTGGGCTATCGTACATCAAGATCCACGTATGCATATATGATTGTGCTTTATTTTGGGGAAAGCCTAATGAAGATCTAAATAGATGTCCGGTATGTGACACAGAGAGGTATAAGTTCACTCCTTCCGTAAAGAGAAAGCTATGAAGGTTCTTTGGTAATTCCCTCTGAAGGATAGATTGGAGAGGCTTTTCATGTCTCCTCACACAGCCAAGGCGATGAGATGGCACGCTGAGCCTCGGGTGACTGACGAGGATATTATGATACACCCTTTTGATGGAGAGGCTTGGAAGCATATAGATAGGGAGTTTCCAGGATTTGCATCAGATGTCCGAAATGTAAGACTCGGACTTGCATCTGATGGATTCAACCCTTTTGGCAACATGAGCCTTTCGTATAGTATATGGCCGGTGGTAATGGTTCCTTACAACCTTCCTCCATGGATGTGCATGAAGAAGGAGTATAATATGTTGACTCTCTTAGTACCTGGCCCCGGGTATCCAGGAAAGTGTATTGATGTTTATTTGAGACCTTTGATAGAGGAGCTGAAGTTGTTGTGGGAGCAAGGTCATCCGACGTACGACAGTTACTCACATGAGATGTTCTACTTACGTGCTATGTGTACCGGTACCATCAGTGATTTTCCTGCATACGGGATGCTGTCCGGATCTATTATTAGTGGATATAGAGGATGTCCAGTGTGCTTGAATGCTGATTGCGCAAGGTATCATTGTCGGAAGGTTATCAGAATGCGTCACCGTATATGGCTTGAGAGGACGCATGTGTGGCGCACAGATGCTGCATCATTTGATGGGACTGAAGAGGTTGGTGATCCACCACGGGAGTGGACTGGTGAGGAAATTTTGGCCGTGCTGAATGAGTATGATTTTGGGCAGTTGAGCAACCATCCATAGTAGCGGCAACTCCTGAAAGACCTGACAGGTATAAGTATTGGTCGCACAAAAGTATTTTCTGGGATCTACCTTACTGGAGTAAGTTGTCGATTAGGAACTACCTAGATGTGATGCACATAGAAAAAAATGTTTGTGAAAGTGTTGTCGGTACAGTGTTATGTTGGGAAGGGAAAACTAAAGACGGCCCTAAGGCACGCATTGGTTTAAAAGAAATGAACATTAGAAAACATTTGTGGTTGAAGGAAGGGAAGGGGAAACACAAAATGCCGAAAGCTGCTTACACCGTCACCCCTGAGCAAAAGGTCGAGATTTTTCGTGGATGAAGGTCGCAAGGTATCCCACAGGATATGCCGGAAATATAGGGAGGTGTGTTAACTTCAAGGAGAACAAGTTAATCGGATGAAGAGCCATGATTGTCATATCCTCTTACAACGTTTGTTTCTCGTGTTTATTCGACCATACTTGTCCAAACAGTGGTCGAGCCTTGTGTATCGTTATCCGTGTTCTTTCAAAAGTTATGCACTAGGGAAGTAAGGAAGTCGATCTCGGCTCATGCAAAAGGAGATCATTTATATCTTATGCAAATTTGAGAGGATCTTCCCACCGAATTTTTTTGATCTCATGCCTCACCTCATGATCCATCTTCCTCGCCAACTTTTACTAACAGCCCGGTCCACTACACGTGGATGTTTCCAATAGAAAGGCAACTTGGTGAGTACAAGGACTCTGTGACTAATAAGTCTGCACCAGAAGGATGTATCGCCGAAGCATATCTTGCATGGGAGTGTGTAACATATACCAAGTTCTATTTAGGTGCGGTGGATCCCACACCCGAGCCTATGTCAATAATTCCAGTGCAATTTAATCTCTCCATCATCACCAGCGAAGTTGAAGTTCAAGGAAGATTACCTGACAGTCATTTACAACCTTACGAGCTACGAATTGCACATTGGTGGATATTACTTAACTGTCCAGAAGTTCAATATTGGAAAGACATTCACCTTTCATGTGATGCTGTGAATGGAGACATTAGATTCCACAATGAAACATTTGCTGATTATTTCGGACAATGGGTAAGTGTTTAATTACTGTTTACTTATTTTGCTTACATAATTTACTTAATCACGACATTCACCTTAATTAATATCCAGATGACGCACATACAAAGTGATGGCCACCCGATGTGGTCACGTGAGTTGATGCTTCTTTCGATGAAGCCTGTTACATCTAGAGTTTATTCAATAGCGAAGGTAAATGGTGTGACATTTGTATGTATCGACAGAGATCAAAGACGGAGGTGTCAAAATTCTGGGGTTATGATTGACGGTGGATATTACGGTGTTCTTCTCGAAGTAGTGGAACTAATTTATAGAGAAGGCTTGACAGTTTACTTGTTCAAGTGTAGGTGGTTTGATACAAATCCTCAAATCGAAAGGGAGGATAATTATGGACTATTATCTGTTGATAGTTCTACAAGTTGGTATGAAAGTGATCCTTTTGTTTTTGCAACATCTGCTAAACCAGTTTACTACCTCGATGACTTGGTAAAAAAAGGAGCATGGAAGATCGTAAATCATGTGGCTACGAGAAATATATATAGTGCGGCTACACTTGGACAAGCAGTCGATAAGGATTACAACGAGGCATATCAAGAGCCAGATACAACTAATATTCCACGATCCTCCACAATACTACTGAATAATGTTGTAGAAGGTCGAGTTGTTCGGCTACATGGCGAAGAACGTGGGTTCATAGATGTAGGTACAAATGAATTACGTGCAGACTCTGATGAAGATGATGAGGACGAGTTCAGACATATGCTGCCAGTTATGAACTCCGACACAGAGACAGATTCAAGTGGTGATTCTGACTACGAACCTTAGAAGGACATATCATATTATTTGTAAAAGTTCCTCAGATTCAAGTGGTGATATTATTACTGATTTTTTTTTTATTTTTTATATATATAATTATTTATAATAAAACAAGTAAAAATATATAAACTATTAATATTATATAAAAAACAAATATAAATATATATAAAATATAATTATATAAAAACTATATAAATTAATATACAGATATATATAATGCTGTTATATATATATATATATATTTATTTATAATTAAATTCAAATTTATATATATAAAATTTAATTTATAAATACATAAATACTTTAGCCTATGACAATTGTTTACTAAAGTATATAAATAATATAAAATTTAGTTTAAATTCCAATTTAGTTTATATAATTTATTTTAATTATATAAATTTCAAATAATATATATAAATATATATAATATAATTTAATTATATAAAAAATAATAAATTGGGCTTTAAAGTGTAGATATTTTTAATTTTTAATATATATATTTATAGTTAAATATATACATATATATATAATTTAAATATATAAAAAATGGTAAAGTGAGCTTTAGCCGACGACAGCCGTCGGCTAAAGTTGAGATATTTTTAATTTTTATTATATATATATATATATATATTTATAGTTAAATATATATATATATATATATATATAATTTAATTATATAAAAAAAATGATAAATTGGGCTTTAAAGTGTAGATATTTTTAATTTTTAATATATATATTTATAGTTAAATATATATATATATATAATTTAAATATATAAAAAATGATTTACTCAAAGCTTGGAAGTAACTTCTAATTTGAACGATTTACTCAACCTTGCCCTCTCCAATTGTATTTGATAAAAACTAATCGACATCATATTGTTGCTGAGCCAAGTACGTTGATTTTATGTTACCACAGATAATATTCTGGTTTGATCCAATAAGAATTTATGTTCTATCCTGAGCCAAGTGCTAGTTTGCGTTTGTCTGTGTTTCTTGTGAAGTGATGTGTAGTTGCTCTGTGCTTTAATTGCATATTCTATTTAGGGTTTATGTATAAAAAGAATTAATTTATGTGGTTGAATTTGTACAGGTTAAATGGACAAAATTAAGAGACTGGCATGTGGTAAGAAAAAATCGAAGACTCCGGAGTCGGGGGATAGTTCCGCAGCTTCCAATCGTGCTGATCCTATCGGTAAATATTTGGATGAAAGTAACAGTCGCATACGTGGGCTAATAGAGAATAGTGGACTGAAGTTTAAGGATGGGAACTTGTATCCGACGGATGACGCACATACTATTGCGAGGCGCTTATCGTATCAGACTCCGAGATCGCGGACGACTCCCACTACTGTCGAGACGACTCAGCCTCGTATGCCTCCTATACACCGCATTCCCTCTCCTCCTACTACATCTGGGAGCGGCCGATCTACACCGAGCACGTCATCTGAGGTGCCTTCCGGTCCTCCGTCGACTCTATTTATGCCCTCTATGGTACCGTCGATTCCAGGAGTCGATGAGAAAGGAGTCCGCCGGCCATATAGCTTGGTTAACCCGACGGAGGCGTATGTGTTCCGGGCGTGGCCTGAGAAAATGATTTGGCGAACATGTCGGATATCTAAAACGGTTGTACGCGTCGCCATGGAGCTTGATAATGAGGGGGTCGATCAAAACGAACCGAAAAGAAGAAGAAGACTCGTGGCCCATCGAAGGGTCTAGCACTTGACGATATGTTTTAAAAATGGCCGTCACAAGATAGCGATAGATGAAAAGTATCGACGACCCATTTTGGCTTCGGATGCTTGTACGGCATATTGTCGTAATGTTGGGTTTGTCATACGCGATAGAATTCCGGTACTGTGGGTTGAGTGGAAGGATGTGCCACAAAGTGTGAAGGATGCATTGAACAATGCTATGTCGGTAAGTTTTTCTCAATTCCGAAAGCTACTTTGTGTATTTAAATTCGAAAAAAATTTAGTAATATATATTATATGTTAATTGTAGGTTTGGTTTGAGGTTCCTTCTTTCCTACTACATACTTGGTGTGATGAGGTGCAAACAACCAAGTAAGTAATTTTCACAATACGTAGTTGAGTAATTACTCGACTAATTTTTGCATCATTTTAGTTATTGTTAAAAATATGTATTTTTCAAATATTTTATAATTTATTTATTAATACATAATAATTTAGAATTTAAAATTCACAACTTGTATAAATGGAAGGTAATTTGATTGATAAATTTAAACATGGTAAACATTCTAATTTACTTGTAATTATGAGTATTATAACATACACTTTTAGAATATACATAAAATATTATAATATTAATTATACATAAAAATAATAAAACTAACACATTAATATTATATAATCATACACAAACAATAAATATAAAATGACATGTAACGTAATCACTAAACTTAAATCTTAACATTCAACTGCATAATAACAACTGTATACACACAACAGATTATTTATGAATAACATATTAAACAAATAACATTATGAATTAGAATAAAACAATAACACGTGGATATTACGGTGTTCTTCTCGAAGTAAATAAATACATGAAATTTACAAAATACTTTACAAATATATTTGACTAATGTTTGATTATTATTTATAAATATTTGTTATAGGTACAAATCATGGAAAAATGAGCTACACATGTTTTGGTCAGCTTGGGGTAATTCCCGTGAGGCTACTCCAGAGGAGTTCAAGTATCGGGAGTACGAGTGGAGATGGCTATGCGCACATTTTAGTGGCCCGGACTATATTGTATGTAATCGAGCTCTAAATATTTTCGTAATGCTATTGTTGTTTAAAGATATGTAACATATATGAAACTTACTTGTGGTAGTTTTTCGCCTTGTTAAATGAAAATTACATGTTTCTATGTGTAGGCGAGCAGTTCAACCAACACTGTTAACCGTAAGGGTTTGACGGAGCACCACAGTTTAGGTTCGCGGTCGTTAGCGAGAGTTTCGCACGAGGCCACTTCTGATGAAAATGTGGCGAATGCCTTTGTCTACGTGACTAAGAAGGCATATCCTAACTATCCGGATAGACTTGTAAGTTGTAAATATATCCTAACCATTTTAATACTGCTATCAGTTTTTACCTCTGAACTTTATTAATATTCGGTTACTTTTTTTGTTCCCACTTAATTAGGAGAGAGTGACTGAGGAGTCTGAGAGGATGTTGATAGAGATGGCGAGGGAGGAGCATCCGGATTTGGACGAGACTGGTCTCGAGTTAGCACGCCGAGAGATCGATCAGGCCGATCTCTACATTAGGGCAAGGGTGTGGGCTACCATTTACCCTCCTAAAGGGAGTCATCACCGGACGCCGATGATGGGAGCTGAAGGCAACGGATTATTGAAGAATACTACAGGGTTTCAGCGCAATCAAAGGGGCGACACTCAAAAGGCTTATTTGGAGGAGCAATTGAGGATCGAGAGGGAGCTCCGAGCTGAGGAGCAAAAGAAGTCTCAAGACCAGTTCCAGAAATTCCAAGAGGAACAAAGGAAGGTTCAACAAGAGATGTTAGCTCAGCAGCAGGCCATGATGCAGTATATGATGTCATTGAGTCAGACCTGTAATATCCGGTATTTTCCCTTCCCTTGTATTTTCATTTTTGGTATATTTCTCGGTCATAGTGACCCTCATGTATCTTTCAGTAAGTCCTTCCTGTCAATTGTTGAATTGTATTCTCGTTATTGTTCGTTGTTTCAACTTTCCTCACATGAGTTCGACTTTGTTAGATCACCATTAATTTTTGGTGACTCCAAAAATTATAAATCTTTGCAATATTATAGATCATCGAGTTAGCTTTCCAATGGTTCAAACGGTGAGTCAATCGGAGTCCGGACGAGAGAGTTATGGTCGTTTGAGGTTTTGGCCGAGCCCTCCCACGAGCCCTTCCGCCCCGAGGGGGGGCCGATAGACTTCACCCGGCATTCTCGTATGGGTATCGGTTAGCCAATCGGCCGATAGGCCGGCCGATATGTAAATTTCTTCACCTTCGAACTTCCAGTAGCCTTTCGGCCGATAAGGGGGGTCGATAGACCCTACTGCCGGCATTCCGTATGGCTATCGGTTGGGCCTATCGGCCGATAGGCCGGCCGATAGGTTCTGCTGTGTTACACTATAAATGTGTTGTTTTGAGCGTGAGGCTCATTTTCCTTCTCCATTTTTTACACAGCGCCGCGAGAGAGAAATATAGAGGGGGAGAGTTCTTCATCCGGGGGGTCGATTTTCATCATTTCTTTTCGGTTGTGAGACTCGGATAATCCATCTAACGCGTGTTCTACGGATCTTAACCCTTGAATCACTCAAGGTAATATCTCTTGAAACCCTACCTTTTTGGATAATTGGGGATTTTGGGGTTTTGTCCGATTCTTTCCGTTTCGTTGATGGATTCATGATGAATATGATTATTCTTGTTGGTATTCTTAGTTTCCCTACGGATTCATGGTATATTTCGTGATTTTTACGGAATCGAGAGGGTTCGGTTGTGGTCCGCTCTCGTTGTTGTTTGTATACGAATATACATGAATCGTAGGCGGGTTTCCGGGAGTATTCCATTTCCATAATCGTTTAGAAGTGGTTGTGATTGTGCTATTCAAATCGTTAGGTTCATTTCCGTCGGTTCCTTGCGGTCGTGTTCAACTCTTCCGCTCCGCTCGTGTCATCGTCTATTTAATCGAGGCAAGTATTTTTTTGGAAACCTTTAAGCTTAACATGAAATGGTTATGTATATTACTTGTTGTAACTCACCTTGTGTTGGCTGACGGGTCAAGGAGGGAAATCTATGCCGCCACTGGATTTCGCGAGTTTCGCATCGCTAGCCAACTCGTTAGTGGTCCTTGCAAGGCCCCGAGTGAGAATGTATGCCGCCGCCTGTTCTCACGGCATAGCGTGTGAGTGGGTTTTTTTTTCTTTAATTGTAGCCAACTCGTTAGGGTCCCTGTGAGGCCCCGAGTGAGAATGTATGCTGCCGCCCTGTTCTCAAGGCTAATTGTTTGACTGTTTATTTTCCGGAAAAAGACATGTCTTGTTTTGGTTTTTGAAATGATATTGGTGCATGTACTATGGAATGTGTAAGCGATTGGTTTGCCTGGATTACTTGTACTAGCGTAATTGCTAACCCCTTTGGGGACCCGTTTTGGGGAAATTCTTGTTATGGATTTCAGGTTATGACTACCCGGACGAGCGAGCACCAGGACAGTACGAGGATGTTGGCCAGGGTCGTTGACATGTGCATTTGGGTCTACTTATTTCCTTTGTCCATTTCGATATGGTTGTTCCCACAGTTTTAAACTTATAGATTGTACTCGCGAGTACTTAGGCTTTTCGTTTCAAACTCCGTATTGTATTACTTTAAATTGTCACGTTGTTGGTTGATGCTTATTCTGCCGGTTGTTCGGGCGTATATTTATATGTCATATTATTTAATTATGTATCCTCGCTAACCAAGATGGTTAGTCGAGCGGAGTTTTCCTATTGTAGCCTGGTAGGTCCCATGTAGGGGTCTACGGCGCTGTAACATATTTCCGAATATCTCGGGGTGTTACAGAAAATGGTATCGGAGCCAGGTTTATGGATACCTAGGCTTGTTGGTTATTTGGGTCTAGTCATGTTTTGTTTGCACATTGTCACACCGCTGCCAGCATCTCGGTACTTCCAGTGCTCGTAAGTTTTCCTACTCAGTCCTTTGTTTTCTTACATTGTATTTTTGCTTTTCGAGTTGAAGTTGCTTTTCCTCCCTTACTCATCATCAATGTACTTCTGTTATCTCTTAACACCAGTATGGACGCCGGAGGTAACCGTGGTCGTGGTCGTGGTCGTGGACGCGGCCGAGGACGTGGGGCAGCCGGTGGGGCGGCCACGTCACATTCTTCGGGAGCCGGCAGTACCGGTGACCGTCACAGTCATGCTTCTTCTCAGGAGCACGCCGATCTTGGTATTGCGGCTGTTATGCAGCAAATGGTTAACCAGATGGCGGCTATAGCCCAGGTGGTCCAGAACCCCGATCAGGCCCATGCTAATCGGGGCGGAGCGGACCGTTGGCTTCAGGATGTCATCAAGATGCATCCTCCCCAGTTTTCGGGAGCTTCGGACCCGATCGGCTGGGAAGGGTGGATCAAGGAGATATCCAAAGTATTCACTGCTACCAACTGCCCCGAGGACCGTAAGGTCCCTATTGCTCAATATTTTCTCACAGGAGATGCTACGGATTGGTGGGAGGCCGTCGGTCCCAAAGATCATGTTGCTTCGTGGGCCGAGTTTCAGGAGTTGATGGAGACTGAGTATTGTCCGTGGCCGGCCGACATGTGCTCGAGTGCATGCTTTCTACGATGCTCAACCACGGGATATCCCCGTATCTCAGGCCATTGCCGACTTTAACAAAGAGTTGGGTTATGTGAAGACCCAAGTTGTCGCTGAGAGCGACAAAATTTTCCATTTTTCCAGGAGGATGAAACTGTCCATTCGGGACTATATGTCTGGGCTCGTCTGTACTACCTTGAAGGATTATCAGAGTCGAGCTCTTGCTTATGATATGTCGGTGACGGCTAGCGATTTGGCTCGTGAGAGCAAGAAGCAGAAGTCGGTCGGAAATTTTTCTGGTCCCAAGAGTGGAGGCCAGCAGAAATCTCAAGCTACAAATATTTCAACGGGCGGTTCGGCTCGTTTCTCTGGGAGCTTTCGGGTGCCGCGAACCTCCGCTCATGAACCCACATGTTTTAACTGTGGTGTGCGGGCCATAGGAGCCGGCAGTGTTCTCGTCCAAGCTTACTTGTCATACTTGTGGACAGCTAGGCCACAAGGCCCCTTTTGTGAACAGATCAAACAGTTCGCGGTGCGTTCTTCTCACCCGAAGACCTATGGAGCCGAGTGTGAACCAGTGGCTCGCTTGCTCCGCCGCCTCCACCGAGTGCCGGCCGAGGTAGGGGTCGGGTCAGCCCGCTAGGGGAGGAGCATCCGGTGTCGGCTCGCCTGCCCGCGTATCTACGAGATGAGGAGGACCGATGATCCGGCATCGTGTGGGCGGCAGTACCGTTCATATCCATTCTCATCCCGGTGTGCTTTTTGATTCGGTGCTACGCATTCATTCATTTCTCTAGAGTGTGTACGCCGTTTGAGTCTCGACCGCTTGTCACCTTGTGAGCCTTTCATCGTTAAACTTCCTAGCGGTGATAGAATTGTCGGTGATCGAGAAGTCCGGACTGCTCGTGATTATTTGCGAGAGGGCTTGGCTCTCTAACCTTATTGTTGTGGGTATCGAGGGCGAGGATTTAATTCTGGGAATGATTGGCTCGAGCGGCATGGTGCAATCATGAACTACCGCACGAGGATCATTACCATGTTAGCCGAGGACGGCATCAACACTCTTTCGCGGGCGAAAGAGAAACCAAGTTTGTTATTAACGCCTTGAAGGCGGTGAAACTCTGCGAAAGGGGTGTACTTGGTTATTGGTGCTACGCCTTGAAGGCGGAGAATGGTGGAGTCGAGTTTTCATCGATTCCGGTCGTTAGTGAGTTCCCGATGTATTTCTGACGAGTTGCCGGGATTGCCGCCGGATCGTGAGGTTGAGTTTACTATAGAGTTAGAGCCGGGCGCGGCTCCGATTTCAAGGCGCCGTATCGCATGGCACCTTGAGAGATGGCCGAGTTGAAGAAACAGCTTGAGTGAACTTCTTGAGTCGGGGTATGTTCGACCGAGCGCCTCGCCTTGGGGCGCACCGGTCTTGTTTGTGCGTAAGAAGGATGGTTCACTACGTTTGTGTATCGACTATCGTGAATCGAACAAGGTGACCATCAAGAACAAGTATCCTTTGCCGAGAATTGACGACTTGTTCGACCGATTGCGAGGCTGCGGTATTCTCGAAGATTGATTTAAAATCGGGTACTATCACTCCGGTGAGGGAGTCCGACGTGCAAAAACGGCTTTTCGGACGAGATACGGACATTATGAGTTTGTAGTTATGCCTTTCGGGTTAACTAACGCCCGGCGGTGTTCATGCGCTTGATGAACAAAGTCTTTATCGAGTATTTGGATAAGTGTGTCGTCGTCTTCATTGACGATATTCTTATTTATTCGAGGAACGAGGAAGAGCATGCCCATCATTTGCGGATAGTGTTAGACATTTTGAGGGCCGAGCAACTCTATGCGAAGTTCTCGAAATGTGAGTTCTGGCTGAAGGAAGTGATGTTTTTGGGTCACGTGATTTCAGCCGAGGGAGTTCGAGTAGATCCGCAGAAAATTGAGGCAGTGTTGGATTGGGCATCGCCCACAAATGTGAAGGAGGTACGTAGTTTCTTGGGTTTGGCTGGCTACTACCGTAGGTTCATCGAGGGTTTCTCAAAACTAGTTCGACCACTTACACAGTTGCTCCAGAAATCCGAGAAGTTCGTCTGGACCGATGAGAGGCAGTCGAGTTTTGAGGAGCTGAAGAAGCGGTTGACTTCAGCCCCGGTTTTGGCATTGCCATGTGGCAACGAGGGTTTCGCCGTTTTTAGCGATGCTTCGGGTCAGGGTCTTGGGTGCGTATTGATGCAGCACGGCAAGACCATTGCCTATGCGTCGAGACAGTTGAGGCCGTATGAGCTTAACTACCCTACTCATGATTTGGAGTTAGCGGCGGTTGTCTTTGCACTCAAGATTTGGCGTCACTATCTTTTCGGCTCTGCATGTCAGATTTTTACCGATCATAAAAGTTTGAAATACATATTTACTCAGCGAGAGTTGAATATGAGGCAGAGGAGGTGGTTAGAGTTGATTAAGGATTATGACCTCGAAATCCTTTATCATCCGGGAAGGGCGAATGTCGTGGCCGACGCCTTGAGTCGGAAACCGATTGCGTTGCGAACACTTGAGATCCTTACGCCTCAGTCTGAGCTTCGGCGGGCTTTGATCGGGTTAGATGTTGAGGTTTTGCTGCCTGGATCTGTTGGGCAACTTTGTGCCTTAGAAATTTCATCGTCCTTGATCGATGAAATTAAACTGAAGCAATTAGAGGATCCGATGATTACTCAAATCAGAGAGAACGTTCTTAAAGGAAAGTCTCCTGGGTTTGTGATTCACGAGGATGGCGTTTTGAGATTCCAGAGTCGGCTTTGCGTGCCGAACGACTCAGAGTTGAGGCAGAGTATTTTACGGGAGGCCCATGCTACACCTTATTCCGTTCATCCTGGTACGAGTAAGATGTACAAGGACCTGAGGAGGAACTTCTGGTGGAACGATATGAAGAAGGAAGTCGCACAGTTTGTGGCGAGATGTTTGACTTGCCAGCAGGTCAAAATCGAGCATCGTGACCATGGAGTTATTACAGTCACTTCGCTCCGAATGGAAATGGGAAGATATATCGATGGATTTCGTTACGAGTTTGCCGAGATCGAGGTCGGGCATGAATATGGTATGGGTGATTGTTGATCGCGACCAAGTCGGCACATTTTCGGGCATCAAGGACACTTGGGGCCCGGAGAAGTTAGCTCGTGTTTATCGCGCAGATCGTGAAACTTCACGGTACTCAAGTCTATTGTTTCGGATCGTGACGGCCGCTTTGTATCGCACTTCCGGCAAAGCGGTGCATAAGGCGTTAGGTACCGGTTGCGTTTGAGTACCTCTTTTCATCCCGCCGATGGACCGGAACGCACTATCCATACATTCGAGGACATGTTGCGTGCTTGTGCCCTCGATTGTAGTAGTGACTGGGAGGAGCACTTGCCATTGATCGAATTCACGTACAACAATAGTTGGCACGCGTCGATTCGGATGGCACCGTATGAGGCACTTTATGGGCGACGATGTCGATCGCCGATTTGTTGGAATGAGGCGTCCGATTTAGTCGGGACCGAGCCGGATGTCGTTTTAGAGACGAGGCGGAAGATAGAGTTAATTCGAGAACGGATGTTGACTGCCCAGAGTCGACAGAAGTCATATGCCGACGTCCGTCGCCGACTTTGGAATTCGAGGTGGGAGACCACGTTTTGCTAAAGGTGTCGCCGACGAAGGGAGTTTTTCGTTTTGGGAAGAAAGGAAAGCTGAGCCCGAGATTTATTGGACCCTTTGAGATTCTCGAGCGAGTCGGTGAATTAGCGTACCGTTTGGCGTTACCTCCAGCCTTGAGTCGTGTTCATAGCATTTTTCATGTTTCCCAGTTGAGGAAATATGTTCCGGATCCTAGTCACGTCATCGATTATGGCGAGATTGATATTGCTGAAGATATTACTTTTGAGGAGCGCCCTTTGAAGATTTTGGAGCATCGTGAGAAGCGACTGAGGCATAAGACCATCCCTTTGGTCAAAGTTCAGTGGTCGAGACACGGTGTCGAGGAGGCAACTTGGGAAACCGAGGATAGCATGCGTGCTAGGTACCCGGAGTTGTTTGTTTCTTAAGTTTCGGGACGAAACTTATTTTTAGAGGGGTAGAATGTAATATCCGGTATTTTCCCTTCCCTTGTATTTTCATTTTTGGTATATTTCTCGGTCATAGTGACCCTCATGTATCTTTCAGTAAGTCCTTCCTGTCAATTGTTGAATTGTATTCTCGTTATTGTTCGTTGTTTCAACTTTCCTCACATGAGTTCGACTTTGTTAGATCACCATTAATTTTTGGTGACTCCAAAAATTATAAATCTTTGCAATATTATAGATCATCGAGTTAGCTTTCCAATGGTTCAAACGGTGAGTCAATCGGAGTCCGGACGAGAGAGTTATGGTCGTTTCAGTTTTTGGCCGAGCACTCCCAGGAGCCTTTCGGCCGATAGGGGGCCGATAGACTCTACCGCCCGGCATTATGTATGGGTATCGGTTGGGCCTATCGGCCGATAGGCCGGCCGATATGTAAATTTCTTCACCTTCGAACTTCCGGTAGCCTTTCGGCCGATAAGGGGTCGATAGACCCTACCGGCATTCCGTATGGCTATCGGTTAGCCTATCGGCCGATAGGCGGCCGATAGGTTCTGTTTGTGTTACACTATAAATGTGTTGTTTTGAGCGTGAGGCTCATTTTCCTTCTCCATTTTTACACAGCGCGCGAGAGAGAAATATAGAGGGGAGAGTTCTTCATCCGGGGTCGATTTTCATCATTTCTTTTCGGTTGTGAGACTCGGATAATCCATCTAACGCGTGTTCTACGGATCTTAACACTTGAATCACTCAAGGTAATATCTCTTGAAACCCTACCTTTTTGGATAATTGGGGATTTTGGGGTTTTGTCCGATTCTTTCCGTTTCGTTGATGGATTCATGATGAATATGATTATTCTTGTTGGTATTCTTAGTTTCCTACGGATTCATGGTATATTTCGTGATTTTTACGGAATCGAGAGGGTTCGGTTGTGGTCCGCCCTCGTTGTTGTTTGTATACGAATATACATGAATCGTAGGCGGGTTTCCGGAGTATTCCATTTCCATAATCGTTTAGAAGTGGTTGTGATTGTGCTATTCAAATCGTTAGGTTCATTTCCGGTTCCTTGCGGTCGTGTTCAACTCTTCCGCTCCGTTCGTGTCATCGTCTATTTAATCGAGGCAAGTATTTTTTTGGAAACCTTTAAGCTTAACATGAAATGGTTATGTATATTACTTGTTGTAACTCACCTTGTGTTGGCTGACGGGGTCAAGGAGGGAAATCTATGCCGCCGCCCGATTTCGCGAGTTTCGCATCGCTAGCCAACTCGTTAGGGTACTTGCAAGGCCCCGAGTGAGAATGTATGCCGCCGCCTGTTCTCACGGCATAGCGTGTGCGTGGTTTTGTTTTTACGTAATTGTAGCTAACTCGTTAGGGTCCCCGTGAGGCCCCGAGTGAGAATGTATGCCGCCGCCTGTTCTCAAGGCTAATTGTTTGACTGCTTATTTTCCTAAAAAGACATGTCTTGTTTTGGTTTTTGAAATGATATTGGTGCATGTACTATGGAATGTGTAAGCGATTGGTTTGCTGGATTACTTGTACTAGCGTAATTGCTAACCCCTTTGGGGACCCGTTTTGGGGAAATTCTTGTTATGGATTTCAGGTTATGACTACCGGACGAGCGAGCACCGGGACAAGACGAGGATGTTGGCTGTGGTCGTTGACATGTGCATTCGGGTCTACTTATTTCCTTTGTCCATTTCGATATGGTTGTTCCCACAGTTTTAAACTTATAGATTGTACTCGCGAGTACTTAGGCTTTTCGTTTCAAACTCCGTATTGTATTACTTTAAATTGTCACGTTGTTGGTTGATGCTTATTCTGCCGGTTGTTCGGGCGTATATTTATATGTCATATTATTTAATTATGTATCCTCGCTAACCAAGATGGTTAGTCGAGCGGAGTTTTCCTATTGTAGCCTGGTAGGTCCCATGTAGGGGTCTACGGCGCTGTAACATATTTCCGAATATCTCGGGGTGTTACAAGACCGTGTGTCAATCGGGAATTTCGGTACCACCACCACCTCAATTCTTCAATTCACAAACACCCCCTCTTCTTCACAGCCTCGGGACGACGACATGCAAGACGGTAGTAATCCTTCTTCTATCTTTAAGAATTTGACGGATCTTTGAGGATTTTAGCTGTCATTGTAGTAGTTCTTTTGCTAAATGTTTTTTGTTTAGACTCGTGTTCGTTAATGTTGCTATTGCTACATGACATGTTGATATGGTTTGTATTTAAATTATGCTTTTCATAATTGATTTATGTTGATTGTGATGTATGGTGGTGTATTGTACATTTGGAATAATAGGTTATCTGAACAGGTTTGGTGATTTCGAAATTTGATTTTTTTTTTTCACTGGACTTTAGCCGACGGCATTTACACAGACCGTCGGCTAAAGTATTTAATTAAAAAAATAAAATAAAACTTTAGTTTACCGACTATGTCGTCGGCTAAAATGTCGAGTTTTAGCCGACGACAACGTTGTCGTCGGCTAAAGTGTATAGGTTTTAGCCGACGACAACGTTGCCGTCGCCTAAAGTGTATAGGTTTTAGCCGACGACAGCATTTACCGTCGGCTAAAACTCGACATTTTAGCCGACGACATAGTATTCGTCGGCTAAAATGGGTATTATTTTAGCCGACGACCGTGTAATCGTCGGCTAAAGTTCGAGTTTAGCCGACGATCTTCCCTATTACCCGTCGGCTAAACTTTAGCCGACTGACCTCGGCCGACCGACTTTTAGCCGACAGCTGAACACTTTAGCCGACGACTTTCGACTTTAGCCGACGACTTTTTGCTGTCGGCTAAAGTATAAACATTGGTAGTGTACATATACTACCATTCTTTTAATCTAAAAACACATGATGAAAATAAATAATATAAAAAATATTAACAAGTTCATCAAAACAAATACATTCACCTTTAAATATATTTTCAAAAAAAAAACTAAAAGATATCTAAAATCTTTTATATTGATTTTAAGTGTTATTCATAAGTTGAAGAACTAAATAAGTACTTAGAATCAATGTGTATTTCAACAGGGCACATTTATTTTGCCCCACTAATTTAATTTGGTCAATTATTAATTTGGATAAATAAATAGTTTTATATTTATTAAAAATATAATTAAGACAATTATTAAGTTGACCAAACAAATATTTTTACTTTTATCGATAATTTTAACTTGGCCAATTTATTGACATTTAACAATTTGAGTGAATTTTGCTTCTTATTACTACACATAATTGTATATAATTATATTTACATTGTGTATTTATTCCTCACTATGAAATTTAATTTAGATATATTAAAAAAATTTTGCAAATTCAAGTGTACTATATATATTATTTATTTAATTTAACAACACTTGATAAAATAAATAATATTAAAAATAAATCAATAACTTTACTAGAACAAATAGATTCACCATTAACCATATTTTCAAAAAAAAAAACCTAAAAAATAATTGTTTAATATATAAACAATTTCTACTTTATATAGTATATATAGATCAGCCATTACTCTCTCTCTCTCTCTCTCTCTCTCTCTCTCTCTCTCTCTCTCTCATATATATATATATATACACACAATTACATATTCGAAATACCATATTAATTTTTCTCCTAGTGGTATTTTTTAATTATCAGATTCTTATTTATCTGAAACTTTCTGTACCACGTCGAATTTGAAGAGACTATGCTAGTTGGTGAACTAAATATATACCTAGAATCGATATGTACTTTACCATATTATTAAGTTGGTCATATAAACAGTTTTACTTTTATTAGAAAATATATAATTATAAACATACATTCTCACTTGATATTTTTATAAACTATCAGGTTGTACGAATTACCAACTCATGAGTTACTGAAAATTAAATTTTACTTTGTATCGTCAATTTAGTTTGATTAATTAATATATGGTCCAAATAAGTAATGTCAATTTGATTTTCTTAGGAAATTTAATTATACTGCAAACTCAGATTTGATTAGTTAATATAGCATGGAAATTTAGGATAAACTCAAAGCCATATTTTTCTTATGAAGAAAAAATCATTACTACAAAAATAGGCAAAGAGACCCGACCAATTAAGCCTAAGAGACCGCCTCTGGACGAGTTTCTATCTCAGGGGTCTCTTTGAAAGTGACCGTCTCATGAGAATGAGTCTCTTTTTGAGACATAAGAGACCCTTTATTATAGAAATGAGGTCTGTTATGTAATTATTTCGACAAATGGTTTAAAGGATAAGAGACCCGTTATTAGAAATAGGGCTGTTAGCGGTCCGAGTGAACCCGAAACCCGGTCAAGAATCGGACCGAAAAACCCAGGACCGAAACTCACCCGACAATTAACGAGTTCGGATTCGAGTTTTAAACATTGAACCGAAACTGATAAGACCCGGATCGAGAAAACCAGAAAAAGACCTGGTAAAATATATATATATATATATATATATATATATATATATATACACACACTCACACACACACACCAAACAAGGCCTAAGGCCTTTGGTATATAAAATTTTTATTACTTGTTATTATATTTATTAATTATAGTAATAAAAAAATTAATTAATAACTTGATAATAATAGATCAAATTAATAAAAAATAATTAATAACAATACAATATAATATAGATCTAATTAATACAAAATAATTAATAACAAAATAGTTAATAACAAAATAATTCCCTTGTTTAAAACCATCACGGAATTGGGATTTTTTTCCCATCCCACATTGCTTGGAGCAACAAATCTAGCTCCCATCCACTGCTATAAATAGGTGCTCACCCTTTCATTTTTTAACACATCAAACCTTAAGCCATCAATGGTGGTTCAAGCCCATTGGCTTGAGCCTTGCCTTGCGGCTTTGGGTTCATAACGAGTTCTTTTTTGGTTCCTTGTGGTTTGAGTCTTCCAGCTTGAACCCGATGGTCTAAGTTTTATTGGCTTGAACTTGAGCATGGCTTGAACCTTGGTTCACCTTGAGTTCCATCACCATTTTGCTTAAGGTTTCATCCCACATTGGTGGGATAAACCATCTAAAAGCCTTGGTATCAACTATAAATATGCCTCCTCCCTTCCACTACTCTCTCATTTCTGGATTCGGGTTTCCGGGTTCCGGATTCGGACTGGGTCTACCCGGTACCTATTTCGGACCGGTTCCGGATCTTAAATATGACCCGATTTTCTTACCGATCCGGACCGGGTCTATCCGGTACCTTACCGGACCGGTTCCGGGTCTGTCAAAAACCGGGCCGGACCGGTCCGATAACAGCCCTAATTAGAAATGATGTCTCTTTGAATTTTTTAATATTTTTATTATAAAACTAAAGAGAGCCATTGTCACACCCAACAGGTCTCTTTGAATTTTTTAATATTTTTATTGTAAAACTTAAGAGAGCTATTGTCACATCTAACGGGTCTTTTTGATTTTTTTAATATTTTTTATTATAAAACCTGAGAAAGCCGTTTGCATACCTAACGTGTCTCTTATTACTTTTTGTATTTTGAGGAAAATCAGCATAAACTTGCTCCATAATCCATAATAATTTATATTATTAAAAAATACAGACCAATAATTTGTACTATATAGTCTCAAAAAACATAAAACAAATAACAAAACAATCCTTTAATTATAATCTCCAAAGACAAAAGCTTTACATTAATTGTAATTTTTAGAAACGTAAAAACGATAAAATAATACTCCAAAGTCTAATCATTCACAACAACAAATGGAACTAGTGTAACACCCCCAAGACGTTCAGGGCATATTACAGCGCTGTGGACCCAACCCTTTAGAATCCACCAGGTTAACGCACAAATTCGACATCACGACTGATGACAATATCACCAACATACAAACGATTCCACAATTTTAAGACATTCAAAACAAGTAGACCGAACCCAGCAGTAATAAATAAGATCTTTCCCAAACCGGGTCCACAAACGAATACAAGTCCAAAAGAAGAAAGTACTCGAGTACTGAAACAAATGACATAATTAATAAAATTAAAAGACAAGACGCCCAACAAACGACCATTGAACTGAATCACCCTTGCCCATCATCCTCGTACTGTCCGCATGCCCGATCGCCTCCAAGACCTGTACCTGAAATACAAAAGTATTCCTCCCATTTAAGGGGTTAGCGACAACAGCTAGTGCAAATTGTAACACCCCCAAGTTATTCAGGGTATATTACAGCGCCGTGAGCCCCGCCGTGGGACCCACAAGGCTAAACATACGCGGAACTATAAACTTGACCGATAAGGTCTACATACAAAAGAAAGGAAGACGATACAAATGGTATTCAAAACCATAACCAACGAAAACATATACATCACTTCACAAATCAATACCTCGGCAACACAGGCCGGAACATCAAGGAAACTAAAATACAATACTCGAGTATTTAAAAATCCATTCCAGTACAACAACACTGAATGGAGGAATCCAAGAAAATAACCGGAGACAAGACACAGTATCACACTTGCCCATCATCTTCACGCCGACCTGCACTGCCTCGTCCGCTCTCCGGAACTCCGAAATACATGAAACGTATTTCCCCCATAAAGGGGTTAGCCGTCGAATAGCTAGTGCAAGTATAACAATATGAAACATAATACTCCTCGACAATAAAGTAAATGTAATCCGTCAATTCATCAATGTAAGACTAGTATTCCTGAATAACTAAAATCTCAAGACGTATGTGAATGCCGTAGAAACGGTTCGTTCATATCATACGCCGTTACATGTAGGAATGCCGTCAAAACGGTTCGTTCATTACATGCCAACATTATTTCATATGAATGCCGTAGAAACGGTTCGTTCATATCAACCATGGAATCGCACTGCAGGCTACGAAACCCTCGAGAGACCATAGGCCCGTCCCTGAGTGGCTAGAAATAATCATACCATCAATATTTCATACTTTCAAAGTCGAGAACGTACAATCATAAATGTATACTTGCCTTAATAAACGTTACCGAAGATCCCGAAGAACACGGTTCGACCGGGAAGCTTGAACCACGAAGAAGACAACGAACGGAAGGGTTTCGACTCGAGTTCTTCACAAGAATTCGACCCTAACAACATAAATTCAATAAATCATCGATCATACGAGGAAGAATAATCGTAGAACGCCCGAAAACCCCTCTATGACATTTTACCGGACACCTTCAAGGCGTCGGTCAAGAACTCGACCAAAACAACGAATCAATATGATCCAACCATGGGATAACAAGGGAAATGATACAATACATCTAAATAATCATCAATCCATCACAATCCTAAGTTAAATCGGATTAAACGGACGAAATCGAACAAAATACCCAAAATCCCCAAAATTAGATTCTGATGTTATAGGATGGATGATTGATGATATGAACTCCAAAACTTCATGGATTTATTGACCAACAACATCTCTCCATGATAGGAACAACCCCAGCCACGGAAGAGAAGTAGAAGAAGGAGAAAAAATGGCGAAAAACGATCACTGGCCTTAAATAAGTCGACAGACTCGACCGTGTCCGCCTGACACGGTCGTAGCGCGCATTTGGCCGGCAGGAACTCGACCGTGTCCTGCTAGACACGGTGGCGGCGCGGAGGGGCCTTCCGATAGTGACCCGTCCGACAATGACTAAGACGACTCGACCGTGTCCCGAACACGGCCGCCCGGGCGCCTGCTCGCCTATCCGAAGAGTTCGACTCGGCCGTGCTAGACGACACGGCCGGGTCCCGAGGCGAGACTTCGCATTTCCGACGAGTACGGCACGGGCCGTGTCGGACGACACGGCCGAAGTTCCCGGCAGTTGATCGCCAATAACTGAAAAAAATGAGCGGGTGAGCTAAAACAACCATAACTCTCTCGTCCGGACTCCGATTGACTCACCGTTCGAACCATTGGAAAGCTAACTCGATGCTCTATAATATTGTAAAGATTTAGAATTTTTAAAGTTACCAAAAATTAATGGTGATCTAACAAAGTCGAACTCATACTTAGAAAAGTCGTTTAGTAATCCTGAACTCAACAAAACGACACCGAAACCCGAACCTAAATACGAACCGAAGATACGGTTACGAAGTACTCACAAAGACGAATCTAAGAGCTAGTAGAACACACGATTCCGACCACCCGAAGGCTCGAAATTCGACAACGGAAGGTAATTACCCCAAACTTTAGGAAATTACGAAAATGCCCCAAATGCCCGAAAATCACCATACGACAACGAATAATCAAACCGAAGCTCACAACACGTATAACAACGTTAAATGAACTTACGAAAAACCCCAAACGACGCTCAACGAGATTCACAAGAACCAAACTCAAGCGCGAAAAGTCGCTAAAAAGCACGGAACTCAACAAAGCAAAGACCAAACGAACTCGGATGACAAAAAGTGCAGAATTAAATATTCTCCGAATGACGGAACGGTCATGAGAGAGTCGTCAAAACAGACTCCGACCAAAAAAAAGAAATTTACCAAAAATCGAAAATTGCGGATATTACACAAATACAATCCATTTGAACTATCATTCTAATCAGATGAAATATGCGCCAAAATCATTTTAGAAAATATTTATATTCCGGAATATTACGGTGCGCGAGCACAAAACATAGTTCTCCAACAAAAAACAAACATTTCAAAGGTTAACTGTGTAACACCCCCAGAATACATCCGGAAATGTTACACGCCGTAGGCCCTTCTTACAAGGATCTACAAGGCTAAACTCTACTAGACTACAAAATGATTGACCGACCGGGGTCAATCTAAATACAACGCAGACCGACAAGGTCGTTAAACAATTCAGAAACAAATGAACTTTACATCTCAAAGACAAAAATAAACTTGAACACAGAAAAGAACGACAACTCAATTTAATAAATGAAAACTACACCCATGCAAGGGTGAATACTCGAACGACAGAGAAATACCGACCAAAATGAAACAAAAGAAAAGACTCTAATTCTGGTGTGATTAGTATCATTGTCCTCCATCTCCTTCCCACCAATCCCGTGATCGCTCCCGAGCCGCCAAAACCCGAGCGCATAACAGGCACCCACCCCGAAAACTCGGGGGTTAGCAACCTGGAATTTTGCTAGTGCAAGTACATAACACACAAGATATACGAATAATAATAACACAAAACTCAACAAATGTGAAACCTTAACACGAACCACACATTCAAATGGTCAACACAGAATAGTATTACATACACAAGGTGAAAGGTAATCACATTTTCATATTCTCCGTACAAAACATAACACCAATAAAACTTTAAACGAGCCCAAGGAGTCAGAGAAATCCTTTTTTATAAAAGGAAAAGTATTTTGATAAGAAAGTTCGAAAACATTAATATTGACTCGGGTCATCTAGGGGTTTTGAAAATCAAATGGAAATACTTTAGAAAATACTTCAAAAGCTCTCGGGTCCTTGACCCAACATGTGGAAAACAATTTGCAAGAAAACTATCACAACGTTATTCGGGGTCCTCGACCCAAATGATAAAACACTATCACAAGTGAATCATTTCAACATCTCACAGGGTTCTCGGCCCAATCCAAATAATATCATCACGAGATCAAATCTCAACATCTCACGGGGTCCTCGACCCAATACACAGAATAATCAACACAGTACAATCAAAGGCACAGCCTCTCATTCGACAAATCCTGCTCAAGACCCCTGATTAATTAACCCTCGGAGATCTCGTCAAATATCCTTGGTTAATTAACCCTGATACCAACATTTAAAACAAATTGGAACGAACTCCAGAAACACAATCCGCGGTCTACATCAAGACCAACATTAAAAGCAAGTTACAAAGATTTAAATTTCGAAAAATCATTTGATAACGGGGTCTTAGATATCACTCAAATATCCGTTACCAATAAGCCTGCCAAGCGCCTCCCTTGCACACCTGTGTACAGGCGTTCACTCCACTATATTGGCCACCCATTGCACATGTCACCGCGCCGGCGTTCACTCCCACAGGAGCCGCCCCTTGCTCGCGCATTAAGTAACACCGGTGTTCACCAATCATATGGAGCCGCTCATTGCACAGCATAACAGCCGGAGTGCACGCCCGCCTCAGAGGTACCCGGATATGACGTCTCTCATAACAAGTATTCACATTATTACAAATACCAAGCACACAGTCAACCGTTGCAACAATTATCAAATCAGTTCATCAATCTACATAATTTATTCGCCAGTATACAACTACGCAAAATAAACAATAACTCGCACGTTATTCATCAAGACTTAGCACATTAGGCCTTCAACACTATCAATTAATACTACATAATTATCCACACATATCTATATATATATATAATATAAATACAGATATTCATAACATGATTCATACACTTCAGCAACAATGATTTCACGTAATTATAATTCGTATATCAAGGTACTTGCCTTGGTAATCTCTCGCGAATACTCCGGAAATACAGTTGATTGGAACAATCCGTAACTCCAACGAAAACGACGATCGGAGAGGCTCAACACTCGGATTATCGGAGGAAATTCGTCCTTAATAGCCGATCATAAAATAAACAACCACTCACACAAGGAAAAGCATAAACAGATGGCCGAACCCTAATTGTTCTCTTCGTAACGTACGTTACACACATACGTAACGTACGTTACGTCTGCACGTTAGCGCACGTAAGCTACAAGGATTAGCGCACGCTAAGCATGCATCGATGCTTCTTCGCCTGTGACGATCGCTTGCTCGAGGGTATAACGCACGTAATGCATAGAGCTTAACGACGTTATATTCTCACATATCTCACTCATGTGAATCGAATAACCCTATGGTGTTGATGTCTACGAATTCCTGTTAATCCTCCCATCATAAGACTCACTCCAAATATTGATTATAGATCCTCAAAGGTAGTTCGAAAATCTGAGGTTGTTACCAACATTAAGTCTATGATCATTATGGAAACACCATACAATATGGTTTATTAATCTAATTTTACCTTACTTGATTATCATAACAAGAGTCGGACTATAACGTTCTTAACTCGGGTAACTAAAGCATGAACATTCCAACTTCCAAAAACATGGTGTTCGGATAAAAATCATCTATGGAGCTTAATAATCCCGGTGGTATGTTCATAACATCCTTAAGAACACGAATTCAAGGTTGAGGTAGCATTAACATACCTTAATATGAAAGAAACGCAGAGACAAGAGGTAGCATCCAACTTCGATTGCGTGAATGTCAATCCAAGATGTTTCGTAACTTAAATGATCGAGTCTACGTGTTCTATATGTGTTTTAGAGGGCTGGAGACCCTCTATAAATGGAGGAAAACGAATTACAAGTGAAAGGGATGAAGAGAAATGAAATGGGGTGTTGTCCATATATATAATATCTTGAGATTTACGTACGTTAGCCTTATCCATTTACGTACGTAATCGACTTAGCGCACGCTACCCTTCGATCTTAGCGTACGCTATCGTTCACTGATAGCTTACTGTCTCGTTCTGTACTAGCTTACGTACGTTACTCCCTATGCATTACGTACGTAAGCTACACACATTAGCGTACGCTAGTTACAAACCTTAGCGTACGTTAACACCCGTTGACCCTAAAACTGTCCAGGTTCATCCGCGGGAATCTTTCCGAGCCCCACCACCAGCCGTCCATGTGCTAGCCAGCATGTTCAATAATTGACCTCCTTACGTACGCTACGTCTAGCTCGTAGCGTACGCTATTTCCAGTTCGTAACGTACGTTACGCTTACCTGTTAGCGTGCGTTACGATGTAGTTGCATGTGAAGGATTAAAGGTTGATATTATCATGCATGAGGATATGAATACGGAAACGGTCGTACTTCGATTATTGATAGCACCATTTCAGGTAATACAGGGTTCAAATACAGATGAAATACCAACAATTTATCCGGATATTACATACTATCCCTCTTAAAAGAAGTTTCGTCCCGAAACTTAAAGTAGAGTGGTGGAACAACCAAGAAAAAGTAACTACTTGCTCAGCCCCAAAACATCATGAGCGATGCGCGAATACAAGGTTCTAAAAAAAATACAATGATTGGACCTAGGAAGTATCAGGCACGTCAATTGAGGCGATAAATTACACGTGAACATGAGCAGTTAGAGTGGAGAAGTAAAAGCTCACAGAATTAAAGAAATTCATAAACGGCTCAGACGTACTAAAATCGCGTGTCGAGCTCGACCCACCATATTCAAGTTCATAACACATTGGAAATATTAACCGCACGAGTGGGAACAAATAGTTTCGAACAAAATTTTGCAAAGATTAAGTTCAGATGTGAATAAACCACAATAATTCACGGAGTCTAACAAATCGGTTCTGAGTTTCGTTCGATCAGTAGGTTCAGTAGAACATGGTAGTTTAAAATTGTCAACAGGGTCACAGATGAATCATCAACAATGAAAGTCTCCCAACACCGAAAATACTAAGAAGAGTATGGGTATTACGTTCCCCCATACTAAGAAGACATGTCAGCCCCGAAACTGAAAACAGCAGGAGTTGGAAACGAAAAGCAATTAAAATGAAAAACGATCAAAGTCGCGATTGTTGGAAACAGCAACGACTAGAACACAGCACAAAATCTTCATTCGCCCATGATAGGCTCTTCAGCAGAAGACATAAGGTTTTGGGACATTCTACGGCCACTTGCTCTGCTCACCGACAGAGTAACATTCTTTGCCAATTCGGAAATTATCTCACAATGTTTCTCCCGGTGGCCTTCACACCCGCACCGATGACAAGTCAAGAGTGGTGAGGGACAGTTTACACGGATGTGTCCCGTACGGTTGCAGTTGAAGCACACTCTCTTCTTACCGGGAGTCACTGATGCTGGTTGGGGATTCCCAATGATCATTCTCGACCGCGAAGACGACGCATTCGAATGACGTGGGGGTTTGAGAACCTTAGTCTCGTCACCGCCCAAAAATTTTCCAGATGTCCTCGGTCTCTTTTTTACGCTCGTTGGCTCGGTCACTGAGGAGGTTTCATAGGTTATCGTCTGATCTTGATATTCCTTCACCGTAACATGAATCGTTGTCGTACGAACCACCTCACCGCTTCCGCTTCCTATATCACGTCTACGTCCGCCAAGGCTCGTCATGCTAATACAGATAGTACCGTTTATTGTTATCACATAGTCGGTTGTACGGTATACCACAATTATCAACATAAGGTTTAAGTAGCATCCTTAGAATAACGGTAATATCGTAAAGCACGAAATTTTCTGAAATCAACTTCCAGTCCCTCGTCTAGGACGATCATTATGCGTATGCTTTTAAAAAAAAATTTGAAACAAAAGCCGAATCACGTTGTGCTCAAAACTTTTAAGTACTGTCCTTTGTTTTGGAAGAGGAAGTTTATACAATGACTCTAAAAAAATATATTTTCGAGTAATGCCTACAAGAAAATTGAAAATCGAATTGTAACTAATTTGAAATATTTCAAAAGTGTTGAGTCCCAAATACTATAATTTTGAAAATCCTTCCTCTTCTATCAAAATGTTTATTCGAAAGAACTTTTCACCAAAATACGTGACCATTCAACACGACTACATTAAATCGTGAGGTTTACAATGCTAGGAAAATTTCAAAACACTACTTTGAAATGTTCGTAATTCGGACCGGAAATATTACATGCCGGGGATTCTGCGCCGGAACCTACCAGGCTAAAAACCATTTAAAAATCATTTCAAAATATGCCAAAAAGCCGATGACGGTAGCATTTTCCAAAACTTACAAAATCATTTGTAGAATATTAAATACCGTCATAAAAATACCATGAAAATGTGCGAGACTAAAATGCCAAAATGTCAAAAGTCATTTCACAATACTCACGCAGCGGATAAAATTAACACTCAAAGATTTATCCTACTGAAATGCAGAAATCGATAAATATGTTCGACTACCGAAGTATACTACATAACCATTCTCACTCGACGCGTATATGCAGGTGATATCGTAAAACAATATAATCTCTAACAAGTTCAAACCCTAGGTTCACGTTAAGCACAATATAATCGAATACGTATGTAAGGGGACTTACGATTTGGGAGGCTTACCATCACGGATTGATTGAAGATGATGTTGGAACCACGATACTAATCACAACTCTGACGCGCGCGACTTACACAAGACATGGACTTGACCCAACGGCCTAGGTTTTTCGCAAACCTAAGCTCTGATACCATATTTGTAACACCCCCAGAATACATCCGGAAATATTACACGCCGTAGGCCCTTCTTACAAGGATCTACAAGGCTAAACTCTACTAGACTACAAAATGATTGACCGACCGGGGTCAATCTAAATACAACGCAGACCGACAAGGTCGTTAAACAATTCAGAAACAAATGAACTTTACATCTCAAAGACAAAAATAAACTTGAACACAGAAAAGAACGACAACTCAATTTAATAAATGAAAACTACACCCATGCAAGGGTGAATACTCAAACGACAGAGAAATACCGACCAAAATGAAACAAAAGAAAAGACTCTAATTCTGGTGTGATTAGTATCATTGTCCTCCATCTCCTTCCCAGCCAATCCTGTGACTGCTCCCGAGCTGCCAAAACCTGAGCGCATAATGCACCCACCCCGAAAACTCGGGGTTAGCAACCGGAATTTTGCTAGTGCAAGTACATAACACACAAGATATACGAATAATAATAACACAAAACTCAACAATGTGAAACCTTAACACGAACCACACATTCAAATGGTCAACACAGAATAGTATTACATACACAAGGTGAAAGGTAATCACATTTTCATATTCTCCGTACAGAACATAACACCAATAAAACTTTAAACGAGCCCAAGGAGTCAGAGAAATCCCTTTTTATAAAAGGAAAAGTATTTTGATAAGAAAGTTCGAAAACATTAATATTGACTCGGGTCATCTAGGGGTTTTGAAAATCAAATGGAAATACTTTAGAAAATACTTCAAAAGCTCTCGGGTCCTTGACCCAACATGTGGAAAACAATTTGCAAGAAAACTATCACAACGTTATTCGGGGTCCTCGACCCAAATGATAAAACACTATCACAAGTGAATCATTTCAACATCTCACGGGGTTTTCGGCCCAATCCAAATAATATCATCACGAGATCAAATCTCAACATCTCACGGGGTCCTCGACCCAATACACAGAATAATCAACACAGTACAATCAAAGGCACATCCTCTCATTCGACAAATCCTGCTCAAGACCCCTGATTAATTAACCCTCGGAGATCTCGTCAAATATCCTTGGTTAATTAACCCTGATACCAACATTTAAAACAAATTGGAACGAACTCCAGAAACACAATCCGCGGTCTACATCAAGACCAACATTAAAATCAAGTTACAAAGATTTAAATTTCGAAAATCATTTGATAATGGGGTCTTAGCTATCACTCAAATATCCGTTACCAATAAGCCTGCCAAGCGCCTCCCTTGCACACCTGTGTACCGGCGTTCACTCGACTATATTGGCCGCCCATTGCACATGTCACCGCGCCGGCGTTCACTCCCACAGGAGCCGCCCCTTGCTCGCGCATTAAGTAACACCGGTGTTCACCAATCATATGGAGCCGCTCATTGCAGCGTACAACAGGCCGGAGTGCACGCCCCACCCTCAGAGGTACCCGGATATGACGTCTCTCATAACAAGCATTCACATTATTACAAATACCAAGCACACAGTCAACTGTTGCAATAATTATCAAATCAGTTCATCAATCCACATAATTTATTCGCCAGTATGCAACTACGCAAAATAAATAATAACTCGCACGTTATTCATCAAGACTTAGCACATTAGGCCTTCAACACTATCAATTAATACTACATAATTATCCACACATATCTATATATATATATAATATAAATACAGATATTCATAACATGATTCATACACTTCAGCAACAATGATTTCACGTAATTATAATTCGTATATCAAGGTACTTGCCTTGGTAATCTCTCGTGAATACTCCGGAAATACAGTTGATTGGAACAATCCAGAACTCCAACGAAAACGACGATCGGAGAGGCTCAACACTGGATTATCGTAGGAAATTCGTCCTTAATATCCTATCATAAAATAAACAACCAATCACACAAGGAAAAGCATAAAAATATGGCTGAACCCTAACTGTTCTCTTCGTAACGTACGTTACACACATACGTAACGTACGTTACGTCTGCACGTTAGCGCACGTAAGCTACAAGGATTAGCGCACGCTAAGCATGTATTGGACACACTTACGTACGTTACTCCCTATGCATTACGTACGTAAGCTACACACATTAGCGTACGCTAGTTACAAACCTTAGCGTACGTTAACACCCGTTGACCCTAAAACTGTCCAGGTTCATCCGCGGGAATCTTTCCGAGCCCCACCACCAGCCGTCCATGTGCTAGCCAGCATGTTCAATAATTGACCTCCTTACGTACGCTACGTCTAGCTCGTAGCGTACGCTATTTCCAGTTCGTAACGTACGTTACGCTTACCTGTTAGCGTGCGTTACGACGTAGTTGCATGTGAAGGATTAAAGGTTGATATTATCATGCATGAGGATATGAATACGGAAACGGTCGTACTTCGATTATTGATAGCACCATTTCAGGTAATACAGGGTTCAAATACAGATGAAAATACCCAACAATTTATCCGGATATTACAAACTGTTGGTACGAGACTCATGACCACCGCACCCCGCAGAATACCCGTCGGACCATCCCTGGGTGGTTAACCCAAGTTCACAATACGCATGCACACGGCACTACGTATCCCAAGAGGCTCTGTCAGGCCATCCCTGGGTAAACATACGCATTCACATCCACAACATGCACGGGAAGCCATAAATCAAATACTAGAATATGCACACAAATATAAAGTACTTGCCTTTGAGACATCTTCGACGACACGGAAAATAAACGATGGCTAGGAACGACCCGGAGTGACCATGACCGTTCCTAAACGAAAGCTTAACACGAATCAGTCCAAAATGACATCATTAACCAAACGGAATACGCCCACAACCCCGACTATCAATCATAACAATACACACACGACCAATACATGCGAGGGTTTTCACAAAACCTCTCCGAATCGACAACTCATGGACTTAACTTGACGGAAATAGATTGGGAATCATTCAATAACAATAATCGATAAGAAAATTCGAGTTTAAAAGGACATATCCCGAAAACCCCCAAAATTGGCAAAGTTAGGATTCTAAGCCGAAATACCTTGGATTCAGACGGAAGAAGAAGGATTAGAATGATGATACACTTCATTTGGAGTATAAAAATCGATCGGTCAAAGAACTCCATGTAACAACCCCAGAATACGAACGGGAATGTCACACGCCGTAGACCCTTATCACAAGGATCTACCAGGCTAAACTCCAAAAGACTACTCAATGATTGACCGACCGAGGTCAAAATTAATTACAAAGCAGACCGACAAGGTCATTAAACAATTCAGAAACTAACTAAATTTACTTCTCAATGACAATAATAAACTTCAACACAGAAAGGAATGACAACTTAATTTAATGACTGAAAACTACACCCATGTAAGGGTGGATACTCGACCGAAAGAGAAATACCAACCAAAATGAAACAAAAGAAAAAGACTCTGACTCTTGTGTGATTATCATCGTCGTCTTCCATCTCCTTCCAAGCCAATATCGTGACTGCTCCCGAGCTGCCAAAACCTTAGCGCATTACAGGCACCGACCCCCCGAAAACTCGGGGGTTAGCAAACTGAAATTTTGCTAGTGCAAGTACATAATATACAAGATATATGAACAATAACAACACAAAACTCAACAGCCGCGAAGCCTTAACACAAACCATGCATTACCATAGTCAACACAGAATAGCACTCGCATACACAAGGTGAAAGATAATCACGTAATCATATTCTCTTTACGAACCATAACACCAATGAAACTTTAAACGAACCCAAGGAGTCAAAAGATCTAGTTTGAAAATCCCTTTTATATAAAAGGAAAAAGTATTTTGATAAGATAGTTTGAAAACATTATTAATGACTCGGGCCCTCTTGGGGTTTTGAAAATGAAACAGGAATACTTTTAGAAAATAACTTCAAAAGCTCTCGGGTCCTCGACCCAACATGTGGAAAACAATTTGCAAGAAAACCACTACAACGTTAATCGGAGTCCTCGACCCAATTTATAAGACACTATCACAAGCGAATCATTACAACATCTCACGGGGTTCTCGGCCCAATCCAAATAATATCATCACGAGATCAAATCTCAACATCCCACGGGGTCCTCGACCCAATACACAGAATAATCATCACAGTACAATCAAAGGCACAACCTCTCATTCGATAAAGCCTGCTCAAGACCCCTGATTAATTAACCCTTGGAGATCTCGTCAAATATCCTTGGTTAATTAACCCTGATACCAACGTTTAAAACAAGTTGAAACAAACTTTCAAAAACACGAATCGCGGTCTATATCAAGACCATCATTTTAAAGCGAGTTGGAAGAACTTTGAATTACGAAAATCATTTGGTAATGGGGTCTTAGCTATCACACAAATATCCGTTACCAATAAGCCTGCCAGGCGCCTCCCTTGCACACCTATGCACCGGCGTTCACTCCACTATATTGGCCGCCCCTTGAACATGTCATCGCGCCGGCGATCACTCCCATAAGAGCTACCCCTTGCACGCGCATTAGGTAACACAAGTGTTCACCAATCATATGGAGCCGCACATTGCAGCGTATACCAGGCCGAAGTACACGCCCCGCCCTCAGAGGTTCCCGGATACGACGTCTCTCACAACAAGTATTCACATTGTTACAGATATGAAGCACACAGTCAATCGTTGCAACAACTATCAAATCAATACACCAATTCACACAATTTATCCGCCAGTCAATAACCACACAAATAAACAACACCACGCACATTATCAATCAAGACTCAACACAATAAGCCTTCGGCACAACCAACCAACACTACACATATTGTAACACACCCAAATCCCATTAGGTTATTACAGTGCCGTGGACCCCACACCTGGAGATCCACCAGGCGAAACATGACTAAAATACATTAAATTAACCAACAAGGGAGATCACAGTCCTTACTATGATATCCGACACAATATTCCGATAAGGAATTTCAACGACAACGATGGGCCTACATGGCCAAAAATAAAATACAACAACATCCACGAGCGTCTACTCGGGTAATACATAATGACAATGACCGACAAACTGGAGGACACTCCAACTGACTGACAAACATGAACAACTCAGACTAGTATCACTCGAATGCCTCGTCGACATCATCATGCCCATGTATCTCAACTCTCTCCTCGGAAACACCTAAAACATGAAAATATGTTCCGCCCCCACGGGGTCAGTCATCCAGATAATGAACATCAAATACATGTATAACATGATATGCATCTAAAGGCAGAATGAAACGGTATAATGATAATAATAATACGAGATGCTCACAAACCAAGGTAAGAATCGAGCATTCGTGAAATACTATGCCCACGGCATACTATTAATACCTGTTCGACAGGTTAGAACATAAGTGCCCAACGGCAAATCATAATCCCAGAATATCGCAATGAATTACACGACATGAACTAAACCAAAACTGAATTAAATATGAATCACAATGCCCGAAGGCTCCAATGAAATTATGAAGACAATCACAAAGGCCTGAAAGCCACTCAGCCGAAGCTGTCAAATAACACAATCACATGAAACCGGAACAGCCCGAAGCTATAGTTAATGAGGGCTAATAAGGTCATAACCATGACCGTGACCTACTGAGCTGTAGGTGTTGGGAAGCCAACCGCGAAAGTTCAAGCCCCAAGCTTACCCATAAGATCATAAACACGACCGTGACCTACTGAGTTATAGGTGTTGGGAAGCCAACCACGAAGGTTCAAGCCCCAAACTTACCCATAAGATCATAAACACGACCGTGACCTACTGAGTTGTAGGTGTTGGGAAGCCAACCGCGAAGGTTCAGGCCCCAAACTTACCCATAATAAGCACTAGCCGAGACTAGCCTCCAAAATATAATTAATCACAAATGACAACGATTAGTAGATTACCGAATTCACGAGAATGTTAGTGTGCTGCCTTGAGTCGGCCAACACGATAATGATGTCTCACGGATGGGCATCGTACTCGACAGTCCCAATTCAATACCTCTATTACCTTAGAATAGTCAATCGATAACAATGATGCAGCGGATGATTCAATATCTCGATTGCCTTGGAACGACTAATCGATGACAATGATATAGTGAATGATTGAACATTTCGATTTGCCTGAGAATGGCCAATCGATATCAATGAAACGAAGGATGCCTCGGCACCTTTAATCGGTGACCGACGACGAAGATGAGAAATGAATACGCGAATGCCTTTAATCGGCCAATACAGTTTTAATGACAACCCCGACAGGAATAACAATGATCTCAATGATGTCTTAGATTGACATCAATATTAATAACAATTGATACATCAATACCGCGAACCGGCTATCGACAATGACATTAATAATGAGTATCACAATGCCTTGAATCGGCCATTAACAAACAATAATAAACATTTGGCATAGTTGCCGAAAGGTATCGTATCAAACGATCTCTTGATATCAATGAATTCATGAAGAGACTAAGTCTCGGAATGATACAACACATTCATACACATATATGATGACATTAATCTCATTGACTAGTACAAGTATAAAACTTGCCTCAAACCGAAGGCGAGAAGATACTTCCACGATCAACGTCCTTAATGAAATTATCGGCCGCTCGAACAACCTTGAACAACACAAATACCAACAATTCTCTTAATACACACTGCACCAAAAACAGGATTTTGTGACATTGAAACTCGCTGGATTTGTGACTGT
Source organism: Orobanche coerulescens (assembly GCA_033398695.1). Classification (NCBI taxonomy): domain Eukaryota; kingdom Viridiplantae; phylum Streptophyta; class Magnoliopsida; order Lamiales; family Orobanchaceae; genus Orobanche; species Orobanche coerulescens. The sequence goes on from CM065803.1 coordinate 94,497,525, forward strand.
CAATGACAGTCACAACTTTATGACTGTCAATAACAGTCACAAAAACTAAACAGTGATAAATCTAAGTATTTGTGACTGTTAATGACTGTCACATGCGTTGTGACTGTCGTGAGCAGTCATAAACTTTTCAAGTAAAACGATAATAACCCATGAAGCAGTAGCCCACCGCTTCTTTCTAGTTCTCTTTTTCTCTATTTTTCTTTTTCTTTCTCTTGAGCAGTAGCCCACCACTTCTCTAGTCCACCCCGACCCGCCCTACCGCGCCTCAACCGCTGTTATAGTCCGCCCTGCTGCCTCCGCTTCTTCAGTCCACCGATGTCTCCACTTCTCCAGTCCCACTTCTGTTCGTACCAGTTTGTTTGGTCTCGTGTTCGCCGTGTACAATGCGAGAAGAAGACCACAGTCCAAAGTCCACCACTGCCACTCCCACTCGTCTCCCGTTCACCACCACCGCCGTTCCAGTCTCTTTTCCAGTCCATCATTTTGACAGGTTTAAGTTTCAAGATCCCTTAATTTCTAAACCCTAGCCCCAAATCCCAAATCTGTTTTTCAAATTGTGAGTAGAATCGAGGGACTTCAATAGCAGGTCTAACAAAGGTTTTTGTTGTTGATATATTTTTTAACCTTTTCCTATCCATGTCCATTTATCACTGGGGATGATTTCTCGATTCCATTGGTATCATGCTATTTTTTCTGTTGGGTCTCTAGCTGCATCAGGGGCTGGAACAGTTGTACTTTTCAAGGTACATTTTGGCTTATAGGTAGCTGTGGTACTAGAGTCATTCTTATGTGTGGTTGCACTTATGTTAAACAAATCCAGATTAAGCCTGAAATTAAAGACACTTTTTCAATCAGTTATTACGATTCAAGATCTTATTTCATTTATACTCATTTTCTCTCATTTTCGCGCATAATGACTTAAAATAGGAAAAGTTGGATAAGAGTAATGTTGGAAACTGGTTTAGGAAGATGGTCGTGGAAGTAGTATATGAACAAGCTTGCCTGTACGGAGAAATGTATGTCATGCTTAGAGACTAATTATGTCGGAGGCCTGACTGAGGAGGGATGATTTGATCATTAGTTTGTCTTGTATCAAACACACTGTTGTTTATGGTTCTCCTTTTGCCGAGAATAGCAAGGTTTTTTTATCTTAGTATCTGGTTCTATGTAAAATGTAGATGTAAGCACTCAGAAGCTGGACCTTTTTATATAGTACTAGAAGTCCTAATTTCCTACATAAAACTTTCAAAAATCATCCTGGGAGACCTCTCTGCTTGTAGAATTGTCATAAAGACAATGGTTGTCATGGCGGCATGTCAAGTCGTGGCGCTATCAGACAGCCTGGAGGCCTAGGCAATTAGCCGCCCACCTAGCCGACGTCCAGGCGACCAGTTATATATATATATATATATATGAATTATTCTTAAAACATGATAAGTTAGATAATAAATAACATTCATCAAACTCAACAAAAGTTACAAAACACACCATAAATCATAAAATAAACCCGTCAATGCTGGTCGAATCATCAGTTTGTCAACCCATATGTCGACTATTACGCCTCGGCGGCGCCTGAGACTAAAAAGCGAGGCGAACCAGGCCAGGCGGTCCCCCGAAAACTTCCTGGACACCTAGGCGGCGACTAGGAGTCACCTTAACGACAATAATAAAGACTCTGCAGAATCTATAGTTTCACTTACGTTGCCGCCACGTTCTAGGTCTGAATTCTAGTCAAGCATTTGAAGTTAATGCCAAAAATTATCATGCTAATTACATAAACAAGCATAATTATTTGATAATTCAACTGGTATATTGTTACTGTTGGAAATGAGCTCTCATTTATTTTATACTTTGTATTGCAGGAACACCTGCTGGCTGTACATCTTTAGGAATTTCGAAAGGTATCTTCCCCTGTATACCTGATCTGGTACTAAATATTCCTTTTGCTGAAACAGTAACACACAGTCTGTGATCACCCCCCACCCCCTTTCCCAAATTCCCTTAGATTTTATATTTGTCCAGCTTGCGTCATGACTACAGGGCACTCAAAGAATGTTGCTTACGAATACTTTATATATGTCTTCGAATTTCCATGCATTATAATTTGTTTACTTTAGCTTGAAGAACTTTTATATGGTCTGCTATTCTTTTGAATCGTTCATCCTTTATTGCATTCTACATACTTTATTTGGGCTGAAGCGATTATCTATGAATTTTAGTGAATTCGTGATTTCAATTGGAAGAGCTGCTTATATGCGTTCAACACTTCAACACTCAATCTTTATTTGCAGGTAATCAGGGGCATCAACATAGGTAGCAAGTGCGGTTATCACATGTTAGTGGCCTTACCTCTCTATATGCCATTTTGGATCCTTTTGCAATTCTGAGGGGTTTTTATACTATTCTCTACATTGTGTCCATAGATTTGCCTTTTTGTTACATGGCACTAATATGTAATCGATCTGTGTGTTTTATGACGACTTGTGTTCCAGTAATGTGAAAAGAGAATTGGAATCATAAGTCAAGTTGCACCCATTTATAATACATCTGTCAGAGACTCAGCAATATCATGATGTTTTCATTGCCTTTGTTGACTATGTATTTTGATATGTGCAGTGTTTATTCAAGGACTGTAGCAGGGGCTCGGGAAGCTTTTTTAATGATATACCGGCTGTTTCTCTATCTTACGACTGGTAAGTATATCTACCATAGTTCTTATTAAAATTTTGATAATGGCAAGGTTTTGCTTAAACATACTTCTTTTGGTATAAAATGCATTACAATAACGATTTTCTATTTCGTTATCATTTGACTCTCATACTTTTAGCACCCATCACTTATTGCCTATTGTGATTGGTGACTAAAGAATCTCAATGTGATACTTCAGAGTGATTGTTAATATGATTTAGGGTTGGATGGAAGAGTAATGTTGAAGATTTTGCACTGGCGGCTGAGGCTTGCTTGCCAATAATTAGTGCTATATTGGTTGAAATCAAGATGAAAACTTATACTCGAAACTATTTTCTGAATATTGATGTGCCCACAAATGTCACGAATCACTAGGTATTATTAGATTTTCATGGCTAATATATTCACTATCGACTCAAATGTTAGGATAAATTGTTTGCCACTGCATCTAGTTTTTGGTTTTCCTTTCACCTGATCATATTGAAAATTTGGTCTTCTAATAAATATTATTGGTGTATCTTATCTTGAAGCACTTTATCTTTGTCAATTTGTTTCTGATTAATAGTGATATTAAATCCCTCATCTTTTCTCGTACTTGATAAAAATAACTAAAAAAGGTGTATGGCAAACTTGTTTTGCAGTTCTTTGTTATATGTTTAAACGAATGACGATTGGATGCTTTCTTGGTCCTTGTGCAGGGTTATTGACTGACCAAGAAGGGAAAGAGTGTTGTGAAAATGGGGTGGAGGCAAGTAACTTCTGATGGCGAAGGAGGAAAAATGTTATCAACAATGACTATGGATATAGATTCATCGTGTACAGAAGAGGCTTCGAGTACAAAGCACGAACATCTTGTATTCAAGAGAGAAGTATGGTTTTTTGTTCTTAAGACACTAGAAGATTGGATACTGTGTTCCACAGAGAAGTATGATTTTTTCTTTCAGGTCAAGGGATCACAAGTGGAAGATGGTGACACAGACTATTGTTCTCTTCAAGAATGATATGTATGTCATATGTTATGCATAGTGAGAGAGTTGTATGGACATTGATTAAGTTCTCTTTTGAATTGCAGATAACTATCATATGGAGATCATATGCTTTCTCTCACTCTTATCCACCCAATGCTTTCTTATGAAGATCATATGCTTGTAAACCGGATCTTGCTTGATTGGGTTGTGGTCCAATCCGAGCCCAATGTTTTCTCTCCTTCACATCCTATATCTTAGTATCCTTTTCTTTTATTCCCAATGGGTTGGTTCAGAGTTTTTTTTACATGTGTTAATTCTCAGCATTATATTGTGATTTTTATATGTCTTGTAAAAATTAATTGGAGTGTTGTGTGAATACTTTGAGAAATATGTTTGGATTGTATAATGAATTCATTGTAAAAAATAATTAGATTGCATTCAGAGAAATGGGGTTTACTATTTTTTTGTATTTTTTCAACATTTGTGACTTCTAAAAAGAGTCACAAGATAGTCAAGAAAAATGATATTTGTGACTGTCCATGGAAGTCACGAAAGTTGAAATTCGTGACTGCCAATAACTGTCACAAAAGTGGAAATTCGTGACTGCTAATGACAGTCATAAATGATATTTGTGACTGCCATGGAAAGTGGTATTGTAAAGTCATATAAATGAGGTTTTGTGACTGTTTTGTGACTGTTTTTTACAGTGACAAAAAACTTGTGACTGGTAATTTTATGACAGTTTTTGCCATTTGTGATAGTTTTTGACAGTCACAAAATCGTGATTCTGGTGTAGTGACATGAATCAAGCATGATCACAACCAACTCAAAAGTCAATACAACAATACCCGAAACTCATTGGGGCATTTAAACAAACGCGTTGTAAACAATCTCCAATTGTTTACAACCAAAACTCAATTACATCCGAAGCTAACTTCCAATGAATGATTCAATCCAATAAAACCTCATGAATATTATCAATAATCCAACATGAATACTTAAATCGGGATTTCAACAACATCTAGTCGAAACCCCCAAACATTCCAAAGTCAACACCAAGGGTTTCTTGAACAAAATTCCTCAATGAATCACAAATTCCGAAAATTACTCCAATGAATCCATAGCAATACATGTATCCAAGATAGATAATCCATATCTAACATTTTCCAACATAATATTGAGTTAACACGAAGAGATCGAAAGCAAAACACCCAAGATCCGAAATTCTAGATCAAAGAATCATTACCTTGATTTGGAGTGATGAAACTGATTAGATGATGATTAATCCAACTTAGGAGCTTGAAGATGATGCTAGATGATTGCAGCTCGAAAAGACCTTTCCGAATCGCCCAAGCTCGCCCGAAATGGTTGAGAAATGAAGAAACGATGAAGGTTGGACTGAACTGTCTTATTTATACTGTCCCAGCTTAGCACACGATATGACCTGCTATTTAGCGTGCGCTAGCGGTTTACTGGGCAGTCCAGTGAGCTCTGAAATGCCTCGTTAGCGTGCGCTACGACTTGGTAGCGTGCGCTAACACCTTACCGATAGCGTGCGTTAACCCAAACTGTTAGCGTGCGCTAAATGATGTCTGATACTCAAAAACTGAAGTACAGAACCTACTGTCCTCTGCCTTGCACGCGTTAGCGTGCGCTACCAATGTGACTTAGCGTGCGTTACCAGCACAGTTAGCGTATGCTACTTACCACTCGTAGTGTGCGTTGCGAATTTCCCAAATCAGCCCAGTACCTTCTGGACTGTCTGCCTCACTTGCACTAGCGTGCGCTAATACTGAATCATAGCATGCGTTACCTGCACCCCATTAGCGCGCGCTAACCAGAATGTGTAGCGTGCTCTACCTCTCAAACTGAAATTTAAAACATGATGATGCTGATGATGACAATAATCTCGGCTCGATCTCAAACAGTGATGAATGACGAATAACAACTGATATGCGATTCCAAAGTACGCCGAACAATGGTCACGACTGAATGAACATGAATGATGAATGGGTATTACTGAGTGAAAAAAATTCTAAGTGACAATTACTGAGTGATGATAAATGAATTCACAACCGGGTATTACATACTCCCCCCCTTAAAAAGAGTTTCATCCTCGAAACTAAGGGTAAACAACTCGGGATATGAACTATCCATCATGATCTGAAAACAATAATGCCCAAATAGTCCTCGGGACCAATTCAATCACACGCCCAAGTCCCCAAGACTTGACGTCTCGAATCACAGTGAACGATTTCTCAAATTATCACGAAATCTTGAGTACAACGCCAAAGGGACAAATTCCCAACAAATGACCCAAATCTCAATATTCTCGAATATGATCATAATAAAATAGATCAACAATAAATGATCCGCAGTCACGATACATCATTACGGATAGATTTACACAGTCATCCAAAAACAAGGTTACATATCAAATGTACCCAACATCGATATCCTTCCATATCATCGATCTCCCCTATCTCAACGATTTAAGGTATATCCGAAGATGAACTCGCTGCTAAATATGATCTCAGGAGGTCACGAGAATGAAAGTGACTAAAATGAATGATGAATGATAAATGACTATAAATCCGACAAGGATTAAGAATGACTCACCAAGGTGAATTAATAACGTCATGAGTGATAGCTCAAATGAAATGACTGGAACCATTGTTCCCCGTCAAGTGAATGATTAGTTTGATAATTATAAGTCTCAACGTGATTGATATATGATGAATGAATTATATGAATGAATGAACGACAATGTAATGAATGATTATCCTATTACCGAGCAAGAATTAACTTGCTCAAAACCGGAGATGAATGTCCTTACCTCGGGCTCTCGAAGCCTGATAGGACCCCTTGAATGAAGCATGAGCTGGAGTAACAAAGTCCCTCGAGGCCCTTGAGCTCTCTCGAGATCTACCGGCACTAGAACTCCTGCAGTATTTCTGAAGGTGTCCCTGCCGCCCACACCGAAAACAAATAACGGCCTGCATCGAGCACCGGGTGCTGCGATGTCCTATAACATCACAGTTAACGCAAACAACGATCGAACTCGTGGCCTTAGAAGAGGACGCTCCCTCCGCACGAAGACGACTAGAAAATGACTTCTTGGATGTCGGGGCCCGATGTCCCTCTGAACGAGCCGGTATTCTAGTCCTCTCACCCAAAAAAACTGAAGGGTGCTTCTGAGTAAGCTCCTTGATCAAAAGCTCTGCTCCAAGAGCCTTCCCGATGAACTCACTAAGTGAATTACAATTGTGATTGAACAACTGCATCCTCAACTGCGGATTTAGCCTCTTGCTAAAATATTTGATCTTATCCGCCTCAGTACGGATAACTGACGAAGCAAACTGAAGTAGTCCCTGAAACTTCTCAGCAATGACAATAACACCCTTGTCCCCAACGGATTCGGGGTTCAAAATCTCTGACAACTTGGCTTCACAAAGTGGAGCCGGATAATACCTCTCTAACATGAGAGTCTTGAACTCACTCCACCCACAATCGTGATCGGCGGGTTTCACAGAAAGCCACCACGAATAAGCACCCTTAATCAAGTAATAAGCCGCTACCGCCACTTTACTCTCTTCCGGACACTGAACCATGTCAAAGAGTTTATCAAAATGTTCAAGCCAATGAACAATATCGGCTGGTTATGACGAACCTTCAAAAGTAGGCGGCCTCTGACGAGAGATATCGCCAACAATCTAATTCACTCCCCCAGTCTATCCATGAAACGGCACCTGGAATCCCTGTTGCGGTGGACCACGAACCATCGAGGTCTGCATGGTCTCCACTATCCGCGTCATATGAGTCATCTGGGCCATCATGCCCTGCATAAATATGAATGGGTCAACCCGAACACCTTCCGAGTGAGCTGCTTCTCGGGTACGACTCCCTGACGGTGAATGATTATCTGACAGTGAATGAGTAGCATATCTATCTGATGAACACATGCTAACCCTCGCATCCGCGTGGGCGTTCATACGAGATCCCGAGTTCTGGACCGCACCGCGGCCTCTTCCCCTGCGTCCTCTGACAGCTCTATCCATACTGGAGCAGGAAAGCCACATGATAATTATAGATCCCGCATGAATATCGCATGATGATTACGTGACGGAATGATAACAATGAGCATACATGCTATAACACAATGAATGCATTAATAATGCAATAAAACGATCGTCGACATGACGCCGGAATATGATAAGATCGCATGAAAGATCAAGTGAGGTGACAAGACTATCTGATGAAATTCCTGAAATGATTACCTTGAACAAGTTAACAAGGTTGAAAATTTGATTCACAAGATCAACAACTGAACCGTGAGATGGACTGGATGATTAATGAATTAATTGAACAATGAGATTGACTAAGTGATGAAGGAATTAACTGAGTGGTGAATGAATTAACTGAGCAATGATATTGAATGGGTGATGAATGAATTAACTGAGTGATGAATGAATTATCTGAGTAATGATATTGACTGAGTGATGAATGAATTAACTGAGTGATGAATGAATTATCTGAGTAATGAATGAATTGACTGAGTGATGAATGAATTAACTGAGTGATGAATGATATTGACTGAGTGATGAATGATATTGACGGAGTGATGAATGAATTAACTGAGTGATGAATTCAAAATGATGATTGAGGATTATTAACTGATGAATGAGCTGATCCTTAACGCTTACACAAGTCACACGTGCTCCAAAACAATTAGTCATGAATCAATCATAACACTAATATCACATATAGGTTTCAACAAAGCATGAACAATTAATGACATGATGATGTATGAACATAAAGAGAATCGAGTCCTTACACAGGTCATACAAAGCTTCTAGGTCTCACGATACTAGTCCCAACTGACGACGACTCGACGAATGAATGACTCGTGCAGTTGTACTAATATTACGACTCACAAAACCCGACTGTCCAGATTGTCATAACCTGACAGTCCCACTACTACCGCATCGGCAGAGCCACATAACTCACATATCAGGGTATCTCACAACCCAAAAGTCTCTGATACCATCTCCTGTAACACCCCCAAATCCCATTGGGTTATTACAGTGCCGTGGACCCCACACCCGGAGATCCATCAGGCGAAACATGACTAAAATACATTAAATTAACCAACAAGGGAGATCACAGTCCTTACTATGATATCCGACACAATATTCCGATAAGGAATTTCAACGACAACGATGGGCCTACATGGCCAAAAATAAAATACAACAACATCCACGAGTGTCTACTCGGGTAATACATAATGACAATGACCGACAAACTAGAGGACACTCCAACTGACTGACAAACATGAACAACTCGGACTAGTATCGCTCGAATGCCTCGGCGCCATCATCATGCCCCTGTGTCTCAACTCTCTCCTCGCAAACACCTAAAACATGAAAACATGTTCCGCCCCCACGGTGTCAGTCATCCAGATAATGAACATCAAATACATGTATAACATGATATGCATCCAAAAGCAGAATGAAACGGTACAATGATAATAATAATACGAGATGCTCACAAACCACGGTAAGAATCGAGCATTCGTGAAATACTATGCCTACGGCATACTATTAATACCTGTTCGACAGGTTAGAACATAAGTGCCCAACGGCGAATCATAATCCCAGAATATCGCAATGAATTACACGACATGAACCAAACCAGAACTGAATTAAATATGAATCAAAATGCCCGAAGGCTCCAATGAAATTATCAAGACAATCACAAAGGCCTGAAAGCCACTCAGTCGAAGCTGTCAAATAACACAATCACATGAAACCGAATGACTCAAGCTATAGTTAATGAGGGCTAATAAGGTCATAACCACGACCGTGACCTACTGAGCTGTAGGTGTTGGGAAGCCAACCGCGAAAGTTCAAGCCCCAAGCTTACCCATAAGATCATAAACACGACCGTGACCTACTGAGTTATAGGTGTTGGGAAGCCAACCGCGAAGGTTCAAGCCCCAAACTTACCCATAAGATCATAAACACGACCGTGACCTACTGAGTTGTAGGTGTTGGGAAGCCAACCGCGAAGGTTCAAGCCCCAAACTTACCCATAATAAGCACTAGCCGAGACTAGCCTCCAAAATATAATTAATCACAAATGACAACGATTCGTAGATTACCAAATTCACGAGAATGTTAGTGTGCTACCTTGAGTCGGCCAAAACGATAATGATGTCTCATGGATGGGCATCGTACTCGACAGTCCCAATTCAATACCTCGATTACCTTAGAATAGTCAATCGATAACAATGATGCAGCGGATGATTCAATATCTCGATTGCCTTGGAACGGCTAATCGATGACAATGATATAGTGAATGATTGAACATTTCGATTTGCCTGAGAACGGCCAATCGATACCAATGATACGAAGGATGCCTCGGCACCTTTAATCGGTGACCGACGACGAAGATGAGAAATGAATACGCCAATGCCTTTAATCGGACAATACAGTTTTAATGACAACCCCGACATGAATAACAATGATCTCAACGATGTCTTAGATTGACATCAATATTAATAACAATTGATACATCGATACCGCGAACCGGCTATCAACAATGACATTAATAACGAGTATCACAATGCCTTTAATCGGCCATTAACGAATAATAATAAACATTTGGCATAGTTGCCGAAAGGTATCGTATCAAACGATCTCTTGATATCAATAAATTCATGAAGAGACTAAGTCTCGGAATGATACTGTTAGGCGTATTTTTATACGCTTATTTATCATTATTTTGTAGTGTTTTGGTGAGTGAAATTGTCTAAATGAGCTTTTAATGCCTTAATTTTGTATGATTGACAGGAAGTTGAAGTCCGGAAGCTAAAACGAGGCAAAACGGGCGAAAACGACAAAACTGGACTAAGAGCCGCGGCACAAGGAATATGAGCCGCGGCACAGGAAGACACCAGCCGAAGGGCAGAGTAACCTGTACTTTGTGCCTCGGCACAGCCCAGGTGAGCCGCGGCACAGAAGAATAAATTAACGCCCAGGCATTCAGCTTTTTGCGATGTGCCGCGGCACAGGTTTAGTGAGCCGCGGCACACTTAGCGGGTTTTATACGTCTGCGCGAATTTTGGGCCGTTTCGAAGCCAGTTTTCGACCGACTAATACGGACGCGATTTGTGGAGGTGCTGAGCTATAAATAGGGTTTAAGACCCTAATTAAATTATCTTGGAATCATTGAATCTAAAACCTTGGAGAGCTTAAGCTTGGAGACTGCAGAAGAGGAGGAAAGCAGAAGAATTCAAGGGCAGAAGGCGGAAGATGAAGAACGGAGGAATCCGAACTTCATCTGCGTTTGAATTTTATGCTTTCGTTTATTTATTCTGTATTTTCAGTTTTTAGTATGTCAGGCTAAAGCCCTAATCTAGGGTTTTGATGAAACCTTTGTTTTGACGAATTGATTGAGATTATCCAATTTATTACCTTTTTATTGAGTTTTCCCAATTATGTTTAATGCTTGCAATTATCTGGCCAATAGTTGTATTGATTTAATCATTCACTTCGAATCGGGAGAGGAGATTTGGTGAGGAACTATTGGTGAGGACCGTTTTATTCTGTGAGATAGGAATATACTCATAGGAACTACGTGGCCTTTAGGAGATTTCATGCTTTTTGCCTATCGACGAGATAATTCACCTAGGGATAGAGTGCGTTAGTCGCCGTTAGATAAATCTATTGACCTCGGGAGAGGCGGTAGAATATATTAGCAATCTCCGCCTTCAATAAATTGGGAAAATTATTTATTACGGATAATCGAGAGTAAATTCGGATAAACTAAGGTGGATTCAGAACCCTAGACTTATTTATCATTTGATTTCTTTTATCCAAGATATTGTTTTCTTCTGCTTAGACTTTTAGTATTTCTTTTAGTTATTAATCGCAAAAACCCAACTTCGTTTGTTCAAATAAAATTGGAATACGAAAACATCGGTAGTTAGAAATAAAATCCTCGTGGGAACGATACTCTACTTATCACTTTATTACTTGTAAACGATGACGTGCACTTGCGTGTAGGAAATATCGCAACAAGTTTTTGGCGCCGTTGCCGGGGAATTTTAATTTTCTAATATCGGTTTAAGTATTTCCAGTCTTAATTTGAACGTTTTATTTTTATTTTTGTGTATTTAATTTCGTTTATTCGTTTTTTCCTTTCAGGACCTTTCGTGTAGTGCATGAGAAAACTCGGTAACGAAGGCTTATTACCTTTGGATACCGAGCTCGAGCGCACTCTAAGAAGGAACAAAAAGGAGAGAAGAGAGTTGCAGACGACGGTCAACATGGCCGAGAATATCGAAATCCAAGGAGGAGACAACCAAGTGCGGCAAGTTCAACCGGAACTAGCTCTTCGAGATTATGCCATGCCGCAGGTCAACGCTAATTTTTCGGGAATTCGACGTCCCACTATCCAAGCTAATAATTTTGAGATCAAGCCCGCCATTATTCAGATGGTGCAAAGAGCCCATTCTCGTGGATCGCCAAGGACGACCCGAATGCCCATATTGCTTCGTTCCTTGAGATATGCGACACATTTAAAACTAATGGTGTCACCGACGATGCCATCCGATTGAGGCTTTTCCCTTTCTCTTTGAGGGATAAAGCAAAGTTTTGGTTAAATTCCTTACCGCCGGGGTCAATTACAACATGGGAGAGGTTGGCGCAAGCCTTCCTTGCCAAATTTTTTCCACCAGCTAAGACGGCGAGGTTAAGAAACGAGATAACCACTTTTGCCCAGTACGATATGGAATCGCTCCACGAGGCGTGGGAGCGATATAAAGAATTGCTAAGAAGATGCCCTCATCACGGCATTCCTGATTGGCTTCAGCTTCATACGTTTTATAATGGTTTGAGTGCTTCTACACGCACTCTCGTAGATGCGGCCTCCGGTGGGACCTTCATGGGAAAATCTATGGCCGAGGCACACGTGCTTTTGGAAGATATGGCCGAAAACGCATACCAATGGCCATCAGAAAGATTGACACCAAAGAGAGTCATGGAAGTTTCAAGCAATGACCCGATTTCCACCTTGTCAGCTCAAGTCGCCGCTTTGACACAATGACTCAGACATTTTCGCACGCACCACTGCTACCATAGAGACATGCAATTGGTGTAACGGATCACACCCGAGTGCGGAATGTCAATTTGGAAATCCGTTCGAGCAAAATCAGATGGAGCAGGCTCAATTTGTGGGAAGTGGGAATCGACCGAATAACCCGTACTCCAATACTTATAATCCGGGGTGGCGAAATCATCCCAACTTTTCATGGAGGTACGGACAGAACGCACACCAGCCCCCTTTCGCCCAGAATCAACAGCAGCCCCCTCCCGCTCCCAAAGTGTCTCTCGAGGAAGCACTTGCAAAATTAGCGGCAAATACGAGTCAATTTATGACTCGTACGGAAGCTACATTACAAAATCATTCTGCTTCCATCCGGAACTTGGAGGTCCAGCTGGGCCAAATCGCTAATGTGTTGGCAGCTCGTCCGGAGGGAGCATTGCCGAGTACAACAAAGACAAATCCTAGAGAGAGTCTAAATGCAATTAGCTTGAGAAGCGAGAGAGAGGTACTGAATCAGCCCGAGCGGGGTAAAGAAAAGAAGGAGATTGAAGAAGAGAAGGATTTAAAGCTAGAGGAGTCAAAAGATTTGAAGCCGGATAACTCGAAGACATGTGTCCCCCCCGTTCCGTTTCCGCAGAGACTACAGCAAAGAAGGGCGGACAAACAATTTTCTAAGTTCCTTGATGTGTTCAAAAAGCTTCACATAAATATTCCATTCGCCGACGCATTGGAACAGATGCCGAGTTATGTCAAGTTTATGAAAGAGATATTATCGAAGAAGAGAAAGCTTGAGGAGTTTGAAACGGTCACCTTGACAGAGGAGTGCAGTGCAATTCTTCAAAAGAAGCTCCCACCTAAATTGAAAGATCCGGGAAGCTTCAACATACCGTGCACCATGGGGAATCTTTCATTTAATAAGGCACTATGCGATCTTGGTGCAAGTATCAACCTCATGCCTCTGTCGATTTTCAAAAAGCTGAATATTGGGGATGCCAAGCCAACCACAGTCTCATTACAATTGGCGGATCGATCGATAAAGTATCCGAGGGGAATAATCGAGGATGTTTTAGTTAAAGTCGATAAGTTCATCTTTCCGGCTGATTTCATCGTACTAGATATGGAGGAAAATGAAAATATCCCAATCATCTTGGGACGACCATTTCTAGCGACGGGCCGAACCCTTATAGACGTGGAAAAGGGGGAGTTAACTCTGAGGGTCCAAGACGAGCAAGTTACTTTTCAAGTGTTCAAATCGTTCCCATGTCCCGGAAGTGCTGATAAAGGATCACAAATTGAAGGTGTGGATGTTGTTGAAAGAGGAAAGCACCGAAAAAATCATCATTGGGAAAATTCAGATTTTGTGTTAAATGGCCCAAGTTTTAAGAAGGATGTAGAACGAGTGGCGTTCCTCGAGCATGAGGAAAAACCTGCTGCAGTCGTGAGTTCGTTTGTGAAGGAGGAGAGTGAGCCGAAAGCCAAGCGAAAAATTAGTCATGGAGAAACCGGGTGTTTCGGGAAGTTTTTTAAGTCGAAACCTTTTCGCAAACAACATTTGATGACCGAACCGAAAGTCGAACCGCTGATGACCAATGGTCATAATTTTAACCAAAATATAAACGGTTCGATGAACGGGGCGGAAACCAAATGGAGTTTGCGAAAAGCGAACTAACGTTGTCCAATAGGTCCGGCTGAAGACTATAAACTTAGCGCTTCTCGGGAGGCAACCCGAGTTCGTAGTTGTAGATTTTTGCATTTTTTTATTTTTCTTGTATTCGTGATTCTTATTTTTTATCATTTTTGTGCTTCAATTTGCTTCTGCCTCTCGTTTTTAACGTCTTCTTCTCAAAATTCTGTGCAGGAAAGTCCCAGGGAAGAAACTGAAGTATGAGCCGCGGCACAGGTATTGTGAGCCGCGGCACACATCAATCGCAGGGGGAGGCTAAACCAACTGTACCTTGTGCCGCGGCACGGCATAAATGAGCCGCGGCACACTTGAGCATTGAGCCGCGGCACACGAAATCTGTGTCGCGGCACACGAAATCTGTGTCACGGCACACGACAAAACGAGAACACAGGTAAAAGGAACTGTACCCTGTGCCGCGGCTCACTTTATCTGTGCCGCGGCACACTATGCGGAATCCGAAAGGCCAGGTACCATTTAACACGCACTCGACCGGCATTATCAGGTACGCTCCCTTCGCCTTTTCCTTCCCTCCCCAGCGCGCGACCGACCGACCAAGTTTTTCAAATTTTTTTCCTGCGATTTTTCTTGTAATCTTCAAAAAGGTACGTTTCAATCTTTAATCTTGACTTGCTTATGGGTTATTATGGAAGTTGTTTATGCTTTGAATGAATGGAACATGCTTATTCTCCGTTAAAAGTTTTAGGATTGTTTAGAGAATAACATGGTAGTTTCATCGAATTTTCTTGGTTAAATTGGAACGTAAATGAGTTGAATGTGCCGAGTCATTGATGATTGACATATGTTTTGATTTTTGAGGGTTGAATCCAGCTTGAACTACGTTTATTCTTCAAATAAACTTGTGCCCTCAAGGTGTCTGATAAATTGCCTAAATGAAAAAATTTTCTTTGAAAAGGCAATCATTTTGAATTTTCGTGCAACGTATATGTTTTGAATTTACAGCAAGCCCAACCCTTACATCCAGGTTACATGTTTAAGTCCAATTTCATCCTTCTCTCAAGTATGCGTTATTTTCTTAAATTCGGAATTTCTGGCTGGACATCCTTAGCCGAGCATTGATCATTGTTATTATTTTTGCGTGAATAAACCCTCGTGTTGTACTTCTCAGGACTGATTATGGCGCGCACAAAGAAGCTGACCAAGCGTGCTAGGACCGAGTCATCCCCTACGCGAGGGGAGACCTCTCGGGGTCGGGCCGAGGCGGAGGGGCATCAATTTTCGGACCCCGAAATCCACAAGATATTCAACGAAAAGATCCGTCCACGACCACTTATTCCCGAGAGGGGTTTTACTCCAGCTCCTCAGGACAGGGAGTTGCTCACCATGATTGACGAGATGGGGTGGGCCAGATTTACCGCACCTCCCGAGCCAGCGGTTATTTCGATCGTCCAGGAGTTTTACGCCAGTGCTCTGCTGAAGCACATTCGGGCAGGGCATACATTGCCATCTTTAGAGTCTCGGACTCAGGTTGACGTCCGAGGGGTTACAGTTGACTTCTCCCCGACTGCTATTCGGAGGCTTTTTGGGTTTCCGGCGGTTGACGAGTCAGCCTATGACCGAGTGATGACCAGCCTCACTAAGGAGGCCCTGCTTGAGACCATTGCACAGCCCGGTACCGACTGGGAGCAGCGAGCACAGAGCTCTTCCACTTTTCACTTCAGGAGCTCGCGCCTCAGCCGGCTCGGGCGAGCCTGGCTTTACTTTATCTGCGCACGCATTGACCCCACCTCCCAGATCCGTACAGTTTTTCTCTCCCGCGCCCGGATACTTTTTGCTATCACTTCCGGGCTGCGTTTCGATGTGGCCCCCATTCTGGTCCGATCTATCTTCCAGAGTATCCAGGGGGGGCCAAGACGGGGTTGAAGCACCCCTCCCTCATCTGCGCTTTATGCCGGCAGTCGGGGCTGACGTGGTCAGACGACGAGCCGATGCTAGCCCCACAGGCCCCGATCGACCACCGCATCATATCACACTTCGACCAGTGGGGCGGAGCGCCGGCACACGCTCGGGGGCGAGGATTTTTGCTAGAGGAGGCTCACGAGGGATCCCCCGAGCCGCTTTTGTTGACGCATGGAGGTGCCGGCCCGCAGCACGATAGAGCGAGGTTGGAGGAGTTATTTGATGGGTTGCGGGAGGATTTGAGGAGGCAAAGAGAGGAGCTGAGGAGAGACAGAGAGGAGATGAGAGAGGAGATTAGGAGAGAGAGAGATGAGATGAGGAGAGAGAGAGAGCGATGGATGGCTGCCATGCGGGAGGAGCAGCAGCCGGCGCGGGAGAGTGTTGTTGCTGCCGCCAGAGCCGAGATGAGAGAAGCGAGGCCAGCCCGGGCCGAGCGGCGAGGCGTCTTGCTGCGAGGGATGCTTATCATCAGGAGCACCTCGCCGCATGGACGGCCCACATCATGCATCCCGATGGGCCATTTATTGCGCCCGCCCGGCCAGCCACACCACCCTCCTCACCGGACGATGCCGGCACCAGCTCCTGAGCAGACTGGAGGGGAGTACTTGACCTTTTTACTTTTATTGCATATCATTTTTGTCCATTGAGGTCAATGTACGTCCTAAGTTTGGGGGGGGGGGGGATTTACTTTCAGTTTCTACATTCATTGCTGTATTTTATTTTCTTGCTGTACATTATTTCGTTGCACTTTTCATTCCTTTGCGTAAAATTTTTTTTTTTTAGATAGCCTTGCTTGTCTTAGTTTTCTTTATTCGTGAATTTTAGTGCTTCTATTTGTGTGATACTGATGTTACGACACTGTCTTTCTCTCTGAAGAAACGGTCGAGTTTTAGTTGAGCTGTAGTCAGTATTTCTGTTCTGCTTAGTATTCATTTTGGTCCGAAATTTTTCGTGAGTGTAGAGGTCTTGGCAGATAAGAGACGATACATACTTGTTTTTAAATCCCCATCAATACGTTTGGCTACATTTTCCTGATAGTGAGTCGTATTGTTTCATTAGTCGTGTTGGCACTTAGATTGAGTTTAGAATCGGTCAGTTTTTCCCTTAATTCGAGATAATGTGTTCTATGAAGGGAAGTCTAGTAACCGGGGGTCTTCGCGTGACCCGTTGTTTACTCTCGCGTAAAACGATGACCCTGATTAGACTAGTGGTTTAGATATTTCACATGTGCCAATGATAGGAAGCCTAGTAACCGGGGGTATTCGCGTGACCCGCTGTTTACTCTCGCGTAAAACGGCAACCTTGATTCGGACATGCGGAAATTATTTATTCGAGTTGTTTCTCCGCTGTAAACGGGAACTTAGTAACTAGAAGCATCCATGTGCTCCATGAGTGTCTTTTACGTCAAACGGTTTCCTAATACATGAGAATGGAAGTTCCACCCTAGGATTATCCCGATGAAACATCCCGAGATCCTAACCTAGTGGTCAACTCGAATCAAATTCTTGAGCATTTATATATAAGGGGATACTGTCCGAGATTTAATTGTTATGAAACTCATAAAAATTGTGCCTTTAGACTGTGGAACGGGACGAACTAGCTTGGTTGTGTTAGCCTTTCATATCGACGGACGATTTGACTCATGTTTTGTTAATCTTTGAGCTGAAATTTCTTCATGAACGAGTAATTAGGACTGAATTTGATTATTTTGCGGAATCATTATTCTGAGTGCAGCTCGCTTTTACGACACTCGTATTATTTAGAGAGAATCACAGGATAGTATTGATTAGGTTGAACACTATGAGTTGCACGATGATTCACGACATTCTTTTATTGACTTTAATTCTTTTTGCTTGAGGACAAGCAAAAGGCTTAAGTTTGGGGGTATTTGTTAGGCGTATTTTTATACGCTTATTTATCATTATTTTGTAGTGTTTTGGTGAGTGAAATTGTCTAAATGAGCTTTTAATGCCTTAATTTTGTATGATTGACAGGAAATTGAAGTCCGGAAGCTAAAACGAGGCAAAACGGGCGAAAACGACAAAACTGGACTAAGAGCCGCGGCACAAGGAATCTGAGCCGCGGCACAGGAAGACACCAGCCGAAGGCGAGTAACTGTACTGCGTGCGGCACGGCCAGTGAGCCGCGGGACAGAAGAATAAATTAACGCCCAGGCATTCAGCTTTTTGCGATGTGCCGCGGCACAGGTTTAGTGAGCCGCGGCACACTTAGCGGGTTTTATACGTCTGCGCGAATTTTGGGCCGTTTCGAAGCCAGTTTTCGACCGACTAATACGGATGCGATTTGTGGAGGTGCTGAGCTATAAATAGGGTTTAAGACCCTAATTAAATTATCTTGGAATCATTGAATCTAAAACCTTGGAGAGCTTAAGCTTGGAGACGGCAGAAGAGGAGGAAAGCAGAAGAATTCAAGGGCAGAAGGCGGAAGCTGAAGAACGGAGGAATCCGAACTTCATCTGCGTTTGAATTTTATGCTTTCGTTTATTTATTCTGTATTTTCAGTTTTTAGTATGTCAGGCTAAAGCCCTAATCTAGGGTTTTGATGAAACCTTTGTTTTGACGAATTGATTGAGATTATCCAATTTATTACCTTTTTATTGAGTTTTCCCAATTATGTTTAATGCTTGCAATTATCTGGCCAATAGTTGTATTGATTTAATCATTCACTTCGAATCGGGAGAGGAGATTTGGTGAGGAACTATTGGTGAGGACCGTTTTATTCTGTGAGATAGGAATATACTCATAGGAACTACGTGGCCTTTAGGAGATTTCATGCTTTTTGCCTATCGACGAGATAATTCACCTAGGGATAGAGTGCGTTAGTCGCCGTTAGATAAATCTATTGACCTCGGGAGAGGCGGTAGAATATATTAGCAATCTCCACCTTCAATAAATTGGGAAAATTATTTATTACGGATAATCGAGAGTAAATTCGGATAAACTAAGGTGGATTCAGAACCCTAGACTTATTTATCATTTGATTTCTTTTATCCAAGATATTGTTTTCTTCTGCTTAGACTTTTAGTATTTCTTTTCGTTATTAATCGCAAAAACCCAACTTCGTTTGTTCAAATAAAATTGGAATACGAAAACATCGGTAGTTAGAAATAAAATCCTCGTGGGAACGATACTCTACTTATCACTTTATTACTTGTAAACGATGACGTGCACTTGCGTGTAGGAAATATCGCAACAGATACAACATATTCATACACATATATGATGACATTAATCTCATTGACTAGTACAAGTATAAAACTTGCCTCAAACCGAAGGCGAGAAGATACTTCCACGATAAACGTCCTTAATGAAATTATCGGCTGCTCGAACAACCTTGAACAACACAAATACCAACAATTCTCTTAATACACGAATCAAGCATGATCACAACCAACTCAAAAGTCGATACAACAATACCCGAAACTCATTGGGGCATTTAAACAAACGCGTTGTAAACAATCTCCAATTGTTTACAACCAAAACTCAATTACATCCGAAACCAACTTCCAATGAATGATTCAATCCAACAAAACCTCATGAATATTATCAATAATCCAATAGGAATACTTAAATCGGGATTTCAACAACATCTAGTCGAAACCCCAAAATATTCCAAAGTCAACACCAAGGGTTTCTTGAAAAAAATCCTCAATGAATCATAAATTCCGAAAATTACTCCAATGAATCCGTAGCAATACATGTATCCAAGATAGATAATCCATATCTAACATTTTCCAACATAATATTGAGTTAACACGAAGAGATCGAAAGCAAAACACCCAAGATCCGAAATTCTAGATCAAAGAATCATTACCTTGATTTGGAGTGATGAAACTGATTAGATGATGATTAATCCAACTTAGGAGCTTGAAGATGATGCTAGAGATTGCAGCATGAAAAGACCTTTCCGAATCGCCCAAGCTCGCCCGAAATGGTTGAGAAATGAAGAAATGACGAAGGTTGGACTGAACTGTCTTATTTATACTGTCCCAGCTTAGCGCACGCTATGACCTGATATTTAGCGTGCGCTAGCGGTTTACTGGGCAGTCCAGTGAGCTCTGAAATGCCTCGTTAGCGTGCGCTACGACTTGGTATCATGCGCTAACACCTTACCGATAGCGTGCGTTAACCCAAACTGTTAGCGTGCGCTAAATGATGTCTGATACTCAAAAACTGAAGTCCAGAACCTACTGTCCTCTGCCTTGCACGCGTTAGCGTGCGCTACCAATGTGACTTAGCGTGCGTTACCAGCACAGTTAGCGTACACTACTTACCACTCGTAGCATGCGCTGCGAAGTTCCCAAATCAGTCCAGTACCTTCTGGACTGTCTGCCTCACTTGCGCTAGCGTGCGCTAATACTGAATCATAACATGCGTTACCTGCACCCCATTAGCGCGCGCTAACCAGAATGTGTAGCGTGCGCTACCTCTCAAACTGAAATTTAAAACATGATGATGATGATGACAATAATCTCGGCTCGATCTCAAACAGTGATGAATGACGAATAGCAACTGATATGCGATTCCAAAGTACGCCGAACAATGGTCACGACTGAATGAACATGAATGATGAATGGGTATTACTGAGTGAAAAAAAATTCTAAGTGACAGTTACTGAGTGATGATAAATGAATTCACAACCGGGTATTACACATATATCCTTATATCATAACTTGGCCGAATGCATAAACCGTACAATATTATCTCTATAATTATGGTTCGTACTTTAATCCAAGTTGAGTACGTCAACTAGTATCGGTACTAATCACTCGACATTCACCGACATATGTATGTATTTATCTATATACATGTATACATATATATATATATATACACGCATATCTTTATTCATACATATATTTAACATATAAATATATATGTATATGTATATTCATAAAATAATTAACACACTTCGGCAACAATGATTTCACGTAGTTATAATTCATATATCAAGGTACTTGCCTTGGTAATCTCTCGCGAATACTCCGAAAATAGGGTCGATTGGGAAAAATCCGGAACTCTAATGAAAACGACGAGCGGAAAGGCTCAACACCAGATTTTCGTAGGTAATTTGTCCCTAATATCCTATCATCAAATAAACAATCAATCACACGAGGCAAATCATCGCAAAACGTCCAAGTATCCCTCTGCAGCATTTCCACGGACACCTTGAAGGCGTCAACTTGGAACTCATATAAACGACGAATCGGTAATTATAAAACCGTTGAAACATGATGAAATTGATAGAATACAACTTAATCTACAATTATCCATCAGTAATCTAAGTTAATATGGATCGAACAGATAAAATCTATCAAGATCCCCAACTTTCCCAAAGTTTAGATTTTAGGAAAAACTAACCTTGATTCGGTCGATTGAAGGATGTTATGGAATGATCAATCAATGATATGAACTCAGGAACTTCATGGATTTGTTGTTCAACAACATGCCTCCTTGCTCTCAAAACCTCTAGCCGCGGAAAGAAAAGAAGGAAATGAAAAATGGGTGGAAAACAGGGCTGCTCGGTCAAATATATAGGCAGACCGCCCTAGCGTGCGCTAGCGGGCCGGCCTTGGTCCAGTCCAGAGGCTCCTGGACTGATCCCCTCGCCCAGGTAGCGTGCTGGCTGCCGAGTAGCGTGCGCTACGCCTTCCGGTTAGCGCGCGCAGCGACCGGCCGTAGCTTGCGCTACCAGCCAACCCTCTGGAGTCCAGAACCTCAGAGGCCTCACTGCCCGGCCCAGGTAGCGTGCGCTGGCTACCGAATAGCGTGCGCTACGCGTGCAGAAGCGTGGCATGCCTCTCGACTTGATGGCGTGCGCTATGCCGATCCTCGCGCACCCATCCGGCGGCCGCTAGCTGCAGTGCGGTTCTGCCGCAACCATCCGGCCGCGCCAGTGCGGTGCAGTTCTCGCGCAATCGCCGGCGCCGCCTTGCCGTGGCCTGACGAATTGATTCCCAAAAACGCACGAAACGAACACGACGAAACGTTCGCGGACAACAACATCGATCCGAAATGAAAATAATATACAACAAATCACCACATATGGCCATAAACACAAAATCGAATGTCGAGAAAAATAATACCAACGCTCGACAACCGGGAAATTTCCGGTCTAAAAAAAAAAGAAAAATTCGAATTAATCAGGATAAAAATCTCGGATATTACATTCTACCCCCCTTAAAATAAGTTTCGTCCCGAAACTTAAAATAGAGAGCGGCGGAACAATCAAGGAACTAACTACTTTGCTCAGCCCCAAAACGTCACGAGCAATGCGCGAACGCGAGAATCCTTGAAATACAATGAGCTGACTAAGCAAGCATCTGGTACGTGAGTCGAGGCGATAAAATATATGTGAACATGAGAAGTCGAGGTGGAGGAGTATAAATTTGGAGACAAAAGCTCCAAGAGTAAAGAAAATCACAAAACGGCTCAGACGTCCTGAAACCATGTTTCGAGCTCGACCAACCACATCCAAGTTCATAATACATTTGAAAATGTTAATTGCACGTGTGGGAATAATAGTTTTGAATAAAATTCGCAAGGATTAAGTTCAGATGTGGAACGACCACAATAATCCATGGAGTCTGACAAAACAAATCTGAAATTCATTCGGAAGACGGTAGGCTGGGTAGAACATGATAGTTTAAAATCGTCGAGAGGATCACAATTGAATTATCAACAATGAAAGGTCATACAATATCGGAAATACTAAGAAAAGTACGGGTAATACACCCCCCATACTAAAAAGACATTACAACCCCAAAACTTAGAACAACAAGAGTTGGGAACGTAAAGCAATGAAATGAAAAACTGTAACACCCCCAAGATATTCGAGGAGAATTACAGCGCCGTGGACCCCTACATGGGACCCACCAGGCTAACACAAGAAAACACCACTCGACTAACCGCCTCGGTTAGCAAGGAAACAATTGTTAACAATAAGAACATAAAACAACACGTCCGGTACAACCGGCATAAATAACATCAACCGACAAATACAGTAACTCCAACGAAGACCAATCACAATCTGAAAGGAAAAGCCTAAGTACTCGCGAGTACAATCTATAAGTTTACAATTTGGAAAACATCCACATCAAAAGAGACAGTAAGAAATAACAAGACTCGATTGCACATGTCAACAACCTTGGCCGACATCCTCGTACCATCCCAGCGCCCGCTCGTCTAGCTGAACATAACCTGAAATCCATAACAAGAATTTCCCCGACAACGGGTCCCCATAGGGGTTAGCAATTACGCTAGTACAAGTATTCAAGGCAAACCAATCGCTTACACATTTCATAGTACATGCACCAATATCATTTCGAAAACCAAAACAAGACATGTCTTTTCCGGAAAACATACAGTCCACAATTAGCCTTGAGAACAGGGCGGCAGCATACATTCTCACTCGAGGTCTCATAGGGACCCTACCGAGTTGCCTACAATTACAGAAAAACAAAACTACGCACACGCTATGCCGTGAGAACAGGGCGGCAGCATACATTCTCACTCGAGGCCTCACAAGGACCCTAACGAGTTGGCTAGCGGTACGAAACTCGTGAAATCCAGGGCGGCAGCATAGATTTCCCTCCTTGACCCCGTCGGGCCAACACAAGGTGAGTTACACACAAATAATATACATCACCATTTCATGTTAAGCTTAAAGGTTTCCAAAAATACTTGCCTTGAATTATTGACGACGCAACGAACGGAAAGGAAAGTCACCGGCGAACGCTAGGAACCAATAAAACCGAACCTAACGATTCGAAGAATACAATCACAACCATTTCTAAATGAATACGGAATTGGAATACACCCGAAAACCCGCCTACGATTTATGTATATTCGTATATAAACAACAACGAGGGCGGACCACAACCAAACCCTCTCGATTTCGTAAAAATCACGAAATATACCATGAATCCGTAGGGAAACTAAGAATACCAACAAGATTAATCATATTCATCATTAATTAATCAACAAAACGGAACGAATCGGACAAAAACACGAAAACCCCTAATTTTACCAAAAGTAGGGTTCTAAAGATCTAACCTTGATTCGCTGGATCAAGGGATGATATCGGACGGATTATTGATGATATAACCTCAAGAACTCCATGGATATGTTGTTAAACAACATGGCTTCAAGCATAGAACACGCCCAGCTGCGGAAGAGGAGAATAAGAAGGTGAAAAATGGCAAGAAAAACGTCTGCAGGGCCTTAAATAGGCTGACAGACTCGACCGTGTCCGCCTGACACGGTCGTGGCGCGCAGCTGGCCGGCAGGGACTCGACCGTGTCCTGCTAGACACGGTCGCGCCGCTGAGGGGCCTACCGATAGTGACCTGTCCGCGGCGCTCGGCATTGACTCGACCGTGTCCTGGAACACGGTCGGGCCTCTGGGCAGTCGGTTCCGGCTTATCCGGAAGAGTTCGGCTCGGCCGTGCCAGGCGACACGGTCGGGTCCTGAGGCAGAGACTTCTGGCTTATCCGGACGAGTACGGCACGGGCCGTGTCGGACGACACGGCCGGGTCCTGAGACAGAAACTCCGGCATTTCCGGACGAGTACGGCACGGGCCGTGTCGGACGACACGGCCGAGTTCGGCCGGCAGTGACCGGCCAATAACGAGCGGGTGAGCTAAAATGAACATAACTCTCTCGTCCGGACTCCGATTGACTCACCGTTTGAACCATTGGAAAGCTAACTCGATTCTCTATAATATTGCAAAGATTCAGAATTTTTGGAGTTACCAAAAATTAATGGTGATCTAACAAAGTCGAACTCATACTTAGAAAAGTCGTTTAGTAATCCTGAATTCAACAAAACGACACCGAAACCCGAACCTGAATACGAACCGAAGATACGGTTACGAAGTACTCACAAAGACGAATCTAAGAGCTAGTAGGACACATGATTCCGACCACCCGAAGGCTCGAAATTCGACAACGGAAGGTAATTACCCCAAACTTTGGGAAATTACGAAAATGGCCCAAATGCCCGAAAATCACCATACGACAACGAATAATCAAACCGAAGCTCACAACACGTATAACGACGTTAAATGAACTTACGAAAAACCCCAAACGATAGTTTCGAACGAGATTCGCAAGAACCGAACTCAAGCGCGGAAAAGTCGCTAAAAAGCACGGAACTCAACAAAGCAGCACCGAAACGAACTCGGATGACAAAAAGTGCAGAATTAAATATTCTCCGAATGACGAAACGGTCATTATAGAGTTGTCAAAACGAACTTCCTCCGAAAAAAGAAAATTACCGAAATTCGAAATTGCGGATATTACATTCTACCCTCCTTAAAAGAAGTTTCGTCCCGAAACTTAAAACAAGTAGGGGGGAGCAATATACCCGCCAGGAAAACTCGACGAGATACACCAAAAACAGAAAACTCGCGCCCAACGGCGAAATGCTGCAAGAAACGCAAAGAGACATACGGCGTGAAAACACGCTCCACGACGACCAACACAATGTCGCCGTTAGGGATACAATAAAACCAACAAATGACAAGCGTCATCAAACGGATAATATAGCCAAGTCAATTATCCGACAATCACAAAACACAACGAACGAAAGTCAGTATGATTGACCAACCCAACGGTACATCAATCGAAACGCGAGCCAATCGCTGAACTAATACTGAATTCCACCGCCCAAGGGTTGGAAGATCGAAAACGAGACTAATTTCCCAAACTTAAGGGAATTAGGAAAGAGCCTGAATGCTCAACGATCACAAAACGAGAACAAAAACTGAACAAACAAACGATCGAGACAACAAAAATCGAACAATCATGTCCGAAACACGAAGGATAATAAAACTCAAACAACAACTCCCAGGATGATCTGGTGAGAACTACAAGGAATGCATTCCCATAAGATCCACAGGATAGGGAATAGCGATTGAAAAGTCACAGCGACAAACGAGTTATTCCAAAACAATACCACACTCGTTCGATCAACAAAAGCAAGGGATAGGGAAAGTTCAGAAATGTCAACGAACATAAACGAGTCGACAGAGTCGAAAATACAGAAGTTCCAAATCCGATCCACTTCGAATAAAAGAACTAGTAGAACCAAAAGATGTTACTTCAGAACAAGGTTCACAAGAATCGAACCGAACTCGGAAAAGTCACAGCGATAACCAGATCGACCCAAAACAAGATCACAGCTCGTTCGAATGATGATCCCGAAATACAAAAAATGTTCGAGACGGTATCAACGAACACGAGCGAATCGATAGACTCGGAGGAAGAGAAAATACGTAAGTCAAAATAGTATGGGTAGTATCCCGACCTCATCCACGAAATTCACAAAAACAGAGCAAGGTAACAAGACATTAAACAACCGACACATAACTAACGATCACCGATGCACACGGTCATACCAAACCAAGCTCTAACAGCTCGCACATGCGCGACAACGTAGAAATCACTACGAGGCGGCAACATTCGACACTAACATCCCACCTCTCACAACAAATGCGTGGCAACGCTTCGACGTTCATGCCACCAATCTGATCATACTCGGGAGCAAACATCATAACGATAACGCGAACATCATACATATATACCCATCCCTCAAACGGGAATGGATAGGTTTTAAAAACGAAAACCTCATTTTGAAAATAATTTAGAAGAACACCGGTTGATCTTGAGTATCACCTTTCAAAAAGTATAAACGTGAAACATCGTTATCGAGACTTTGGAGAACCATTTCGCATTTGATAAAAATGAGGACACTTTCTCTTAGTGAAAACTTTCAGAATATTCGACCCTCGGGTCTAAATAAAAGTGTTTCTAAAACATTGAAAATATCTCAAAGCATTTTGGTCCTCGAGGTAGAAGAATTTTGAAACGTGTTGTGGCACCTTGTATGTACTACGAGAAAATAATTCATTTTAAAAGTACGTCTCGAAATTTATTTTCTAAGATACTCAAGGTTTTTCAGAAGTACAATAGGCCAAAATGCCCAGAATTCACACTTGTCAATATTCACTTAAACACATCATAGCACACTCATTAAATCGTTCACAATCAAGACAGTGATATACAATCCCTAGGATATGCTTAACAACATCGTTAAAACAACGATCGGTTTATCAAAACCGGATGGAAAACGACATCAAGAACAAAACTCCAAAAAGTCAACTCTAGGGATTCAAGAAAAATTGCCTGGATTCGGAGAAGAAGAATGGATTAGATGATGTTAAAAATCATCTAGGATACTCCAAAACACCTTTGGATGGAAGAAAAAAAAATCAGCCCCCAATGCGAAACCTAGTCGCTACGTCTCAATCTCATGGAGGAAGAAGAAAAATGAAGAAAAATGCAACTTCTAGACTGGTGTCCGGTATTTATACTGGACACAATTAGCGTGCGCTAATCATTAAGGTTAGCGTGCGCTATCACGGCACCAAACAAAACTAGACCAAAAATACACTTGTTAGCGGCGCTAATCCCAAGTGTTAGCGTGCGCTAACGAGAACTTCAAACCAGTCCGGTAGTTCTGGATCGCTCAACTACTGAGTAGCGTGCGCTATTCTCCCTTTAGCGTGCTACCAACGTACTCGCGCGCGTAAGCCGTAAAGCGTAGCGCGCGCGCTAACGATTCACAATGACAACAACGTAACATATCATAAAATTACATGCCGTAAACCCTTCTCACAAGGATTTACTGTGCTAAGCATGATTTCCCATCTCATTTCGAAAATGCTAAAAAGACCAATGACGGTGATATTTTCCGAAACTCAAAAACTCATTTGTCAAACCATCATGAAATATTCAAGGCCAAAATGCCAAAACTTGATTCAAGGAATCGGTTTTACGAAATAAAACTCGGTTGCAAAATCTCGAAAGCCGTTTGAAAGAACTCACGCAATGGATAAAATACGATGCGAAAATACATCAAGGTGATTTACACTCCTCGTATAAACCAAATACGAGAGTCTAATAAACACATATCGTGAAATCAAAATCCATAGAAGGATTCCATCATTCAATCGACTAATCATACAAATAACTCGTGTCACACGAGGCACAACACAAGGAAGGGAGTTTTACATCCATAGGTCGCACGTAAGTGACTACCGCCCTTTGATACTAATCACGACCAATGATCTCAAACGATGCGTCGCGATGCGACTAAGTCAGACAAAATCCGACGAGACAAAACTCAACCAACACAACTTGGCTCGACACCAGGTTTTCCTGTGCTAACTGATTTTAAAATCGTATACTCGAGTTATTCGAAAATAAAACCGATAAGTTAAAAATCGTTTTCAAGACCCTTTTAAACACGACAAGGGCTTAACAGTGGTAGCATTTTATAAAATGTCCTAAACACTTTTATACACGACCTTTAAATACCGACACAAGGTTTTATTTGAAAATACAAGGTGGCTCGCCCAAATTCATGTCACTTTTCAAAACCCACAATACGATCAAGTCTAAGAAATTTCAAGCATGCACGCCGCATGTATTATTATTAATAGAAACACATTGGTTGTAAATAATAATAATTAGCCAAGTACCAACAATTCGACACACTCATATACGACATTCAAAATCACCGATTCAAAAAGCGCAACTCGGAAATACTAATTCCAAGCATATGTCAAACTATCTCTTCAAGTTTAACAGCGTAACCAAAGATCACCGATTTGGACATATGTCGAAACCAGCTATGTGAGTTTCTGAACAAACTCTGCCATCAATACCTATACCGGAACATATCAATGTTCAAAACTTCTACATCATACTGCACCCTTCGGTGTCCAACTCATCGGTACATTCGGCTCAACATACATTTAGTATATCGCAATTACCAAACACAGATTTCATCACACAGCAAAAGACTAGAGAGTCAAGCCCTCTCACAATATATCACGGAGCAAAACTCGGATCTTTCGATCACCAACGATCCCACCAATGCTAGGAAGTTTAGCGATGGAAGGCTCGCAAAACGACAAGCGGTCAAGCCCAGAACGGCGCACACACTCCAGAGAGATAAAGGACTGCGCAATACTAGAATCAAAAGTACACGAACCGGATGGATCGAAAAAACAACTCGACGATAAGTACGAGAGAGACAATCACAGTTCAAGAAGTGGAAATACAATACGAGAAAACAAGAGGATCGAGTAAGGAAAACTTACAAGCGCTGGATGTACTGAGATGTCGGCAGCGGTGTGACAATGTGCAAAACAAAACGCAAATAGACCCAAATTAACCGACAAGCCTAGGTATCCATAAACCTAGAGCTCTGATACCATTTCTGTAACACCCCCAAGATATTCGAGGAGAATTACAGCGCCGTGGACCCCTACATGGGACCCACCAGGCTAACACAAGAAAACACCACTCGACTAACCGCCTCGGTTAGCAAGGAAACAATTGTTAACAATAAGAACATAAACAACACGTCCGGTACAACCGGCATAAATAACATCAACCGACAAATACAGTAACTCCAACGAAGACCAATCACAATCTGAAAGGAAAAGCCTAAGTACTCGCGAGTACAATCTATAAGTTTACAATTTGGAAAACATCCACATCAAAAGAGACAGTAAGAAATAACAAGACTCGATTGCACATGTCAACAACCTTGGCCGACATCCTCGTACCATCCCAGCGCCCGCTAGTCTGGCTGAACATAACCTGAAATCCATAACAAGAATTTCCCCGACAACGGGTCCCCAGAGGGGTTAGCAATTACGCTAGTACAAGTATTCAAGGCAAACCAATCGCTTACACAATTCATAGTACATGCACCAATATCATTTCGAAAACCAAAACAAGACATGTCTTTTCCGGAAAACATACAGTCCACAATTAGCCTTGAGAACAGGGCGGCAGCATACATTCTCACTCGAGGCCTCATAGGGACCCTACCGAGTTGCCTACAATTACAGAAAAACAAAACTACGCACACGCTATGCCGTGAGAACAGGGCGGCAGCATACATTCTCACTCGAGGTGTAACACCCCCAAAACCGACCGGGAATATTACAGCGCCGTGGGCCCCATATAGGAACCCACAAGGCTAAAATCATTTTCGCAAACGTTTAAAAATGTCAAAAAGCCCTTTGAAAGTACACACACACGCACAGCGGATAAAAACACAGTTCAAAGAATATCGAAAGCCATTTAGAAACATACACACACAGCGGATGAAACATAATTAAATACATTTGCAGCGGAATTATAAAAACCAGAAAGAACACTCGAATCCCAACAACTACGCCATAGCCAGTATCACCGGAATGCTCATCCCTTCACGACCGCTACTCGCTCGAACTCCGAGTGTAATACCCCCAGATCCGACCGGGAATATTACAGCGCCGTGGGCCCCGAGATGGAACCCACAAGGCTGAAGGAAATTTTTGAAAACATTTACAAACGCCCAAGAGGCTAACGACGGTATTATCTATTAAAAACATTCGAAGATTTATAAAACTCGTTTATCAAACCGTCGTAAAAACTCATTTGAAACCACAAGGCCCAAAATGCCAAAACTCAACAGTTTAAAAACATACGTTAAGCTATCGCTTACACGTACCGACAGAACAAATTTAGAAAACGATTTCCCAAAGTAACCTAAGTTACCAGGTACCAATAGGTCATTTAAAAATACTCACGCAGCGGAAAAGACAAACAACTTAAAATACTCTAGCAGCGGAATACAGCGACTGATCAGAAACTCAATACACAAATACATGTCCTAGACAGTATCCTCCGGGAAGCTCATCTCTTCACGACCGCTACAAGCTCGATACTCCAAGAACCTAAAAAGAAATCCCACGACGGGGTCAGCCATAATATCCAGCAATGATAACCGTCACATCACATTAATAATTACATACCAATGAGAATGCAACATAAGAATACGACCAACGTAATCTTACCGCCATAACTTTGCTTACTCAAACAATTCCCATCAGAATAACCATTATCACATTACACATCCTGTACTCGATTAACCAATAAACTCGAACATAATATCTGTATTGTACCTCAACAATACTCAAGATTCTTAAACTGTCATAACCAACTCACGATATGGAAATATACCAGTTCTGACCAATACGATCCCTCAAATAACATCATCAAATCCCAAGACGATAACCGTTTGTCCATCAAGGACAAATACCAAAAGAAATATAGAACATACCTCGAGATACGAAATACCATTACCATCACGTCAGTCTAATCCGAGATCAGATCAACACAACCTACGGACATGGTCCTAACACAAGACCTACAAATGCATACTCATATGACAACGTCAATATGATCACAACAATAACGACAATGTATACTTATGGCAAACCCATAATATACATATGCACAACAACAATACATATGGTAATCCAACGATCCAGTAAGACACAGCTATAGATTCCCATGATGATCCCGTCGGACCAACACATGGTGGCATTACCTGTCCAGCGATCCAGCGCACACAGCTATAGATTCCCATGATGATCCTGTCGGACCAACGCATGGTGGACATATGACAACAATGCAAAACTGCACAGAACATGTAACACCCCCAATCCACTCAGGGATATTACACGCCGTAGACCCTCTCCTCGAGGATCTACCAGGCTGGTAAAAACGTTTAACATCTCGACAATGCCTTCAAGGCTACAATGACTCAGTAGACCGATTTGGTCTTTCCACAAATACATACAACTCATGCCCACGCAGGGGACAAAATACAACTACACCCGTACAACGGGAACAATACAGCAGCGGAAAATAAAGTACAACTAAACCAACACACGATGTATGGTTCCTCATGTGATTACTATCGATCATCTTTCATCATCCTTCGTGCCGACCCTGTGTTATGCTCCAAAACCTGAATGCAAAAACAGACATCCACCCCCCGAATACTCGGGGGTTAGCAAAACTCCACTATTTTGCTAGTGCAAGAACAAAGTGCAAATACGAGCCATACAATTCACATTCCACGAATAACAATAACCAGGAATCCTCAAAGATCCAAACAAAACGAAGAGTACTTCCCGAGGCAAGAGTTTGAGAAAACCTTTCAAAATCGAAATATCATAAATCAATGGAAATAATTTATAAAACGGTTTAGAATGCCATCGAGAGTTTTAATAGAAAACAATTTAGGATTATCAAATCCTACTTTTCAAAATCCACAAGACAAAAGGGGTCATCGCCCCAAAGTTTACTTTCCGTAAAATAACCTTTACCAAACCATTGGGATTTTAGCCCCAAACCCGTCAAATGACCTTTACAAAACCATTGGGATTTTAGCCCCAAAACTCATCAACTCACAGTACACAAGAACGACCACAAGGTTCGTCTCCCAACATCAAAATCCACAAATAAGGGATTTAAAACATAAACAACAAAGTACTCTAGAGCCATCCTAGCCAAGTAGGCCAAACGAACAACTTACCTCTTACACACTTAGTCAATGCATGCAAATGAAAACCGTTCAAAAGTACTCATTTCCGGAAATGCCAATATCAAATCACATTTGTAAAATGCACCACAATTAACCGTCGATCCACACCTCTGTGGACCCCTACCGAGACCCCGTCGGATCTAACCCGTAGTGGTTAAAAGCAAAGCTCGTCGATCCACACCTCCGTGGACCCCTACCGAGACCCCGTCGGATCTAACCCGTAGTGAGCATACACACACACACACGTTACTCATGCAATACTAACATGCTAAGAATGTAAGTTCATTAAGAATACTCACTAGAGATGGCCATTAACTCGACACCATTATCAAACTCTTCAAAAATAAATAACAAGATTAAATACGGAATACACGATTCCATAACTTAAACAATAGGAGTATCATCATAAAATCCTTCAACGTTCAAAATAACCAAATCATAATCAATTCTCAAAACACCGTTCACAAATCACACTCGTTTTGAAAGAAAGCCTTTAACGAGGCCAAACCGAAATCCTTTGAAACTTCATTTCAAATAACCAAACAAACACATCAAGACGACCACCGATCATCATATCCATAAAACGAGAAAAGTATGGGCAAGGTACTTGCCTCGAAATCGGCACGCAAGTATCCCGAAGAACACGGCTCCACCGGAAAGCTTCAAAACGCCCGGTGCTTTCGAAACGGAAGACGACGACGAACGGAAGGGTTCAACACGGTTTATTCGCACGAAACACGACCCTAACATCATACAATTAATAAATCAACGATCATACGATGAATAATAATCGTAGAACGCCCGAAAACCCCTCTATGACATTCTACCGGACACCTTCAAGGCGTCGATCC
Organism: Orobanche coerulescens; assembly: GCA_033398695.1. NCBI lineage: Eukaryota > Viridiplantae > Streptophyta > Magnoliopsida > Lamiales > Orobanchaceae > Orobanche > Orobanche coerulescens. Next base: position 94,531,220 of record CM065803.1, read on the forward strand.
AGAACTTGACCAAAACAACGAATCGATACGATCCAACCATGGAATAACAAGGTAAATGATATAATACATCTAAATAATCATCAATCCATCATAATCCTAAGTTAAATCGGATTAATCGGACGAAAACAACCAAAACACCCAAATTCCCCAAAACTAGATTTCTAGGAAATCGACGGATTCGGTAGATCGGAGGGTGTTATAGGATGGATGATTGATGATATGAACTCCAAAACTTCATGGATTGATTGTCCAACAACATATCTCCATGATTTACCAAGCTCCAGCCGCGGAAGAGAAGAAAACCTAGTGAAAATGGATGAAGAAAACGTCTGCAGGGCCATAACAGATCGCATGTGCCGCGGCTCAGCGAGTGTGCCGCGGCACAGCCCAAAAATGGCTCCAGTGGTCGGCGGTGCCGCGGCTCGGCCGAGTGTGCCGCGGCACCCTGATCAGTTTGGCGAAAAATGCCACAGAGTGTGCCGCGGCCGCCACTGTGCTGCGCCTGTGGACTGCTCGGCGAAATCGCTGATCACGCCGGCCGTGACTCGGCCGTGGTTACCGAGCACTACCGGCCGTGACTCGCCAGCGGCCATGACTCGCCGGCCAACTCCGACGGCCCAACGACCCCGAAATCCGAACACGAATACGAATCGATGATACGATTCTGACGTACTCGCAAAGACGAATCTAAGAGCTAAGAGAACACACAATTCCGACCACCCGAAGGCTCGGAATTCAACAACGGAAGTAATTACCCAAAACTTTGGAAAATTACGAAAATGGCCCAAAACGTCCGAAAATCACGATACGCGATCGAAACACCAAACCAAAGCTCACAACATGAATAATAACATTAAATGAACTTACGAGAAACTCGAAACAACAGTTTCGGACGAGATTCGCAAGAATCGAACTCAAGTGCGGAAAAGTCGCTAAAAAGCTCGGAACTCAACAAAACGATACCGAAACGAACTCGGATGACAAAAAGTGTAGAATTAATCATTCTCAGAATGACGAAACGGTCATGAGCGAGTCGTCAAAACGGACTTCAGCCGAAAAAAAAATTTACCGAAAATCGAAAATTGCGGATATTACAGAACAACAGTGCACAATACACGACAACAACAATGCACAAATGCATGACAACAACGATACACGAATGTATCACGACATGATCGACACAAATGACAGAAATGATTAAAATACTTGCTCCGAGTCCTTCGAGAGCAATCTCGATGTCTAAACCATCACTAACCATTATTCTGAATATTCACCGATCCAAAACATCACGGACGGTAGATAATTCACGTTTTGTCAATACCATGATGTATCCTCGATAACAAGTATACCAACGACAATTGTAAATCATATACATTATGATTTAAATTCCCGAAACTCGAATACCACCTATAATTCCAAATCTCCTGTGATTACGATTATAAACATTGCTATACGAATTATAAACGAATGAAACTGAAACCATTCATTAAATATTATAAACTGAGCAAGTAATAACTTGCCTCGATACCGATACGATGATGAAGCCGCTACCAGTCACAATGCCTTCATCTATGAGCTCCTCGGCCCCGACCAACGCAATTCACGAACGTACTCGAACATGACCGCAACATACGGTTATACTCACCGATCAATAATCTCAACCTATTGAAATAATCGATTAACATACAATCCGATAACGATCAATAACCGACATAGCCAACCAATCAAACTCAACGGCTCAACAATACCTCAATCATACACAAAACCAAACAATACAACTCAAACCAATCAAACACGAATTCAAGACAACACTACGATTCCACATTCAATCTTAAATACTTACAAGTTTCCTCCTTGTATATTCGTAATAAAACCAATTACCGATTATCATCATCAATCCGGACAATCCGATTAATTATAGATAATCATATTCCAAGAGTTCCACAACTTATTCCGAAATCACATTCAAAGTCCCCAAACGGCATAATCCGATGTGTTCTAACATCTAAACAATCCTTATTCACAATTCAAGGGGTATGTAATCATGTTCTTCAACATATACACTTCTCATAACATCATGGATTTCAACAAACTATCAAGAACATTGAGATTACTACGATTCCACAATCATAACGACATAATCAAGGTATTTGATCATCAATTCATTATCCTCCCTTAACAAAATTCCCATAATTACCAAGAATAATCATAACACAATCTATTCCATCACCATTCATACGAAAACATGTAGAATTTCCCAAGTTCTACTCATTGAGGCATTTCATCGAACACTATGAAGGCATAATCCAATTCAATCATTTTAACGAAGAAATACTCGAATTTGTTCCACAAAACTTCAAGAGTATTGAATGATTACGAGATTACAACAAAGTTCCATCAATAATCTGAACCAAAACGAATCAAATCGGCCAAAACACCAAGAAACTCCAAGAATATCCAAAAACAAGTGTTTAGGTGTTCTTACCTTCGATCCGGATGGAAGATGATGTTAATCCATGATTCCAACTTCCAAAACATGTTGCTACATGATGTTCTTACTCAAATCCATCAACTTTGCTGAAGAAATCGCGAGAGGAACGAAGAAAAATGAAAAATGACAAGGGTGACTCGGTCCAGGCCTTATATAGGCCGAGACCTGCCGGCCAGTTACGTACATAACCGGCGGGTCCTTAAGTACGTAGCCGGACGACGCGCCTAACCTTCGCCCATTTCGCCGGCACTTTACGCACGTAATCGGCACTGCCACGACGTAACGGCACTTACGGCCGTAATCGACACCGCCTTACGTACGTAATCGGCCGATCCTTACGCCCGAGTCACCGCGACCGGGATCGCCACCCTCGCGAGTCACCGCCACCATGCTCGGCCACCGCAGTCCTCTCGGCCACGACTGCCACCCACCCCGTAACGCACGTAACACTCATTCCGCTGCGCACGTTACACGACGCTGACTTGCTACAAGATATACTCGTATTACGTACGTAATACACCCTGTATAACGTACGTAACTCCATCCGTTGACTCACCTGTCCACATCTGCGCCGAAAGCCGCCGACACCGGGCCCAACTGTCCGATTCCTCTTGTTACGTAGGTAATGTCTCGGCCATAACGTACGTAACTCTTATGATTTAGCGTACGTAAGTCTTCAACATTAGCGTACGCTAAGTATTCCATACTTAGCCAATTTCAACTGTTACCGCCTGTCTCGACATACCGAAAACACATATACACTTACTGAATACATATACTGAATCCAATAACATCCTTATACGATATACTCTATATCGAAAGTACGATAACCTGATACACAATATCCTCAATTGCAACTGTCGACCAGATACGACAATTATACCGATATTGACATCTCAGTCCTTTATATATTTATTTTATCCATACTGTACAGATTCCACGCTGTACAATATAACTCGGATAAAATAATATCAAACAACAGTAGTAGAAATTCTGGATATTACATACTACACCACTTAAAATAAGTTTCGTCCTCGAAACTTGAAATCCGTCATAAAAGAAACAAACTGTTCAACTAAAATATCCCAAAACCATCACGACACGATCAATCATCATCATTCTGAATAGCCAAAACCGCATACTTACAAATACGCAGGTCGACGATCTCCGGAGATACTAGCAAGCGATCTCACTGTATAGCCTCAATACGCTTACAATCACAATTCCATGAGTCTCAACAAAATTATATCAGCGTCAGATGAAATAATCTATCCATGACAAATCCTGTTTGCCTGATCGCATGATCAAGTTCCAATTTTGATAAGACAAATAATATCCGATATATCTGTGAAACAACTGTCCAAAATAATGACAACTAATCTCAAATCATCGACACAAGATTCGAACACTCAGATGATCACCAACAATGATCAACAATCAACCGAATTTATCATCGACATGATAAATTCCAATATGACCAACCAGAGGTCAAAACACAATCGAAAATATCATCAACGTGATAAACTCCAATATGACCAACGAAGGAGCAATAATAATCAGGAATACCCTCACACGGTAAATTCCAACACGATACACACAGAACCATAGAGACATATATACGGACGAATAAAGTTCTCAAAACGACACACCAATCACATACCGTGGATCTCAATAAACATACTGATCGGTGAGCATATTCCTTGGCATACGAACAACCAATCAAGTCGATTTAAAATAACCAATCATACCTGGAGTGGAAACGACCGCTCGACATCTAAAACAACCAACATGGGGTCACCATCCCCAAATCTACAAAAGAAATCATTCAAAATCATTATGGTAAAGTCACAATATTACCATACCAATGGAATCACATAGCACATATGCCCCAGTTTCACAAAATCCAAAGTTCCAAAATTATATTATATGCATGATTCTACAACATACGGCATATTTCTCTTATACGATAAATCAATCGATCATCCTTGCATAACCAAATGACCATACCAAAGTTCGGATCCCTTTTCATCGCACCATAGGAATGTCATAACCAGTTCGTGAGTCACACTCACAACTTCACCATAATATGGAATATACACTAAATGCGTATGGTTATTAATCATATTTTCAAAACCAGTTTGAAATCATATAGTCTCGTCAAGAGGACAAATTTTCGAAAATTCTTTCAAAATTTTCAGAACTCAAAACATAAATTTTTGGTAAGACTGCAAAATCAATTTTCGAACCAACCGGCTCGCTCGTGTCAAGTTCTTGATAAAAATTCTTTTCAAATACACACGATTAAATAAAATGGGATTTATGCAAATGCTTGACCATATCCATACTCCTGTATACCAATTCAGCTTGTCACCAAATTCACTGATATTCCATCGGAAAACCACACGATGAAATTCCAAAATCTTAATATATAGACTCTGATAAAAGTCTTCCTCCACCTACTACTCGCAACGTCAATCTTTAATCCATCCTGGATCACCTCAAATATGATATGACAAAACGTTGAAACAATTCAACAAATCAAACACGGCGAAAGACTTCCCGAGAATTTCCATTTGAACCAATAAATCAAAACCCCGAAAGGTAGTGATAAAGTAGATAAACAATTGATAACGTATTTTACAAATCTGGGAGTTTTAGAAAACAGAAAGTCTTTTGAAACATTAGGGTCTCGGCCGTATCTCATTCCACATTACAAGAAGTTTAAAAGTAAAAACTCATTTCGACCCCAAGTCCCGAGTTATAAAACCATTTCAAAATCGATTGGTCTCGCCCAAAATCGCTTTCCGTAAAACATCAGTAAGACATTCATTTTGAAAAGTATCATTTTCAAATGCTCAAAAGCAGTTTCATGTATCACAAAATGATCTATCATGACTACATGTTTTTCTCAACCATCCACAACCTTCTCCCAAATGCACAATTCCGTTCCAAAATCTACTCAACATACTGATTTCCAAAATCATAGTTTCTAAAGATCATCAATCCTGTCCCACTCTGACATCTCATACTGTAACGCATGATATCTGCTGAATCTCAAAACATATCAACTTAGAACGGCAATAAATCTCAATGAAATTCAAAAATCCAAATACTTACAGATCGTGAAGCCGACGATTCCCCGCGATACTGGCACATGTCTCGACTCAAGGAAATACTCGACACAGATATTATCAAAACACACGTTTGCCAAATCAGTTCGACTCAAGAACACAATACATCTCATTCCAGAGAATCTCGTTAACACCATTTGGAAAAGTTATAACAAGCCCGAGACGATCTTCGGCAACTGATGACGCACAAGCCCGAGTGAACAACAAAGACTCACGGCTCTAATATTTTTCAATCGACAACTCGAATGACGCAACAAAAACACGACCACTCGACCCAAATGCCTAGGTTTTCTCAACCTAAGCTCGATACCATATTCGTAATACCCCGATCCGACGGGAATATTACACATGTGGCCCCGAGATGGAACCCACAAGGTGAAGGAAATTTTTGAAAACATTTACAAACGCCAAGAGGCTAACGACGGTATTATCTATTAAAGACATTCAAGATTTATAAAACTCGTTTATCAAACCGTCAGAAACTCATTTGAAACCACAAGGCCCAAAATGCCAAAACTCAACAGCTTTAAAAACATACGTTAAGCTATCGCTACACGCACAAGTAACAAATTTAGAAAACGATTTCCCAAAGTAACCTAAGTTACTGTACCAATAGGTCATTTAAAAATACTCACGCAATGGAAAAGACAAACAACTTAAAATACTCTAGCAATGAATACAATGACCGATCGAAACTCAATACACAAATACATGTCCTAGCCAAGATCCTCAGGAAGCTCATCTCTTCACGACCGCTACAAGCTCGATACTCCAAGAACCTAAAAAGAAATCCACGACGGGTCACCATAATATCCAAAGAATGATAACCGTCACATCACATTAATAATTACATACCAATGAGAATACAACATAAGAATACGACCAACGTAATCTTACCGCCATAACTTTGCTTACTCAACCAATTCCCATCAGAATAACCATTATCACATTACACATCCTGTACTCGATTAACCAATAATCTCGAACATAATATCTGTATTGTACCTCAACAATACTCAAGATTCTTAAACTGTCATAACCAACTCACGATATGGAAATATACCAGTTCTGACCAATACGATCCCTCAAATAACATCATCAAATCCCAAGACGATAACCGTTTGTCCATCAAGGACAAATACCAAAAGAAATATAGAACATACCTCGAGATACGAAATACCATTACCATCACGTCAGTCTAATCCGAGATCAGATCAACACAACCTACGGACATGGTCCTAACACAAGACCTACAAATGCAAACTCATATGACAACGTCAATATGATCACGACAATAACGACAATGTATACTTATGGCAAACCCATAATATACATATGCACAACAACAATACATATGGTAATCCAACGATCCAGCGCACACAGCTATAGATTCCCATGATGATCCCGTCGGACCAACACATGGTGGCATTACCTGTCCAGCGATCCAGCGGACACAGCTATAGATTCCCATGATGATCCTGTCGGACCAACGCATGGTGGACATATGACAACAATGCAAAACTGCACAGAACAACAGTGCACAATACACGACAACAACAATGCACAAATGCATGACAACAACGATACACGAATGAATCACGACATGATCGACACAAATGACAGAAATGATTAAAATACTTGCTCCGAGTCCTTCGAGAGCAATCTCGATGTCTAAACCATCACTAACCATTATTCTGAATATTCACCGATCCAAAACATCACGGACGGTAGATAATTCACGTTTTGTCAATACCATGATGTATCCTCGATAACAAGTATACCAACGACAATTGTAAATCATATACATTATGATTTAAATTCCCGAAACTCGAATACCACCTATAATTCCAAATCTCCTGTGATTACGATTATAAACATTGCTATACGAATTATAAACGAATGAAACTGAAACCATTCATTAAATATTATAAACTGAGCAAGTAATAACTTGCCTCGATACCGATACGATGATGAAGCCGCTACCAGTCACAATGCCTTCATCTACGAGCTCCTCGGCCCCGACCAACGCAATTCACGAACGTACTCGAACATGACCGCAACATACGGTTATACTCACCGATCAATAATCTCAACCTATTGAAATAATCGATTAACATACAATCCGATAACGATCAATAACCGACATAGCCAACCAATCAAACTCAACGGCTCAACAATACCTCAATCATACACAAAACCAAACAATACAACTCAAACCAATCCAACACGAATTCAAGACAACACTACGATTCCACATTCAATCTTAAATACTTACAAGTTTCCTCCTTGTATATTCGTAATAAAACCAATTACCGATTATCATCATCAATCCGGACAATCCGATTAATTATAGATAATCATATTCCAAGAGTTCCACAACTTATTCGAAATCACATTCAAAGTCCCCAAACGGCATAATCCGATGTGTTCTAACATCTAAACAATCCTTATTCACAATTCAAGGGGTATGTAATCATGTTCTTCAACATATACACTTCTCATAACATCATGGATTTCAACAAACTATCAAGAACATTGAGATTACTACGATTCCACAATCATAACGACATAATCAAGGTATTTGATCATCAATTCATTATCCTCCCTTAACAAAATTCCCATAATTACCAAGAATAATCATAACACAATCTATTCCATCACCATTCATACGAAAACATGTAGAATTTCCCAAGTTCTACTCATTGAGGCATTTCATCGAACACTATGAAGGCATAATCCAATTCAATCATTTTAACGAAGAAATACTCGAATTTGTTCCACAAAACTTCAAGAGTATTGAATGATTACGAGATTACAACAAAGTTCCATCAATAATCTGAACCAAAACGAATCAAATCGGCCAAAACACCAAGAAACTCCAAGAATATCCAAAAACAAGTGTTTAGGTGTTCTTACCTTCGATCCGGATGGAAGATGATGTTAATCCATGATTCCAACTTCCAAAACATGTTGCTACATGATGTTCTTACTCAAATCCATCAACTTTGCTGAAGAAATCGCGAGAGGAACGACGAAAAATGAAAAATGACAAGGGTGACTCGGTCCAGGCCTTATATAGGCCGAGACCTGCCGGCCAGTTACGTACGTAACCGGCGGGTCCTTACGTACGTAGCCGGACGCGGCCTAACCTTCTGTCCATTTCGCTCGGCAGCCTTACGTACGTAACCGGAAGCTGCTTACGTACGTAACGGGCACTTACGGCCGTAACCGGACACTGCCTTACGTACGTAATCGGCCAGTCCTTACGCCCAGCGAGTCACTGCCGACTGGGATCGGCCACCCCTGCGAGTCACTGCCGACCATGCTCGGCCACTGCAGGTCCTCTCGGCCACGACTCGGCCAGCCACCCCGTAACGTACGTAACACTTATTCCGTTGCGTACGTTACACGTACGTTGACTTGCTACAGTATTATACTCGTATTACGTACGTAATACACCCTGTATAACGTACGTAACTCCATCCGTTGACTCACCTGTCCACATCTGCGCCGAAATCCGCCGACACCGGGCCCAACTGTCCGATTCCTCTTGTTACGTACGTAATGTCTCGGCCATAACGTACGTAACTCTTATGATTTAGCGTACGTAAGTCTTCAACATTAGCGTACGCTAAGTATTCCATACTTAGCCAATTTCAATCACGCTTTGTCTCGACATACCGAAAACACATATACACTTACTGAATACATATACTGAATCCAATAACATCCTTATACGATATACTCTATATCGAAAGTACTATAACCTGATACACAATATCCTCAATTGCAACTGTCGACCAGATACGACAATTATACCGATACTGACATCTCAGTCCTTTATATATTTATTTTATCCATACTGTACAGATTCCACGCTGTACAATATAACTCGGATAAAATAATATCAAACAACAGTAGTAGAAATTCTGGATATTACACCGAGTACCTAAAAGATAAAGCCCACGACGGGGTCAGCCATAATACTCAACAATGATAACGATCACATCACACAAACAATACATATCAATGTAATTACAAGGTAAGAATAATTCCAATATGATCTCACCGAAGTAACCTTACCAACCTGTCACAACCATAACAATCAAATCTTACCATATTCCACGCCTCGTGTCCTTAAGTAATGAACGAATTCAAATGTAATCACCTGTACTGTATCCGAAACACTACCAAGATTTCCAACCAGAAACATATCTCGATTAGAATGATCTGGCCAAGACTAACTCTGCCGGCTGGGTCGCACAATCGAATCCCAATCCTGATAAAACCGATATCACATGGCACACCTGTAATCCAACTGTTCCGAGACAATAGCAAGTCCCGAATATCAATGCAAAACGCGAATGTTGACACAGTCAATAATGATAAACAATTAATGCATCACAACGGAAGTATCAATGACATGATATTTCCACACAAGATCGACAAAGGATCAACCACGAACGAGAATACCATGATCTGGTAACTCCAACAAGATCAACGAATAGTCAATAACCGAGAATACCGACGACACGGCAAATCCCAACAAGATCAATAAAAGGGCGACAACCGAGAATACCGACGACACGGTAAGGATCAATGAAGAATCAATAATCGAAAATACCGACGACACGGTAAACTCCAACAAGATCAATAAGAGTCGACAACCAGAAATACCAACGGTACGATAACTCCAATAAGATCAATAAAGGGTCAACAACCGAGAATACTGACGACACAGTAAACTCTAACAAGATCAATAAGGACCAACAACTGGGAATACCAACGATACGGTAACTCCAACAAGAGCAATAAGGAATCGACAACTGAAAACACCAACGACACGGTAAACTCCAATAGGAATAATAAGGGATCAACAACCGAGAATACCAACGGTAAGGCAAACTCCCAAACGGAATCAATAAGGATCAATAACGAACGAGACTACCAATGATAGGGGGAACTCCAAACGAGATTAATAAGGATCGATAACAAATAAGTTTACCATCGATATGGTAACTCCCAACGAGATCAGAAAAGGGATCAACGGGAACAGATACACGAGAGAATAAAATCGTCAACCATATACAAATCATATATATGGGATTTCAAAGACAACCCGAATATCGAACAGATCCAATTATACATGGACTGTGAACGATCAATCAATAAGACTCAAGATGAACGTCACGATACGCTCGATCCAGACATGTGTCCGTGTACAAGCCAACCACGGGTATTGATCGTGTAATGCGGTCTCGTACCTAATCGGCCTCACGAAACGTCTCGTGTGCACGGTTCAATATGAGGTCGAAACCAACACATGCTACACGTACCCGTCCCGAAAATCCTACACATGAACGATCGTAACGTATCGACTCCGGATATGCCACGATACAACATGACAACAAATCTCAAAGAAACGCATATCCATCAAGGATCGAAGACTTCCCAAAAGAGCAACAAGAACTCGATCATGAAAGACCGACACGACCACAATGTCGTATTTCCATCGACAACAGTCCACATCATGCTCAACAATGCATATAATGTTAACACATAAACCCCAAGGCGTGACCAAGGGTCACGGAAGCATCTCACAGAATACCCTAACATAGGTGCCATATAGGTCTTATCCCCTAACACGGTTCATGCAATCACAAAATACCCCAAGGTCGCAACCAAGGGTCACGAAAGTATCCACACAGAATACCAGGAACATAGGTGCCATATAGGTCTTATCCCCTAACACATCGGCCCAACAGATCACAGCTCAAAGGAAGAGCACATTACAAAACGTAACAAACAATGGTGCACACTCACCGCATGAAATATCAACACACACATGCAATAATGCAACATGATGATTATCATAATCTAACAATATTAATTTACCTCAAGCTGGAGACGCCAACCTTTCCACGACCAACCGCCCTGAACGAATACACGGTTTATCCGACAATCCAAAATGAAGTATAGTCCATAACTAATACCAAACCACCATCCCAATTTCAACATCGACACGATAACTAACCTTGATATCCAACTTCTCATGCAATAGACCAAATTACAATTCACGTTCCCATTTCCACTAGACATCCTTAAAATCATATACATTATGATTTATCTTACATACCACCATTCCGACAATTCATATATTCCATAATACCATTGCTATATGAATCATAAATGAAATGAAAATGAAATCATTTATTAACATTATGAACTGAGCAAGCATAACTTGCCTGGATACCCATACGATGAAGCCACCATCAATCCCGCCGTCTTCGTCTACAAGCTCCGCAGCACAACGGTTAACTTCAACGATCACTAAACGCAACCTAATGCAATAATCGATTAAGGATACGTTCAATAACAATCAACAACCGAAATGACCAACTAATCAAACTCGATGGTTCAATGGTATCTCGATCATATGAAACCAACCCATATCAACTCTTAACAATACGGACACAAGTCGAAATTCGGTGTTCAATAATCCAAACAATGTCTTCAACATATAGTTCATATAACCGCAAGAATCGTAACAACAAAACCATAATCATCTTCATACGAATCCTTCTTCAACGATAACATCAAAATCCGAATTCAATGAGAGGATTATCAACATACCTCTAGAAGATGACATACACAAGTAATCACTTGTTTTGAATAGCACGGTGCGAAGAAATCGACAAAAGGGAAGGGTACCGATTCAACTTCCTTCAAAAGTTCATTCCTAAATCACAATAATATCAATTCAATCACCATCCATGCGAAAACGTATAGAATTTCCCAAGTTCTTCTCATTGAGGCATTTCATCGAACACTTTGAAGGCATAATCCAATTTAATCGTTTTAACGAAGAAATACTCGAATTTGTTCCACAAAACTTCAAGAGTATTGAATGATTACGAGTATACAATCAAGTTCTATCAATAATCCGAATCAAAATGGAGCAAATCGGCCAAAACACCAAGAAACCTCAAGAACATCCAAAAATCAAGAGTTCATGTGTTCTTACCTTCGATCCGGGTGGAAGATGATGTTAATCTATGATTCCAACTTCCAAAACATGTTTTTATAAGTTGATTCTACTCAAAACCATCATATTTGCTGAAGAAATCGCGGAAGGAACGAAGAAAAATGGAAAATGATGAGGGTGACTCGGTCCAGGCCTTATATAGGCCGATACCTGCCGGCCAGTTACGTACGTAACCGGCCGTGGCTTACTTACGTAACCGGCAGCGGCCTACCTCCTGTCCAGTTTGTTCGGCACCCTTACGTACGTAACCGGCAGCTGGCTTACGTACGTAACTGGCCCTTACGGCCGTAACCGGCCACTGCCTTACGTACGTAATCGGCCAGTCCTAGCCCCCAGCGAGTCACTGCCGACCATGCTCGGCCATCCCAACGAGTCACGTCCGGCCATGCTCGGCTATCCCAACGAGTCACGTCCGGCCATGCTCGGCCATCCAGGTCATCTCGGTCACGACCCGGCCAGTCGCCCCGTAACGTACGTAACACTTGTTCCGTTGCGTACGTAATACGTACGTTGACTTGCTCTGATTATACCCGTATTACGTACGTAATACACGCTGTATAACGTACGTAACTCCATCCGTTGACTCACCTGTCCACATCCGCGCCGAAAGCTGCCGACACCGGGCCCAACTGTCTGATTCCTCTTGTTACGTACGTAATACCTTACGCTTAACGTACGTAACACGTACCACTTAGCGTACGTTATCTCAAAGTCTTAACGTACGTTAACAGATCCATACTTAGCCGTTTCCAGCAATTCCTGTCCAACGTCTCGACATAACAAATATGAACATACGACATACTGAACACATATACGAAATCCCGAAAGTATTCTCATACGGTATGTCTGATGCACGATATCCTCAATTACAACTGTCGACCAAGTACGGAAATCAAACAAATACTCATACGGTATATCCGACATCGAAAACACAACAAGCATGTAATATCCTAGAATCAAATACCCTCGATAGACATACTGGCACGACTGTCACGGTTTCCAAAATTATCCACTCATATCGTGTCGGTCCCACTCTGTACAGTACATCCCAGATAAAATAATGCGAAAAATTCATAGTGAAATTTTAGGATATTACATATACACCCACTTAAATAAGTTTCGTCCTCGAAACTCAACACCTGTCATAATCAGTATATCAATCCCGAAATATCTCAAAATCACGACACCATACTCAAATAATCATCATCAAAACTGAAATAACTGAAAGAACATACTTACAGGTCCGTGAAGTCGATGGTCTTCCGTGATACCAGCATACGACTCCCATACAAAGTCTCAACACACCGGCATCGCAAATACAATAATTTGAAAATATTTCAAAAGTTTTGAAACCTCCAAAATCGGTTTGACTAAAAAGTCAGAAAATCATTTTCAAAAGTCACGCTACTACCGCACCGGTAGAGCCACATAACACACACGCCCGGGTTTTACGAAACCTAGCTCCGATACCATTTTCTGTAACACCCCCAAAACCGACCGGGAATATTACAGCGCCGTGGGCCCCATATAGGAACCCACAAGGCTAAAATCATTTTCGCAAACGTTTAAAAATGTCAAAAAGCCCTTTGAAAGTACACACACACGCACAGCGGATAAAAACACAGTTCAAAGAATATCGAAAGCCATTTAGAAACATACACACACAGCGGATGAAACATAATTAAATACATTTGCAGCGGAATTATAAAAACCAGAAAGAACACTCGAATCCCAACAACTACGCCATAGCCAGTATCACCGGAAAGCTCATCCCTTCACGACCGCTACTCGCTCGAACTCCGAGTACCTAAAAGATAAAGCCCACGACGGGGTCAGCCATAATACTCAACAATGATAACGATCACATCACACAAACAATACATATCAATGTAATTACAAGGTAAGAATAATTCCAATATGATCTCACCGAAGTAACCTTACCAACCTGTCACAACCATAACAATCAAATCTTACCATATTCCACGCCTCGTGTCCTTAAGTAATGAACGAATTCAAATGTAATCACCTGTACTGTATCCGAAACACTACCAAGATTTCCAACCAGAAACATATCTCGATTAGAATGATCTGGCCAAGACTAACTCTGCCGGATGGGTCGCACAATCGAATCCCAATCCTGATAAAACCGATATCACATGGCACACCTGTAATCCAACTGTTCCGAGACAATAGCAAGTCCCGAATTGTAATACCCGTAATTTTGTTCCCCGGAAATTTTCTATTTTTGGCGGAAGTCCGTTTTTGACAACTTTCTTGGGACCGTTTCGTCATCCTGAGAATGATTAATTCTACACTTTTTGTCATCCGAGTTCGTTTCGGTATCGTTCTGTTGAATTCCGTGTTCTTTAGCGACTTTTCCACGTACGAGTTCGACTTTGTTAAATCACCATAAATTCTTGGAAACTCCAAAAATTCTGAATCTTTGCAATATTATAAAGCATCGAGTTAGCTTTCCAATGGTTCAAACGGTGAGTCAATCGGAGTCCAGACGAGGGAGTTATGGTCGAAATAGCTAAGTCACTCTCATTTTCCACATTCGGCCAAAACCGCCTGTACCCGGTGCCGCGGCACACCTGGGCTGAGCCGCGGCACACTGCCGAGCCCTGGGAGCAAATTTTGGGTCTGTGCCGCGGCACACCTCTACTGAGCCGCGGCACACATTACAGTTAACCCTATATCTGCGTTTTCTTGAGCGGATCACCTCATTTTTTCCATTTCTTCACTTGGGCACGAGAGAGGAGGTTTGAGAGGAAGATGTTTCTTCATCTATCACTTGAGTGTGTGATTTCTCTTCATCTCTTTTCGATTTTGAAGCTCGGATCATCGATCTATCGCGTGCTCTTCGAATCATAGTGCTTGGATCTTCAAGAGGTAATTTCTTCAACATCTTGGATTTCGATTTTGTAATGGGTAATGATGTTTTGGATGTTAAAATCATGGGGTATGAAGTGATATACGCATGATTATGGACATGTTGGAATATTCATCGGATTATTGAAAGATTATTCAAGAACACTTTGAATTTTGTGTTGGAAATTGGGGATTTTGTTTGACTTCATCCTTTTAATCCGTAGTAATTTAGATTAGTGATGGATTGATGATTATTTAGGTGTATTCTATCATTTCCATTGTTATTCCACGGTTGGATTGTATTGATTCGTCGTTTTGGTTGAGTTATTAGTCGACGCCTTGAAGGTGTCCGACAAAAGGTCTAAGAGGGGGGTTTGTGCGTTGTACGATTATTATTCATCGTACGATTGTTGATTTATCATTGATATGACTTAGGGATGAAATCCTTGTGAAGAACTCAAGTCGAAACCCTTCCGTTCGTTGTCTTCTTCGTGGTTCAAGCTTCCCGGTCGAACCGTGTTCTTCGGGATCTTCGGTAATGTTTATTAAGGCAAGTATACATTTATGATTGTACGTTCTCGACTTTGAAAGTAAGAGGAATTGATGGTATGATATGAACGAACCGTTTTTACGGCATTCATAGAAATATTGATGGCATATCATGAACGAACCGTTTTTACGGCATTCATAGATATATTGTATGCAAGAAATGAACGAACCCATATGACTGCATTCCTACATGTATCGGCGTATGAGGTGAACGAACCGCTTCTACGGCATTAACATAAGTAAAGGCGTATGAGGTGAACGAACCGTTTCTACGGCATTCACATACGTCTTATGAGATTTTAGTTATTCTGGAATACTAGTCTTAAATTGATGAATTGACGGATATTGATGAATTGACGGATTACATTTACTTTATTGTCGAGGAGTATTATGTTTCATATTGTTATACTTGCACTAGATATTCGACGGCTAACCCCTTTATGGGGGAAATACGTTTCATGTATTTCAGGTTCCACGAGAGCGGACAGACGGGTACCGGGTCGGCATGAAGATGATGGGCAAGTGTGATACTGTGTCTTGTCTCCGGTTATTTTCTTGGATTCCTCCATTCAGTGTTGTTGTACTGGAATGGATTTTTAAATACTCGAGTATTGTATTTCGTTTCCTTGATGTTCCTACTGTGTTGCCGAGGTATTGATTTGTGCAGTGATGTATATGGTTTCATTGGTTATGGTTTTGAATACCATTTGTATCGTCTTTCTTTCCATTGTATGTAGACCTTCTCGGTCAAGTTTATAGTTCCGCGTATGTTTAGCCTTGTGGGTCCCACGGCGGGGCTCACGGCACTGTAATATACCTTGAATAACTTGGGGGTGTTACACGAATATCAATGCAAAACGCGAATGTTGACACAGTCAATAATGATAAACAATTAATGCATCACAACGGAAGTATCAATGACATGATATTTCCACACAAGATCGACAAAGGATCAACCACGAACGAGAATACCATGATCTGGTAACTCCAACAAGATCAACGAATAGTCAATAAACGAGAATACCGACGACACGGCAAATCCCAACAAGATCAATAAAAGGGCGACAACCGAGAATACCGACGACACGGTAAGGATCAATGAAGAATCAATAATCGAAAATACCGACGACACGGTAAACTCCAACAAGATCAATAAGAGTCGACAACCAGAAATACCAACGGTACGATAACTCCAATAAGATCAATAAAGGGTCAACAACCGAGAATACTGACGACATAGTAAACTCTAACAAGATCAATAACGACCAACAACTGGGAATACCAACGATACGGTAACTCCAACAAGAGCAATAAGGAATCGACAACTGAAAACACCAACGACACGGTAAACTCTAATAGGAATAATAAGGGATCAACAACCGAGAATACCAACGGTAAGGCAAACTCCCAAACGGAATCAATAAGGATCAATAACGAACGAGACTACCAATGATAGGGGGAACTCCAAACGAGATTAATAAGGATCGATAACAAATAAGTTTACCATCGATATGGTAACTCCCAACGAGATCAGAAAAGGGATCAACGGGAACAGATACACGAGAGAATAAAATCGTCAACCATATACAAATCATATATATGGGATTTCAAAGACAACCCGAATATCGAACAGATCCAATTATACATGGACTGTGAACGATCAATCAATAAGACTCAAGATGAACGTCACGATACGCTCGATCCAGACATGTGTCCGTGTACAAGCCAACCACGGGTATTGATCAGGTAACCGTCTGGTCTCGTACCTAATCAGCCTCACGAAGTACGTCTCGTGTGCACGGTTCAATATGAGGTCGAAACCAACACATGCTACACGTACCCGTCCCGAAAATCCTACACATGAACGATCAGAACGTATCTGACTCCGGATATGCCACGATACAACATGACAACAAATCTCAAAGAAACGCATATCCATCAAGGATCAGAAGACTTCCCAAAAGAGCAACAGTAACTCGATCATGAAAGACCGACACGACCACAATGTCGTATTTCCATCAGACAACAGTCCACATCATGCTCAACAATGCATATAATGTTAACACATAAACCCCAAGGCAGCAGCCAAGGGTCACGGAAGCATCTCACAGGAATACCCCGGAACATAGGTGCCATATAGGTCTTATCCCCTAACACAGTTCATGCAATCACAAAATACCCCAAGGTCGCAACCAAGGGTCACGAAAGTATCCACACAGAATACCGGAACATAGGTGCCATATAGGTCTTATCCCCTAACACATCGGCCCAACAGATCACAGCTCAAAGGAAGAGCACATTACAAAACGTAACAAACAATGGTGCACACTCACCGCATGAAATATCAACACACACATGCAATAATGCAACATGATGATTATCATAATCTAACAATATTAATTTACCTCAAGCTGGAGACGCCAACCTTTCCACGACCAACCGCCCTGAACGAATACACGGTTTATCCGACAATCCAAAATGAAGTACAGTCCATAACTAATACCAAACCACCATCCCAATTTCAACATCGACACGATAACTAACCTTGATATCCAACTTCTCATGCAATAGACCAAATTACAATTCATGTTCCCATTTCCACTAGACATCCTTAAAATCATATACATTATGATTTATCTTACATACCACCATTCCGACAATTCATATATTCCATAATACCATTGCTATATGAATCATAAATGAAATGAAAACGAAATCATTTATTAACATTATGAACCGAGCAAGCATAACTTGCCTGGATACCCATACGATGAAGCCACCATCAATCCCGCCGTCTTCGTCTACAAGCTCCGCAGCACAACGGTTAACTTCAACGATCACTAAACGCAACCTAATGCAATAATCGATTAACGATACGTTCAATAACAATCAACAACCGAAATGACCAACTAATCAAACTCGATGGTTCAATGGTATCTCGATCATATGAAACCAACCCATATCAACTCTTAACAATACGGACACAAGTCGAAATTCGGTGTTCAATAATCCAAACAATGTCTTCAACATATAGTTCATATAACCGCAAGAATCGTAACAACAAAACCATAATCATCTTCATACTAATCCTTCTTCAACGATAACATCAAAATCCGAATTCAATGAGAGGATTATCAACATACCTCTAGAAGATGACATACACAAGTAATCACTTGTTTTGAATAGCACGGTGCGAAGAAATCGACAAAAGGGAAGGGTACCGATTCAACTTCCTTCAAAAGTTCATTCCTAAATCACAATAATATCAATTCAATCACCATCCATGCGAAAACGTATAGAATTTCCCAAGTTCTTCTCATTGAGGCATTTCATCGAACACTTTGAAGGCATAATCCAATTTAATCGTTTTAACGAAGAAATACTCGAATTTGTTCCACAAAACTTCAAGAGTATTGAATGATTACGAGTATACAATCAAGTTCTATCAATAATCCGAATCAAAATGTGGCAAATCGGCCAAAACACCAAGAAACCTCAAGAACATCCAAAAAACAAGAGTTCATGTGTTCTTACCTTCGATCCGGGTGGAGGATGATGTTAATCCATGATTCCAACTTCCAAAACATGTTGTTATAAGTTGATTCTACTCAAAACCATCATATTTGCTGAAGAAATCGCGGAAGGAACGAAGAAAAATGGAAAATGATGAGGGTGACTCGGTCCAGGCCTTATATAGGCCGATACCTGCCGGCCAGTTACGTACGTAACCGGCCGTGGCTTACGTACGTAACCGGCAGCGGCCTACCTCCTGTCCAGTTTGTTCGGCACCCTTACGTATGTAACCGGCAGCTGGCTTACGTACGTCGCGGCCCTACGGTAGAATCGACCACTGCCTTACGTACGTAATCGGCCAGTCCTAGCCCCCAGCGAGTCACTGCCGACCATGCTCGGCCATCCCAACGAGTCACGTCCGGCCATGCTCGGCCATCCCAACGAGTCACGTCCGGCCATGCTCGGCCATCCAGGTCATCTCGGTCACGACCCGGCCAGTCGCCCCGTAACGTACGTAACACTTGTTCCGTTGCGTACGTAATACGTACGTTGACTTGCTACAGTACTATACCCATATTACGTACGTAATACACGCTGTATAACGTACGTAACTCCATCCGTTGACTCACCTGTCCACATCCGCGCCGAAAGCTGCCGACACCGGGCCCAACTGTCTGATTCCTCTTGTTACGTACGTAATACCTTACGCTTAACGTACGTAACACGTACCACTTAGCGTACGTTATCTCAAAGTCTTAACGTACGTTAACAGATCCATACTTAGCCGTTTCCAGCAATTCCTGTCCAACGTCTCGACATAACAAATATGAACATATGACATACTGAACACATATATGAAATCCCGAAAGTATTCTCATACGGTATGTCTGATGCACGATATCCTCAATTACAACTGTCGACCAAGTACGGAAATCAAACAAATACTCATACGGTATATCCGACATCGAAAACACAACAAGCATGTAATATCCTAGAATCAAAATACCCTCAATAGACATACTGGCACGACTGTCACGGTTTCCCAAATTATCCACTCATATCGTGTCGGTCCCACTCTGTACAGTACATCCCAGATAAAATAATGCGAAAAATTCATAGTGAAATTCTAGGATATTACACGAGGCCTCACAAGGACCCTAACGAGTTGGCTAGCGGTACGAAACTTGTGAAATCCAGGGCGACAGCATAGATTTCCCTCCTTGACCCCGTCGGGCCAACACAAGGTGAGTTACACACAAATAATATACATCACCATTTCATGTTAAGCTTAAAGGTTTCCAAAAATACCAGCCTTGAATTATTGACGACGCAACGAACGGAAAGGAAAGTCACCGACGAACGCTAGGAACCAATGAAACCGAACCTAACAATTCGAAGAATACAATCACAACCATTTCTAAATGAATACGGAATTGGAATACACCCGAAAACCCGCCTACGATTCATGTATATTCGTATATAAACAACAACGAGGGCGGACCACAACCAAACCCTCTCGATTCCGTAAAAATCACGAAATATACCATGAATCCGTAGGGAAACTAAGAATACCAACAAGATTAATCATATTCATCATGAATTAATCAACAAAACGGAACGAATCGGACAAAAACACGAAAACCCCCAATTTTACCAAAAGTAGGGTTCTAAAGATCTAACCTTGATTATTTGGATCAAGGGATGATATCGGACGGATTATTGATGATATAACCTCAAGAACTCCATGGATATGTTGTTAAACAACATGGCTTCAAGCATAGAACAAGCCCAGCTGCGGAAGAGGAGAAGAAGAAGGTGAAAAATGGCAAGAAAAACGTCTGCAGGGCCTTAAATAGGCTGACAGACTCGACCGTGTCCGCCCGACACGGCCGTGGCGCGCACTGGCGGCGGCGAGGACTCGACCGTGTCTGCTAGACACGGCCGCGCCGCCGAGGGGCCTACCGATAGTGACTGTCTGCGGCGCTCGGCATTGACTCGGCCGTGTCTGGAACACGGCCGGGCCTCAGCGATCGGTTCGGCTTATCCGGAAGAGTTCGGCTCGGCCGTGCTGGGCGACAGTCGGGTCCCGAGGCGAGACTTCGCTTATCCGGACGAAATGCGGCGGGCCGTGTCGGACGACACGGCCGGTCCCGAGACGAAACTCCGGCATTTCCGGACGAAATGCGGCACGGGCCGTGTCGACGACACGGCGAAGTTCGGCCGCGATGGCCGGCCAATAACGAGCGGGTGAGCTAAAACGACCATAACTCTCTCGTCCGGACTCCGATTGACTCACCGTTCGAACCATTGGAAAGCTAACTGGATGCTCTATAATATTGCAAAGATTCAGAATTTTTGGAGTTACCAAAAATTAATGGTGATCTAGCAAAGTCGAACTCATACTTAGAAAAGTCGTTTAGTAATCCTGAATTCAACAAAACGACACCGAAACCCGAACCTGAATACGAACCGAAGATACGGTTACGAAGTACTCACAAAGACGAATCTAAGAGCTAGTAGGACACACGATTCCGACCACCCGAAGGCTCGAAATTCGACAACGGAAGGTAATTACCCCAAACTTTGGGAAATTACGAAAATGGCCCAAATGCCCGAAAATCACCATACGACAACGAATAATCAAACCGAAGCTCACAACACGTATAACGACGTTAAATGAACTTACGAAAAACCCCAAACGACAGTTTCGAACGAGATTCGCAAGAACCGAACTCAAGCGCGGAAAAGTCGCTAAAAAGCACGGAACTCAACAAAGCAGCACCGAAACGAACTCGGATGACAAAAAGTGCAGAATTAAATATTCTCCGAATGACGAAACGGTCATGATAGAGTTGTCAAAACGAACTTCCTACGAAAAAAGAAAATTACCGAAATTCGAAATTGCGGATATTACAAAAACGATTGAAGTCACGATTGTTGGAACCAGCAACGATTAAGACACAGTACAAGATCTTCATTCTCCCATACTAGAATCTTCAGAAGGAAACATAGGGTTTCAGGACACTCTCCGGTCACTTGCTCTATTCTCTCATAGGGTAGCATTCTTTGCCAATTCGGAAACTATCTCACAGTATTTCTCCCGATGACCTTCACACCCGCACCGGTAACAAGTTAAGAGTGGAAAGGGACAATTTGCACGATCATGTCCTTGACGGTTGCAGTTGAAGCACCTTCTCTTCTTAACGAGACTCACCCGTGCTGGCTTGGGATTCCCAACGCTCACTCCCGATCGCGAAGACGACGCGTTCGAACGACGTGGGGGTTTGGGAGCCTTATTAGACTCTTCACCGACCAAAAATTTCCCAGGTTTCCTCGGTCTCTTCGCTTCGCTCGTGGGCTCGACTACTGAGGAGATTTCATAGGATATCGTTTGATTTTGATACTCCTTCACCGTTGCATGAATTGTTGTCGTACGAACCACCTCGCCGATTCCATTTCCATCATCACGTCTACGTCCGCCGAGGCTCGACATACTAGTGCAGATAATAACGTTCAACAATATAAATTAATCAGTCGTACAGTATACCACGATTATCAACACGAGGTTTAGTTTGCATCCTTAGAATAACGGTAATATCGTAAAGCACAAAGTTTTCTGAAGTCAATTTCGAGTCCTTCGACGAGGACGATCATTATATGTATGCACTTAATGAAAACAATTTTTTTTTTGAAAAAGAGGGCTAGTCACGTTACGCCCAAGACTTGTAAATACTGTCTTTTATTTCGGAAGAGGAAGTTTATACAACGACTCTAAAAATTATTTTGGAGTAATGTATAAAAAAAAGTTGAAAAGTAAATTGTAACTAATTTGAAATATTTCAAAAGTGTTGAGTCCCAAATACCACAATTTTAAAAATCTTTCCTCTTCTACCAAAATATTTATTCGAAAGGATTTTCCACCGAGATACGTGACCATTTGACATGACGACATTAAATCATGGCTTTTCACAATGTTAGAAAATTTCAAAGCACCACATTAAAATATTCGTTATATTACAGCGCCGTGGGCCCCGCGCCGGAACTCACCAGGCTAAAAATCATTTTTAAAAACGTTCAAAACGCCAAAAAGGCCGATGACGGCAATATTTTCAAATACTCACAAAAGTCATTTATAAATATCAAATACCGTCATAAGAATACCGTCAAAACGTGTGTTGGGATACAAGGATATTGTTTTGATAATTGCCAAACAACAAAAGCTTGATACAGCAAGCCCTGTATCGAAAGCCGGTTGAAGTTGCAATCCTGTGTCGAAGACCTTCTGATAGCGCCAGCATACAGCAAGCTCTCGCGCTACCAAGATACAGCAACAAAGTCCAAATAAAGCGCCAAGTATGGAAGCTGTCTCGAAACCTCAATACAGCACCCTTCCATACAGCGCCTGACTATTCCTTTATGCCTACAGCTCTAGTGGATACAGCATCCACATCGAATCAGGACTGAAGACCGCTTGAAAAGGAATCTTCAGTATTCACTAAAGTCCAGTACCGTTTGGTAAAGAAGTATTTAAATACTGAAAAGATAAAGTATTTAAATACTGAAGCTGTCAGAGATCCTCAAATCCCGTAATATCCGGATCGTGGTCTATTCAAGTCAACTATCAAATCTTGCTCAACGGATCTCTCTCAACGAATATATCCAAGAAGGCTATATATATCCCCAGAGTTTGAAAGATCAAAATATGCATCCAAAAACCAACAAGAACATTCACAAGCTTACAAGCGATATTCAAAAGATCGAAAGACTGAATATTCATTATCATCAGATCAAGCTTATAAGAGCAAGTATATTTCTTTCTAGCATCAATCCATATCTGAAGAAAGAAGAAATATACTACCATCAAGAAGTCATCATCACTCAAGAACTTCATATTCAAAGTCGCTGCTCTTACCTTGCTACCTACCTTTTTACCTTTGTGTAAAAACCGAGCTCTGTGTGAACTCAACAAAGTTATTCTGACCTGTGTGGGACGAATAAGAGGACGAAGCTTTGGAACTGTGTGTGAAGAAGCTAGTCAAGAAGGAAGCTTTAACCAATCTGTGTGAACGGTTGAAAGCGACAGTCTTTGTATCTATCTGTGTGAACGATACAAGGACAGGTTTGATTATAAATACATAGTTGTGTACGCAGTATTTATAATAAACGTTTTACTCCTGTGTGGAGGACCAGTGGACGTAGAGGGGTTTACCTCGAACCACTTAAATACTGTGTTATTTACCTTTCGCCATTACTGTTTTCATAACTGTGATTTATACAAGTATACACTGCAAAACCCTACACGCACCAAGCTAACAGGAGATTAGACCGAGTTGCTGTATCGACGGCAATTTACTATATTAAAGACTTCCGCTACATACTCAGATTCGAAAACCATACAGCCTGTTGCTTAAACATTTCCCAAGCTGTATCAAGTATACTTATATCAAATAAGGGACCAACAATTGGTATCAGAGCGGTTGATTCTAAAAAGAATCAGTCACATTTTTAACTGAATCAGATCCTTAAAAATACTTATTTTCGAAAATAGTCTTTGTAATTCCCATCTTCTAATATGGATACCTTTATGTCTAATAAGATATCTATGTTTCACATTAACGAGTTTGATGACTGGAGAAACAGGTTGAAGAACAAACTCAAAGCCCTCATTGTAGAATCAAAAGCTCCGCCCGCATCAACAAAGACCGAAGAATGTCTTCAGGTGGTCACTGATAGTGAATCGTCTAATGATGATCTAGAGGATAGAGCTTATGTGTGCTCTATGGCCGAACTTAAAGAAGAAAATGAAGACGGCGATGATGAGGTAAGCTCTACCTCAACTATTCCTATAAATGCATCTCATACTTTTGAAAACATGTTGAATGAATTTAATAACATTCAAACGGCCCATGAGATATTGAAAGGAGAAAACATACAGCTTGAAATTTCTAACTTAGAGCTGAAAGAAGAAAATGACTTGCTGAAGTATAATTACGAATATATGTCAGTTGATTGCGAAAACAGCAAAGTCAATTTAGAAAAACTCATGGAGAGCAATCATCAACTTGCTCATAATCTAAATGAGACTAAGTATCATCTTGAAAGCAAGACAAATGATTTGGCTCTACTCGAAGCCAAAGTAAAATCTCTCGAGAAACGTGAAGGAGAATTAGAAACAATCTTGAAATCTTTCGAGAAATCCTCTAAAAGAATGGAAGAGATCCTAAGCACTGGGCAACATGCTCATGATAAACGTGGCTTAGGGTACAACTCGTTCTCCAACAAAGAAAAATCTAGTACGGTATTCGTCAAGAGTGAGGAATCCATTTCTGTATCGAAAGAAGTTCCGAGTTCTGTAAAGGAACCCGTTGCTCTGCGAACAGCAAAAGCTGCCATTCCACCCCCGCAACTCTACTATTCGAGACAGTGGAACCAATACCACTGTAAGGCGTACTCAACAAAGATGCTCCACAAGCATATCATAAACGCCAACTATTCAGAAGAAGGTCAGATTCCAACCAACAAAGGCCCGTAAAGAAGATTTCCTACAGCGTGCCTAGACATTGGATACAAGAGCCCCGCTATTCCTCAAGAAAACAGGTGTCCGCGCAGTATCAACAACATCATTGGGAATCCAACTGGAGACCCATAAGGCAAGATGTTAGGCCAAAGAAAATGGCTCCACCTCCGAGACGACAATCGTACTAGAATAACAACTATAATTCTCGATTTTTCATGCATTATAATTATCATGATTACAACGACTACGTGCCTGCCCCACGTAGATATCGATATAATGGACCAAAAGTAGCCTACAACAAACAAATTGTTGCCCGGAAAATTTGGGTACCGAAAGGAACTATCGGGAAACACTACAAATGTAAATCCTCGTAAGTTTTTATGCTTTTACTCATTAAGTGAGGGGGAATGTCAGAAGACCCAAGAATACAAGATCTACCATTAATTAACCGTACACTCGTAATACCAAGACAAAGATCAGTAGGAATAAGAAGGCATGAAACCTTCCTACAGCTGACGTGTGCATTAATTAAGGGGGAATACAGTACGACCCATGAATACAGCGTTAATCCGAACATAAATTGAATCCTGTATGTACCTCTTAAGGAAGAACATTATACTATTTTCGCAACAGGACATCAATTATGATTGATAAATTTATTTTATTGTGTACTGCTGTAAGAACTCGTCTGTGAACAGTTCATAGGTTCAGTTGTACTCAACTAGATCAAAAATGTAAGATTGTGCCTGCGCGCCAATCATAAGTTTAAGATGTAATACACTTCCCTATTAGATGTTATCACTTTTAGAACTTGCCTATGAGCAGTTCACATCTCTTTTAGATTAAGTGCTGAAGACCAGATCATTTGACAGAAGATCAAGAAGCCTGCTCAAGATATTATCAAATAGAGAAGGAAACAGTGGGATTAAAACATCTCCTGTATCGAAGTCTTCTCATGTTACCAACAAGTAGTTATCGAAAGGGAAAAATTGTTTTTAGCTTGAAGAGGTTTTTAGTATCAAAACCTTGGGATGATCAAGAAGTTTTGGAAATTATCAAAAAGGGGGAAATTGTTGGGATACAAGGATATTGTTTTGATAATTGCCAAACAACAAAATCTTGATACAGCAAGCCCTGTATCGAAAGCCGGTTGAAGTTGCAATCCTGTATCGAAGACCTTCTGATAGCGCCAGCATACAGCAAGCTCTCGCGCTACCAAGATACAGCAACAAAGTCCAAATAAAGCGCCAAGTATGGAAGCTGTCTCGAAACCTCAATACAGCACCCTTCCATACAGCGCCTGACTATTCCTTTATGCCTACAGCTCTAGTGGATACAGCATCCACATCGAATCAGGACTGAAGACCGCTTGAAAAGGAATCTTCAGTATTCACTAAAGTCCAGTACCGTTTGGTAAAGAAGTATTTAAATACTGAAAAGATAAAGTATTTAAATACTGAAGCTGTCAGAGATCCTCAAATCCCGTAATATCCAGATCGTGGTCTATTCAAGTCAACTATCAAATCTTGCTCAATGGATCTCTCTCAACGGATATATCCAAGAAGGCTATATATATCCCCAGAGTTTGAAAGATCAAAATACGCATCCAAAAACCAACAAGAGCATTCACAAGCTTACAAGCGATATTCAAAAGATCGAAAGACTGAATATTCATTATCATCAGATCAAGCTTATAAGAGCAAGTATATTTCTTTCTAGCATCAATCCATATCTGAATAAAGAAGAAATATACTCAGTCATCAAGAACAGTCATCATCAGCTCAAGAACTTCATATTCAAAGCTGCTGTTCTTACCCGGTTACCTACCTTTTTACCTTTGTGTAAAAACTGAGCTCTGTGTGAACTCAACAAAGTTATTTAGACCTGTGTGGGACGAATAAGAGGACGAAGCTTTGGAACTGTGTGTGAAGAAGCTAGTCAAGAAGGAAGCTTTAATCAATCTGTGTGAACGGTTGAAAGCGACAGTCTTTGTATCTATCTGTGTGAACGATACAAGGACAGGGTTGATTATAAATACATAATTGTATACGCAGTATTTATAATAAACGTTTTACTCCTGTGTGGAGGACTAGTGGATGTAGAGGGGTTTACCTCTGTAATAACCGGATTTATTACTGTGTATTTCATCTGTACTTTGAACTCTGTATTATTTTGGGAATGATGATATTGATATTGGAGTATGATCATTATCGTATTTGTATCCTTATTCATGGGTGTGGCAACATATAAATTTCCTCCATGCATATACGTGATAACGTACGTTAAGAGTGTAACTTAACGTACGTAATCTGTTAATATTAACGTACGCTACAGATGAAGCGTAGCGTACGTAATGCGGTCTATTATTGGGTGGGCCGGCTAGCACATGGAGTACATGGTGGTGGGCTCGACCAAGATACCCTCCAGATTCGCACGGCATGAATCTGGACACCTTTTTAAGTCAACGGCTTAGCGTACGTTATGAACATTGTGTAGCGTACGCAAACTATAGGGGTTACGTACGTAACGCCGCTTAGTATAGCGCACGTAATGAAGTTCGAAATCGACAATGAACTATTTTGGGCGATAACGCACGTTATGATGTAGCCCTAGCGTACGTAACACTCGAGAAAATTATAAAAGGAGCAAGACCCCAATTCATTTCAACTCGTCCTTTTGCTCCTAAACTTCATTATATTCGCCCCCAGAAGATTCCCAGCCTCTTTTAACACCTTTATATCAATAGTTACTGAATCATTGAGCTTGTATGACACTACTTGATCATTGAAGACAACTTATATTGGACTTTGGAGTAGAAATCATCACGAGTCGGCGTTGAAGCAACCGGAGTTGGATTTTTACTTAGAGTCTCAGTATTATCTTCCCCTTAAGGTATGTTATACTACTTCCAATCTTGAAGTTATGTTGATTAAGATGATATGATTGCATTACCAAGATCAGTAGATCACTTTGACGACGTATGCGACCTAGTATCATATTTAAACTATAATGATCAAACTATTATGGTGTAGAACACCGTAGTTGAACCTGGTTATGCCATAGATGAGGATAGTGAATTATTAACCGTATCAAATGATATCGTCATGTTGATTGTAAACTGAGTGTCAATTTCCACTTTTACCAATGGATTTTGAAAAGAATCATCATAGTTGTAATCTTGCTTGCATAGATGGAATAAGTAGTTCGCCATCGATAAGCACGGATTTAATGATGATATTAGATCAATTACGTCAACCTTAGACCAACCGAACCTTGTATGAGTATTTCGATCAAGATTGAAAATAGTATTACAATGATATCCGTATCCTTGAAATTGAAGATATTAATCCGGAGATCATTCATGAGTATGATATATATATTTGAAGGTATATTAGATTACTCACTAAGAATTTCGTAATACTTCGTCACTAATCGAGCTACCATCCATCTAGTGAGAAATCGACATGCATGATTAACGCATTTATAAGTTTGGTTACTAACGACGTTATATGACGTTGTTAACGCACGCTACGCTCGATACGTAACGCACGTTACACTATTCGACATCGACCAGAGAGGAACTGTTGGTATATGCTTAGCGACGCTATACTTCATAGTTTACGACGCTAATTAATAAGTTTAACGACGTTACAGAGGACATGTAACGACGTTATTCAATCGATGATTTCGCTTTATAGACTCTCAACCGTAATTCGGATTGTTAGATGTTCGCTCGACCTAAGATGAATTCCATGTTATTTCTCTTATTTAAGGTTCGAACTCGCTACGTGATTGATCGAGAGGGACAACCTTCGAGCATTTCGTTCTCGTGGAAGTATTGTTCTTGTCTTGAACCGAGGCAAGTATTCTAATTAGAAATGTTTATATTATGACAATGTGATTGTATCGTGTAAATATGTTGAGATTATATGTCCACCATGTGTTGATCCGACGGGAATCATCATGGGAATCTATAGATGTGTTCGCTGGATCGTTGGACATGTATTTCCACCAAGTGATGGTCCGATGGGATCATCAAGGGAATCTATAGTTGTGTGCACTGGATCGTTGGAATACCATCGTATGTTGAAACTGTTATGATATGATTTGTGTTGTGGATATTCTCGTTGGAGAAACTTGTATGATATAATTTTTGATTATATCACTGTGTATGATTATTGTACTTGTACTAGCATCGTTGTGCTAACCCCTTCGGGGGTGAACATTTTGTTTGTTCAGATCCGGAGAGCGGGAAACAACCACTGGAAATGCATGACGAGGGTGCGAAGTGATGTTCCGGCCGGGTTTACTGTCTGTTATTTTTTTTGATATTTCAATAAGTACTCGAGTACGTCGTCCGTTTATAATGTTGGGATTTTAATGATGTAATAAATCTTCATTGGATATTTGTATTTCGATTTTTAAACCAGACGGTTGTGTTTTACTTCAGTAATTTCTTAAAGCGATATCTGTTATTGTCTTTTCTTTTAATCAGCCTTGTAAATCCTTATGTAAAAGATTTACGGCGCTGTAATATTCCTGAATATATCGGGGGTGTTACAGAATATGGTATCGGAGCTAAGATTATGGATATCTTGGCCGTTGGGTTAAAGTAGGGG
Organism: Orobanche coerulescens; assembly: GCA_033398695.1. Lineage (NCBI taxonomy): Eukaryota > Viridiplantae > Streptophyta > Magnoliopsida > Lamiales > Orobanchaceae > Orobanche > Orobanche coerulescens. The sequence goes on from CM065803.1 coordinate 94,561,956, forward strand.
TCATTTATGTCTTTTGAGGTGACCGGCCGTGAATGACATCACCGCACTGCCTACGTCTTCATGCGAACGGTGGTTGTAAGTTCCTAAACTCTATCTCATTCTTTACATATTATGTCTCTTTATACTTGAACATTAGAACAATGTTGTTTCCTGTATATTAAGTACTTGTACTTACAGTATGTTGAGAGGCGGACGTGGACGTGGTCGCGGTCGTGGACGCGGACGGAGGAATGCTGAAAGGGAGGCGTCGCCTTCTAATCAGGCTAGTCATAGCTCAGGCGAGCCGCGGAATCCACCAATAACGAACCGAACTGGTGTACCGTAAATCCTTCGTCAAGTCGTGAACCGGATGACTCGGTTCGCATGTGTCGTGGACCGAATGCAAGTGGCGGCAGGAATTCGCAGGAGATGGACAACAAAGGATTCGTAAATGGGAAATCGAGGTGACCGATGGTTACAAGAGGTGGCAAAGATGCAACCACCCAAATTTGACGGCTTTTCCGAGACTCCCACTTGGGACCATTGGTTGAAGGAACTGGAGAAAATTTTTGGCCGGAATTAATTGCCCAAATGACAGGAGAGCTCCTATCGCCCAAGACTTTCTGACAGGAGAAGCATCCGAGTGGTGGGAAGCTATCCGACCCATAGATCATGATGCCGATTGGGCGGAATTTAAAATGATGATGGAGGCTCGATTGCCCTCGTCCCGTGAGGGAAGCCAAAATTCGAGAATTTTTCTCTGCTCACCATCGATGAACCCGTATCCTGCATTTATCAAGACGTTTAATCAAAGAATTAGCATTTGTTCGACATCCGGTGAATGTATGCAGAGATGATGATTCATTTTGAAATGAGAATGAAACCAGAAATCCAGAGGTACATGTCCGGTTTTGAATGTACCACTCTCCGCCAATACCAGGATAAGGCGTTGGCGTATGAAATTAAAGAAGCAGCAATGGAGAAGTTTATGGAGTCGAAGAAACAGAAAGTCTCTGGTACTTTTACAGAGCACAAAGGCAGTGGGCCCCGCAAGGCCCAGACTTCTTTTTCTTTCAAGAAACCTCCGCACCCATCCAAGAACGGAAAGAATTACGGATCAGTGTCAGCCACGACGGATACAGCTAGGAAGTGTTTTAATTGTGGTCGCCCAGGCCACCTTTGGCGCGATTGTTTGCGCACCCAGCCACATGCTTTGATCAAGGACAGGAAGGGCACCGTGCGACGTTCTGCAAGGACGCCACCAAATACAAAGGAACCCGTTCGTCACAGCCAGTTCAGAAGGAAGCTAGTATTCAACAGACGCAGCAAAGTGTTCAGATGCCTCAAAATTTTGGCCGTGGACGAGGCAGAGGACAATGGGACCAAAAGGGGGCATCGAGTGCCGGATCTGCTCCCCCACGCCTGTATGAGATGAGAAGGACAGACGATCAGGATGCTGCTGTCGCATCAGGTACTGTCCAGATTCTTTCCCAACCAGTTAGCGTTTTATTCGATACAGGAGCTACGCATTCTTTTATCTCTTTGTCTTGTGTAAATCGTTTGAATATTTCTGGTTTTCATACTTGTGAACCTTATGTTGTTGGTTTACCGAGTGGAGAGAGGATTGTTGGGAACTTAGAAACTAGAGATTTTCCTGTATTATTTGGGGGTAAGAAATGGCTCTCAAACCTAATTGTGATAGAAATGCAAGGAGATGACCTAATACTCGGAGACGATTGGCTTAATCGATATGGAGCAATTGTAAATTACCGAAGGAGGAATATTTCGCTAATTGCTGATGATGGCTCCGAAGTACTGTTTGAAGGATGGAAACCAGGAAGCTCAGGAAAGTTGATCAAAGCAATGAAAGCTGTCAAGTTGTTGAAACAGGGCTGTATCGGGTACTGGTGTTATGCAATGAAGAAAGAAGATGAAATTGTGAAACTTTCATCCATTCCTATTGTGAACGAATTTCCAGATGTATTTCCTGACGAGTTACCTGGACTACCTCCACGACGGGAAGTAGAATTCACGATTGAGCTAGAACCCGGAGCTACACCAATTTCTAAGGCACCGTATCGCATGGCACCCACGAGATGTACGAATCAAGAAGCAATCGGAAGAATTATTGGACAAAGGCTACATTCACCAAGCGTTTCACTGGGAGCCCGGTTCTTTTGTTCGAAAGAAGGATGGATCGCTTGTGTATTGATTACCGAGAGCCGAACAAGATGACGATCAAGAACAAGTATCCGTTGCCACGGATTGATGATCTGTTTGACGATTGCAAGGAGCAAGAAGTGTTTTCAAAAATCGATCTAAGATCGTGATACCATCACCGAGGATTAAGGAATCGATGTTCCAAAGTCGCATTCGTAACTCGCTACGGACACTATGAGTTTGTAGTGATGCCATTTGGACTCACTAATGCGCCCGCTTGTATTCATGCGATTGATGAACCGAGTGTTCATCGAATATTTGGATAAATTTGTGGTCGTGTTCATTGATGATATTCGGTATATTCTAAGAATCCGGAAGAACATGCGCAACATTTGCGGATTGTATTGGAACTTTTGAGAAGCGAGCAATTGTACGCCAAATTTTCCAAGTGTGAATTCTGGCTAAAAGAAGTAATGTTCCTCGGCCATGTGGTGTCAGCTGAAGGAGTCCGAGTAGATCCTCGAAGATCGAAGCAATTATGGATTGGAAGCCTCCAAAGAATGTAAAAGAAGTCCAAGTTTCTTAGGACTCGCTGGGTATTATCGTCGGTTCGTGGAAGGGTTTTCCAAAATTTCCCGCCCACTTACTCGACTCCTTGAGAAAACTCAAAAGTTTGAATGGAATGAGTTGTGTCGATTAGCTTTGATGAATTGAAGAAGAGACCGACGGCACCGATTCTATCACTTCCGCAGGGAACCGGAGGATTTATAGTTTACTGTGATGCTTGAACCAAGGACTTGGGTGCGTATTGATTCGTAATGATAAGGTGATCGCTTATGCCGCGACACCAAACCTTATAAAGTAAACTACCCAACACATGATTTGGAGCTAGCAAGGTGGTTTTGCTTTGAAGATCCGGAGGCATTATCTCAGACGGACTCACCGCGATCTTTACGGATCATAAGAGTCTCAAGTACATATTCAATGTAAAGAGTTGAACATGCGGCAAAGAAGATGGTTAGAGCTGATCAAGGACTATGACTTGGAGATTTTATATCATCCAGCAAAGCGAATGTAGTGGCCGATGCACTTAGCCGCAAGCTGTCTCTATTCGGATGCCGGAGACACCGACCTCCCAACTTAGCCTTCAACGAGAGATGATTCGTGAAGGAATCGAAGTGTGGTTACAAAGAGTCCAAGGACAATCTGCGGCGTGATGGAGATAACTTCATCATTAACCGAAGAAATCAAATCCAGAAGCGGATGATCCTCCGATGATTCGGTACGTGATGAAGTAATCAAGGGAAAGGCCCCGGATTCCTAATTCACGATGATGGAATTTTGAAATTTCGTAACCGACTGCGTTCTCGATATCGATATTCAAACAGATGATTATGAAGGAAGCTCACGATTCACCCTATTCTATCCACCTGTGCACCAAGAAATGTATAAGGACTTGAAGCAAAATTTACGTGGGGCAACATGAAGAAAGATGTAGCGGACTATGTTTCGAAATGCTTGACTTGTCAGCAGGTTAAGATCGAGCATCAACGGCCTGCCGGAATATTGAAGCCACTCCCGATTCCTGAATGGAAGTGGGAGGACATATCGATGGACTTTATCACTAATATGCCGAGAACCAGGACAGGAATGAACATGATTTGGGTAATAGTTGATCGTTTAACCAAATCAGCTCATTTTCTAGGCATTAAGGATACATGGGGACCAGAGAAGTTGGCACGAGTATTTATTTCGGAGATAGTTCGATTACATGGTACGCCGAAGACTATTGTTTCTGATCGAGACGGCCGTTTTGTGTCTCACTTTTGGAAAGCAGTTCATAAGGCCTTGGGGACCGAATTGAACTTCAGTACAGCTTATCACCCGCAGACTGACGGACAATCGGAAAGAACTATACAAACGGTGGAAGACATGCTAAGGGCCTGCGCCCTAGATTGGTCAACTGATTGGGAAATTCATCTACCGTTGATTGAATTTACCTACAACAATAGTTGGCATGCTTCCATTAAGATGGCACCGTTTGAGGCATTATACGGGAGGAGATGCAGATCGCCCTATCTTCGGGACGATTCATCGGACTTGATCGAATGTAACCAGAGTTGATCGTTAAGACTCGAGAGAAGATAGCCTTGATTCGTGAAAGGCTGTTGACCGCCCATAGTCGCCAGAAATCTTACGCAGACATACGTCGTCGCCCTTTGGAGTTCAGTATTGGAGACCACGTACTTTTAAAGGTTTCACCTACTCGGGGGATATTCCGTTTCTAAGGAAAGGAAAGCTAAGTCCGAGATATATTGGACCATTTGAGATCCTTGAGAGAGTTGGAGAGTTGGCGTATAGATTAGCATTACCACCGTCATTGTGCCATGTACATAACGTGTTCCACGTATCCCACCACGGAGGTATATACCGATCCTACCATATCATTGATTTGGCGAGATCGAAGTCGCGCAGATGGGACGCTTGAAGAAAGACCGGTCAAGATACTCGAAAGTCGAGTTAAGCAGTTGAGAAACAAACCCATCGTTTTAGTCAAAGTTCAATGGTCACGCCATGGAGTGGAAGAAGCCACATGGGAAACGGAAGATGGCATGAAGTCCAGATATCCCGAGTTATTTTCGTCTTGAGTTTCGGGACGAAACTCCTTTTTAGTAGGAGAGTATGTAATAACCGGATTTATTACTGTGTATTTCATCTGTACTTTGAACTCTGTATTATTTTGGGAATGATGATATTGATATTGGAGTATGATCATTATCGTATTTGTATCCTTATTCATGGGTGTGGCAACATATAAATTTCCTCCATGCATATACGTGATAACGACGTTAAGAGTGTAACTTAACGACGTAATCTGTTAATATTAACGTACGCTACGGATGAAGCGTAGCGTACGTAATGCGGTCTATTATTGGGTGGGCCGGCTAGCACATGGAGTACATGGTGGTGGGCTCGACCAAGATACCCTCCAGATTCGCACGGCATGAATCTGGACACCTTTTTAAGTCAACGGCTTAGCGTACGTTATGAACATTGTGTAGCGTACGCAAACTATAGGGGTTACGTACGTAACGCGTTTAGTATAGCGTACGTAATGAAGTTCAGAAATCAGACAGTGAACTATTTTGGGCGATAACGTACGTTATGATGTAGCCCTAGCGTACGTAACACTCAGAAAATTATAAAAGGAGCAACACCCCAATTCATTTCAACTCGTCCTTTTGCAACTAAACTACATTATATTCTCCCCCAGAATATTCCCAGCCTATTTTAACACCTTTATATCAATAGTTACTGAATCATTGAGCTTGTATGACACTACTTGATCATTGAAGACAACTTATATTGGACTTTGGAGTAGAAATATTCAAGAGTCGGCGTTGAAGCAACAGGAGTTGGATTTTTACTTAGAGTCTCGATATTATCTTCCCTTAAGGTATGTTATACTACTTCCAATCTTGAAGTTATGTTGATTAAGATGATATGATTGCATTACCAAGATCGTAGATCACTTTGACGACGTATGCGACCTAGTATCATATTTAAACTATAATGATCAAACTATTATGGTGTAGAACACCGTAGTTGAACTGGTTATGCCATAGATGAGGATAGTGAATTATTAACCGTATCAAATGATATCGTCATGTTGATTGTAAATCGAGTGTCAATTTCCACTTTTACCAATGGATTTTGAAAAGAATCATCATAGTTGTAATCTTGCTTGCATAGATGGAATAAGTAGTTCGCCATCGTATAAGCCCGGATTTAATGATGATATTAGATCAATTACGTCAACCTTAGACCAACCGAACCTTGTATGAGTATTTCGATCAAGATTGAAAATAGTATTACAATGATATCCGTATCCTTGAAATTGAAGATATTAATCAGGAGATCATTCATGAGTATGATATATATATTTGAAGGTATATTAGATTACTCACTAAGAATTTCGTAATACTTCGTCACTAATCGAGCTAGTCATCCATCTAGTGAGAAATCGACATGCATGATTAACGCACGATAAGTTTGGTTACTAACGACGTTATATGACGTTGTTAACGCACGCTACGTTCGGTATGTAACGCACGTTACACTATTCAGATCGACCAGAGAGGAACTGTTGGTATATGCTTAGCGACGCTATACTTCATAGTTTACGACGCTAATGAATAAGTTTAACGACGTTACAGAGGACATGTAACGTCGTTATTCAGTCCGATGATTTCGCTTTTATAGACTCTCAACCGTAATTCGGATTGTTAGATGTTCGCTCGACCTAAGATGAATTCCATGTTATTTCTCTTATTTAAGGTTCGAACTCGCTACGTGATTGATCGAGAGGGACAACCTTCGAGCGTTTCGTTCTCGTGGAAGTATTGTTCTTGTCTTCGAACCGAGGCAAGTATTCTAATTAGAAATGTTTATATTATGACAATGTGATTGTATCGTGTAAATATGTTGTGATTATATGTCCACCATGTGTTGATCCGACGGGAATCATCATGGGAATCTATAGCCGTGTGCTTATTTGGATCGTTGGACAGGTAGTTCCACCATGTGTTGGTCCGATGGGATCATCATGGGAATCTATAGCTGTGTGCGCTGGATCGTTGGAATACCATCAGTATGTTGAAACTGTTATGATATGATATGTGTTGTGGATATTCTCGTTGGAGAAACTTGTATGATATAATTGTTGATTATATCACTGTGTATGATTATTGTACTTGTACTAGCATCGTTGTGCTAACCCCTTCGGGGGTGAACATTTTGTTTGTTCAGGATCCAGGAGAGCAGGAAAACAACCACTGGAAATGCATGACGACGAGGGTGCAAAGTGATGTTCCGGCCGGGTTTCCGTCTGTTATTTTTTTTGATATTTCAATAAGTACTCGAGTACGTCGTCCGTTTATAATGTTGGGATTTTAATGATGTAATAAATCTTCATTGGATATTTGTATTTCGATTTTTAAACCAGACGGTTGTGTTTTACTTCAGTAATTTCTTAAAGCGATATCTGTTATTGTCTTTTCTTTTAATCAGCCTTGTAAATCCTTATGTAAAAGATTTACGGCGCTGTAATATTCCTGAATATATCGGGGGTGTTACAACCTCGAACCACTTAAATACTGTGTTATTTACCTTTCGCCGTTACTGTTTTCATAACTGTGATTTATACAAGTATACACTGCAAAACCCTGCACGCACCAAGCTAACAGGAGATTAGACCGAGTTGCTGTATCGACGGCAATTTACTATATTAAAGACTTCCGCTACGTACTCAGATTCGAAAACCATACAACCTGTTGCTTAAACATTTCCCAAGCTGTATCAAGTATACTTATATCAAATAAGGGACCAACAACGTGCAAGACAAAATATCAAAACTCGGTTTAGAGAATCAGTTTTAGGAAATAAAACTCAGTTTGCAAGATACCAAAAGCCATTTCAAAATACTCATGCAGCGGATAAACTTAACACTCAAAGATTTACTCTAATGAAATGTAGAAACCGATAAATATGCTCGACTTCCGAAGCATACTACATAACCATTTTTACTCGGACTGTATACGCATGATATATCTTAAAACAATAATATCACCAACAAGTTCCAATCCCTAGTTCACATTAAACACATTAGCACAATATAATTAAATACGTATATAAAGGGACTTACGATCGGGAGACTTACCATCACTGATTGTCTGAAGATGATGTCGGAACCACGATACTAATCACAACTCTGATGCGCGCGACTTACACCGTACATGGACTTAACCCAACGACCTAGGTTTTTCGCAAACCTAAGCTCCGATACCATATAATGTAACACCCCCAGAATACGATCGGGAATGTCACACGCCGTAGACCCTTATCACAAGGATCTACCAGGCTAAACTCCAAAAGACTACTCAATGATTGACCGACCGGGGTCAAAATTAATTACAAAGTAGACCGACAAGGTCATTAAACAATTCAGAAACTAACTAAATTTACTTCTCAATGACAATAATAAACTTGAACACAGAAAGGAACGATAACTTAATTTAATGAATGAAAACTACACCCATGCAAGGGTGGATACTCGACCGAAAGAGAAATACCAACCAAAATGAAACAAAAGAAAAAGACTCTGACTCTTGTGTGATTAGGATCGTCGTCTTCCATCTCCTTCCAAGCCAATCCTGTGACTGCTTCCGAGCTGCCAAAACCTGAGCGCATAACAGGCACCCACCCCCCGAAAACTCGGGGGTTAGCAAACTGGAATTTTGCTAGTGCAAGTACATAATATACAAGATATACGAACAATAACAACACAAAACTCAACAGACGCGAAGCCTTAACACAAACCATGCATTACCATAGTCAACACAGAATAGCACTTGCATACACAAGGTGAAAGATAATCACGTAGTCATATTCTCTTTACGGACCATAACACCAATGAAACTTTAAACGAGCCCAATGAGTCAAAAGATCTAGTTTGAAAATACCTTTTATATAAAAGGAAAAAGTATTTTGATAAGATAGTTTGAAAACATTATTAATGACTCGGGCCGTCTTGGGGTTTTGAAATCAAACGGGAATACTTTTAGAAAATAACTTCAAAAGCTCTTGGGTCCTCGACCCAACATGTGGAAAACAATTTGCAAGAAAACCACTACAACGTTAATCGGGGTCCTCGACCCAATTTATAAGACACTATCACAAGCGAATCATTACAACATCTCACGGGGTTCTCGGCCCAATCTAAATAATATCATCACGAGATCAAATCTCAACATCCCACGGGGTCCTCGACCCAATACACAGAATAATCATCACAGTACAATCAAAGGCACAACCTCTCATTCGAAAAAGCCTGCTCAAGGCCCCTGATTAATTAACCCTCGGAGATCTCGTCAAATATCCTTGGTTAATTAACCCTGATACCAACGTTTAAAACAAGTTGAAACAAACTTTCAGAAACACGCATCGCAGTTTATATCAAGACCATCATTTTAAAGCGAGTTGGAAGAAATTTGAATTACGAAAATCATTTGGTAACGGGGTCTTTGATATCACACAAATATCCGTTACCAATAAGCCTGCCAGGCGCCTCCCTTGCTCACCTGTGCATCGGCGTTCACTCCAGTATGTTGGCCGCCCCTTGAACATGTCACTGCACCGGCGATCACTCCCACAAGCGCCGCCCCTTGCAAGCGCATTAGGTAACACCGGTGTTCACCAATCATATGGAGCCACACATTGCAGGGCACACCAGGCCAGAGTACACGCCCCGCCCTCAGAGGTTCCCGGATACGACGTCTCTCACAACAAGTATTCACATTGTTACAGATATCAAGCACACAGTCAATCGTTGCAACAACTATCAAATCAATACACCAATTCACACAATTTATCCGCCAGTCCATAACCACACAAATAAACAATAACACACACGTTATCAATCAAGACTCAACACAATAAGCCTTCGGCACAACCAACCAACGCTACACATATATCCTTATATCATAACTCGGCCAAATGCATAAACCGTACTATATTATCTCTATAATTATGGTTCGTACTTTAATCCAAGTTGAGTACGTCAACTAGTATAGGTATTAATCACTCGACATTCACCGACATATGTATGTATTTATCTATATACATATATATATATATATATATATGCATATCTATATTCATACATATATTTAACATATAAATATATGTATATGTATATTCATAAAATAATTCATACATTTCGGCAACAATGATTTCACGTAGTTATAATTCATATATCAAGGTACTTACCTTGGTAATCTCTCGCGAATACTCTGAAAATACGGTCGATTGGAAAAATCCGGAACTCCAATGAAAACGACGATCGGAAAGGCTCAACACCAGATTTTCGTAGGGAATTCATCCCTAATATACTATCATCAAATAAACAATCTATCACATGAGGAAAATCATCGCAAAATGTCCAAGTATCCCTCTGCGGCATTTCCACGGACACCTCGAAAGCGTCAACTTGGAACTCATATAAATGACGAATCGGTAATGATAAAACCGTGGAAACATGATGAAATTGATAGAATACAACTTAATCTATAATTATCCATCAGTAATCTAAGTTAATATAGCTCGAACGGACGAAATCTATCAAGATCCCCAAATTTCCCAAAGTTTACATTTTAGGAAAAACTAACCTTGATTCGGTCGATTGAAGGATGTTATGGAATGATCAATCAATGATATGAACTCTGGAACTTCATGGATTTCTTGTTCAACAACATGCCTCCTTGCTCTCAAAACCTCTGGCCGCGGAAGAAAAGAAGGAAATGAAAAATGGGTGGAAAACAAGGCTGCTCGGTCAAATATATAGGCAGACCGCCCTAGCGTACGCTAGCGTGCCAGCAGCGTGCGCTAGCGGGACAGCCTTGGTCGATCCGAGCTCTGGTGATCCCCTCGCCTGTAGCCGTCTTTGGCCGCCGGTTAGCGCGCGCAGCGACCGGCCGTAGCGTGCGCTACCCGCCAACCCTCCGGAGTCCCGAACCTCAGAGGCCTCACTGCCCGGCCGAGGTAGCATGCGCTGGCTACCGAATAGCGTGGGCTACGCCTGCCGGTTAGCGCGCGCAGTCTCCCGGCAGTAGCGTGCACTATGCCGGTCCCTGCCACACCCGTCCGACCCGGTGCCAGTGCAGTGCAGTTCTGCCGCAACCGTCTTGCGGCACCAGTGCGATGCGGTTCTGCCATGGCTGTCCGGCCGCCGCCCGTGCCGTGGCTGGCGACTTCGATTCCCAAAATGCACAGGCGAACACGACGAAACGTTCGCGGACAACAACATCGATCCGAAATGAAAATAATATACAACAAAACACCACATATGGCCATAAACACAAAATCGATTGTCGAGAAAAATAATACCAATGCTCGACAACTGAGAAATTTCCGGTCTAAAAAAAAGAAAAATTCAAATTAATCAGAATAAAAATCTTGGATATTACACTCCACGGATAACTCTCCGCAAATCGCCCCAAAATGCTCCAGGAACTCAAAACACGGACAAGGGAGAATGAAAGAAGAGAAGTGACGCGTTTGAGCCGATTCAGGCTTTAAATACCTGACTGCGGCATTACGTAGTTAACATGGAGGGTTAACGTACGTTAAGGGTTTTATGTACGTAAAACCCATCATTTAACGTACGTAAGGACTTCGGCAGAACATTCTGCCCAATCCGCTGAAGCCGAAAACGTACGTTATATCTAACAGTTAACGTACGTTATCAGTACTCAGATAAAGCACATAATATAACATACATAACGTATGTTATGCATGCAGCAGTTCAGCACTGCTGAGTGCAGTCCAATGCTCAAGGATGTACAAAATCGAAACGCAACAAAAGATGGGATCCAAAGATAAAATTACGAACTATTCACAACAACGAACCTAAGCGCTAAAAGGAAACACCATTTCGACTACCCGGAGGTTCGGACTTTGACGACGAAAGTAAATTTCCCTCTAACCTTCGACGACGAAAGTAAATTTCCCTCAAACTTTAGGAAATTACAAAATGGCCCAAACATTCAAAAATTACGATACGATGTTGGATCATGAAACCGAAACTCATAACATGTATAAGTCAATCACACGGACTTATGGAAACAAAGAAATAATGAAATCAAGCGAGTTTTATGAGAATCGAACGTACATACGACAAGATCATAACATAAAACATATTACGTAAAACACCTCCGAAACTCGTCCAAATGGAAAAATACCAAGAACAAAATAGATTCAAAATGTCGAAACGGTTACAAGCGAGTCGTTAAATAGACATGCGCCCAAAAATAGAAACGGCTAAAAATAAAAAGTACGGATATTACATTCTCTCCCTCTTAAAAGAAGTTTTGTCCCGAAACTTAAGGATCAAAAAGCTCGGGGTACCTCGCATGCATATCTTCCTCCAATTCCCAAGTCGCTTCCTCCACTCCATGTCTCGACCATTGAACCTTAACCAAAGGAATAGTTTTGTGCCTTAGCTGTTTATCCCGGCGATCCAAAATCCTCACTGGCCTCTCCTCAAACATAACATCCTTGTCGATTTCCACATCCTCAAAATCGATAACGTGAGTCGGGTCTGGAACATACTTTCTCAACTGAGAAACATGAAATACACTATGCATATGTAATATCCGCATTTTTCTTTTCCCGGTATTTTTATTTTTCGGTGTATTTCTCGCTTGTAGCGACCCTCGTGTATTTTTCAGTGTATTTCTTCCGTCATTTAGCGATCTGATTCTCGTAATTGTTGTACGGAACCGCCGTTTTGGGGTTGCCATGGATCCATTCTATGTTATTATGCGTTTTGAGATGTTCCGTTTGATGTTTTGTTCATATTCCGTGACTAGCGCGCGCTAATTTTCTGCATAGCGCACGCTAGAGATCCCTTAGTAGCGCACGCTACGTCTGCTTCGTAGCGCGCGCTAGCGAGCTGAGCCCTAGGAGTGGAAGTTCTGTTTCCAGCCCTCTGGACTAACGGATTATCGTACGCTACGTTGTCTAGCGCACGCTAATGTCGGCGGACTAGCGCACGCTTAGATGTCCGTTAGCGTGCGCTAGCGTGGTATCGATCTTGGGCGGTTGCTCTTGGACTCGGTCAGTGCCTGTAGCGCAAGCTACGTTTGGCGGTAGCGCGCTAACGGGTCGTGAGTTACGGCGATTCGCTTCTGGGCTGGTGATGTCCAGGTAGCGCACGCTATGGCCGATAGCGTGCACTACCGAGAGGCTATTAGCGCACGCTACGTTTCGGGTAGCGCACGCTAATGGCCCAGTAAACTGGTTACTGGACTGGGACGTTAACTTCTGGACTGGAGTTTTGTCCCGTTAGCACACGCTAACTTCTGAGCGTTAGCTCGCGCTAACACTCCCTGGCTATATAAACCAGGGAGTTGACCCAGATGTACGTATCTTCCTCATTTCTTCTCCCTCTCCGCGGCTTTGGCGATTTGGGCGATTTTTTTGGCGATTTCTTCCTCCAATCATCCCAACCGTCATCTTCCTTGAGTTCTTGGTGTATAAAAACAACATCAACACGAATCTTTCATCCTAATCCAAGGTAAATCTCTTAGAACCCTACTTTTGGATAAATTGGGGGTTTTGGAATTTTCGTCTGATTCATTCCGTTATGTTGGTTAATTCATGATGAATATGATTAATCTTGTTGATATCATTAGTTCTCCTACGGATTCATGGTAAATTTTAATGGTTTTGCGAAATCGAGAGGGTTTGGTTGTGGTCCGCCCTCGTTGTTATTTTTGTACGAATATACATGAATCGTAGGCGGGTTTTTGGGTGTATTCCATTTCCGTATTCGTCTAGAGTTGGTTGTGATTATGTTCTTCGAATCGTTAGGTTCGGTTCCGTTGGTTCATAACGTTCGTCGGTGATTTCCCTTTCCATTCGTTGCGTCATCAATTATTCAAGGCAAGTATTTTTGGAAACATTTATGCTTAACGTGAAATGGTAATGTATATTGTGTGTGATTTGCTCACCTCGGGAGGGTCCGACGGGATCACGGAGGGAGTCCAATGGTTTGTGCCCTGGATTCATGAGTTTGTTTAGCTAGCCAGCTCGGGAGGGTCCTTAGAGGCCTCGAGTGGGATTTGTGGCTTCGTCCCGGTCCTAGGCGATGCATGTGCGTGATTTGTTTTATGATATGGCCAGCTCGGGAGGGTCCTTAGAGGCCTCGAGTGGGATTTGTGGCTTCGTCCCGGTCCTAGGCAAATGTGATTGACTGTTTGTTTCTGGAAAAGACATGTCTGGTTTTGGATTTTGAAATGATTTGGTGCATTCTACTATGAAACGTGTAAGCGAATGGTTTGCCTTGATTACTTGTACTAGCGTAATTGCTAACCCCTTTGGGGACCCATTTTGGGGAAATTCTTGTTATGGATTTCAGGTTATGTTTTGCCGGACGAGTGGGTGCTGGGACAGTACGAGGATGTTGGCCAGGGTCATTGACATGTGCAATTGGGTCTTCTTATTTCTTTTGTCTACATCGATTTGGTTGTTTCCCATATTTATAAACTTATAGATTGTACTCGCAAGTACTAAGGCTTTTCACTTCGAACTTAGTTTTGTATTAACTCAAATTGCTATATTGTCGGTTGATGTTGTAATATCCGGAATTTCTACTACTGTTGTTTGATATTATTTTATTCGAGTTATATTGTACAGCGTGGAATCTGTACAGTAGGAATAAAATAAATAAAGGACTGAGATGTCAGTATTGGTATAATTGTCGTATCTGGTCGACAGTTACATTTGAGGATATCGTGTATCAGGTTATCGTACTTTCGATATAGAGTATATCGTATAAGAATGTTATTGGATTCAGTATATGTATTCAGTAAGTGTATATGTGTTTTCGGTATGTCGAGACAGGCAGTAACAGTTGGAAATAGCTAAGTGTAACATTATTAGCGCACGCTAATAATCATGAGTAGCGCACGCTATCGTGCAGGATTAGCGCACGCAACGGATATAAGATAACGCACGCTAATACAGTCCGATCGGAAGGAATCTACGCGTGGACCAGGCCACTTTCGGCGCACGTTCTGATAAGTCAACGGATGTTGTAATGTAGTGTTGGCGCACGCTAATGCATGTTGATTAGCGCACGCTAACTATATATCGGTCAACAGGGAATCTTGGCTTTATTGGTTGATTTCGGCTGGAGGGGTCACGAGCATCTTCATGGTAGGTGTAGACTGTAGCAAGTCAACTGGTATTAGCGCACGCTAAGGTAGATGACTTGCGTACGCTAGGCAGGATGTTTTACGTACGTTAATGCATGGGCATTACGTACGTAAGCTAGTTTACGAAGTAAGGCAGTAGCCTCTGGGCTTCGATAGCGCACGCTAACAAAGTCAGTTAGCGCACGCTAAGGCGGTAGCGGACGCTAAACATGAGATGTTAGCGCACGCTAATAATGAATATTATAAAAAGGGACAGAAGGGTGTTATGAAGCATTTCGTCCATTCCTTCCTTGCAACCGAGAGAGAGAGTTTTTAGAAAGAGGTTTGAGGTCTCAAACACTGAGATATGGTGATCTTTAACAAGATTAAGATGGAGAGCATGGATTCAAGCCTTGTTCTTCAAGTTATTCATGATTCTTGGAATGGAGTTCTAGTGTTCTTCTTTTTGGTTCGTCTAAACCAGGTAATCTTCATATTCCTTTGTTAATGGTTCGTTTTTCTTGGATGATTTCATGTAAGGAGCATGTTGGATAATCATATGATGATGTTATATGAGATTCAATGGAATTTTGATAAGAGTTTCGGACGTTAGTTAAGATTCTTCATACCATAAGGATGTTGATTCATTTAACCCGATCTAAGAAGGATTTACGAATCTTGGTAATTATATTGGTTGATATAGATGAGATGAATCATGATACTAGGTTGAATTCAGTTAGCATGATACGATCCTTGTTATCGAGTCGGTTTGATTGTTGATGTTGTTATTGATATATGGACATTGACATGATCATGGTGATAATTATGTGGTCGTTTATCTTCAAGAGATATGGAGATTTATGTCTTCCTTCATTCGGTTTCGTAGTCGCAAGATGTGAGTCGATGTTTGGAATGCATGCCACTGTACAGCATTAGCGCACGCTAAGCTTACTGGCTAGCGCACGCTAACGGGACAACTTAGCGCACGCTACGTTATGCGTTTAACGTACGCTAAGTAGGCAGACAGTGCAGTATTTTTGTGTTTGGATTATGAATTCGTGATGGTTTGATTTGGTTTGTTCTGACTGCGTTTATTCGAGGTTGTGTTGAACCGTTGAGTTCGATTGGTTAGTTTTGTCCGTTGTTGATTGTTATCGGATGCATGTTATTTGATTACTTCGATAGGTTGAGATTATTGATCGGCGATTATAACCGGATGTTGCGGTCGTGTTCGAGCGTGTTCGTGAATTGCATGGTCAGGGCCGAGGAGCTCGTAGACGAAGGCATTGTGACTGGTAGCGGCTTCATCATCATCGTATCGGTATCGAGGCAAGTTATTACTTGCTCAGTTATAATATTTAATGAATGGTTTCAGTTTCATTTCGTTTATAATGCATATAGCGATGATTATTATTGTGAACTCTGGGTATTCGGATCGCATATCGTTCTTTCGATTCTGGGAGGTAAATCATAATGTATATGCTTTATCTCAGTTATTGGTATGTTCGAATATCGAGGTTACATTATGGTAAAAACGAGGATATGAATATCTATAGTTCATCGTACGTTTGGATCGCCGAGCATTGAGGATAATCGTCGGTGATGATTGGACATCGAGGTTGCTCTCGAAGGACTCGGGGCAAGTATTCCATATTGGTTATGGTTTAGTGTTATTTATTTTAGTCTCGTACATTTTCTTTCATGTTGTTGAACATGGAGTCGTCCTGGTAAATTATCATGTTATCGTGCATGTTATGTTGTTCATGTTGATGAACATGTTGATTTGCATATGTGTATGCATATTGTGTTGTTTATGTTGTGTAAATAATCCGATGGGATTATGAGGATCCATCTTGAGGCTGGATCGAATGTCCACCATGCGTTGGTTCGTGGGATCATCATGGGGATCTATCTTGAGGGCGCTGGATCGTTGGATGGAGTTTTCCACCATGCGTTGGTTCGACGGGATCATCATGGGGATCTATCTTGAGGCGCTGGATCGTTGGATTACTAAGATTGTGTTGATGGAATCTTGTGAATTCGCATCATTGATTTTATCATGTGTTGTTGTGCATATGTATATTGTTGGTTATCCACCTCGTGTTGATCTGTAGGATCATCGTGGGATCTATCTTTGAGGGCTGGATCGTCGGATTTCCATTGAGTATACATGATTGTTATTGTTATGATCATATTGGCGGTCATATGAGTATGCATTTGTAGGTCTTATGTTAGGACCTTATCCGTATTGCATTGTTCGATCCGGATTAGACTGATATGATTATCGTGGCACATCATATCTCGAGGTATGTTCCATATTTGCTTTGGCCTTGTCTTTGGTGGACAATCGGTTATCGTCTTGGGATTTGATGATATTATTCGATGGATCGTATTGGTCAGAAATGGTAGATTTCCGTATCGTGAGTTGGTTATGATAGTTTGAGGATCTTGAGTATTGTTTGAGGTACAATACAGATATTATGTTCGAGTTTATTGGTTAATCGAGTACAGGATGTAAAATGTGATAATGGTTATTCTGATGAGAATTACTTGAGTAAGTAAAGTTATGGCGGTAAGATTACATTGGTCGTATTCTTATTCTGTATTCTCATTGGTATGTATTATTGATGTGATGTGATTGATATCATTGTTGGATATTATGGCTGACCCCGTCGTGGGATTTCTTTTTAGGTTCTCGGAGTATCGAGCTTGTAGCGGTCGTGAAGAGATGAGCTTCCCGGAGGATACTGGCTAGGACATGTTGTGTGCTTTGAGTTTCTTGTTTGGTTCTCGTAGTCCGCTGCTAGAGTATATTTATGGTTGGTCTTTTTCCGCTACGTAAGTATTTTGAAATGCTCTTTTGATATCTGGTAACTGAGGTTACTTTGGAAATCGTTTTCTAAACTTTTGAATGTCGGCAGTTTGGCCTTGCGATTTCAAATGAGTTTTTACGACGGTTTGATAAATGAGTTTTATAAATCTTTGATTATTTTCAATAGATAATACTGTCGTTAGCCTCTTGGGCATTTGTAAATGTTTGCGAAAATTTCTTTTAGCCTTGTGGGTTCCATCTCGGGGCCACGTAATATTTCCGGTTAGTGCAGGGTGTTACGAATATGGTATCGAGCTTAGGTTGAGAAAACCTAGGCATTTGGAGTCGAGTTGGGTCGTGTTTTTGTTGCGTCATTCGAGTTGTCGATTGACAAATATTAGAGCCGTGAGTCTTTCTTTGTTCACTCGGGCTTGTGCGTTATCGGATTTGCGGTATAAATCTTGGGCTTGTTATAACTTTCCAAATGGTGTTAATGAGATTCTCTGGAATGAGATGTATTGTGTTCTTGAGTCGAACCGATTTGGCAAACGTGTGTTTTGAAAATATCTGTGTCGAGTATTTTCTTGAGTCGAGACATGTGCCAGTATCACGGGGAATCGTCGGCTTCACGATCTGTAAGTATTTGGATTTTTGAACTGCATTGAGATTTATTGCCGTTCTGTAGTTGATATGCTTTGAGATTCAGCAGAATATTATATGTTATAGTATAAGGTGACAGGGACAGGATTGATGACCTTGAGGAGTTATGATTTTGGAAATCAGTATGTCGATTAAATTTTGGAACGAAATTGTGCATTGGGAGAAATATTGTGGATTGTTCAGGAGAACATGTAGTCATGTTAATTCATTTTATGATATATGAACCGCTTTTGAACATTTGAAAATGATACTCTTCAAAATGAATGTCTTACGGACGTTTTACGGAAAATGATTTTGGGCCGAGACCCAATCGATTTTGAAATGGTTTTATAACTCAGGACTTGGGGTTCGAAAAGAGTTTTCTACTTTTTAAACTTCTTGTAATGTGGAATGAGATACGGGCTGAGACCCTAACGTTTCAAAAGACCTTCCTGTTTTCTAAAACTCCCGAGATTCGTAAAATACTTTACCAATCGTTTACCTATGTTATTTCCGCCTTTCGAGGCTTTGGTTTACTTGTTCAAATGGAACCTCTCGGGAAGTCTTTCGCCGTGTTTGATTTGCTTGATTTGTTTCAACGTTTTGTCATATCATATTTGAGGTGATCCAGGATGGGTAAATGGTTGACGATACGAGTCATGTGTGGAAAAGAAGTTTTTATCGGAGTCTATATATTGAGGTTTTGGAACTCGATCGTGTGGTTTTCCCGATGGAATATCGGTGGATATTGGTGACAAGCTGAACTGATATAGAGGAGTATGGATATGGACAAGCATTTGCATAAATTTCATTTTATTTAATCGTGTCTATTTGAAAAGAATTCTTATCGAGAACTTCGCACCAGCGATCCGATTTAATTTTAAAAAATTGATTTCGCGGTCTTACGAAAATTTATGTTTTGAGTTTTCAAACTCTTGAAAGAATTTTCGAAAATTTGTCTTCTTGACGAGAATATATGATTTCAAACTGGTTTTGAAAATGTGATTGATGTACATATGCATTTAGTGCATCGGGCATATCATATCGATGGTACAAGGAAAAGAGATTCGAAGTTTAGTATGGTAGATTGGTTATGCAAGGATGATCGGTTGATTGATCAGATAAGAGAAATATACTGCGCGTTGTAGATTCATGTGCAGGATGTAATTTTGGAACTTTGGACTTTGTAAAACCGGGACATATGTGCTATGTGAGTCCATTGGTGCGGTAGTTGCGCAATCTTACCATAGTGATCTTTGAATGATTTCTTTGTATGTGTAAATTTGGGGATGGTGACCCCATACTGTGGTTTTGGATATTGAGTGGTCGTTCCCACTCCATGTATAATTAGGTATGTTCATCGATTTGTGATTGGTTGTTCGTGTGCCGAGGAATATGTTCGCCAGTTGGGTATGTTTATTGAGATCTACTGTACGTGATTGATTTGTCGTTTTGAGAATGTTATTCTTTCGTATATCTGTTTCTGTGGTTCTGTGTTGATCGTGTTGGAGTTTATAGTGTGAAGGTATTCTCGATTTTCGTTGATCATTCGTTGGTAATATTGGAGTTTATCACGTTGATGATATTCTCGATTGTGTTTTGACCTCTGGTTGGTCATATTGGAATTTATCATGTCGATGATAAATTCGGTTGATTGTTGATCATTTTTGGTGATCATCTGAGCGTTCGGATTTTGTGTTGATGTTTCGGGATTCGTGTCGTTGTTTTGGGCAGTTGTTTCGTAGATGTATTGTATATTATTCGTCTTATCGGAATTGGGACTTGATTATGTAATCAGGCAGACAGGATTTGATTCGGGCAGATTGTTTCATCCGAAGATGATATATTTTGTTGAGACTCAGGGAATTGTGATCGTAAGCGTATTGAGACTGTACAGTGAGACCGCTTGCTAGTATTTCAGGAGATCGTCGACCTGCGTATTTGTAAGTATGCTCTTTTGGTTATTCAGTGATGACGATAATTGATCGTTGTCGTGATGGTTTTGGGGATATTTTGGGTTGGAAGTTATGTTTGTTTGTTTTATGACGGATTGCAAGTTTCGAGGACGAAACTTATTTTAAGTGGTGTAGAATGTAATATCCGGAATTTCTACTCATTGTTTGATATTATTTTATTGAGTTATATTATGCAGCGTGGAATGCATGCAGTAGGAATAAAATAAATAAAGGCTTGAGATGTCGATATTGGTATAATTGTCGTATCAGTGTGGTTACATTTGAGGATATCGTGTATCGAGGTTATCGTACTTTCGATATAGAGTATATCGTATAAGAATGTTATTGGATTGATATATGTATTCGGTAAGTGTATATGTGTTTTCGGTATGTCGAGACAGGCGATGTGATTGAAATGGCTAAGTGTAACATTATTAGCGCACGCTAATAATCATGAGTAGCGCACGCTATATAAATGCGAGATTAGCGCACGCTACGGATATAAGATAACGCACGCTAATACGGTCGATCGGAAGGAATCTATGCGTGGACCGAGCCACTTTCGGCGCGCGTTACGATAAGTCAGCGGATGTTGTAATGTAGTGTTAGCGCACGCTAATGCATATTGATTAGCGCCGCTAACTATATATCGGTCAACAGGGAATCTTGGCTTTATTGGTTGATTTGGTGGAGGGTCACGAGCATCTTCATGGTAGGTGTAGGCGTAGCAAGTCAGCTGGTATTAGCGCACGCTAAGGTAGATGACTTGCGTCGCTAGGCGAGGATGTTTTACGTGCGTTAATGCATGGGCATTACGTCGTAAGCTAATTCTGAAGCAAGCGGTAGCCTGCGGGCCCGATAGCGCACGCTAACAAAGTCGATTAAGCGCACGCTAAGGCGGTAGCGCACGCTAAACAAGAGATGTTAGCGCACGCTAATAATGAATATTATAAAAAGGGACAGAAGGGTGTTATGAAGCATTTCGTCCATTCCTTCCTTACCGAGAGAGAGAGTTTTTAGAAAGAGGTTTGAGGTCTCAAACAACGAGAGATGGTGATCTTTAACAAGATTAAGATGGAGAGCATGGATTGAAGCCTTGTTCTTCATGTTATTGTTGTTTCTTGGAATGGAGTTCTAGTGTTCTTCTTTTTGGTTCATCTAAACCGAGTAATCTTCGTATTCCTTTGTTAATGGTTCGTTATTCTGGGATGATTACATGTAAGGAGCATGTTGGATAATCATATGATGATGTTATATGAGATTCAATGGAATTTTGATAAGAGTTTCGGACGTTAGTTAAGATTCTTCATACCATAAGGATGTTGATTCATTTAACCCGATCTAAGAAGGATTTCTGAATCTTGGTAATTATATTGGTTGATATAGATGAGATGAATCATGATACTAGGTTGAATTCAGTTAGCATGATACGATCCTTGTTATCGAGTCGGTTTGATTGTTGATGTTGTTATTGATATATGGACATTGACATGATCATGGTGATAATTATGTGGTCGTTTATCTTCAAGAGATATGGAGATTTATGTCTTCCTTCATTCGGTTTCGTAGTCGCAAGATGTGAGTCGATGTTTGGAATGCATGCCACTGTACAGCATTAGCGCACGCTAAGCTTACTGGCTAGCGCACGCTAACGGGACAACTTAGCGCACGCTACGTTATGCGTTTAACGTACGCTAAGTAGGCAGACAGTGCAGTATTTTTGTGTTTTGATTATGAATTCGTGATGGTTTGATTTGGTTTGTTCTGACTCCGTTTATTTGAGGTTGTGTTGAACCGTTGAGTTCGATTGGTTAGTTTTGTCGGTTGTTGATTGTTATCGGATGCATGTTATTTGATTACTTCGATAGGTTGAGATTATTGATCGGCGATTATAACCGGATGTTGCGGTCGTGTTCGAGCGTGTTCGTGAATTGCATGGTCAGGGCCGAGGAGCTCGTAGACGAAGGCATTGTGGTAGTAGCGGCTTCATCATCATCGTATCGGTATCGAGGCAAGTTATTACTTGCTCAGTTATAATATTTAATGAATGGTTTCAGTTTCATTTCGTTTATAATGCATATAGCGATGATTATTATTGTGAACTCTGGGTATTCGGATCGCATATCGTTCTTTCGATTCTGGGAGGTAAATCATAATGTATATGCTTTATCTCAGTTATTGGTATGTTCGAATATCGAGGTTACATTATGGTAAAAACGAGGATATGAATATCTATAGTTCATCGTACGTTTGGATCTCCGAGCATTGAGGATAATCGTCGGTGATGATTGGACATCGAGGTTGCTCTCGAAGGACTCGGGGCAAGTATTCCATATTGGTTATGGTTTAGTGTTATTTATTTTAGTCTCGTACATTTTCTTTCATGTTGTTGAACATGGAGTCGTCCTGGTAAATTGTCATGTTATCGTGCATGTTATGTTGTTCATGTTGATGAACATGTTGATTTGCATATGTGTATGCATATTGTGTTGTTTATGTTGTGTAAATAATCCGATGGGATTATGAGGATCCATGCTGAGGGCGCTGGATCGAATGTCCACCATGCGTTGGTTCGACGGGATCATCATGGGGATCTATGCTGAGGGCGCTGGATCGTTGGACAGGTTTTCCACCATGCGTTGGTTCGACGGGATCATCATGGGGATCTATCTTTGAGGCGTTGGATCGTTGGATTACGTATTGTGTTGATGGAATCTTGTGAATTCGCATCATTGATTTTATCATGTGTTGTTGTGCATATGTATATTGTTGGTTATCCACCTCGTGTTGATCTGTAGGATCATCGTGGGATCTATCTTGAGAATTTGGATCGTCGGATTTCCATTGAGTATACATGATTGTTATTGTTATGATCATATTGGCGGTCATATGAGTATGCATTTGTAGGTCTTATGTTAGGACCTTATCCGTATTGCATTGTTACGATCCGGATTAAGTGATATGATTATCGTGGCACATCATATCTCGAGGTATGTTCCATATTTGCTTTGGTCTTGTCTTTGGTGGACAATCGGTTATCGTCTTGGGATTTGATGATATTATTCGATGGATCGTATTGGTCAGAAATGGTAGATTTCCGTATCGTGAGTTGGTTATGATAGTTTGAGGATCTTGAGTATTGTTTGAGGTACAATACGGATATTATGTTCGAGTTTATTGGTTAATCGAGTACGGGATGTAAAATGTGATAATGGTTATTAAGTGAGAATTACTTGAGTAAGTAAAGTTATGGCGGTAAGATTACATTGGTCGTATTCTTATTACGTATTCTCATTGGTATGAATTATAGATGTGATGTGATAGATATCATTGTTGGATATTATGGCTGACCCCGTCGTGGGATTTCTTTTTAGGTTCTCGGAGTATCGAGCTTGTAGCGGTCGTGAAGAGATGAGCTTCCCGGAGGATACTGGCTAGGACATGTTGTGTGCTTTGAGTTTCTTGTTTGGTTCTCGTAGTCCATTTGCTAGAGTATCTTTATGGTTGGTCTTTTTCCATTGCGTGAGTATTTTGAAATGCTCTTTTGATATCTGGTAACTGAGGTTACTTTGGAAATCGTTTTCTAAACTTTTGAATGTCGGCAGTTTGGCCTTGCGATTTCAAATGAGTTTTTACGACGGTTTGATAAATGAGTTTTATAAATCTTTGATTATTTTCAATAGATAATACTGTCGTTAGCCTCTTGGGCATTTGTAAATGTTTGCGAAAATTTCTTTTAGCCTTGTGGGTTCCATCTCAGGGCCCACGGCGCTGTAATATTTCCGGTTAAATCTGGGGGTGTTACAGATGTTTATTATGCCGGTTGCTCCGGGCGTATCTTTATATGTTGTATTATTTAAATGTGTGTCCTTGCTAACTGAAATGGTTAGTCGAGTGGTGTTTTTCTTGTTTTAGCCTGGTGGGTCCCATGTAGGGATCCACGGCGCTGTATTATACTCCGAATATCTCGGGGGTATTACAGAAAATGGTATCAGAGAACTAGGTTTATGGATACCTAGGCTTGTCGGTTATTTGGGTCTAGTTGTGTTTTGTTTTGCACATTGTCACACCATTGCCGGAATCTCAGTACTTCTAGTGCTCGTAAGTTTTCCTTACTCGATTATTTACTTTCTCGTACCGTATTTGCGTTTCTTGAAGTGTGGTTATTATCCCTCTTTTACTTATCATCGAGTTGCTTTTTGCCACCTCTTAACACCAGCATGGATGCTGGAAGGGGCCGTGGTCGTGGTCGTGGTCGTGGCCGTGGCCGTGGACGCGGTTGGGGACATGGGGCAGCCGGTGGGGCGGCCACGTCGCATTCTTCGGGAGCCAGCGGTATCGGTGACCGTCACAGTCATGCTTCTTCTCAGGAGCGCGCCGACCATGGTATTGCGGCCGTTATGCAGCAAATGGTAAACCAAATGGCGGCGATAGCTCAGGTGGTTCAGAACCCAGATCCGGCCCATGCTAATCGGAGCGGAGCAGACCGTTGGCTCCAAGATGTCATCAAGTTGCATCCTCCTCAGTTTTCGGGAGCATCAGACCCGATTGGCTGGGAGGGGTGGATCAAGGAGATATCTAAAGTCTTCGTTGCTACCAACTGTCCCGAGGACCGTAAGGTCCCTATTGCCCAGTATTTTCTCACTGGGTACACTACGGATTGGTGGGAGGCCGTTGGGCCCAAGGACCATGTTGCTTCGTGGGCCGAATTTCAGGAATTGATGGAGACTGAATATTGCCCGTGGCCGGTTAGACAGGCTCGAGTCCATGCTTTCTATGATGCTCAACCACGGGATATTCCTGTATCCCAAGCTATTGCCGATTTTAACAAGGAGTTGGGCAATGTGAAGACCCAGGTTGTCGAGGAGAGCGAAAAAATTTTCCATTTTTCCAGGCGGATGAAGCTATCAATTCGGGACTATATGTCTGGGCTCGTCTGCACTACTTTGAAGGATTATCAGAGTAGGGCTCTTGCTTATGATATGTCGGTGACGGCTAGTGATGTGGCTCGTGAGAACAAGAAGCAGAAGTCAGTCGGAAATTTTTTTGGTCCTAAAGGTGAAGGCCAGCAGAAATCCCAGGCTGCGAATATTTCTACGGGCGGTTCGGCTCGTTTCTCTGGGAGTTTTCGAGGTGCCTCCGGAACCTCTGTTCGTGAACCCAAATGCTTTAACTGTGGCCAGTCGGGCTATAGGAACCGGCAGTGTCCTCATCCGAAGTTGACTTGTCATACTTGTGGTCAGTCGGGCCACAAGGCCCTCTTCTGTGATTAGGTCAGACAGTTTCGCGAGTCCCGTGATTCTTTTCCAGCACTTAGAGAGCCGAGTGTGAACTAGGGCTCGTTTGCTCCACAGCCTCCGCCGAGTTCCGGTCGAGGTAGAGGTCGGGGTCAGCCCGCTAGAGGAGCAGCTTCCAGTGTCGGCTCTGCCCAGCCGCGTATCTATGAGATGAGGAGGGCCGATGATCCAGCAGCCACTGTGGCGACAGGTACCGTTCATATCCATTCTCATCCTGTCAGTGTGCTTTTCGATTCTGGTGCTACACATTCGTTCATATCGCTGGGGTGTGTGCAGTAATACCCGTAATTTCGATTTCCGGTAATTTCTTTTTTTTCGGCGGAAGTCCGTTTTGACGATTCGCTCATTACCGTTTCGTCATTTCGAGAATGATTAATTCTGCACTTTTTGTCATCCGAGTTCGTTTCGGTATCGTTTTGTTGAGTTCCGAGCTTTTTAGCGACTTTTCCGCACTTGAGTTCGATTCTTGCGAATCTCGTCCGAAACTGTTGTTTCGAGTTTCTCGTAAGTTCATTTAATGTTATTATTCATGTTGCGAGCTTTGGTTTGGTGTTTCGATCGCGTATCGTGATTTTCGGACGTTTTGGGCCATTTTCGTAATTTCCCAAAGTTTTGGGTAATTACTTCCGTTGTCGAATTCCGAGCCTTCGGGTGGTCGGAATCGTGTGTTCTCTTAGTGCTCGGATTCGTCTTTGCGAGTACTTCGTAACCGTATCTTCGATTCGTACTCAGGTTCGGGTTTCGGGGTCGTTCGGGCCGTCGGAGTTGGGCCCGGCCGAGTCATGGCCGGCAGCATCTTGAGGCAGGCGACCGCCGAGTAACGCACGGTAGTGATCGGCGATTACGACGTAAGGCCGATTACGTCACGTAAGGCCTGGCGCCGTAACGCGTAACGCTTTTCGGCATTTCAGTGATGAGTTCGGCCATGGCCGGTTACGTACGTAAGCCATGGACGGTTACGTACGTAACCCGGCCGGCAGTCGGCCTATTTAAGGCCAGCAGACGTTTTTCTTCAGCCATTTCTCACTCGTTTTCTTCCCTTCCGCGGCTGGAGCTTAGTTGATCATGGAGAGATGTTGTTGGACAATAAATCCATGAAGTCTTGGAGTTCATATCATCAATCATCCATCCTATAACATCCTCCGATCTATCAAATCAGGTCAGATTTCCTAGAAATCTAGTTTTGGGGAATTTGGGTGTTTTGGTTGTTTTCATCCGTTTAATACGATTTAACTTGGTATTATGATGTATTGATGATTATTAAGATGTATTACATCTTTTCCCTTGTTATTCCATGGTTGGATCGTATCGATTCGTTGTTTTGGTCGAGTTCTTGATCGACGCCTTGAAGGTGTCCGGTAAAATGTCATAGAGGGGTTTTAGGGCGTTCTACGATTATTATTCCTCGTATGATCGATGATTTATTGATTATATGTTGTTAGGGTCGAATTCTTGTGAAGAACTCGAGTCGGAACCCTTCCGTTCGTCGTTTTCTTCAAGCTTCTCGATCATGGGTGTATTCTTTTCCTTCGCCGGGGAATCGTAGATGTTCGAGGTGTCCCGACTGAGCCGTGATTGTAGGAGTGTCCGGTATCGATTATCGAGGCAAGTATCTTGCCCATACATTACGTGTTTTGTGGATATAATGGTTGCTAAGTGTCGATATGTGCTAAATAAATATTTATAACCATTTTTCAAAAGAATCGGTGTATTTACCATCATGGTTTTCGTAAAGGTGACCCGTGTGGGTCGGGAATTAATATGCTTAGTTGATTATGTGTGCTAGTTTCCAGTATAGGATCACCTTACTTTCGTGTGATGTCATTATGTATGATTATGGCGTCGGTAAATGTAACGTGTAATTCTCTTGTCAAATTATGTGCTTGGAGTCCCGTGGTTATGGATGAATATGTGAGTTTTTGGTGATATTGGTTGTGTCGTTCGGTGCTGTTGAGATCTTGTGCTTCCTTGTGAATTGATATAGTTCTGGGTCGTGAGCACGTGTTGGATAATTTGGCCATTCTAGCAAGGTACCTCGACTATATATATTTTGTGTGTTTGACCTTTGAGAGTTGTTGGTTTTGTAATCTGTGAGTTGTTACTCTTCCACCTGGGGATGGCATGTGGCCTCTGGGGGCCGATACTAATGGGTACGGCCACAGAAGTGGACTTGGGTGCGTGTGTTGATGTTCTTCCACCTGGGGACGGTTCGACGGGACCTCTGGGGGCCGATACTAATGGGTACGGCCACGAAAGTGGTTTCCCACCTGGGGACGGTCCGACGGGGCCTCTGGGGGCCGATACTAATGGGTACAGCCACGGGTTACCAAGTGTGGTTGCTGTGATATTGATGTTGATGTTTTGTTGATTAATTGTGATATGTCCGGAGTATCACAATGCTTTGCGCTCGGGGTCGAGATACATTATATATCAGGTCTTGGTGCTTGGCTAGAATGGCATAGGAATAATGTGTTATGTGTAATGTGTCCTTGTAAGTGAATTGAAGTGGATGATCGGGTCGTGGACCCTGTGTTTTGTGACCGTAATGGTTGGGTCGTGGACCCCGCGTTTTGTTAACGGATTTGCATTTTGGAAAAAGAACTTTGGGGCTGTGACCCTAAATGACTTTTGAGGAATTAAGAACTTTTCAATTTCAAATGTTTTCAAAACTCCCGAGATTTGGAAGTGTTTTCAAAGTGCTTACTTACTTCGTTTCTACTTTCAAGACTTGAACTATTTTTAACTAAATATACCTTGGGAAGTCTTTCGTTGTATTCTCGGAATGTGTTGTGTATGGCTCGTTTTTGCACTTTATACTTGCACTAGCGAAATAGTGGAGTTTTGCTAACCCCCGAGTAATCGGGGGGTGGATGTACATGCAGGTTTTCGGGAGCAAGACACAGGATCGGTACGAGGGATGATGAAAGACGAATGATACTAATCACACGAAGGCCAGTTTTGGGTTCAGTTAGTCGGAGTCCATTGTATTGTCTTTTCCGCTGTCTTATTATTTGTGATGGTAGTTATTTTACCCTTGCGTGGGTATGAGTCTGGATGAGTTTATGTATTTTTATTTGTAAGTCAGTGTCGAAAGACCAAATCGGTGTATTGGTTCGTTATTTTGATTCGTCGGTATGTAATGTAATGTGTTGTTTTGATCTCTAGCCTGGTGGATCCTCACGGAGAGGGTCTGCGGCGTGTAATATTCCCGGTTCGATCTGGGGGTGTTACATTTATGGTATCGGAGCATAGGTTGAGAAAACCTAGGCTGTCGGGTCGAGTTATGTGCTGTTGAGTCTTGTATTGTCAGATTTTGTCTGACTGAGTCGTGTCGCGACGCGTCGTCTGGGATGTCGGCCGTGATTAGTATCAGGGTGCAGCCATCATCTTCGTGCGGTCTGTGGATGTAAGTCTCCCTACTACATGTTGTACCACGAGCTATACGAGTCTGTATGATTCTGTGTTATGTAGTAGTATTTGAAGGTGCATCGTGAGTAAGTGACATATATTTGTTAATTCCCGTTTTGTGCTAGAATGAAGAATGATATGGCCAAATGTATCCTTGTATGAACTGTTTTTCTTGCAAGAGCAACAACTTTGGAATTTTTAGTTTCGAAGGCTTAGGGAGCCACGTAAATTTTTTTAAATGTTCTCCAAGGGAGGAAAAATTTTGATTTTTGTATGATGACCTCAAGGTCGAAAATTTTTAGACTTCAAACTACCGATATTTCATTCTCATCTCATACTATAAGTTTTCAAAACCCGAGTTTTTAATTCAAATAAGGTCTTCAAAATATACTCAAGACGTGACTCTCGTTTGTAACTTTTCGATTTCATGAATGTTGGTCAGAAGATGCGTATTGATGATGCTCTCGTTGTTGAGCAGTGGTGCCAGTTTTATGATTAAAATAGTAACGTGAATGTTGAGTCCATCGGTATGTATGTGTTGAGATAGTCCTCTTTATTGAGAAGTAAAATTTTCATTTTTGTAGGATGATTTTCTTTTGATGGTTGCTTGTGAGATGTTATAATTATGTGAATCGATGACATTTAGACTCGTATGTTGTTGCTTATTTTTAACCTTCGAGTCTAGTATTATCTCTTATATGTTTGCAATTGTGTTGGTGATTAGAGCAGTTAGCACAGGCTTAATACGAGCCTAACGCGCGCTAACGTGGCGTGTTTAGCGCACGTTAATCTTTGTTGTAACGCGCGCTAATCAACCTGGGCAGAGACTATGGAACCGCATTATAGCCGTTAGGTCTAACTTTTACGGCCAATCACCTGTAGTTGTATTCTCTACGTGGTGTCTAGTGATAACAACTGTTGTGCGTGAATGTGTGTTAAGACTTTTCGTATTGCTAGGTGATATTTGATTGTGTTTGAGGAATTGATAAATTATGTCAGCTTTGTGTGTTCAAAAACACTTTCCTGGAAACTTCACAAAGTTTTGACGGTTCGATTAATCCGAAGCTCCGTGTATACTTTGAAAATTATTTGGAATTGGCAAGCCGGCCTTGGATTCTCAAATAAAACCTCGATGGTATTTGAAAGAGTTGTTTTAAAGTACATGTAGACATTTTGGAAAATATTACCGTCGTTGATGTTTGTGAAGTGTTGGGAGAATTTTCGAAAATGATTTTTAACGTATTGTTGTATTTTTAAATAATTCGAGTGAATGATTTTCAAAAATCTTTCACACCATAAAAATATTTTATTTCAAAAACCAATGCGATTTTTATTTTCAAAAATATATAGTGAAAGATGAAAAATCTCACTCGATGTAAAGTTCAAACTCGGATTTGGAAATGTTAAAGTATGTTGTTTACAAGTTTTGATGAAACAACCCGAGGTACCAAAAGTACTTTTAAAGTTTATTTTAAATACCATACAAATCCAAGGATTTTCAAAAGATTTCCTTTAAAAGGATACCTTGTGGATTTTCTTTTCGAGTTGTTATTGGTTACCTTATGTGATATGTCGTGCTGAGTTGGTACTTTAGTATAATATTTTGCGAAGTCGTGCAATCGTATTGAGTGTGAATCCGCTTAGTATGCCGATGGGCAGAGGACACAGTCGTGACCACGATACTAATGGTCATGAAGATCGGATGAGGACCAAGAGGATATGGTCGGGAAGGTTGCTATTCCATCACTTCGTTCTCGTTGTTTAGGTTTCGGGACGAAACCTCTTTTAAAGGTGATATGATATAATAACCACATTTTTCTTTCTTTCTCTTCTGTTTCGTCCAACCGTATCGACTCGACTGTGTTCGTTGATGCTTCTGACCTGGTGTTGTTTCTCACCTTTGTCATTCGAGCGAGTTCTGATATTGTCCCAAATTGATCTATATATCGTTGTGACCTTTCCAAGTTCGGGAAATTAGTCTCGTTTTCGATCTTCCAACCCTTGGGCGGTGGAATCCCGTATTTGTTCAGCGATTGGCTCGCGTTTCGATTGACATACCGTTGGGGTGGTCAATCATATTGATTTTCGTTCGTTGTGTTTTGTGATTGTTCGGATAATCGACTTGATTGTACTATCTGTTTTATGACGCTTGTCACTTGTTGATTTTATTATGTCTCTACCGGTGGCGTCGTGTTGGTCGTCGTGGAGCGTGTTTTCACGCCGTATGTCCCTTTTGCGTTTCTTCCAGCGTTTCGCCGTCGGGCGCGAGTTTTCGGTTTTTGTGTATCTCGTCGAGTCCTAGTGACAGTGGATATTGCTTCTCCCTACTTGTTTTAAGTTTCGGGACGAAACTTCTTTTAAGGAGGGTAGAATGTAATACCCGTAATTTCGATTTTCGGTAATTTATTTTTTTTCGGAGGAAGTCCGTTTTGATGATTCGCTCATGACGTTTCGTCATTTCGAGAATGATTAATTCTGCACTTTTTGTCATCCGAGTTCGTTTCGGTATCATTTTGTTGAGTTCCGAGCTTTTTAGCGACTTTTCCGCACTTGAGTTCGATTCTTGCGAATCTCATCCGAAACTGTTGTTTCGAGTTTCTCGTAAGTTCATTTAATGTTATTATTCATGTTGCGAGCTTTGGTTTGGTGTTTCGATCGCGTATCGTGATTTTCGGACGTTTTGGGCCATTTTCGTAATTTCCCAAAGTTTTGGGTAATTACTTAGTTGTCGAATTCGAGCCTTCGGGTGGTCGGAATCGTGTGTTCTCTTAGTGCTCGGATTCGTCTTTGCGAGTACTTCGTAACCGTATCTTCAATTCGTACTCAGTTCGGGTTTCGGGTCGTTCGGGCCGTCGGAGTTGGTCCCGCCGAGTCATGGCCGGGCATCTTGGGCAGCCACTGGCCGAGTAACGACGGTAGTGATCGGCGATACGACGTAAGGCCGGTTACATACGTAAGGCCCTCGGCCGGTAACGCACGTAACGTTCCCGGCATTTCCAGCAGTGAAGTTCGCCATAGCGATTACGTCGTAAGCCATGGCGATTACGTCGTAACCCGGCAGTCGGCCTATTTAAGGCCAGCAGACGTTTTTCTTCAGCCATTTCTCACTCGTTTTCTTCCCTTCCGCGGCTGGAGCTTGGTTGATCATGGAGAGATGTTGTTGGACAATAAATCCATGAAGTCTTGGAGTTCATATCATCAATCATCCATCCTATAACATCCTCCGATCTACCGAATCAGGTCAGATTTCCTAGAAATCTAGTTTTGGAGAATTTGGGTGTTTTGGTTGTTTTCGTCCGTTTAATACGATTTAACTTGGTATTATGATGGATTGATGATTATTAAGATGTATTACATCTTTTCCCTTGTTATTCCATGGTTGGATCGTATCGATTCGTTGTTTTGGTCGAGTTCTTGATCGACGCCTTGAAGGTGTCCTAGAAATGTCATAGAGGGGTTTTCGGGCGTTCTACGATTATTCTTCCTCGTATGATCGATGATTTATTGATTATATGTTGTTAGGGTCGAATTCTTGTGAAGAACTCGAGTCGGAACCCTTCCGTTCGTCGTTTTCTTCAAGCTTCTCGATCGTGGGTGTATTCTTTTCCTTCGCCGGGGAATCGTAGGTGTTCGAGGTGTCCCGACTGAGCCGTGATTGTAGGAGTGTCCGGTATCGATTATCGAGGCAAGTATCTTACCCATACATTACGTGTTTTGTGGATATAATGGTTGCTAAGTGTCGATATGTGCTAAATAAATATTTATAACCATTTTTCAAAAGAATCGGTGTATTTACCATCATGGTTTTCGTAAAGGTGACCAGTGTGGGTCGGGAATTAATATGCTTAGTTGATTATGTGTTCTAGTTTCGAGTATAGGATCACCTTACTTTCGTGTGATGTCATTATGTATGATTATGGCGTCGGTAAATGTAACGTGTAATTCTCTTGTCAAATTATGTGCTTGGAGTCCCGTGGTTATGGATGAATATGTGAGTTTTTGGTGATATTAGTTGTGTCGTTCGGTGCTGTTGAGATCTTGTGCTTCCTTGTGAATTGATATAGTTCTGGGTCGTGAGCACGTGTTGGATAATTTGGCCATTCTAGCAAGGTACCTCGACTATATATATTTTGTGTGTTTGACCTTTGAGAGTTGTTGGTTTTGTAATCTGTGAGTTGTTACTCTTCCTCCTGGGTATGGCATGTGGCCTCTGGGGGCCGATACTAATGGGTACGGCCACGGAAGTGGACTTGGGTGCGTGTGTTGATGTTCTTCCACCTGGGGACGGTTCGACGGACCTGCGGGGCCGATACTAATGGGTACGGCCGCGGAAGTGGTTTCCCACCTGGGGACGGTCCGACGGGGCCTCTGGGGGCCGATACTAATGGGTACGGCCACGGGTTACCAAGTGTGGTTGCTGTGATATTGATGTTGATGTTTTGTTGATTAATTGTGATATGTCCGGAGTATCACAATGCTTTGCGCTCGGGGTCGAGATACATTATATATCAGGTCTTGGTGCTTGGCTAGAATGGCATAGGAATAATGTGTTATGTGTAATGTGTCCTTGTAAGTGAATTGAAGTGGATGATCGGGTCGTGGACCCTGTGTTTTGTGACCGTAATGGTTGGGTCGTGGACCCCGCGT
This sequence comes from Orobanche coerulescens, assembly GCA_033398695.1. Classification (NCBI taxonomy): domain Eukaryota; kingdom Viridiplantae; phylum Streptophyta; class Magnoliopsida; order Lamiales; family Orobanchaceae; genus Orobanche; species Orobanche coerulescens. The sequence continues at coordinate 94,595,608 of CM065803.1, forward strand.
TTTGTTAACGGATTTGCATTTTGGAAAAAGAACTTTGGGGCTGTGACCCTAAATGACTTTCGAGGAATTAAGAACTTTTCAATTTCAAATGTTTTCAAAACTCCCGAGATTTGGAAGTGTTTTCAAAGTGCTTACTTACTTCGTTTCTACTTTCAAGACTTGAACTATTTTTAACTAAATATACCTTGGGAAGTCTTTCGTTGTATTCTAGGAATGTGTTGTGTATGGCTCGTTTTTGCACTTTATACTTGCACTAGCGAAACAGTAGAGTTTTGCTAACCCCCAAGTAATCGGGGGGTGGATATCTGTATTGTGTCCAGGTACATGCAGGTTTTCGGGAGCAAGACACAGGATCGGTACGAGGGATGATGAAAGGCGAATGATACTAATCACACGAAGTCCAGTTTTGGGTTCAATTAGTCGGAGTCCATTGTATTGTCTTTTCTGCTGTCTTATTGTTTGTGATGGTAGTTATTTTACCCTTGCGTGGGTATGAGTCTGGATGAGTTTATGTATTTTTATTTGTAAGTCAGTGTCGAAAGACCAAATCGGTGTATTGGTTCGTTATTTTGATTCGTCGGTATGTAATGTAATGTGTTGTTTTGATGTCTAGCCTGGTGGATCCTCGCGGAGAGGGTCTGCGGCATGTAATATTCCCGGTTCGATCTGGGGGTGTTACATGTGCGCCGTTTGAGTCTCGACTGTTTGTCGCCTTGCGAGTCTTTCATCCTTAAACTTCCTAGCGGTGATAGGATCATTGGCGATCTAGAGGTCCGAGACTGCTCGGTGTTTATTTGTGAGAGAGCTTGGCTCTCTAATCTTATCGTTGTTAATATTGAGGGTGAGGATTTGATTCTCAGGGATGATTGGCTCGAGCGGCATGGCGCAATCATGAACTACCGCACGAGAATCATCACTATGTTAGCCGAGGATGGCACCGAGCACTCTTTCTCGGGGCAAAAGAGAGGAAATCAGAAGTTCGTTATTAACGCCTTGAAGGCGATAGGGCTCCTGCGAAAGGGGTGTACTGGTTATTGGTGCTATGCCTTGAAGGCGGAGGATGGTGGAGTCGAGTTTTCCTCAATTCCAGTCGTTAGTGAGTTTCCTGATATATTTCCTGACGAGTTACCAGGATTGCCACCGGATCGTGAGGTCGAGTTTGCTATAGAGTTGGAGCCGGGCGCGGCTCCGATTTCGACGGCGCCGTATCACATGGCACCTTCAGAGATGGCCGAGTTGAAGAAGCAGTTGAGTGATCTTCTTGAGTCGGGGTATGTTCGACCGAGCGCCTCGCCTTGGGGCGCACCGGTCCTGTTTGTGCGGAAGAAGGATGGTTCACTGCGTTTGTGTATCGACTATCGTGATCTAAGTAAGGTGACCATCAAGAACAAGTACCCTTTGCCGAGGATTGATGACTTGTTCGATCAGTTGCAGGGAGCTTCGGTGTTCTCAAAGATTGATATGAAATCGGGGTACTATCAGCTCCGGGTGAGGGAGTCCGATGTGCCGAAAACAGCTTTTCGGACGAGATACGGACATTATGAGTTTGTAGTTATGCCTTTCGGGTTAACTAATGCGCCGACGGTGTTCATGCAGCTGATGAACAAAGTTTTTATCGAGTATTTGGATAAGTGTGTCGTCGTCTTCATTGACGATATTCTTATTTATTCGAGGAACGAGGAAGAGCATGCCCATCATTTGCGGGTAGTGTTAGACATTTTGAGGACCAAGCAACTCTATGCGAAGTTCTCGAAATGTGAGTTCTGGCTGAAGGAAGTGATGTTTTTAGGTCACATGATTTCAGCCGAGGGAGTTCGAGTGGATCCCCAGAAGATTGAGGCAGTGTTGGATTGGGCACCGCCCAAGAATGTGAAGGAGATCCGTAGTTTCTTGGGTCTGGACGGCTACTACCGTAGGTTCATCGAGGGTTTCTCGAATCTGGCTCGGCCACTTACACAGTTGTTAGGCGTATTTTTATACGCTTATTTATCATTATTTTGTATTATTTTGGCGAGTAAATTTGCATAAATGAGCTCTTAATGCCTTATTCTTGTATGTTTGACAGGAGATTGGAGTCCGGAAGCTAAAACGAGGCGAAACGGGTGAAAACGGCGAATTTTGGCCGTGGGCCGCGGCACACGCAGAGGACCAGCAGGCACCAGAGTAGACTGTACTCTGAGCCGCGGCACAGACATGGTGAGCCGCGGCCCAGAAGAAACACACAGCGCCCAGGTTTTAATTTGCACGCTATGTGCCGCGGCACAGATTAAGTGAGCCGCAGCACACAGGGCGGTTTTGGCGTGCTCCGCGTGGGTTTGGGCCGTTTTGAAGCCAGTTCTCGACCTAATCACAGAAACGCGATTTGGAGGCTTCTGGGAGGTATAAATAAGGGTTGAAGGCCATAATTAAAGGGAGTTCTGATTTTTGGAGAGCTTGGGGAAGATCGATAAATCTTGGAGGAGAAAAGCAGAAGACATCAAGAGCAGAGGGCGGAAGCCATAAGAACGGAGGAATCCGAGCTCTTCATCTGCGTTTGATTTTCATGCTTTCATTCATTGTTTCTATATTTTCATTATTTAGCATGTCAGGCTAAAACCCTTGTTCTAGGATTTTGATGAAACCTAAGTTTTGACGGATCTGCTATTGATTATCTATTTAATTCCCTTCTCTATTGAGTTTTCCCAATCAATTTTAATGCTTTCAATTGTCTGGCCAATAATTGAATTGTTTTAATTACCTCACTCGAATCGGGAGAGGAGAGTTGGTGAGGAACTATTGGTGAGGACCGTTTTATCATGTGAGATAGGAATATACTCATAGGAACTACGTGGCCTTTTGAGGATTTTGTGCTTTTTGCCTATTGACGAATTAATTCACCTAGGGATAGAGTGCATTATTCGCCTTTAGAAAAGTCTATTGACCTCGGGAGAGGCGGTAGAGTATATTAGCAATCTTCGCCTTCAATAAATTGGGGAAATCATTAACTTCAGATAATCGAGAGTAAATTCAGATAAACTAAGGTGGATTCAGAATCCTAGACTTATTCATCATTAGATTTTCCTTCTTCAAGCGATTTCTGTTAGCTCTTTTATTAATTCTTTTAGTAATTAATTGCAACCCAAAGTTCGATTGTTCAAATAAAACTAGAATACATAAAAATCGGTAGTTAGTGATTCAGTCCTCGTGGGAACGATACTCACTCATCACTTTATTACTTGTAAACGATAACGTGCACTTGCGTTAACAAAATCTCGCAACAAGTTTTTGGCGCCGTTGCCGGGGACTGAAATTTTTACTAATATCGATTTCAGTATTTCTAGTCTTAGTTTGAACATTTTGTTTTATTTATTTTCTTGTATTTTATTTTATTTTATTTGTTTACCCTTTCAGGATCTTTCGGGTAGTGCATGAGAAAATTCGGTAACGAAGGCCTACTATCTTTGGATACCGAACTCGAGCGCACTCTTCGGAGAAGTAAGAAGAAGAAGGAGAAACGAGAGTTACATACGACAGTGACCATGGCCGAAAATATCGAAATTCATGGAGGTGATAATCCTGTTCAGCAAGTTCAACCGGCACTGGCACTTCGAGATTATGCTATGCCGCAAATTAACGCAAACTTTTCGGGAATTCGGCGTCCCACCATCCAGGCAAACAACTTCGAAATCAAGCCTGCAATTATTCAGATGGTACAATCGAACCAGTTCTGTTGTTTGCCGAATGATGACCCCAATGCACACATTTTGTCGTTTCTCGAGATTTGTGACACGTTCAAGAACAATGGTGTCACCGATGATGCTATCCGATTACGGCTTTTCCCTTTCTCTTTGAGGGACAAAGCGAAATTTTGGCTGAATTCCTTACCGTCGGGCTCGATCACGACATGGGCAGAATTAGCGCAAGCCTTCCTTGCTAAATTCTTCCCACCTTCGAAGACGGCGAGGCTGAGAAACGAAATTACCACTTTTGGTCAATACGATATGGAGTCGCTACATGAGGCGTGGGAGCGATACAAAGATTTGCTAAGGAGATGCCCGCATCATGGCCTTCCGGACTGGCTTCAGATTCAGACGTTCTATAATGGTTTGAGTGCTTCTACACGCACTCTTGTGGATACAGCAGCCGGAGGAGCCTTAATGGGAAAAACTATGGCTGAAGCACATTCTTTGTTGGAAGCTATGGCCGCAAATGCATATCAATGGCCATCTGAAAGAGTAACTCCGAAGTGAGTCATGGAAATTTCAAATAATGATCCAATCTCTACATTGTCAGCCCAAGTCGCAGCACTAACGCAGCAGCTTCAAGCATTTTCGCATGCTCCTTCCCCCGTTACCATTGAGTCTTGCAATTGGTGTAACAGATCTCACCCTAGCGCGGAGTGCCAAGTCGGAAACCCGTTCGAGCAGCCCCCAATTGAACAAGCTCAGTTCGTAGGAAACGGAAACCGGCAAAATAATCCGTACTCCAACACGTATAATCCGGGATGGCGTAATCATCCCAACTTCTCATGGAGAAACGGACAGAACTCGAACCAGCCTCCGTTCGCTCAAAACCCACAGTAGCCTCCTCCCGCTCCAAAAGTTTCTCTCGAGGAAGCAATTGCGAAATTGGCAGCGAATACGAGTCAATTCATGACCCGTACAGAAGCAACATTGCAAAATCATTCCGCTTCCATTCGCAACATGGAAGTCCAACTAGGCCAGATTGCTAATGTGTTGACAACCCGCCCGGAGGGAGCATTGCCAAGTACGACCGAGACAAATCCTAGAGAAAGTCTAAATGCGATCAGTTTGAGAAGCGGGAAGGAGGTATGTGACCAGCCCGAGAGGAGTGATAAGAGAAGTGAAATTGAGGAGAAGAAAAATTTAGCGACGGAAGAATCACAAGATTGGAGACCCTCGATAACGTTTCCGGATAATCCGAAGGCATATGTGCCATCCGTCCCGTTTCCGCAGAGATTACAACAGAAAAAGGCAGACAAGCAATTCTCTAAGTTCCTCGACGTGTTCAAGAAGCTTCATATTAACATTTCATTTGCCGACGCATTGGAGCAAATGCCGAGCTATGTTAAATTCATGAAGGATATCTTGTCAAAGAAAAGAAAACTCGAGGAGTTTGAGACAGTCGCCTTGACGGAGGAGTGCAGCGCAGTTCTTCAGAAAAATCTTCCGCCAAAATTGAAGGATCCGGGAAGTTTCAACATACCGTGCACCATGGGGAATCTCTCCTTTAATAAGGCATTGTGCGATCTCGGTGCTAGTGTTAACCTCATGCCTCTGTCTATTTTCAAAAAGCTGGGAATTGGAGAAGCAAAGCCGACGACGGTCTCCTTGCAATTAGCGGATCGATCTATTAAGTATCCGAGAGGAGTGATTGAGGACGTGTTAGTAAATGTGGATAAATTTATATTTCCAGCGGATTTTATTGTTCTCAATATGGAGGAAGATCAAGATATCCCGATTATCATGGGACGACCATTTTTAGCGACCGGCCAAACTCTTATAGACGTGGAAAAATGGGAATTAACTCTGCGGGTTCAAGACGTGCATGTCACGTTCCAAGTGTTCAAATCCTTTTCATGTCCGGGAGGTGTGGATAAGAGCTCACAAAGTGAAAGTGTGGAGGCCGTTGCGAAAGAAAGACACCGAAAAAATCGTCGGTCGAAAAACTCAGATTCCGTTTCATATGGTCCAACTTTTAAGAAAGATGTAGAACGAGTCGCATTTCTCAAGCATGTGAACATGCCATCATCGCCATCTGACCAGCCACAATCAGAAAAGTCTGTTGCTGTCATAAGTTCGTTCGTGAAAGAGGAAAATAAGCCGGAAGTCAAACGGATGTCTAGTCATGAGAAAAACGGGTGTTTCGGAAAGTTGTTCTCGTCAAAACCTTTCTGCAACCAACATTGGGTGTCCGAACCGAAAATGGAATCGTTAAGGACTGATGGTCAAAATTTTAAAACCCATATTAATGGTTCGATGAACGGGGCGGAGATCAAATGGAGTTTGCAAAAAGCGAACTGATTTTTAAATAGGTTCGGCTGAAGACTATAAACTTAGCGCTTCTCGGGAGGCAACCCGAGTTCTTAGTTGTAGATTTTTGCGTTTCAGTATTTTTTTTGCATTTTTGGATATTTATGTTTCATCATTTTTTTGCTTTGATTTGCTGTCCATCTCGTTCTTGACGTGTTCTTCTAAAAATTCTATGCAGGAAAAGTCCCAGGGGAGACATTTATGCTTGAGCCGCGGCACAAGGCTTGTGAGCCGCGGCACACACAAATCGAAAGGGAGAGCTAAACTTTCTGTACTATATGCCACGGCACAACATTACTGAGCCACGGCACAACATTACTGAGCCACGGCACACTTGAGTCCTGAGCCGCGGCACGTTGTTCCTGAGCCGCAGCGCACCCATAGCCAAAAACATGAGCCAGGAATCTGTACTATGGGCCGCGGCACATATGTGCTGAGCCGCGGCACAATAATACCCCTGAGCCGCGGCACACGAAAGCTGAGCCACGGCCCACGACAAAACAAACGAGCAGGTAAAAAGGGACTGTACTCTGTGCCGCGACTCACTTAAGCTGAGCCGCAGCACACCTTGCGGAATTTGAACAGCCCAGGTAGTTTATAACACTCATTCGGCCGACCACCCCAGGTACACTTCCCTTCCCTTCCCTTGCGCGAGATCAGCCGACCTCCCTTCCCCTCATCTTCTTGCAATTTTTCTTTCACTCTTCACAATCCAAGCAAGGTATGTCTAAATTTGTAATCTCGATTGTTCTATGAATCGAAAGGTGAAGTTGTGTTATTCATTTGAGGATTGATTATGTTCTTTCTTTCTTTCAAAATTCCTATCAAATTGAGTTGATGACATGATGGTTTTTGATCGATTTTTAATGGTTATTTTTTATTATGACTGAGTTGAATATGTCGGTTGTCATGACGAATGATTGTGTTGTTGTTGTTGGGGATTTAATCGAGCTATTGTCATATTTGTCTTCAATTGAACTCGTGCCCTTTAAGTGTTTGATGAAATGTCTGAATGAAAAATTGTCTTTGTTAAGGCAATATTTTGAATCTATGTGCAACGTATTCGTTCTGGAATTACAGCAACCCCAACCCTTACGCCAAGTTTAAACGTTAAAGTTCAAATTTTATTTTTATCTCACGACTGTGCTATCTCGTTAAATTTGTGAATTACGGCTGGATATCCTTAGCCGAGTGATGACTATTCTCGTTATTGTTCGAGTAAGTAAACTCCAGTGTTTATTTTTTTTTTCAGGACTCGCTATGGCTAGGACTAAGAAGCTCAGCAAAAGGGCCAGGACTCAGTCGTCCCCCACTCGAGGGGAAACTTCTCGTAGTCGCGCTGAGTCGGAGGCACACCAATTTTCTGACCTGGAGATCAATAAAATCTTCAACGAGAAGATTCGACCTCGACCTCTGATCCCGGAGAAGGGATTCACCCCATCCCCCCAGGACGGGGAGCTGCTGACCATGATAGATGAGATGGGGTGGGCCCGTTTTGCTGCACCTCCTGAGCCGGCGGTGATATCGATTGTGCAGGAGTTTTATGCGAGTGCTTTGTTGAAGCACATTCGGGCGGGACAGATGTTGCAGCAGTCAGACACTCGGACTCAGGTCGAAGTCTGAGGCAGTACGGTGGATTTTTCTGTAGCTACGATTCGGAGGTTGTTTGGGCTGCTGGTGGTTGATGAGACGGCTTATGCACGAGTTATGCATAGCCTCACGAAGGAGGCTCTGCTCGAGACTCTTACGCATCCCGACTCCGACTGGGAGCGGTGCGCACCGGGTTCTTCCACTTTCTACTTTAAGAGCTCGCGCCTCAGTCGGCTCGGGCGTGCCTGGCTATATTTTATTTGCGCTCGTATAGACCCCACCGCTCAGATCCGCACTGTTTTTCTCTCCCGAGCCCGGACATTATATGCTATCACCTCCGGGCTGCGATTCGATGTGGCCACTCTCTTGGTCCGATCTATATTCCAGTGTATTCAAGGAGGGGCCAAGACGGGGCTGAAGCACCCTTCGCTTATTTGCGCTCTGTGCCGGCAGTCGGGGATGACGTGGTCGGATGACGAACCGATGCTTGCTCCCCAGGCCCCGATCGACCACCGCATCATCTCACATTTTTACCAGTGGGAAGGAGCGTCGGCACACGCTCGGGGGCGAGGATTTCTACTTGATGAGGCCCACGAGGGGTCCCCCGAGCCCCTTCTGCTGACACAGGAGTAGGCAGATGCCAGCCCGTCGCCCGACAGAGATAGATTGCAGGCGATGTTCGACGGGCTGAGGGAGGATATGAGGAGATAGAGAGAGGATATGAGGAGAGAGAGAGAGGAGATGAGGAGAGAGAGAGAGCCTTCTGGCTGAGATGAGAGAGGAGAGGCGGACGGAGAGGGAGAGCATCATTGCTGCCATCCGAGATGAGATGCGAGAGCAGGCCCGCCGGGCCAACCGGTGTGAGATGAGGCATCTGGCAGCGAGGGATGCCTACCACCAGGAGCACCTTGCTGCTTGGACGGCCCACATTATGCACCCGGACGGTCCATTCATTCCACCTGCTCGGCCAGCCACACCACCCTCCTCGCCGGATGATGCCGGCACCAGCTCGTGAGAGGACTGGAGGGGAGTACTTGACCTTTCACTTTTATTACATATTATATTTTGTCCATTGAGGTCAATGTACGTCCTAAGTTTGGGGGGGTCTATTTCTGTTGCAACATTTACTGTTGTACTTATTTCGTTTGCACTTTTTGTTATTTTTAGTTATCTTTTTGTCGATAGCCTTGCTTGTCATGATTTTACTCTTATTCGTGAATTTTTCATGCTTCTATTTGTGTAATACTGATGTTACAACACTGTTTTTCTCTCTAAAGAAACGGTCAAGTTTTAGTCGAGTTGTACTCAGTGATTTTTGTTTCTGCTAAGTCTTCATTTAGGTCCGAAATTTTTTCGTTTTTTTTTGTGGAGACCTTAGCGGATAAGAGAGGAGACATACGTGTTTTCAAATCATCGTTTATACGTTTGGTTTCATTTTTCGGTTAGCTAGTCGTCCAGTAACATAAGTCGTGTTGGCACTTGCTTTGAAGTTAGAGTCGGACAGTTTTTCCCCAAAAGTCGAGATAATATTTGTTCTATGATGGGAAGTCTAGTAACCGGGGGTATTCACGTGACCCGTTGTTTACTCTCGCGTAAAACGACGACCCTGATTAGACTAGTGGTTTAGAGATTTCGCATGTACCGAAGACGGGAAGCCTAGTAACCGGGGGTATTCACGTGTTCCGTTGTTTACTCTCGCGTAAAACAGCGACCTTGATTCGGACATGCGGGAATAGCTATTCGAGTTGTTTCTCCGCTGTGGAGGGGAACTTAGTAACTAGAAGCATCCATGTGCCCCATGAGTGTCTTTTACGTCAAACGGTTTCCCAATACATGAGAATGGAAGTTCCACCCTAGGATTATCCCGATGAAACATCCCGAGATCCGAACCTAGTGGTCAACTCGAATTAATTTCTTGAGCATATATATAAGGGAATACTGTCCGAGGATTATTTTTGATGAAACTCGTGAAAATCTTGCCATTAGACTGTGGAACGGGGCGAATTAGCTTGTTTATTTTATCTTTTCATATTGACGGTCGATTAAATTCACGTTTGTTAATCTTTGAGCTGGATTTTCTTCATGAACGAGTGATTAGGACGGAACTTGGTTACTTTGCGGAATCAGTGTTCTGAGTGTAGCTCGCTATTACGATACTCGTATTATTCAGAGAGAATTTCAGGGTAGTATTGATTAGGTTGAGCACTATGAGTTGCACGATTATTCACGATATTCTTTTGTTGAAATTAATTCTTTTTGCTTGAGGACAAGCAAAGGCTCAAGTTTGGGGGTATTTGTTAGGCGTATTTTTATACGCTTATTTATCATTATTTTGTATTATTTTGGCGAGTAAATTTGCATAAATGAGCTCTTAATGCCTTATTCTTGTATGTTTGACAGGAGATTGGAGTCCGGAGCTAAAACGAGGCGAAGCAGGCGCACGGCAATTTTGGCCGTGGGCGCGGCACACGCAGAGGACCAGCGAGCACGAGTAGGCGTACTGCAGCCGCAGCACGAACATGGTGAGTGCGGCCCCGGAAGAAACACACGGCGCTTGAGTTTTAATTTGCACGCTATGTGCCGCGGCACAGATTAAGTGAGCCGCGGCACACAGGGCGGTTTTGGCGTGCTCCGCGCGGGTTTGGGCCGTTTTGAAGCCAGTTCTCGACCTAATCACACGAACGCGGTTTAGAGGCTTCTGGGAGCTATAAATAAGGGTTGAAGGCCATAATTAAAGGGAGTTCTGATTTTTAGAGAGCTTGGGGAAGATCGATAAATCTTGGAGGAGGAAAGCAGAAGACATCAAGAGCAGAGGGCGGAAGCCAGAAGAACGGAGGAATCCGAGCTCTTCATCTGCGTTTGATTTTCATGCTTTCATTCATTATTTCTGTATTTTCATTATTTAGCATGTCAGGCTAAAACCCTTGTTCTAGGATTTTGATGAAACCTAAGTTTTGACGGATTTGCTATTGATTATCTATTTAATTCCCTTCTCTATTGTGTTTTCCCAATCAATTTTAATGCTTTCAATTGTCTGGCCAATAATTGAATTGTTTTAATTACCTCACTCGAATCGGGAGAGGAGAGTTGGTGAGGAACTATTGGTGAGGATCGTTTTATCTTGTGAGATAGGAATATACTCATAGGAACTACGTGGCCTTTTGAGGATTTTGTGCTTTTTGCCTATTGACGAATTAATTCACCTAGGGATAGAGTGCATTATTCGCCTTTAGAAAAGTCTATTGACCTCGGGAGAGGCGGTAGAGTATATTAGCAATCTTCGCCTTCAATAAATTGGGGAAATCATTAACTTCAGATAATCGAGAGTAAATTCAGATAAACTAAGGTGGATTCAGAATCCTAGACTTATTCATCATTAGATTTTCCTTCTTCAAGCGACCGTTTATTCTGTTAGCTCTTTTATTAATTCTTTTAATAATTAATTGCAACCTAAAGTTCGATTGTTCAAATAAAACTAGAATACATAAAAATCGGTAGTTAGTGATTCAGTCCTCGTGGGAACGATACTCACTCATCACTTTATTACTTGTAAATGATAACGTGCACTTGCGTTAACAAAATATCGCAACAACAGTTGCTCCAGAAATCCGAGAAGTTCGTCTGGAATGACGAGAGACAGTCGAGTTTTGAGGAGCTGAAGAGGCGTTTGACTTCGGCCCCGATTTTAGCATTGACGTGTGGCAACAGGGGTTTTGCTGTTTATAGTGATGCTTCGGGTCAGGGTCTTGGGTGCGTATTGATGCAGCACAGCAAGACCATCGCATATGCATCGAGACAATTGAGGTCGTATGAACTTAACTACCCTACTCATGATTTGGAGTTAGCGGCAGTTGTTTTTGCGCTCAAGAATTGGCGTCACTATCTTTTCGGCTCTGCATGTCAGATTTTTACCGATCATAAAAGTCTGAAATACATATTTACTCAGCGGGAGTTGAATATGAGGCATAGGAGGTGGTTAGAGCTGATTAAGGATTATGACCTCGAAATCCTTTATCATCCGGGCAAGGCGAACGTCGTGGCCGACACCTTGAGTCGGAAACCGGTTGCGTTGCGAATGCTTGAGATCCTCACGTCTCAGTCTGAGCTTCGATGAGTTTTGATCGAGTTAGATGTTGAGGTTTTGTTGCCTGGAGCTGTCGGGCAACTTTGTGCTTTAGAGATTTCATCATCTTTGATCGACGAAATTAAGCTGAAGCAGTTGGAGAATCTGATGATTACTCAAATCCGAGAGAACGTTCTTAAGGGAAAGTCTCCTGGGTTTGTGATTCACGAGGATGGTGTTTTGAGATTCCAGAGTCGGCTTTGTGTACCGAACGACTCAGAGTTGAGACAGAGTATTTTGCGTGAGGCCCATGCTACACCTTACTCCGTTCATCCTGGTTCGAGTAAGATGTACAAGGAACTGAGAAGGAATTTCTGGTGGAATGATATGAAGGAGGAGGTGGCATAATTTGTAGCGAGATGTTTGACTTGTCAGCAGGTCAAAATCGAGCATCAGCGACCGACCGGGTTATTGCAGTCACTTCCTATTCCGGAATGGAAATGGGAAGACATATCGATGGATTTCATTACGAGTTTGCCGAGATCGAGGTCGGGCATGAATATGGTATGGGTGATTGTTGATCGTCTGACCAAGTCGGCACATTTTCTGGGCATCAAGGACACTTGGGGCCCGGAGAAGTTGGCTCGTGTGTTTATCGCGCAGATTGTGAGGCTTCACGGTACTCCGAAGTCTATTGTTTCGGATCGTGATGGCCGTTTTGTATCGCATTTTTGGCAGGCGGTGCATAAGGCGTTGGGTACTCGTTTTCGTTTGAGTACCTCTTTTCATCCTCAGTCAGATGGACAGTCGAAACGCACTATCCATACATTCGAGGATATGTTGCGTGCTTATGCTCTCGATTGGAGCAATGACTAGGAGGAGCATTTGCCATTGATCAAATTCACGTACAACAATAGTTGGCACGCGTCGATTCGGATGGCACCGTATGAGGCACTTTATGGGCGGCGTTGTCGATCGCCGATTTGTTGGAATGAGGCGTTCGATATGGTCGGGACCGAGCCGGATATCGTTCTAGAGACGAGGCGGAAGATAGAATTAATTCGGGAACGGATGTTGACTGCCCAGTGTCGACAGAAGTCATATGCCGATGTCCGTCGTCGACCTTTGGAATTCGAGGTGGGAGATCACGTTTTACTGAAGGTGTCGCCGACGAGAGGAGTTTTCCATTTTGGGAAAAAGGGGAAGTTGAGTCCGACATTTATTGGACCCTTCGAGATTCTCGAGCGAGTTGGTGGGTTGGCATACCGTTTGGGGTTACCCCCGGTCTTAAGTCATGTTCATAGCATTTTTCATGTTTCCCAGCTGAGGAAATATGTCCCGGATCCTAGTCACGTCATCGATTATGGTGAGATTGATGTCGCCGAAGATATTACTTTTGAGTAGCATCCCTTGAAGATTTTGGAGCATCGTAAGAAGCGACTGAGGCATAAGACCATCCCCTTGGTCAAGGTGCAGTGGTCGAGACATGGTGTCGAGGAGGCAACTTGGGAAACCGAGGATAGCATGCGTGCTAGGTACCCTGAGTTGTTTGTTTCTTAAGTTTCGGGACGAAACTTATTTTTAGAGGGGTAGAATATAATATCTGTATTTTTTTTCCCGGTATTTTCATTTTTTGGTGTATTTCTCGCTTGTAGCGACCCTCGTGTATTTTTTAGTATATTTCTTCCGTCATTTAGCGATCTGATTCTCGTAATTGTTGTACGGAACCGCCGTTTTGGGGTTGCCATGGATCCATTCTATGTTATTATGCATTTTGAGATGTTCTGTTTGATGTTTCGTTCATATTCCGTGACTAGCGCGCGCTAATTTTCTGCATAGCGCACGCTAGAGATCCCTTAGTAGCGCACGCTACGTCTGCTTCGTAGCGCGCGCTAGCGAGCTGAGCCCTGGGAGTGGCAGTTCTGTTTCCAGCCCTCTGGACTAACGGATTAGCGTACGCTACGTTGTCTAGAGCACGCTAATGTCGGGGGACTAGCGCATGCTTAGATGTCCGTTAGCGTGCGCTAGCGTGACTGTCCAGTACTGGACAGTTTGCTACTGGACTCGGTCAGGTGCCCAGGTAGCGCACGCTATGTTTGGCCGGTAGTGCGCGCTAACGGGTCGGTGAGTTCAGGCGATTCGTTTGGACTGGCGATGTCCGGTAGCGCCGCGTTATGGCGATAGCGCGCTAGAGAGGCTATTAGCGCACGCGCTACGTTTGGGTAGCGACGCTAATGGCCCGATGTCAATTCTTGGGTGGGCGTTAACCTCGGGTGGAGTTTTGTCCCGTTAGCGCACGCTAACTTCTGAGCGTTAGCTCGCGCTAACACTCCCTGGCTATATAAACCAGGGATTTGACCCAGATGTACGTATCTTCCTCATTTATTCTCCCTCTCCGTGGCTTTGGCGATTTGGGCGATTTTCTTGGCGATTTCTTCCTCCAATTATCCCAACCATCATCTTCCTTGAGTTCTTGGTGTATAATAACAACATCAACACGAATCTTTCATCCTAATCCAAGGTAAATCTCTTAGAACCCTACTTTTGGATAAATTGGGGGTTTGGGGATTTTCGTCCAATTCGTTCCGTTTTGTTGGTTAATTCATGATGAATATGATTAATCTTGTTGATATCATTAGTTTTCCTACGGATTCATGGTATATTTTCATGGTTTTGTGAAATCGAGAGGGTTTGGTTGTGCTCCGCCCTCGTTATTTTTGTACGAATATACATGAATCGTAGGCGGGTTTTTGGGTGTATTCCATTTCCGTATTCGTCTAGATTTAGTTGTGATTATGTTCTTCGAATTGTTAGGTTCGGTTCCGTTGGTTCATAGCGTTCGTCGGTGATTTCTCTTTCCGTTCGTTGCGTCATCAATTATTCAAGGCAAGTATTTTTGGAAACCTTTATGCTTAACGTGAAATGGTAATGTATATTGTGTGTGATTTGCTCACCTCGGGAGGGTCCGACGGGATCACGGAGGGAGTCCAATGGTTTGTGCCCTAGATTCATGAGTTTGTTTAGCTAGCCAGCTCGGGAGGGTCCTTAGAGGCCTCGAGTGGGATTTGTGGCTTCATCCCGGTCCTAGGCGATGCATGTGCGTGATTTGTTTTATGATATGGCCAGCTCGGGAGGATCCTTAGAGGCCTCGAGTGGGATTTGTGGCTTCATCTCGGTCCTAGGCAAATGTGATTGACTGTTTGTTTCCGGAAAAGACATGTCTGGTTTTGGATTTTGAAATGATTTGGTGCATTGTACTATGAAACGTGTAAGCAAATGGTTTGTCTTGATTACTTGTAGTAGTGTAATTGCTAACCCCTTTGGGGACCCGTTTTGGGGAAATTCTTGTTATGGATTTCAGGTTATGTTTGGCCGGACGAGCGGGCGCTGGGACAGTACGAGGATGTTGGCCAGGGTCGTTGACATGTGCAATTGGGTCTTCTTATTTCTTTTGTCTACTTCGATTTGGTTGTTTCCCATATTTATAAACTTATAGATTGTACTCGCGAGTACTTAGGCTTTTCACTTCGAACTTAGTTTTGTATTAACTCAAATGGCTATATTGTCGGTTGATGTTTATTATGCCGGTTGCTCCGGGCGTATCTTTATATGTTGCATTATTTAAATCTGTGTCCTTGCTAACTGAGATGGTTAGTCGAGTGGTGTTTTTCTTGTTTTAGCCTGGTGGGTCCCATGTAGGGGTCCACGACACTATAATATACTCCGAATATCTCGGGGGTGTTACAGCATATGGCTCAACGACGAGGGGAATGCCAAATAGTAAGCCAACTCGCCAACTCTCTCCAATATCTCGAAAGGTCCAATATACCTTGGACTCAGCTTTCCCTTTTCCCAAAACGGAAAGCTCCCTTTGACGGAGACACTCTTAACAAGACGTGATCCCCTACTTCAAACTCCAAGGGTCGACGCCTAACATCTGGATAGGACTTCTGTCGACTCTGAGCCGCCAACATTCTCTCTCGAATCAACTCGACTTTCCTCCTAGTTTCCAACACAAGATCCGGCTCAGTGCCAACTAAATCGGGCGGCTCATTCCAACATATCGGCGATCGACATCATCGGCCATAAAGCGCCTCATATGATGCCATCATAATCGATGCATGCCAGCTATTATTATAAGTGAACTCGATCAGGGCCAAATGTTCCTCCCAATCACTACTCCAGTCTAGCGCACACGCGCGCAACATATCCTCGAACGTCTAAATGGTACGCTCGGACCGTCCATCGGTCTGAGGATGGAAATATGTGCTCAAACGCATGTGTCCACAAAGCTTTATGTACCACCTGCCATAAATACGATACAAACCAACCATCTGTAACCCCCCCAAGATATTCAGGGTATATTACAGTGTCGTGGACCCCTACATGGGACCCACCAGGCTAAATAAGAAATACCACTCGTCTAACCATCTCGGTTAGCGAGAAAACACACATAATCAAGACGAAAATTAAAAAGAACGCCCGGAATAACCAGCAAAACAAACATCACCGACAATCATAAATAACAATTAATAGTATTATTGAAGTCGTCGGACAATAGGTCACTTTTTATATTTTAAGTATTTTAAATTATAATAAATAGAGTCATTGTATTATTTATGTAATTTTGAGTTGTAAATTTTAGTAATAAAGCTGCATATGTAAAAATCAAGACGTGTCTAAACCGAACAAATAGAAATATAAGAACCCGCGCGTGAGGAGAACCCGCAACAGTTCCGTATTCTAGTCATAAGTCTCTCATCCGATGTCCGATTGAGGTCGTTCAAGTGGCTATAGAAACTTAAGAGACGGAGCTACAACTCTATGAAGTCATCAAGAATAGATTCTGAACAAATTAAGCTCAGACTCGATCAGATAGAGAGTGATGATTTTTCACTTATTTTATTTAATTCTTACTTTTATTTTTTTAATTAAGTGTTGAATTGTCCTGATAGAACATAACCAGGAAGTTTCTATTTTGATCATTTCGTCGATATATCTTCCACACTTTATTCTTGTTTATTTTGTTTTATTTTTCTATTATGTGTTGAATGGTCTTTATCTTTGTAGAAATGAATCACGAAGTTTCATTTCTTGATTTTTATATTATAATAGTTGTAGGATTTTTGGGTATAAATAGCCTTAATTTCATTTGTAAAACACACCTTAAGATATATAAAATTTAAGTGTGTGGTGTTAACAAACTTTTGTGAGTTCCTTCTTATTTTATTGAGTGTTTCTCCGAAACACCCTTTGTGTGATTCAATTACTTATAAAGTTTAAATCCTTTATTTAGTATTTGAATTCCACCCATTCTGGGTTGCTATGGTAGGTCGCGTAGATGTTCGAACGTAAAACCCTTTTAGCTTATATTGAAATCATCATGTGACCTTGATCCATCTAGCGGTGTCGGTTACCACAGCGTATCTTGTGGTGGTCGCATCAGTTGGTATCAGAGCTCGGTTATGCCATATATAAGTGGTATTATCTATTTTTCTTCAAATTCATAATCTTCTTTCTTACCATCCTATCATTTTTTTCATCTATCTTCTGAACATATATAAAAATTAAATCACGACGATGGTTCTACCATTACAATGATCATATATGGGTTTCAGCAACACCTGAAAAATTGTGTTCAAAAGTCCAAAAAGTGTTGCTGAAGGCAAAAGAACAGGCTACGACTACACTTTGACCAAATTTAAAGGTGTTACAAAAACGGCCGCAACCATAGGGGTCTAAGGTAACACTTTTCTTGTTTTTGGTAACATGTGAAAAAAGTGTAACAATAGACCCCTATGCCAACACTTTTCTTGTCTGTGCCTACACTAGATATTGTGTTGCTGTAGACTTAAGGCCACACTTTTACGAGGGGTCAGCGCTGTAAACACCAGGGGTCAGCGCTAAGTCCTCTTCTCTTCGCTCTAATCCTTGACGTCATTTCACGAGGGATTCAAGATGGCATCCCGTGGTGCATGCTTTTTGCTGACGACATTGTGTTAGTGGCGGAGTTGAGGAGGGAGGTGAACTCGAAGTTGGAGCTTTGGAGGGCTAAGTTAGAATCCCAGGGCTTGCGTGTGAGCCGGGCTAAGACCGAGTATCTTTGGTGTAACTTTAGTGGTGAGGCCAACGAGCAAGATGTTGAGGTAAAGATTGCGGATCAGATCGTACCCCATACGGATAAGTTCAAGTATTTGGGTTCGATCATTCAGAAGGAAGGTGAGTGTGAAGATGATGTCACGCATCGCATCAAGGCGGGGTGGCTAAGGTGGAGAGCAGCGACAGGGGTCCTGTGCGACAAGAAAGTCCCTCTAAAGTTGAAGGGTAAATTCTATAGAGCGGCAATCCGACCTGCAATGTTGTATGGCTCCGAATGTTGGGCGATGAAGAAGTCGTTTGAGAGCAAGTTGGAAGTGGCTGAAATGAGAATGTTACGTTGGTCGTGTGGTCGCACAATGTTAGATAGAATTGCGAATGGGGTTTTCAGGAATGCGCTGGAAGTGGCGCCCATTTCAGCGAAAGTTAGGGAAGGGAGATTGAGATGGTTTGGCCACGTCATGGAGGCGGACATCTGCTCGGTGAGGAGGGTCGAGAGTTTAATGGTTGTAGGGGAGAGGAGGAGGCGGGGCCAGGGAGGACGTGGGAGGAGCAATCGAGATTAGATTTGAATGCCTTAAACCTTTCCGAGACCACGATTTGTTGATAGGTGCGCTTGGGCGCGGATCGAGTTGTGGATTCTTTTGTAGGAAGCAGTCTTGTAGTTGAGAGCCTCGGGGTTGGATTGTCTCGGTTAGCTTTGACCTAGAGCATTGCATTTTTACTTTTATTGTATATTTTATCCTATTGTCTTTGCGTGTGGTGTATTTTTGACAGGAGGCGTGCGTGAGCCAACATCTCTTTTGTTAGAGCGGCGTCATCGGAAGTGAAGTAGTCAAATTCCGCTTAGGTAAGTCCATGTGGATCAAGTAGCTCAGGTATGGTCTCGAGCTTTTCGAATCATATGTTTTCTTTGTATTTATCACACAAGTTTCTGTGCACTAAGTGGTCTTCACTGAAAGGCCTCCCCTACCGTAATAAGTAGGGGCATGGTCTGCGTACATCCTACCCTCCCCAGACCCTGCTCTGAGCGGGATATACTGAGTATGTTTGGTTTGGTTTGGTTTGGTTTTTTATATATTTAGTGACACAAATGTTTGTGTAGTTGTAAACCTATGCTAACACTCATGAAGTCTAATGCAACATTAAATTGTGAAACACTTTGACATCTTTACCAACAACTTTAATACTATAGCTACACTTATATATGAACAATTCTAACTTTTGCCAACACACTTTTAATCTTTGCCAACACAATTTTTATATTTTATCAACAGAAAGAATTATAAATTAGAATCTATGGCTACATTTTTGTAGGTTTTTACCAACATTTTTCATAGTAAAAAGCAACATGTTATATTGGAAATTATATATTACAATAAAACAGTCAATACCATTAAAACACTATCAACCATAACAACATCCAAACTACATGACTGCCAAATATTCAATCCATAATCAAACAACCAAATGCGCTTACATAACCCAACATCCAAAATCTAACTTAAAATGTCATTCAACAATTAGCTTAAGTACTAATTAATAGCTAAGAACAAGTTACCATTGCAATAAATAAATATAACAAAACTACTTGAGTCACTTAGAATATAAAATGATGAGATCAGTCAAGGAGTGACATTGTCATCCCCACAGGTCCGCCACATACTAATCAGCAACTTGAACGGATGGTGGTACTGAAGACTTCAACTTTGGTTCCTTTTTCTGAATAAATCTCCCAATTAGATAAGATGGTCGGTGTTCTTCGCCATCATGAATCAATTTATTAGCAGCCTCAACACCTTCAGTTTCAAGAGCTTTCTTAACATCAGCCGGTAAATAAAAGTATCAAGTCTTTCCCATAAATAATCAACAGAAACATAAAATACAAACAATAGCAATAATGGAAAATTATCTTAATCCCTGCTTCATCAATAGAGTCCTGTGTCCCACAAACATCAAAAAAATCTCCATGAATCCAAGTGTTTTCAATGTTGTAAAAAGATCAAGCAAAGATAAAATTATTTAGTAAATATGTGTCTTGAGAATGAAAATGTTAAGTGTATATATTTATTTCCTAACCAGGATGTTCGGAAGAATGAATGATACACTTAAAAACCCATGTTCAGCTCTAAAAATCACAAGATCGGTCACATTGTCAAACTTTACAACTCATTGCAGTAAACTATGGGTATAATTCTATGAACCGCTAAAATTGATAATATTAGTTTATAAAAACATTGTACATGTCTATTAAACATACAAAGACTAACTTGTCGTATGTAAAAAATTAAACACTTTAGTTTAAACTGTATGGACAAACAGATGGGAAATTCATAGTGCCTGCCAAAGGAAATTACTAAAACAAGTGAAGGTGTTCTAAAATATATATTATTTACCAAACTACCAATGTCCAACTCTCTCTCTCAACTTTGCAGGGTTTTATATTAGTACAAAATGATATTAATATTGGTCCGGAGAAAGTGCAAAATATACACAATTGCTGTTAATCATAGTGTAATAATTTATCCAACAGTAGAGAATAGTAAGACAACAATACCAAAGATTACAAGTATAACTCACCAGAAAACATCATTCTTCGAACACGTTCAGTCATTTTCTCCCCCATTATACCAAAGTAGAAGTGCTGCAAAAAGTTAGCAATCACTGTCACAATTCCCATGCCAGAAATGATTAAGCACCACCGGTCTATCTCTTGCTGTATATGATGATGTCTCACATCTGTTCTGTAATATGCTGTCACAATTAGAGCAATAACATAAGCAATAAAAGGATTGAAAGAGCCGAAAATAGCAGCACCAATGCTCCCTAAAACAGCATAAAGCCACTCCGCAAGGCTAAGCTCCACAAGCCTCCACAATGATGGCTCTTCTGGAGATGAGGTTCCCTTTATTTCTTTCATTGTCGTAGGAATATTATCAAATTGACTGAGTGGTCGACTAAATGTTTGTGAATGAGAGCACTCATTTTTGGGATCAGATGTCAAAAGTGGTAAAATAGGAGATTCTGGATCCGACACATTTGTTTGTGCAAAATATGACCAAATAAGCCTCCGCCGCCGCCTCCAGCGCCGCCACGGCGGAGCTCTGGAACCTAAGATCCGTCTTGAAATCCTGAGCGATTTCTCAGACGAGCCTCTAGAACGGGAGTTTGTGGATCAGATCTGTGGGTTTCTAGTACTTGCGGATCTCGTGGAGGGCGACTGTTCCGGGGCGGAAACCGTGGGGCTTCTTCACTCCGCCGGTGGCCGGGGCTGATTTCCTGGCCGCCTTAGTAGCGAGCTGCTTCCTCGGGGCCTTGCCTCCAGTGGACTTGCGGGCGGTCTGCTTCGAGCCATTGAATGCGAAGGGTATGGAAAACACGAGGAGATATAGAGAGAGAATCCCTATATATAGATTGCACGTATTGTGATGAATAACGATTCATTTAGGGTTAGGTTGGTAAAATAAATAAAAAATGGGAATAAAGATTAAAATTATTATTTAATAAATAATACTTAATATAATAATATT
The DNA here is from genome assembly GCA_033398695.1 of Orobanche coerulescens. Lineage (NCBI taxonomy): Eukaryota > Viridiplantae > Streptophyta > Magnoliopsida > Lamiales > Orobanchaceae > Orobanche > Orobanche coerulescens. The sequence goes on from CM065803.1 coordinate 94,616,919, forward strand.
TATTAATTATTTGCGGTTCTCGATTCAGAACCGGTGGGTTATCGGTTAAATCGAAAATCGATTTATCCACGAAAATACTAACCGAGAATGCGGTTAACGAGGCAGTGTGGTTAGGTTGAAAAACAAAGAACGGCTACACCAAATTTTGTGTTAGCGTAGATATTCAATTTAGTCTATGGTAACACTAATTTATATCAATAATAACGTTAGACAAATGTGTAGTCTTAAATCAAATTTGACCAATTTTAAGGCATCTAAGGCTACACTTTTGCTTGTAACATCAAAAAAATGTTGTTGAAAGCCATATATGGTGTAGTGATAACTAGGAAGTTTCTATTTTGATCATTTCGTCGATATATCTTCCACACTTTATTCTTGTTTATTTTGTTTTATTTTTCTATTATGTGTTGAATGGTCTTTATCTTTGTAGAAATGAATTAGGAAGTTTCATATCTTGATTTTTATATTATAATAGTTGTAGGATTTTTGGGTATAAATAGCCTTAATTTCATTTGTAAAACACACCTTAAGATATATAAAATTTAAGTGTGTTATGTTAACAAACCTTTGTGAGTTCCTTCTTATTTTATTGAGTGTGTCTCCGAAACACCCTTTGTGTGATTCAATTACTTATAAAGTTTAAATCCTTTATTTAGTATTTGAATTCCACCCATTCTGGGTTGCTATGGTAGGTCGCGTAGATGTTTGAACGTAAAACCCTTTTAGCTTATATTGAAATCATCATGTGACCTTGATCCATCTAGCGGTGTCGGTTACCACAGCGTGTCCTGTGGTGGTCGCATCAATTGGTATCAGAGCTCGGTTATGCCATATATAAGTGGTATTATCTATTTTTCTTCAAATTCATAATCTTCTTTCTTACCATCCTATCATTTTTTTCATCTATCTTCTGAACATATATAAAAATTAAATCACGACGATGGTTCTACCATTACAATGATCATATAATAAAAAAATCATGACGATCGGTTCACCATCACAGTGATCATATAGAAAAATTCATGAAGGTCGGTTTTACCACCACAGTGAAAAACGATTATACAATATTTTATAGAAATCATCAAGTGTAAGCCAAAGGATTTATAAACTCTAGCCCTTGGATGTTTACTTAATTAAGCTTGTGTGGTTGAATATAAGATATATATATATATATATATATATATATATATAAATAAAGCCATTAAGTATCAACAAAGACCTACATATATTCCAAATTGAAACTTAAACTCACACTATCTTATTATTACCTCTTTTCATCTTCTGGAACCTTTTTTTTCTTGCTTTTGTCATTTGTAGCTTCGGGAGACAGTGGACTTTGAATCCTCTTAAGAGAAATCTTGAATTGAATCACCTACATTTATCCTGTGTTATGTGATATTATAGTCGAGTGGAAAAAGACAGGAGTTTGTGAGTCACTAAGAAATAGCCTAACGAGTGATACACGACAAGAGTTTGTGAGTCACTAAGAAATAGCCTAACGAGTGATACACAAACGAGAGTGATCGAGCGATACATGTGAGTGTAATACCCTGAATTTTTACCCCTAAATAACTTCGAATCTTTAACCCGTTTTTTTGTGGATTCTTTTGTCCGTTTGTTGAACTTACATAATATTTCATATTATTCTATTATCCTTGTTGTTCCGTTTTATCACAACTTTATTATCAATACATAATAGAATTTTCAATATCGGTATATGATACTATTATTACCATATGTTGATAACGTTTTGGTATAATATTATGACTGTGACCGGATTGTTTGATCAATCTAGAGATTTACAGCTCTTATTAGGTCATTACACCATATAAACGTTCAACATATGGATGGAGTACCAAAAAAGGTGTTAATAGAAACAAGAGTAGATATTTCTGAATAGTGCTGTGCGCAAGAACTCACTTTGATCAGTCGCCATAAATTCTTGAAAAATCTAAAAATTCTAAAATTTTACAATATTATATATTATTGAGTTATCTTCCCAGTGGTTTAAACGAAGAGTCATTTTAGGTTCGGATGAGAAAGTTATGATTGAAATAAGACAAAGGTATCAATCTGCCGCGATGCAAATTACCGAAATGCCCTTAAAACCGATTTAAAGGGCTATAAATACCCCTTGGCTGATTTCTGGTGCATTCCAGCACCTTCTCTCGACCGCACTTTGTCCCTAACCATAAAACTTCATCCTTGAACTCACATTTGAGCCATGAGCATGTTTCTGACATCGTAGAATCAAGATATCATATCCGTTTTTGAAGAATCGATCATTTCCTAGCTGAATCAAGGTATGAAACTTGAAGTTCTTCAAGTGTTTTTCAATAATTCTTGCTAGTTCATGTTTCTATATTAGAGGAGGAGGCGTTTTAGGTGTTCTTGGGTGATTTTCATCAATTCTAGCGGGTAGAAATCGAATCCATCAACTATATCACTTCATATACATAAAATGTCCGCTGGGTGTTCGATAAAAGTTCCCTTAGAGTATGGTTTCGAATTAAAATTGTTATCTTGATTAGAATCAGTAGCTCTGACATGAATCTTGCTATACTGATCATCTTAGGTTCGAAAATTGGGTTTGACAGCCTTCTGTCCGAGTTTTACCGAACTAGTTAAACAGTCGAATTTCAGGCGAGTATTTGATTATGTTTATATATTATCTTGCAATTTAAAGTGTATAAGTGTGTTTTCGGAATTGAATTATTTGTATTATGAATGTGACTAATGTTTATTGATATTTTGAAATATTTTTGGGAATATTTTCCAAACAAATTAATGAGTTCTGAGGTTTGAAACAAAATAATTATGACGATGTTTAAAAAGGATTTTCAAAAGGTTTTTCGAAAAGAAATTGAAAATGGTTCTTTAAAAATGTTAAGGGCTGATTTTCCTAAATTTATATCGAGATGATGACATTTCATAAATATTTTGTTGAAAACGATTTTGGAGATATTACTTCCGACCGTGATTGAAAAGCATAGTTGTAACGTTTGATGATTTGAAACTGGCGTCGTCAAAGTATGTGGCTACGGATTGTGAAATGTTGAAATGTTTTGAGACTTTTGAACCGGGTAAAGCCAGGGGATTACCCTGACGAGGGCTCTAGAGTACATGTTAGTGTTCAGGTAGTTCGGCCGACTCATGACTTGGTATGTACCACCCGGGGGGTAATCCAACCCGGGGACGGCTCGACGGAGCCTCTGGGGGCTGATACTAAGGGGTACAGCCGCGGGTTACCAAGAGTGATTTTTCGTGATGATGATATGTGATGACATGGTTTCTCGATGACGATGTTTTGATGATATAGATATTATTCTGGAATAATGACATGGATTTCGCTGCCGCTGTCACGATACCGTTGAGGCGTTGGTAAATGATGGTTATTCTTTTCTCTGGCATTTTTACTGTACTCAGATCTATGTTTATTGTTATTGTACATTATATATACTCCTGTATCAAATACTCGTACCGGCTACTTGCTGACCCTTTCGGGGGTGAATACAATTTTTTGTATTCAGGTACAGGTCTTAATGGCTAGAAGGCGCACGAGGGGCACGTGGACGACGAGCAATAGTGATATTCTCTCGGGTTGTCGATGTTGTTTGAGTTGTTTTAGTCTTGTTTTGTATGAGTACTCACGAGTACTATTTTTATTGATGTTACGCCCGTGTGTGGGCTTGGAACTGTTTTAGAGTTGGTTATTTATATGCTAAACAAGTTGTGACGGCTGTCATGTTCGACTTTGTCGGTTGACATATGTTGTCTTGGTTTTATGTTCGATTTTATTGGTCGTGTGTGTGTATGTGTGTTGAACATGCCTTGCCTGTGGATTCCCAAAATGGATCCACGTCGCTGTAATAGTTCCGACCCGGGACGAGGTTGTTATAGAATATGGTATCAGAGCCTAGGTTTCTGAATACCTAGACCATCGGTTATTGGGTCTATTTTGTCATGTCGTTGTTTGTCGTCTGTTTTGAGTAATATCACTGGCTGCCATTGTCTCGTGCGACCTACGATGTAAGTCTCTCTAAACCTTAACTTCTTTTTTTGAACCTGTTCGAATTTTGTTTTGAGATAAAAGATCCCTTTGTGAACTGTATTTCATCGGAATCGTACCAATTGATTTTATTTTGATCCTATCTGAGTCCTGCGAGGAACTAGGGCATTCTTTTTGTACTTCGATCTTATTCGAACTATGTTAATTATTTTTCTTTCCTATAAGTTGAGAAGTTTGTGCTTATTGACGTATGGTGACGGTTACCGAGGGCGAAATTCCTTGAAAATGGGAATGAATTGTGTTGATATTTCGCTTGAATACAATACCTACGAGGTTATGCCGGTTGGATTAGAGATATCAGACTGCGATAAGATAAGACATGATCTTTCGGGATAGGGAATTTACTGTTGACTTGAAAATACTAGGCGGTACTTAGGCTTTATTTTACGAGAGTAATCTATTTTACAAACTACATTATTACTATTTTTCTCAAAATGACGGCTAAAGTGTAAATTTGGACTCTTTTTAGTAAATTCAAGTATGCAATTTTCAAAAAAAAAATTAATTTTATAATTTTGATCCAAATGTACTATGAAAGTCAGTAAATTTAAATTTTGGATTTTTGATTCAGATGTGTAATGTAAAGATTTGTCATGCAAACTAAATTGTTTTGCAACTTGATTTCGAATAAATGTATATTGTAATTTTCTTTGAGGACAACGGGAGATGGGAAATAGCTCTGTCTTGAGAAGATCCCGGTATTTCTCGATGATAAACAAAAGGTTTTCGCACTTTTCAAAACTAATGTTTTTAAAGTGGAAAATGGACCTGTGCGCTGGAAACTCCTCGAAGGGAGTATATGCGTATAAAAGTAATATATAATTATAAAGAAGTTTTTAAAAGACAAATGAATGAGTCCATGTACCGGGAGTACGAGTGCAGCATAGCCGCAGTATGAAAGAGAGTTATATGAATGGTCAAGCCCAAATATTTACGAGCGACATTATTGATGTATAGCAGCTAGAAAATGAGTTCATGATTAGAATTTTGTGTTTTGACGGTTCCAATTGAGATGCGATATATTGGCATTCCAACTCGTCGAGTATGAATTTTCTTTCATGCCTTAAACGTCTTCCGTCATTTGCTTTACATGTGAAACATTATATCGTTAACCTTTTGGATTAATCAATACTCCAGCCGTATTTAAGCAATTAATGAATAGAACTTTCATCGAGTACCTTGATAAGTTCGTGGTGGTGAAGACCTCTTGATATATTCAAAGAATGTAGCAGTGTAATATCCGAGATTTTTCATTTCCCGTTGTCCTGAGTTAATTGTCGTCTGGTGTCGAGTATTTTCCTAATGATGAATAATTGAGAAGTCGTGATGTTGTGCAATTGCTATCACTGTCGTGTCTCATTGTTGTATCGGGTCCTTGGATCCGTCCTGCTGCCGGTGCAACGGAAGCAGCTCACGTGATGAAGTAGTATAGTGCGCGTTAAATTAGAGTAGTTAGCGCATGCTTTTTTGATAGATAGCGCACGCTAACTGTTGGCCGAGACAGTCCAGAAGCTACTGGACTAGAATTGGAATTTTATTAGCACATGCTACGCAGTATCATAGCGTGCACTAATATGTCATGTTAACGCACGCTATTAAGACAGTAGCGCACGCTAACTGGTAGTCAGGAACAGTCCAGAAACTACTGGACTGGATTGGGGGATTCATTAGCATACACTAATGCTTGTTCTTAACGCACGCTAACATCACATCTAGATAGAACCCGTTTGGTTTCTGCCCCGTTAGTGCATGTTAATCTGTGTGGATTAGTGCATGCTAAGATGTCCAGTATATAAACTGGACAGCAGGCCTTCTTATGCATTTTTCCTCACTTCCTTCTTTCTTCCGCGACGTCTGAGACAAAGGTGACTAGGGTTCGAACTACTGGCCGATTTTACTCCATGTAAAGGCATTTTGGAGGGTCTTAGGTGATTATAACATCGTGTGATCATTTTTTCTTCGTAAGATCGAAGGTAATATCCTTAAATCCCTACAGTCTCATGATCCATCGTTAGAGAAGATTCGGAAGGGTGTTGTAGAAGGAAAAGCCCCGTGATTTTTAATCCATGACGATGGGGTTTTTGCGATTCCAAGGCAGGCTAAGTGTCCCAAACAATCTTGAAATTAAGATAACGATTTTCAACGAGGCTCATGCCGCACTATACTTAATCCACTCGGGAACAAGTAAAATGTATAAAAATGCGAAGAAGAGTTTCTGGTGGCCCAATTTGAAGAGAGACCTGGCGGAGTTGTTTCACGGTGCTTGACTTGTCAATAAGTCAAGATTGAATACTAAAGACCAGCGAGAATGCTAAAACCAGTTCCTATTCCAGAATGGAAGTGGGAATATATCACGATGGACTTTATTGTGGGGATACCAAGAACTCGTACCGGAATGAACGCAATGTGGGTGAACGTCGATCAATTGACCAAATCAACCTATTTCCTAAGCATTAAAGACACATGGGGACCTGAACATCTATCTCCTATATTCATTGCTAAAATTGTAAGATATCACGGCACATCCAAAATCATTATATCCGACCAAGACGGTCGATCCATGTCATATTTTTGGCAAGCTGTTCATAGCGCACTGGGTACTAAATTGAGATTCAATACATCATACCACCCTCAGATGGACGGGAAATCTGAGCATACAATTCAAACTCTGGAAGATATATTGAGAGCATGCGTTCTAGACTGGAAGGCGGACTGAGAAACTCACTTACCATTAATCGAGTTTACCTATAATAACAGCTGGCATAAGTCAATTAACATGGCACCTTTAAAGCACTGTATGGTAGACGATATATGTAATATCCGCATTTTTCTTTTCCTTGTATTTTTCTGTCTCGGCGTATTTCCCGATAGTAGTGACCCTCGTGTATCTTTCAGTGTATCTTTCCTATTATCTATAGATTTTATTTCCGTTATTGTATTGCGGAACCGCCGTTTCGGGGTTGCCGTGGGTCCATTCTATGTTATGATGCCCATTGAGATGTTCCGTTGGATGTTTTCGTTCACCTTACGGTGTTTTGAACCGCTCATATTTCATACCTAGCGTACGCTATTTTTCTGCATAGCGCGCGCTAGGGGTCCCTTAGTAGCGCACGCTACGTTTGTTTAAATGGCCGCGCGCTGGCGTAGCCCCAGGAGTGGCGGTGTTGTTTTTCCGGCCTTACGGACTAGCGTATTAGCGTACGCTACATATGCTAGCGCACGCTAATGTCGAGAGGCTAGCGCACGCCGATGATGCCCGTAGCGTGCGCTAGCGTGAGAGTTCAAGATCTTGGACGCTTTACTACCGAACGGTCAGTGCGATTAGCGCACGCTACGCTTGTATGGTAGCGCACGCTAACGGATCAGTTAGCGCACGCTACGCTTGTATGGTAGCGCACGCTAACATATCAGGTGGGTTCTGGGCAGTTTGCCACTGGACTCGACTGATGTCCAGGTTGTAATACCCGAATTTTCAGTATAAATTTTTCGCGTTATTTTATCTGAGATATACTGTATTGTTTGGTATCTATACAGTATGGATAAAATAAATTGAGAACCGAGACAGTTATACTGGTGTGATTATCGTTTTTGACTGACAGATATATTCAGGATATGTTGTATCAAAGTTAAACAGATTTGGATATCGTATACCGTATGACAATATTTTCGATTGATATGTGTATTGATTATGCCGTATGTTTGTATTTTGTACGTCGAGACGTCGGACAGAAACGATTGGATTTTGGCTAAGTATAAAAGCCATTACGTACGTTAAGCCTTGGAGCTTACGTCGTAAAATGTGTTAGCTTACATACGTTATATAGTGTACATAACGTACGTAACAAGAGGAATCGGACAGTGGGGCCGTGGTGGCAACTTTCGGCGCAGATGTGGACGGTGAGTCAACGGACGGAGTTACGACGTTATACGGTGTATTACGACATGTCGAGTATTATCTTGTAGCAAGTCAACGTCGTATTACGTGCATAGCGGATTAAGTGTTACGTGCGTTACGGAGTGGCCGGTCAGTCGTGGCGAGATGACTGGATGGCCGAGCATGGCGGTCGTGACTCGTTGGAATGGCCGAGCATGGTCGGCGGTGATTCGTGGGGGTGGCCGATCACGGTCGCGGTGACTCGGCAGGGGCTAGATCGGCCGATTACGTACGTAAAGCGGTGGCGATTCTGGCCGTAAGGGCGATTACGTACGTAAGCCAGTGCCGATTTACGTACGTAAGGGTTCGGAAGCGGCGATGGCGAGGCCATGGCGATTCGTACGTAAGCGATGGCGATTACGTCACGTAACGTCTTGGCGAGTCACTTTATTTAAAGGCACAGGACCGAGTCATCCGCCATTTTCATGTTTTCTCTTCGTTTTTGGCGATTTCTTCATCAAAGTGGATGGATTTGAGTAATATCATCATCTAGCAACATGTTTTGGAAGTTGGAATCATGGATTAACATCATCTTCCACCGGATCGAAGGTAAGAACACCTAAACACTTGGTTTTGGATATTTTGAAGTTTCTTGATGTCTTGGCGATTTGATTCGTTTTAACTCAGTTATTGATGGAATCTTGTTGTATTCTTGAGATTATTCGTTGTTCTTGAAGTTTTGTGGATCGGATTCGAGTATTTCTTTGAATAATCGATTGAATTGGACTATGCCTTCAAAGTGTTCGATGAAATGTCTCAATGAGTAGAACTTGGAAAATTCTACACGTTTTCGTATGAATGATGGTTGAAATGATATTGTTGTGATGATTCTTGGTAATTATGGAAATTTTGTTAAAGGAAGATAATGAATTGGTGGTCAAATGATTCGATTATTTTGTTATGATTATGGAATCGTAGTATTCTCGATGTTCTTGGTGGTTTGTTGCGATTCATGATGTTATGAGAAGTATATGTTGAAGGACATGATTATATACACCTTGAATTATGATTAAGGGTTGTTTAGATGTTAGAAAACATCGGGTTATGTTGTTTTATGGATTATGAACGTGAATTTGGATAATTCGTGTTCTTAAAGAACTCTTGAGTTACATGTTATGATTTTGGAAGGATTTCGGATAATTTGGAATGTGATTATTCACGATGATAATCGGTAAATTGTTTTCTACGAATTTACAAGTATGAACAAGAAGGAGTTTTGTCTTCGTATTTGGAGTTGAAGTTGGAATCGAATATGTTATAAAATCCTTAATGTCGAGATGAATTGATCATTGATTTGATGAATACGTTTTAAGGTGTTGGTGTTTTATATATGAATATGGAATATTCATATCTAGAACTAAGTTATGTGTTTTGGTACAATATTCGTATAGGAATACGAATATGATTTCAGATTTGATAAGTTTATGATTCACTTTTGAGTTTGAGAATTCATAGGTATTTAACAAGTGTTCAATTCGGATAATGGAATTATTTGAAACCTTTGGAATATGGTTATCTATAATGTTGAATTGATCGGATTGTCCGGATTGATGATGATAACCGGTAATTGGATTTTATTATGATTATACAAGGAGGAAACTTGTAATTGTTTTTAAGATTGAATTTGGAATCGGTAATGTTAGACCCTTGTTGGTTTAAATAGATTATGGATATGATATTCGGATTGTGGAATCGTATTGTGGTTTTGAATTCGTGATCGATTGATTTGGTTGTTGGATATGTGTTTAATCGGGATATTGTAGAACCGTTGTTGATCGGTTATTGATTGTTATTTGTGATCATCAAGTTACGGCTTATATCGTGGATATGGGTTCGTATTTGTTGAGTTGGATTATTTGGTATTATGTATATAATCGAGGTTTCGTTGAACCGTTGAGTTTGTTGGTTGAGTATGTCGGTTATTGATTTTTATCGAATGTGTGTTAATCGGTTATTGCAATAGGTTGATATGTTTTGATCGTGGATTATGACCGTTGTGTTGCGGTTGAGGTCGAAGAGTTCGTATATTGCTTTGTTCGGGGCTGAAGAGCTCGTGGATGAAGGCAATGGATTTTGGTAACGACTTCGTGGTATCGGTATCGAGGCAAGTTTATACTTGTTCAGTTTATAATATTTGATGAATGGTTTCGTTTTCATTTCATTTATAATTCATATAGCAATGTTGTTAGAAAGGACTATTGTTGGTATTAATGGTTGTGTTGATCGTCTCATTGGGGGATGTTGATGGATATGGTCCTCGGCTTCGAGGTAATCTAAGTATTTGTTCAATCATGTGGATAATTAGTATGTTGAGTTGTTGTATATGTTGAGGTTTCGTGTAGTGAGTTTCGTATCGGTTATTCGTTGAGGGATGTTGATCCCAGGACTATTGTATTGAGATCGTAGATGTTTTGGTCATTCATTTGGGGATGATGATCCCAGGATTGATGTTTTGGATATTGATTAGTCGTGTCGACTTTTCATTGTCAGTCTGTTGTTGTTCACTTCGGTGAGTCTTTTGATCCTTATTGGATATGTGTTTCTTTGAGTTTCGTTGCCATGTTGCATCGTGACATATCTGGAGTCATATCTGCGTTCCGATTGGATATTGTGTAGGATTTTTAGCCGGGCACATATATAGTCATGCGTGAATATTTTCCGTGAAAGGCTGTGCACACGAGACGTAGTTCGTTGAGGCTAATTAGGTACATTGTCCCACGTATATCCTGGATTCCGTATACGGGGTGGACATGTGCACTGACACATATTCGGATCGGGCGTACTATGATTTCCGTCTTTGAGCCATATTGTTTGGTCGTTCATCCTCCATTTATGGTTGGGTATGTTCGACGGTTTAGATCGGTTGTTCATACGCCCGAGGGGTATGTTCGGCTGATCGAGTTATTTCTTTGAGATCCATTATTGTTGATCATTTGGAGTTTACCTTGTTGATGGTATTCTCAGTTATTATTGGTCTTTTGTTGATCATTTGGAGTTTACCTTGTTGATGGTATTCTCGATTATTGTTGATCCTTTGTTGATCGTGTCGGAGTTATCATGTTGATGGTATTATCAGTTATCGTGATCCTTCGTTGGTCATATTGGAGCTATAATGTCGATGATATTCTCAGTGATGTATTGGTTGATCATTGTTATTGATCGTATGAGCATTCAGACTATATGTCGATGTTTCAGGATTTGTTATCATTATCATGTGGTAGTTGATCTACAGATATGTTGTGTATTATTGGTTTATACATGTTGAGATTTGATTGTGTAATCCCACGAACAGGATTTGACACAGATTGGATTATTTCCACACTTATGAGTTATGATGATGTTTTGAGGATTGTCGGTATTTTTGGAATACAGTAGAGATGATTGTTGTTGAATTTATTTCGTCATTCGAGGATGCGAAATGTGGATTATGGTAAGGATTGGATTGTTGTGGATTGGTAAGGTTATGTCGGTAAGATTACTTTGGTAGTATTCTTACTATATTATTACATTGGTATGTAATTATTTATGATGATGTGATCGATATCATTATTGAGTATTGTGGTGACCCGTCGTGGGCTTTATTTTTAGGTACTCGGAGATCAAGCTAGTAGCGGTCGTGAAGGGATGAGCTTCCCAATGTGATCTTGTTGTGGCTTGTTTTCGGAGAATTGAGTATTCTTTTAGGTTATTTATTTCATTTGCAAATGTGTATTTTGAAGCATTTATCCATTGCGTGTGTATATTTCAAAATGGCTTTTCGGTATCTTTATCCGCTGCGTGTGTGTATTTTAAATGGCCCTTTTGGCACTTTGCGAACTTGAGTTATTTCGTTAAACCTTTTCCTAAACTATTTTATCGGTACGTTTAAGCGGTGTCTTAACGTACATTTTGAACTATTGAGATTTGGCACTTCGCCTTGTATTTTCAAATGGTATTTTATGACGGTATTTCAAAATTATGCTTTTGAAAATATTTGAGTATTTAAAACATTACCGTCATCAGCCTTTTGGCGTTTTTGAATTGGTTTTATAAACGGTTTTTAGCCTGGTGGGTTCCGGCGCGGGACCCACGGCGCTGTAATATCCCGGACGGTTTTGGGGGTGTTACAGAAGATGGTATCAGAGCTTGGGTTTTGTGAAACCCAGGCGTGTGTGTTATGTGGCTCTACCGATACGGTAGTAGCATGATTTTTGAAAATGAGTTTTCTGACTTTTGAGTCGAATCGATTTTTGGAGTTTCCAAAATTTTCGAGATTCTTTTCAAACTGGTATTTGTGATATTGGTGTGCGTTGGTTGTGTTGAGACTTCGTATGGGAGTCGTGTGCTAGTATCACGGGAGATCATCGGCTTCACGCACCTGTAAGTATATTGGTTTGGTTATTTCGCTTGTGGCGACGCTTGATTGTTTTTGTGATGAGTTGGAAAATTTTGGACTTATCTGTTGTTGGCGACAGGTTGCAAGTTTCGAGGACGAAACTTATTTTAAGGGTGGTAGTATGTAATACCCGAATTTTCAGTATAAATTTTTCGCGTTATTTTATCTGAGATATACTGTATTGTTTGGTATCTATACAGTATGGATAAAATAAATTGAGAACCGAGACGATTATCTTGGTGTGATTATCGTTTTTGATCGATGATATATTCAGATATGTTGTATCGTGTTAAACAGATTTGGATATCGTATACCGTATGAGAATATTTTGGATTCATATGTGTATTCGGATGCCGTATGTTTGTATTTTGTACGTCGAGACGTCGGACAGAACACTTGGATTTTTGGCTAAGTATAAAAGCCATTACGTACGTTAAGCCTTGGAGCTTACGTACGTAAATGTGTTAGCCACGACGTTATATAGTGTACATAACGTACGTAACAAGAGGAATCGACAGTGGGGCCCGTGGTCGCAACTTTCGGCAGATGTGGACAGTGAGTCAACGGACGGAGTTACGCAGGTGTATTACGACGTAATACGAGAGTATTATACCGTAGCAAGTCAACGCACGTATTACGACGCAACGGATTAAGTGTTACGACGTTACGAGTAGCCGTCGAGTCGTGGCCGAGATGACTGGATGTCCGAGCATGGCGGTCGTGACTCGTTGGAATGGCCGAGCATGGTCGGCGGTGATTCGTGGGGTGGCCGATCACGGTCGGTGTGACTCGGCTGGGGCTAGATCGGCCGATTACGACGTAAGGCGGTGGCGATTCGGCCGTAAGGGCCAAGACGACGTAAGCCACCGCCGATTACGCACGTAAGGGTTCCGGTAATCGGGCGATGGCGTGCCATGGCGATTACGTACGTAAGGCGGGCCGATTACGTGACGTAACGCGGCAGTGGTCCGCCTATTTAAAGGCCTCGACCGAGTCATCCGCCATTTTCATGTTTTCTCTTCGTTTTTGGCGATTTCTTCATCAAAGTGGATGGATTTGAGTAATATCATCATCTAGCAACATGTTTTGGAAGTTGGAATCATGGATTAACATCATCTTCCACCGGATCGAAGGTAAGAACACCTAAACACTTGGTTTTGGATATTTTGAAGTTTCTTGATGTCTTGGCGATTTGATTCGCTTTTAACTCGATTATTGATGGAATCTTGTTGTATTCTTGAGATTATTCGTTGTTCTTGAAGTTTTGTGGATCGGATTCGAGTATTTCTTTGAATAATCGATTGAATTGGACTATGCCTTCAAAGTGTTCGATGAAATGTCTCAATGAGTAGAACTTGGAAAATTCTACACGTTTTCGTATGAATGATGGTTGAAATGATATTGTTGTGATGATTCTTGGTAATTATGGAAATTTTGTTAAAGGAAGATAATGAATTGGTGGTCAAATGATTCGATTATTTTGTTATGATTATGGAATCGTAGTATTCTCGATGTTCTTGGTGGTTTGTTGCGATTCATGATGTTATGAGAAGTATATGTTGAAGGACATGATTATATACACCTTGAATTATGATTAAGGGTTGTTTAGATGTTAGAAAACATCGGGTTATGTTGTTTATGGATTATGAACGTGAATTTGGATAATTCGTGTTCTTAAAGAACTCTTGAGTTACATGTTATGATTTTGGAAGGATTTCGGATAATTTGGAATGTGATTATTCACGATAATAATCGGTAAATTGTTTTCTACGAATTTACAAGTATGAACAAGAAGGAGTTTTGTCTTCGTATTTGGAGTTGAAGTTGGAATCGAATATGTTATAAAATCCTTAATGTCGAGATGAATTGATCATTGATTTGATGAATACGTTTTAAGGTGTTGGTGTTTTATATATGAATATGGAATATTCATATCTAGAACTAAGTTATGTGTTTTGGTACAATATTCGTATAGGAATACGAATATGATTTGGATTTGATAAGTTTATGATTCACTTTTGAGTTTGAGAATTCATAGGTATTTAACAAGTGTTCAATTCGGATAATGGAATTATTTGAAACCTTTGGAATATGGTTATCTATAATGTTGAATTGATCGGATTGTCCGGATTGATGATGATAACCGGTAATTGGATTTTATTATGATTATACAAGGAGGAAACTTGTAATTGTTTTTAAGATTGAATTTGGAATCGGTAATGTTAGACCCTTGTTGGTTTAAATAGATTATGGATATGATATTCGGATTGTGGAATCGTATTGTGGTTTTGAATTCGTGATCGATTGATTTGGTTGTTGGATATGTGTTTAATCGGGATATTGTAGAACCGTTGTTGATCGGTTATTGATTGTTATTTGTGATCATCAAGTTACGGCTTGTATCGTGGATATGGGTTCGTATTTGTTGAGTTGGATTATTTGGTATGGGCGATTTACATCTGACTACCTTTTTAGATGGCCTAATTACAGTTTAGTCCCTATTGTTTCAGATATTACAATGAAGGACAAACTTTGCACTGTCCAGAAATTATATTTACAACGAAGGAAAAAAGTCAAACTCTCAGATGATGTCACTGGAGAGAGAGTAATGATATTCCGAATTTGCCCTTTTATTTTTATTTTTCTTTTTTACCCATTTATTTTTTGCCTCACGTGGGTGGCACATGCTGGACCTCATTGTAATATATATAACACTTTTGGACTTCAGTGTAATAAATTTTCAAACTTTCTAGAAAAAAATATTTATTCCAAAAAAGAAAGTATTTTTTGGAAAAAATATATTATTTTTCAAAAAATAAAAAAAATATTTTCTGGGAAAAAAATTATATTTTTGAAAAAAACATTATTTTATGGATTTTTTTATTTTTTTATAAAAATTTAAAAAATATTTTCTGGAGAAAAAAATTATTTTTTGGCAAAATAATATTTTTTCCGAAATAAAATTATTTTCTCGAAAAATATTATTTTTTCAAAAATAAAATTATTTTCTGGAAAATATTATTTTTTCGAAAAATAAAATTATTTTCTGGAAAAATATTATTTTTCGAAAAAATAAAATTATTTTCTGGAAAAAAAAAAAAAATATTTTTTTGAAAAATAAAATTATTTTCTGGAAAAAAAATATTTTTCTGAAAAAAAATAAAAAATATTTACTAGAGAAAAATTTATTTTTTGGCAAAATAATATTTTTTTCAAAATAAAATTATTTTCTTGAAAAAATATTATTTTTTAGAAAAAATAAAATTATTTTCTGGAAAAAAATAAATTAAGATATTTTTGCGAAAAAAATATATTTTCTGGAAAAAATTATATTTCGAAAAAAAATTATTTTCTGAAAAAAGAATATTTTTTAAAAGAAATGTATTAGCCAAACACTTTAATAACTCATAAGCTATTTGTTTCATATGAAATGTATTTTAAAAGAAATGTTTTATTCAAGTAAATAGAGGGGCATTTTCGTCTTTTTAATGGAAGTCAACACCAATTCAGATTTTTGTCCTTCGCTGTAATTTATGAAACAATAGGGATTAAAGTGTAAAGAGGCCATCTAATAGGGTAGTTGGTTGTAATTTCCCCTATTTGGTATTATGTATATGATCGAGGTTTCGTTGAACCGTTGAGTTTGTTGGTTGAGTATGTCGGTTATTGATTTTTATCGAATGTGTGTTAATCGGTTATTGCAATAGGTTGATATGTTTTGATCGTGGATTATGACCGTTGTGTTGCGGTTGAGGTCGAAGAGTTCGTATATTGCTTTGTTCAAATTTGAAGAGCTAGTGGATGAAGGCAATGGATTTTGGTAACGACTTCGTGGTATCGGTATCGAGGCAAGTTTATACTTGTTCAGTTTATAATATTTGATGAATGGTTTCGTTTTCATTTCATTTATAATTCATATAGCAATGTTGTTAGAAAGGACTATTGTTGGTATTAATGGTTGTGTTGATCGTCTCATTGGGGGATGTTGATGGATATGGTCCTCGGCTTCGAGGTAATCTAAGTATTTGTTCAATCATGTGGATAATTAGTATGTTGAGTTGTTGTATATGTTGAGGTTTCGTGTAGTGAGTTTCGTATCGGTTATTCGTTGAGGGATGTTGATCCCAGGACTATTGTATTGAGATCGTAGATGTTTTGGTCATTCATTTGGGGATGATGATCCCAGGATTGATGTTTTGGATATTGATTAGTCGTGTCGACTTTTCATTGTCAGTCTGTTGTTGTTCACTTCGGTGAGTCTTTTGATCCTTATTGGATATGTGTTTCTTTGAGTTTCGTTGTCATGTTGCATCGTGACATATCTGGAGTCATATCTGCGTTCCGATTGGATATTGTGTAGGATTTTTAGCCGGGCACATATATAGTCATGCGTGAATATTTTCCGTGAAAGGCTGTGCACACGAGACGTAGTTCGTTGAGGCTAATTAGGTACATTGTCCCACGTATATCCTGGATTCCGTATACGGGGTGGACATGTGCACTGACACATATTCGGATCGGGCGTACTATGATTTCCGTCTTTGAGCCATATTGTTTGGTCGTTCATCCTCCATTTATGGTTGGGTATGTTCGACGGTTTGTATCGGTTGTTCATACGCCCGAGGGGTATGTTCGACGGTCAGAGTTATTTCTTTGAGATCCATTATTGTTGATCATTTGGAGTTTACCTTGTTGATGGTATTCTCAGTTATTATTGGTCTTTTGTTGATCATTTGGAGTTTACCTTGTTGATGGTATTCTCGATTATTGTTGATCCTTTGTTGATCGTGTCGGAGTTATCATGTTGATGGTATTCTCAGTTATCGTGATCCTTCGTTGGTCATATTGGAGCTATAATGTCGATGATATTCTCAGTGATGTATTGGTTGATCATTGTTATTGATCGTATGAGCATTCGGACTATATGTCGATGTTTCAGGATTTGTTATCATTATCATGTGGTAGTTGATCTACAGATATGTTGTGTATTATTGGTTTATACATGTTGAGATTTGATTGTGTAATCCCACGGATGATTTGACACAGTTGGATTATTTCCACACTTATGAGTTATGATGATGTTTTGAGGATTGTCGGTATTTTTGGAATACAGTAGAGATGATTGTTGTTGAATTTATTTCGTCATTCGAGGATGCGAAATGTGGATTATGGTAAGGATTGGATTGTTGTGGATTGGTAAGGTTATGTCGGTAAGATTACTTTGGTAGTATTCTTACTATATTATTACATTGGTATGTAATTATTTATGATGATGTGATCGATATCATTATTGAGTATTGTGGCTGACCCCGTCGTGGGCTTTATTTTTAGGTACTCGGAGATCAAGCTAGTAGCGGTCGTGAAGGGATGAGCTTCCCAATGTGATATCTTGTGGCTTGTTTTCGGAGAATTGAGTATTCTTTTCCGGTTATTTATTTCCGCTGCAAATGTGTATTTTGAACTGCATTTATCCGCTGCGTGTGTATATTTCAAAATGGCTTTTCGGTATCTTTATCCGCTGCGTGTGTGTATTTTAAATGGCCCTTTTGGCACTTTGCGAACTTGAGTTATTTCGTTAAACCTTTTCCTAAACTATTTTATCGGTACGTTTAAGCGGTGTCTTAACGTACATTTTGAACTATCGAGATTTGGCACTTCGCCTTGTATTTTCAAATGGTATTTTATGACGGTATTTCAAAATTATGCTTTTGAAAATATTTGAGTATTTAAAACATTACCGTCATCAGCCTTTTGGCGTTTTTGAATTGGTTTTGTAAACGGTTTTTAGCACAGTGGTGGGTTCGTGGCAGGACCCAGCGTAATATCCCGGACGGTTTTGGGGGTGTTACGAGGTAGCGACGCTATTGGTCGATAAGCGCGCTCAGAAGGGTTATTAGCGCACGCTACGTTTGAGTAGCGCACGTTAACGGCCAAAAGTCGCTCTTTGATGCACGGGCGCTAACTATTTTGGCTGTAATTTTCCCGTTAGCGCACGCTATCCTTGAGGATTAGCGCACGCTAACACTCCACAACTATATAAACCGGGGAGTTGACCGAGATAATCACAATTTCTCATTTCTTCCTCTCTCATGGCGAAGGCGATTCCAAGGCGATTTTCTTGGCGATTTCTTCCTCCAATCACCTCATCCAACATCTTTCTTGAGTTCTTGGAGTATTATAACAACATCAACACGAATCTTCATCCTAATCCACGGTAAATCTCTTAGAACCCTACTTTTGGATAATTTGGGGTTTTGGGATTTTCTTAGATTCGCTCCGCTTTTGTTGATGGATTCATGATGAATATGATTAATCTTGTCGGTAATCTTAGTTTCCCTACGGATTCAGGGTATATTTCGTGATTTTTACGGAATCGAGAGGGTTTGGTTGTGGTCCGCCCTCGTTAATGTTTATATACGAATATACATGAACCGTAGGCGGGTTTTCGGGTGTATTCCAATTCCGTATACATTTAGAAATGGTTGTGATTGTATTCTTCGAATCGTTAGGGTCGGTTTCATTGGTTCCGAGCGTTCGTCGGTGACTTTCCTTTCCGTTCTTCGCGTCGTCAATAATTCAAGGCAAGTAATTCTTGGAAACCTTTATGCTTAACGTGAAATGGTAATGTATATTGTGTGTGCTTTACTCACCTCGGGAGGGTCCGACGGGGCCTCGAGGGAATCTATGGCTTCGTCCTGGATTCATGAGTTTGATTCGATAGCCAGCTCGGGAGGGTCCTTAGAGGCCTCGAGTGGGATTCGTGGCTTCGTCCCGGTCCTAGGTGACGTGTGGTGCTTGGTTTGTTTTATGAATGTGGCCAGCTCGGGAGGGTCCTTAGAGGCCTCGAGTGGGATTCGTGGCTTCGTCCCGGTCTAGGCAAATTACTTGTATTTGTTTGTTTAGGAAAAGACATGTCTAGTTTTGGTTTTTGAAATGATATTGGTGCATGTACTATGAAATGTATAATCGTTTGGTTTGCCTTTATTCCTTGTACTATCGTTATTGCTTTCCCCTTTGGGGGACCCGCTTTGGGGAAATTCTTGTTATGGATTTGAGTTATGATTATCCGGACGAGCGAGCACCAGGACAGTACGAGGATGTTGGCCAGGGCCGTTGACATGTGCATTTGGGTCTACTTATTTCCTTTGTCCATTTCGATATGGTTGTTCTCACAGTTTTAAACTTATAGATGGTACTCGCGAGTACTTAGGCTTTTCGTTTCAAACTCCGTATTGTATTGTTTTAAGTTGTCACGTTGTTGGTTGATGCTTATTTTGCCGGTTGCTCCGGGCGTATCTCTATATGTCATATTGTTTAATTGTGTATCCTCGCTAACCAAGGTGGTTAGTCGAGTGGAGTTTTCCTATTGTAGCCTGGTGGGTCCCATGTAGGGGTCTACGGTGCTGTAATACACCTCGAATAAATTGGGGGTGTTACAAAAAATGGTATCAGAGCACTAGGTTATGGATACCTAGGCTTGTCGGTTATTTGGGTCTAGTCGTGTTTGTTTTGCACATTGTCACGCCCGCCAAAGATCCCAGTACTTCCAGTGCTCGTAAGTTTTCTTATTCGGCTCTTTTGTTTCTTGCATTGTATTCCCACTTTTGAATCGTAGTTGCTTTTCCTCCCTTACTCATCATCGATGTACTTCTATTATCTCTCAATATCAGTATGGATGCCGGAGGAAACCGTGGTCGTGGTCGTGGCCGTGGACGCGGTCGAGGACGTGGAGCAGCCGGTAGGGCGGCCACATCGCACTCTTCAGGAGCCGGCAGTACCGGTGACCGTCATAGTCATGCTTCTTCTCAGGAGCGCGCCGATCTTGGTATTGCGGCTGTTATGCAGCAAATGGTTAACCAAATGGCGGCTATAGCTCAGGTGGTCCAGGACCCCGATCGGGCTCATGCTAATCGGGGTGGAGCGGATCGCTGGCTTCAGGATGTCATCAAGATGCATCCTCCTCAGTTTTCGGGAGCTTCGGACCCGATCGGCTGGGAGGGGTGGATCAAGGAGATATCCAAAGTCTTCACTGCTACCAACTGCCCCGAGGACCGTAAGGTCCCTATTGCTCAATACTTTCTCACGGGAGATGCTACAGATTGGTGGGAGGCCGTTGGTCCCAAAGATCATGTTGCTTCGTGGACCGAATTCCAAGAATTTATGGAGACCGAATATTGTCCGTGGCCGGCCGATGTGCTCGAGTGCATGCTTTCTATGATGCTCAACCACGGGATATTCCCGTATCCCAAGCTATTGCCGATTTTAATAAAGAGTTGGGTTATGTGAAAACCCAAGTTGTCGCTGAGAGCGACAAAATTTTCCATTTTTCCAGGAGGATGAAACTGTCCATTCGGGACTATATGTCTGGGCTCGTCTGTACTACCTTGAAGGATTATCGAGTCGAGCCCTTGCTTATGATATGTCGGTGACGGCTAGCGATTTGGCTCGTGAGAGCAAGAAGCGAAGTCGGTCGGAAATTTTTCGGTCCCAAGAGTGGAGGCCAGCGAAATCTCAGCCGCAAATATTTCTACGGCGGTTCGGCCTGCTTTTCCGGGAGCTTTAGTGCCGCGGAACTGGCCGATCGGGGCCCCAGATGCTTTAACTGTGGCAAGCCAGGCCACGTGAACCGGGATTGTCTTCGTCCACCTTTGACTTGTCATACTTGTGGCCAGTCGGGTCACAAAGCTTCTTTTTGCGAAAAGCTCAGACAGTTTCGCGGTGCCCGTTCTTCTCACCCAGCACCTATGGAGCCGAGCGTGAACCAGGGCTCATTTGCTCCGCCGCCTCCACCGAGTGCCGTCCGAGGTAGGGGTCGGGGTCAGCCCGCTAGAGGAGGAGCTTCCAGTGTCGGCTCTGCCCAGCCGCGTATCTACGAGATGAGGAGGGCCGATGACCCAGCAGCTACTGTGGCGACAGGTACCGTTCATATCCATTCTCATCCTGTCAGTGTGCTTTTTGATTCTGGTGCTACACATTCGTTCATATCGCTGGGGTGTGTGCGCCGTTTGAGTCTCGACTGTTTGTCGCCTTGCGAGTCTTTCATCGTTAAAGTTCCTAGCGGTGATAGGATCGTTGGCGATCGAGAGGTCCGAGACTGTTCTGTGTTTATTTGTGAGAGAGCCTGGCTCTCTAATCTTATCGTTGTTGATATTGAGGGTGAAGATCTAATTCTCGGGGATGATTGGCTCGAGCGGCATGGCGCAATCATGAACTACCGCACGAGAATCATCACTATGTTAGCCGAGGACGGCACCGAGCACTCTTTCGCGGGGCGAAAGAGGGGAAACCAGAAGTTCATTATTAATGCCTTGAAGGCGATGAGTCTCCTGCGAAAGGGGTGTACTGGTTATTGGTGCTATGCCTTAAAGACAGAGAATGGTGGAGTCGAGCTTTCGTCGATTCCAATCGTTAATGAGTTTCCTGATGTGTTTCCTGACGAGTTACCGGGATTGCCACCGGATCGTGAGGTTGAGTTTGTTATAGAATTAGAGCCGGGCGCGGCTCCGATTTCTAAGGCGCCGTATCGCATGGCACCTTCAGAGATGTCAGAGTTGAAGAAGCAGTTGAGTGAGCTTCTTGAGTCAGGGTATGTTCGACCGAGCGCCTCGCCTTGGGGTGCACCGGTCCTGTTTGTGCGGAAGAAGGATGGTTCACTACGTTTGTGTATCGACTATCGCGAACTAAACAAAGTAACCATCAAGAACAAGTATCCTTTGCCGAGGATTGATGACTTGTTCGATCAGTTGCAGGGAGCTGCGGTGTTCTCGAAGATTGATTTGAAATCGGGGTATTATCAGCTCCGGGTGAGGGAGTCCGACGTGCCGAAAACAGCTTTTCGGACGAGATACGGACATTATGAGTTTGTAGTTATGCCTTTCGGGTTAACTAATGCGCCGGCGGTGTTCATGCAATTGATGAACAAAGTCTTTATCGAGTATTTGGATAAGTGTGTCGTCGTCTTCATTGACGATATTATTATCTATTAGAGGAATGAGGAAGAGCATGCCCATCATCTGCGGATAGTGTTAGACATTTTGAGGACCGAGCAACTCTATGTGAAGTTCTCGAAATGTGAGTTCTGGCTGAAGGAAGTGATGTTTTTGGGTCACGTGATTTCAGCCGAGGGGGTTCGTGTGGATCCGCAGAAAATTGAGGCAGTGTTGGATTGGGCATCGCCCGCAAATGTGAAGGAAGTCCGTAGTTTCTTGGGTTTGGCTGGCTACTACCGTAGGTTCGTCGAGGGTTTCTCAAAACTAGCTCGGCCACTTACTCAGTTGCTCCATAAATCCGAGAAGTTCGTCTGGACCAATGAGAGGCAGTCGAGTTTCGAGGAGCTGAAGAAGCGTTTGACTTCAGCCCCGGTTTTGGCGTTGCCGTGTGGCAACGAGGGATTCGCCGTTTATAGCGATGCTTCGGGTCAGGGTCTTGGGTGCGTATTGATGCAGCACGGCAAGACCATTGCCTATGCGTCGAGACAGTTGAGATCGTATGAGCTTAACTACCCTACTCACGATTTAGAGTTAGCGGCGGTTGTCGTTGCACTCAAGATTTGGCGTCACTATCTTTTCGGCTCTGCATGTCAGATTTTCACCGATCATAAAAGTCTGAAATACATATTTACTCAGCGGGAGTTGAATATGAGGCAGAGGAGATGGTTAGAGCTGATTAAGGATTACGACCTCGAAATCCTTTATCATCCGGGCAAGGCAAACGTCGTGGCCGACGCCTTGAGTCGGAAACCGATTGCGTTGCGAATGCTTGAGGTCCTTACGCCCCAGTCTGAGCTTCGGCGGGCTCTGATCGAGTTAGATGTTGAAGTTTTGTTGCCTGGAGCTGTCGGGCAACTTTGTGCTCTAGAGATTTCGTTGTCTTTGATCGATGAAATTAAGCTGAAGCAATTAGAGGATCCGATGATTACTCAAATCTGAGAGAATGTTCTTAAGGGAAAGTCTCCTGGGTTTGTGATTCACGAGGATGGTGTTTTGAGATTCCAGAGTCGGCTTTGTGTGCCGAACGATCCAGAGTTGCGACAGAGTATTTTGCACGAGGCCCATTCCACGCCCTATTCCGTTCATCCTGGTTCGAGTAAGATGTACAAGGACCTGAGGAAGAACTTCTGGTGGAATGATATGAAGGAGGAGGTCGCACGGTTTGTGGCGAGATGTTTGACTTGCCAACAGGTCAAAATCGAACATCAGCGACCGGCTGGGTTATTGCAGTCACTTCCCATTCCAGAATGGAAATGGGAAGATATATCGATGGATTTTGTTACGAGTTTGCCGAGATCGAGGTCGGGCATGAATATGGTATGGGTGGTTGTTGATCGTCGACCAAGTCGGCACATTTTACGGGCATCAAGGACACTTGGGGCCCGGAGAAACTGGCTCGTGTGTTTATCGCGCAGATTGTGAGACTTCACGGTACTCCGAAGTCTATTGTTTCGGATCGTGATGGCCGTTTTGTATCGCACTTTTGGCAGGCGGTGCATAAGGCGTTAGGTACCCGTTTGCATTTGAGTACCTCTTTTCATCCCGGTCGGATGGACAATGAGCGCACTATCCAAACATTCGAGGACATGTTGCGTGCTTGTGCCCTCGATTGGAGTAGCGACTGGGAGGAGCACTTGCAATTGATCGAATTCACGTACAACAATAGTTGGCACGCGTCGATCCGGATGGCACCGTATGAGGCACTCTATGGGCGACGATGTCGATCGCCGATTTGTTGGAATGAGGCGTCCGATTTGGTCGGGACCGAACCAGATGTCGTTTTAGAGACGAGACGGAAGATAGAATTAATTCGAGAACGGATGTTGACTGCCCAGAGTCGACAAAAGTCATATGCCGATGTCCGTCGTCGACCTTTAGAATTCGAGGTGGGAGACCACGTTTTGCTGAAGGTGTCGCCAACGAGAGGAGTTTTCCGTTTCGGGAAGAAGGGGAAGTTGAGTCCGAGATTTATTGGACCCTTCGAGATTCTCGAGCGAGTCGATGGGTTAGCATACCGTTTGGCGTTACCCCCGGCCCTGAGTCATGTTCATAGTGTTTTTCATGTTTCCCAGCTGAGGAAATATGTCCCGGATCCTAGTCACATCATCGACTATGGTGAGATTGACGTTTCCGAGGATATTACTTTTGAGGAGCGTCCTTTGAAGATTTTGGAACATCGGGAGAAACGACTGAGGCATAAGACCATCTCTTTGGTCAAGGTGCAGTGGTCGAGACACGGTGTCGAGGAGGCAACGTGGGAGACCGAGGATAGCATGCGTGCTAGGTACCCTGAGTTGTTTGTCTCTTAAGTTTCGGGACGAAACTTGTTTTTAGAGGGGTAGAATGTAATATCCGCATTTTTCTTTTCCTTGTATTTTTCTGTCTCGGCGTATTTCCCGATAGTAGTGACCCTCGTGTATCTTTCAGTGTATCTTTCCTATTATCTATAGATTTTATTTCCGTTATTGTATTGCGGAACCGCCGTTTCGGGGTTGCCGTGGGTCCATTCTATGTTATGATGCCCATTGAGATGTTCCGTTGGATGTTTTCGTTCACCTTCCGGTGTTTTGAACCGCTCATATTTCATACCTAGCGCACGCTATTTTTCTGCATAGCGCGCGCTAGGGGTCCCTTAGTAGCGCACGCTACGTTTGTTTCGTAGCGCGCGCTAGCGAGTAGCCCTGGGAGTGGCAGTGTTGTTTTTTCCAGCCTTCTGGACTAGCGTATTAGCGTACGCTACATATGCTAGCGCACGCTAATGTCGAGAGGCTAGCGCACGCTGATGATGCCCGGTAGCGTGCTCTAGCGTGAGAGTTCAGTACTGGACAGTTTACTACCGAACCCGGTCAGGTGCCAGTTAGCGCACGCTACGCTTGTATGGTAGCGCACGCTAACGGATCAGTTAGCGCACGCTACGTGTAACACCCCCAGAATACGACCGGGAATGTCACACGCCGTAGACCCTTATCACAAGGATCCACCAGGCTAAACTCCAAAAGACTACTCAAAGATTGACCGACCGGGGTCAAAATTTAATACAAAGCAGACCGACAAGGTCATAAACCAATTCAGAAACTAACGACATTCATATTACAATGACAACAATAAACTTGAACACAGAAAAGAATGACAACTCAATTTAATAAATGATAATTACACCCATGCAAGGGTGAATACTCGAACGACAGAGAAATACCGACCAAAATGATACAAAAGAAAAGACTCTGACTCTGGTGTGATTAGCATCGCTGTCTTCCATCTCCTTCCAAGCCAATCCCGTGATCGCTCCCGAGCCGCCAAAACTCGAGCGCATACTGCACCCACCCCGAAAACTCGGGGTTAGAAAATCGAATTTTGCTAGTGCAAGTACATAATATACAAGATATACGAACAAAGAACACAAAATTCAACCGCCGTGAAGCCTTAACACAAACCATACATTCCCACAACAAGACAGAATAACACTCGTATACACGAGGTGAAAGATAATCACATAGTCATATTCTCCTTACGGAAAATAACATTCATGAAACTTTAAACGAGCCCAAGGAGTCAGGAAGATCCCTTTTGTAAAAGGAAAAGTATTTTGATAAGATAGTTTGCAATCATTATTATTGTCTCGGGCCGTTTAGGGGTTTTTAAAATCGAATGGGAATACTTTTGGAAATAATTTCAAAAACTCTCGGGTCCTTGACCCAACGTATGGAAAACGATTACACAAAAACCAAGTCAACTTATTTGGGGTTCTCGACCCAATTTATAGAACACCGTCACAAACGAAATCATTACAACATCTCACAGGGTTCTCAACCCATTCCAAATATCATCATCACGAAACCAATCATCTCAACATTCCACGGTGGTCCTCGACCCAATACACGAATAGCACCACAATACAATCAAAGGTACGTAACTCTCATTCGACATATCCCGCTCAAGACCCCGATTAATTAACCCTGAGATTTCACAAACCTCCGTGGTTAACTAACCCCGATACCAACGCTTTAAAAACAATTTGAAACAAGCTTTCAAAAACACGGATTGTGGCCTGTATCAAGACAAACATTAAAAGTGAGTTGAAAGAATTTGAGATACGAACATCGTTCGGTAACGGGGTCTTAGCTATCACTCAAATACCCGTAACCAATAAGCCAGCCAGGCGCCTCCCTAGCGCACCTTAGTACCGGCGATCACATCCATCAAGATGGCAGCTCCTTGAACATGTCACCGCACCGGCCACTCCCGCAAGAGCGCCCCTTGCACGCGCATCAGGTGACTCCGTCGTTCACCCCCCCTATGGAGCCGCACATTGCAAGATACACTGTGCCGGAGTGCACGCCCGCCTCGAGGTTCCCGGATACGAAGTTTCTCACAACACGTATCCACATTATCACAAACATCCAGCACATGAACAAATGTCACAACAATTTTCAACTCGGTACATCAAGTCACACAATTTCTCCGCCAGTCCATAACCACACAAGTAGACAGGAACACGCACGTTATTAATCAACTCAATCACGATAAGCGTTCAAGCATAACCAATCAACACCGCACATAGATATATATATAACCTTACTATATTATATGAATGACTATAGTTCATCCCTCAATCCAAGTTGAGTACGTCAACTAGTGTTAGCATTCATCACTCGTCGATCACCGACATAAGCATGTATATCAATATACGTATATACATACTTATTTTTAACATATAAATATATATATATATATAATACATATATATACACATACATATACATATATATATATACATATAAACATCCGTATAAACTCATACACTTCAACAACAATGATTTCACGCAGTTACAATTCGTATATCGAGGTACTTGCCTTGGTAATACGACGCAAAGGAGACGATGAAGGAATAGGTTTAGGTTCGAACAATCCCCTCAAATCCGGCCCTAACACAATAATGATATACAATCAATCTCACATCATGAATACGAAGAAATTCCTCCTAGTTCTACCCGTTGGGACAATTCATCGGACACCAAGAGTGCAAAAGGAAATGAAATCGGTCAATGGTAGAACAACGGGATTTCATCCCAATCAAAAACAAGAAAACCAAGGGTCACGAGTATACTATCAAATCTAACAACAACATCGGTTAATTCGGATTAAAACACAAGATTACCACCAAACCCTCCCCAAAAATCACACTAGGGTTAAAGGGGTTCTTACCTCTTGAAGATTCAAGCCCTATAATCCGAAGAACACGTGCTAGATCCACAATCCGAGCTACACGATCGAAGGAAGATGAAGAAAAACACACAATCAAAAGGGTAGATGGAGAAGAAATCCCCCTCTCAACCCTCTCTCTATCGCGCACGGTTGGAGAAAAAGAGCAAATGAGCGAATCTCGCTGAAAACGCCTTGATTATAGCGGCGCCGCATCGTGTGCAGCTCGGCTAAATCGTGCGCGGCACGAGGCAAAAATTGCGCCATGGTCGGCCGACCGCTCGTTGGCCGCGACTCATTCGGAGTGTGCCGCGGCTCGGACTCGGCATGTGCCGCAGATCGCTGACCGTGCCGGGCACGCTGCAGAGGTTTTAACCGCAGTGCCACGGTGTGCCGCGGCCGGACAAGTGTGCCGCGGCATCGACTTCACTGTGTGCGCGGCTCACAAACCTTGTGCCGCGGCACACGCAGTACCGCTTGGCCAACAATCGGGTAATGTGTGCCGCGCGCACAATCCTTGTGCCGCGCCCACACCCCCTCGGTCCCAAAATGACGAAAAATGATCCTAAAGAGAATAAAAGCAATAGGAATCGATATTTGGGCAACAATAACACGAAATGGAAGTACGGAACCCCAAAAAGATCTGAGGTGCACAACCAAAGTCGAACAAGGGACAAATTCCCTAAACTTCTAGGAAATTACACAAACGGCCCAAACATCCGAAAATCACGATACAACGTCAGATTAACAATCCGAAACTCACAACATGCTCTACTCAATCATACGAACTCATGGAAGTAAGAAAATGACGAAATCGAACGAGTTTAACGAGAGACAAATACACATGAGACAAAATATAATACAAGATGAAATTACGTAAAAACATCATCGATACCCGTCTAAGCGGAGAAACTCCAAGAACAAAATAGGTTCAGAATTCCAAAACAGTGACAAGCGAGTTGTCGAAACGGACCTCCGCCGGAAAAATGAAAATTACCGGAAATCGAATTTGCGGATATTACACTACGCTTGTATGGTAGCGCACGCTAACGTATCAGGTGGGTTCTGGGCAGTTTGCCACTGGACTCGACTGATGTCCAGGTAGCGCACGCTATTGGTCGATAGCGCGCGCTACCGAGAGGTTATTTGCGCACGCTACGTTTCGGGTAGCGCACGCTAACGGCCAAAAGTCTGGCTACTGGTCTGGACGCTAACTATTTTGGCCTGTAATTTTTCCCCGTTAGCGCACGCTATCCTTGAGGATTAGCGCACGCTAACACTCCCTGGCTATATAAACCAGGGAGTTGACCGAGATAATCACAATTTCTCATTTCTTCCTCTCTCCGCGGCGAAGGCGATTCCAAGGCGATTTTCTTGGCGATTTCTTCCTCCAATCACCTCATCCAACATCTTTCTTGAGTTCTTGGAGTATTATAACAACATCAACACGAATCTTCATCCTAATCCACGGTAAATCTCTTAGAACCCTACTTTTGGATAATTTGGGGGTTTTGGGATTTTCTTCCGATTCGTTCCGTTTTGTTGATGGATTCATGATGAATATGATTAATCTTGTTGGTAATCTTAGTTTCCCTACGGATTCATGGTATATTTCGTGATTTTTACGGAATCGAGAGGGTTTGGTTGTGGTCCGCCCTCGTTAATGTTTATATACGAATATACATGAACCATAGGCGGGTTTTCGGGTGTATTCCAATTCTGTATACATTTAGAAATGGTTGTGATTGTATTCTTCGAATCGTTAGGGTCGGTTTCATTGGTTCCTAGCGTTCGTCGGTGACTTTCCTTTCCATTCTTCGCGTCGTCAATAATTCAAGGCAAGTAATTCTTGGAAACCTTTATGCTTAACGTGAAATGGTAATGTATATTTTGTGTGCTTTACTCACCTCGGGAGGGTCCGACGGGGCCTCGAGGGAATCTATGGCTTCGTCCTGGATTCATGAGTTTGATTCGATAGCCAGCTCGAGAGGGTCCTTAGAGGCCTTGAGTGGGATTCGTGGCTTCGTCCCGGTCCTAAGTGACGTGTGGTGCTTGGTTTGTTTTATGAATGTGGCCAGCTCAGGAGGGTCCTTAGAGGCCTCGAGTGGGATTCGTGGCTTCGTCCCGGTCCTAGGCAAATTACTTGTGACTGTTTGTTTCCGGAAAAGACATGTCTAGTTTTGGGTTTTTGAAATGATATTGGTGCATGTACTATGAAATGTATAAGCGATTGGTTTGCCTTGATTACTTGTACTAGCGTAATTGCTAACCCCTTTGGGGACCCGTTTTGGGGAAATTCTTGTTATGGATTTCAGGTTATGATTATCCGGACGAGCGAGCACCAGGACAGTACGAGGATGTTGGCCAGGGCCGTTGACATGTGCATTTGGGTCTACTTATTTCCTTTGTCCATTTCGATATGGTTGTTCTCACAGTTTTAAACTTATAGATGGTACTCGCGAGTACTTAGGCTTTTCGTTTCAAACTCCGTATTGTATTGTTTTAAGTTGTCACGTTGTTGGTTGATGCTTATTTTGCCGGTTGCTCCGGGCGTATCTCTATATGTCATATTGTTTAATTGTGTATCCTCGCTAACCAAGGTGGTTAGTCGAGTGGAGTTTTCCTATTGTAGCCTGGTGGGTCCCATGTAGGGGTCTACGGCGCTGTAATACACCTCGAATAAATTGGGGGTGTTACAATATAGATCTCCGCTGTGATGGGACGAAGCATCTGATTTAATCGGCATGGAATCGGACCTATTGGTTCAAACAAGGGGAAAGGTCGCCTTGATCCGAGAAGGACTTTTAACTGCACAAAGTTGGCCAAAATCCTACGCTGATGTTCGCCGGAGACCGATGGAATTCCAGGTCCGCGATCATCTATTATTGAAAGTATCTCAACTCATGGAGTATTCCGATTTGGTAAAAAAGGGAAGTTGAGCCCAAGATATATTGCACATTTCGGATCCTTGACAGGGTCAGTGAGGTAATATATCGCTTAGCATTACCTTTGTCACTTAGCCATGTTCACAGTGTGTTCCATGTCTCCCAACTCAAAAAGTATGTCTCCAACCCCAATCATGTGATTGATTATGGAGAGCTTGAAGTCGCTGACGGTTTGACTTTTGAAGAACTACTGATGTCGATTCTGGAGCATCGAGTAAAGAAATTGAGGAAAAAAGCAATTCCACTAGTTAAGATTTAATGGTCACGCCATGGAATTAAAGAAGCGATATGGGAAACAGAGGATATCATGCGTTCTAGATACTCGAGCTTTTCACGTCTTAAGTTTCGGGACGAAACCCTTTTTTAGGGGGAGAGAATGTAATACCCTGGATTTTTACCCCTAAATGACTTCGAATCTTTGACCGGTTTTTTTGTGGATTCTTTTGTTCGTTTGTTGAACTTATGCAATCTCTCATATTATTCTATTATCCGTGTTGTTCCATTTTATCACAACTTTATTATCAATACATAATAGAATTTACAATATCGTTATATGATACTATTGTTACCGTATGTTGATAATGTTTCGGTATAATATTATGACTGTGACCGGATCGTTTGATCAATATAGAGATTTACAACTCTTATTAGGGCATTACACTATATAAATGTTCAAAATATGGATGGATTACCAAAAAGGGTGTTAATAGAAAGAAGAGTAGATATTTCTGGATAGTGTTGTGCGCAAGGACTGACTTTGATCGGTCACCATAAACTTTAGAAAAAATCCAAAAATTCTAAAATTTTATAAGATTATATATTATTGAGTTAGCTTCCTAATGGTTTAAACGGTGAGTCATTTGGAGTCCGGACATGAAAGTTATGATTGAAATAAGATAAGGGTATCAATATGCCGCGATGCAAATTATCGAAATGCCCTTAAAACCGATTTGAAGGGCTATAAATAACCCGTGGCTGATTTCTGGTGCATTCTAGCCCCTTCTCTTGACCTCACTTCGGCCCTAACTATAAAACTTCATCCTTGAACTCAGATTTGAGCCATGAGCATGTTTCTAACATCGTAGAATCAAGATTTCAAGTCCATTTTTGAAGAATCGACCATTTCCTAGCTGAATCAAGGTATGAAACTTGAAGTTCTTCAAGTGTTTTTGAAAGATTCTTGCTAGTTCATGTTTTTATATTAGAGGAGGATTTTTAGGTGTTCTTAGGTCGTTTTCATCGATTCTAGCGGGTAGAAATCGAATCCATCAACTATATCATTTCATATACATAAAATGCCCGCTAGGTATTCGATAAAAGTTCCCTTAGAGTACAGTTTCGAATTTCAATTGTTATCTTGATTAGAATCAGTAGCTCTGATATTAATTTTGCTATATTGATCATCTTAGGTTCGAAAATTGGGTTTGATAGCCTCATGTCCGAGTTTTACCGAACTAGCTAAACCATCGAATTCCATGCGAGTATTTGATTATGTTTATGTATTATCTTGCAATTTAAAATATAAATGTATTTTTGGAATTGAATTATTTGTATTCTGAATTTGACTAATGTTTATTGATGTTTTGAAATATTTTTGGGAATATATTTCAAACAAATTAATGAGTTCTGAGGTTTGAAAAATAAAAATTATGAACGATATTTAAAAAGGATTTTCAGAAGGTTTTTCGAAAAGAAATTGCAAATGGTTCTTTAAAAATGTTAAGGGCTGATTTTCCTAAATTTATATCGAGATGATGACATTTCATAAATATTTTGTTGAAAACGATTTGGAAATATTACTTCCGACTGTGACTGAAAAGCATAGATGTACTGTTTGATGATTTGAAACTGGAGTCGTCAAAGTATGTGGCAACAAATTGTGAAATGTTGAAATGTATTGAGACTTATGGACCAGGTAAAGCCAGTGGATTGCCCTGACGAGGGCTCTGTGGTACATGTTAGTGTTCAGGTAGTTCGGTCGACTCCTGACTTGATATGTACCATCCGGAGGGTAATCCAACCCGGGGACGGCTCGACGGGGCCTCTGGGGGCCGATACTAAGGGGTACGGCCGCGGATTACAAGTGTGGTTTTTTGTGATGATGATATGTGATGACATGGTTTCTCGATGACGTAGATTTCACTGCCGCTGTCACGATACTGTTGAGACGTTGGTAAATGATGGTTATTCTTTTCTCTGGAATTTTTACTGTACCCGGCCATATGTTTATTGTTATTACACGCTATACATACTTCTGTATCAAATACTCGTACTTGCTGTTTGTTGACCCCTTTCGGGGGTGAATACATTTTTTTGTATTCAGGTAGAGGTCTTAATGGCTAGAAGGCACACGAGGGGCGCGTGGACGACGAGCAACAGTGATATTCTCTCGGGTTGTCGATGTTGTTTGAGTTGTTTTAGTCTTGTTTGTATGAGTACTCGCGAGTGCTATTTTTATCGATGTTACGCCCATGTGTGGGCTTGGAAACTATTTTAGAGTTGGTTATTTATATGCTAGACAAGTTGTGATGGCTGTCATGTTCGACCTTGTCGGTTGACATATGTTGTCTTGTTTTTATGTTCGACTTTATTGGTTGTGTGTGTGTATGTGTGTTGAAGATGTCTTGCATGGTGGATTCCCGAAATGTATCCACGGGGTTGTAACAGTTCCGACCCGAGACGGGGTTGTTACAGTGAGGATCTTGTGAGTATTTTTTTTGTATGTGTCAAAAAAGGGCAAAAAGAAAAGTAAAGAGCAAAAAAAAAGTGAAAAGGGCAAAAAAGGAAAAAAAGAGAAAAAAAGTATATAAAAAATGTCAAATCAAACCGAAACATTAAATACGCAAAATCTTATTCGAATTATTCAAGACCGATTTGCATAAATAATGAATCGGTTGGACAAACAAGATGGAAAGATTGCGAGTATTGGTAGGAAAAGGTCGATGAAGTCAGTATGGGTTAGGCCGGGACCTATTCTTTTATGGGATATGGAGAGTGGGGAAATTCGAAGGAGGAAACTCCAAGGTATAGACCTCAAGGTGGTTGGGATAAAGGCGATAGCAGGGATAATGAAAGGAGAAGAGTGAGAGAAGAACGAGATGCGGGATATCGAAACTTGGGAAGCATATAAATAAAAATCCCAACTTTCGAAGGAAGGAGTGATATGTATACCTACCTTGATGAGAAAGTAAGGTTGAAACCATATTCGATTGTCATCTATATTTGGATGAAAAGAAGATGGGACTAGCTATCACTCAATTTTCGGAATATGCTAGTATTTGGTGGGATTATTTTATTACCGATAGGAGGAGACTGTGGGAGAGACCTGTGAGAGGTTTGGAAGAACTAAAAATTACAATGAGAAAGAGATTTGTACCCATTTATTATGTTAAAGAACTCGTTCCTCGTTTACAGCCTTTAAAACAAGGATCTAAAAACATTGAAGATTATCGAAAATAAATGAAAATGCTTATGATCCGGGCCAATGTGAGAGAGTCAAGGGGGTAACCATGGCAAGATGGGGTAACCATGGAAAGATTTCTCCGTGGAATGTGGCCGGAAATAGCAAGGGAGGTTGATAGGCAATATTATGTTGAATTCGAGGACATGCTGTATGCGGCTGTAAGAATTGAGAGAAGTATGAGAAGTGGAGCACTACTTACTCCACAGGGAACTCTGCTACATGGAAATCCCAATCGGGAAATTCAAGATAGGGTTAAGGGAAGTTTTGACAAAGGAGAGAAGAGTATTGTTAAGGAAAACTTTGAAAGTATTAGTAAAATAAAAGAAAATGTGGAAACAAAAACCTCACCCATGACTAACACTCAAACACGGAACCGAGACATCAAATGCTATCGATGTCAAGGTTGTGGTCATATTGCTTCTCGACGTCCCAATCAAAGGGTGATGGTAATGAGAAATAATAAAGAGATAGAGACGGGGAGCGAGAATGATGAAGAACAAGAGAGCGAAAATGAGGGACGGGAGTAAGAAGTCGAATTTGCATCCGCCTTAGTAATTAGGAGGGTATTGAATGTTAAGGCGAAGGATGAAGATGTTCAAAGGGAGACCATCTTTCATACTCGTTGTCACGTTAAAAAAAATGTAGTGTGATTATCGATAATGGGAGTTGTACAAATGTGGTTAGTGCTATGTTAGTGGAAGAGTTGACATTACCTACTCGAAGGCACCCAAATCTTTATCGCTTGCATTGGTTGATGTGATTGTGGAGAAATTCGAGTCATCAAGCAAGCAAATATTGCAATCACTCTAGGAAGATACAGAGATGAGATTCTTCGTGACGTTGTTCCAATGTATGCTTGTCACACTTGGAAAGACCATGGCACTTCGACCAACGAGTAACTCATGATAGCATGACAAATCGATACTCATTTGAAAAGGATGGGAGAAAGATCAAACTAGCTCCTATGATACCATCACAAAATCGTGAAGACCAAATTCGTCTTAAAAATAAAAAAGAAAATGAAAAATAAAAACAAAAAGAAAAAGAAAAAAGAAATGAAAAGGAAAAATAAAAAGAAAAAGAAAAGAAATAAAAAGAAAAATGAAAAATAAAAAAAAATGTTTATTTATTAGTGCAAAAAAAATCATTAAAGCAGTTGAGGATGGGCAACCCGCATACTTACTTCTTATCAAATAAATTTGCACTCTTAATGATAATAAAAATCGAAATGTCCCTAGTACTATAAGAAATATATTGCGGGACTTCAATGATATTTTTTCAGATGAGCTACCACCCCGTTTTCCACCAAAAAGAGGGATCGAGCACCAAATTGACTTTGTGCCAGGAGCCATAATTCCAAACCGACTGGCATACCGAAGTAATCCTGAAGAAACTAAGGAGATTCAGCGGCAAGTCGAGGAGTTGTTAAGTATTTTTTACATCCGCGAAAGTTTAAGTCTTCGTGTCATTCCGATAATTGTCGTACAAAAGAAAGACAGGACTTGGGGAATGTGCACCGACGTCGAGAGGTGAACAATATCACGGTAAAGTATCGACAAACAATATCAAGGTTAGACGATATGTTGGATGAATTACATGGTTTGCATTTGTTTAGTAAAATTGATTTAATGAAAGGTTATCACCAAATTCGTATGAAAGAAGAGGATGAGTGGAAAACGGTTTTTAAAACTAAATACGGATTATATGAATGGTTGGTAATGCCATTTGGTCTTACAAATGCACCAAGCACATTTATGCGTCTAAGAAATCATGTTTTTCTTGCTTATATTGGAAAGTTTGTTGTCGTATACTTTGATAATATTCTCATTTATAGCAAAAGTATAGACGAACATATTGAACATTTAAGACTGATTTTAGTTACCTTGAGAAAAATGAACAATTATATGTTAGTCTTAAGAAATGTACTTCTTACATGAATGAGGTTATATTTCTTGGCTATGTCGTTAGTGTTTATGGCATAAAAGTTGATGAAGAAAATGTAAGGGCCATACAAGAAAAGCCTAGACCGACTAATGCGTCTGAGGTAAGAAGCTTTCATGGTTTATCAAGTTTTTATCGGCGGTTTGTAAAGGTCTTTAGCACCATTGCCTCCCATTGATTGAATTGGTTAAAAAGCATCCTAAATTTAATTGGGTTAAAGATCAATAACAAGCATTTAACACGTTAAAGGAAAGATTATGCACCGCATCCACTTTAGCATTACCGATTCTTCTAAAACTTTTGAACTCGAATGTGATAGTTCTGGAATAGGTGTAGGAGCTGCTTTTATGCAGGTAAGGAGGCCGATCGCCTATTTCAGTGAGAATCTTGAAGGAGCCACACTTAACTATTCGGTTTATGACAAGGAATTGTATGCTCTGGTTCGAGCACTACACACATCAACACTACCTATGGCCCAAGGCGTTTGTGATCCACACTGATCATGAATATTTGAAGCACTTAAAAGTAGAAGGTAAACTTAACGAACAACATGCTAAGTGGTTGGAGTTCTCGAGTCATTTTCTTACGTCATCAAGTACAAGTAAGGTAAAGAAAATATAGTTGTTGATGCACTATCACGAAGGTACGCTTTGCTTAATTCTCTTTCAACGAAGTTGTTAGGATTTGATCTCATAAAATAAGAATACCTGGTAGATAAAGATTTTAGTAAAAATTTATGGTGCATGTGAACGAGGAGTTGCGGATAAGTTCTATAGAGATAATGGGTTTCTTTTTTGGGGAAATAAACTTTGCATTCATATATATCCAACTCTTAAATTGTTAGTTCGTGAGGCTCAAAGTGATGGGATATTTTGGCGTTATCAAAACTTAGAACATTTTGCATGAACATTTCTGTTGGCCTAAAACGAGGCATGATGTGCATAATAAAGTTATTAGTTCTTGCATCACTATTGAAAGGGAAAGTAGAGAGTAATGCCCCATGGTTTGTACACACCACTTTCGGTTCCGACTGAACCTTAGATAGACATTTCAATGGATTTTGTATTAGGCTTGCCTAGATCAAAATATGGATGTGATTCTATCTTTGTAGTGGTTGACAGGTTTAGCAAAATGGCACATTTTTATTACATGTCACAAAATCGATGATGCCACACACATTGTTAACCTAATTTTTAAAGAAATTATCCGGTTACATGGTATGCCCAAAAGCATTAGTGTCGGATCGGGATACTAAATTTCTTAGCCATTTTTAGAAAGTCTTGTGGGCGTAATTGGGAACAAAATTGCTTTATTCAATAACTTGTCATCCCTAAATTGATGGCCAAAGTGAGGTAGTTAATTGAACTCTTGGTCAATTATTACAAATTGCTATCAACAAGAATTTGAAAAATTGGGAAACGTCTTTACCATTCATTGAATTTTCTTATAATAAAATCGTACATTCCACTGCTATATTTTATCCATTTGAAATTATGTATGGTTTTATTCCGATGACTCCTCTAGACTTATCGCCTATTCCTATAGATGACAGAAGCAACATCGATGGCAAGAAAATGGCTGAAATGATCAAACAACTGTATGCAAAGGTTCGAGAACAAATTGAAAAGTGGAATGAACATAATGCAGGCATCACATGAAGAATAAGGGATGAAAGTGAGTACTCTTTGAACTAAGTGATTGGGTTTGGGTTCACTTGAGGAAGGATAGGTTTCCGGCATAAAGAAAGTCGAAGTTGACACCAAGGGGAGACGGACCGTTCCAAATTTTAGAATGCATCAACGATAATGCCTATAAAGTGGATTTGCCTGGTGAGGCAAAATGTTTCTACAACCTTCAATATTGTTGACTTAAGTCCTTTTTAATTTTTAGATTCGAGGATGAATCCTTTTGAGGACAGGGTTAATGATGTGAATCAATATGCAGTCAATAAATTGGAAGAAGAATTGTACATTCATGTGGGACTGATGACGAGGTCACGAGCAAAAAAACTTAAAAATACATTGTCGACACTTGTCATCAATGAATTAACCAAAAATAACAACATTTTCAGCGACATGAAATTTATCTGTATTATTGAAGTCGCCGGACAATAGGCCACCTTTTATATTTTTAGTATTTTAAATTATAATAAATAGAGTCATTGTATTGTTTATGTAATTTTGAGTTGCAATTTTTAGTAATAATAAAGCTGCATATGTAAAATCTAAGACGTGTCTGAAACGAACGATAGAAATACAAAAATCCTCGCGTAAGGCGAACACGCAACAGTTTTCATATTATGGTCATAACTCTCATCCGATGTCCGATTGAGGTCGTTCAAGTGGCTACGAAAACCTAAGAGACCAAGCTCAATTATATGAAGTCACCATGAATAAATTCGGAAGAAATTGAGATAAGATTCGATTAGATTGAGAGTGATAATGTTTTTCACTTATTTTATGTAAGTCTTATTTTTTCTTAATTAAATGTTGAATGGTCTTGATAGAACATAATTAGGAGGTTTCTGATTTGACCATTTTATGGACATATCTTTCATACTTTATTCTTGTTGATTTTGTTTTTTTTATTAGGCGTTGAATGGTCTTGGTCTTTGTAGGAATAAATTAGAAAGTTTTAATTTTTGATTTTAATATTATAAT
This sequence comes from Orobanche coerulescens, assembly GCA_033398695.1. Lineage (NCBI taxonomy): Eukaryota > Viridiplantae > Streptophyta > Magnoliopsida > Lamiales > Orobanchaceae > Orobanche > Orobanche coerulescens. The sequence goes on from CM065803.1 coordinate 94,655,497, forward strand.
AGTTATAGGAATTTTGGCTATAAATAGCCCTCATCTTCTTTTGTAAAAGACACCTGAAGATATATGAAATTTGAGTGTGTTTTTGTTCACAACTCTTTGTGAGTTCCTTCACGTTTTGTTGAGAGTGTCTCCAAAACACCCTTTGTGTGATTCAATTACTTATAAAGTTTAAATCCCTTATTTAGTATTTGAATTCCACACCTTCTGGATTGCTACGGAAGGTCGCATAGAGGTTCGGAAGTAAAACTCTTTTACCTTATATTGGAAACATCATGTGACCTTCATCCATCTAGCGGTGTCGGTTACCACAACATGTCTTGTGGGGTCGCATCATATCTGGTCTAGTACAAAGCATAACAGACATGAGGCTTCTTACTGCTGGCACATAAGGGACCAGCTTTATGTCATCTATCCCCTTTTGTGTCTTATGACACATATTCTTAGATAGTTGAATTCCATGCCTCTAAGGTAGGAAACCTTTCTTGAAATTTCCATGCTAAACCATTTTAGTATCGTATCAATGTAGGATGTCTGAGATAAGCACAAAATCCTTTTCTTTCGGTCACGAAAGGTCCTGATCCCAAGGATGTGGCCTGGTTATGCCAAATCCTTCATATCAAATTGATCATATACCCATATTCGTACATCTGATAACTCCTTCACGTTGTTTCCAATCAGAAATTTATCATCTACTTACAATACAAGAAACACCAATACATTTCCATCATACTTCTTATACACACAACTCTCACTTGGACATTGGACGAATTCATATGACTAGACAACCTTGTCAAATCGAGTGTTCCAAGATCTAGATGCTTGCTTAAGTCCATAAATGAATCTCTTAAGCTTTCAAACTAAGTTTTCTTCTCCTTCAACAATAAATCCCTATCGTTGGCGCATACAGATTTATTTGTCTACACCGCCATTCAAGAATGCAGACTTGTTCCATCTACCAAATCTCCAGCTACAAATGCACAGCTATAGCTAAAAGAATCCGAACTTTTGTAATAACCTGAATTTTCAAGCAGTGTTTTTTTTCGTGATTTCATGTGAATGGAATTTGAGATGTCGAATGGTATTTTCTAATCCCGTGGAATAATCGTTGGTAGAATGCAGTGGTGTACAATGTTATATTTTCCGATAAATTATTCGACAAAGGCTAGAGAAATTATCCGAACTAAGTAACGGATTCCTGAGTTGTCATAGATATATTGGAGATGCAATTATTGTAACACCCCAAAGCGGCTATTACAGTGCCTTGAATCCCACATTGGGACTCACCAGGCGATATCCAAAACAAATTAAATAAATATTATTTGTGATACCGAACCACAATGAATAGTCATTACTCCGTTTAGGAGTTTATCAGAATATGGCCAACGACCTTACAATACACAGGATCCAAAAACAAGTATAAACCATATGGAGATGGAAAATACTTCAAATGTCAAATACAACCAAATAACAATTTAAATGGAACAGGAAATAACACAACACGGTTTAACATAACCGGACAACAAAGATGAGGGCCCCCCGAACTAGTATCCTCCGAATCCTTCGCCGTCGACATGCTCTTCCCGTGCCTTGCCCTTGCCTCGACCTAAAATATAATACAAGTATTTCGCCCAACACAGGGTCAGATATACATGATAATCAATTCTTCTGACATATATAATTCACATATATAGATTTCAAAGAAATCATTCCGACTATCAATCATACCCCTCGGGCGTATGAAACAAACAGTCACAAGCATCCAATACTATGGACGATTTACGGTATGGCTCAAAGATGGACATCACAGTACGCCCGATCCGGAAATGTGTCCGTGCACATGTCCGCCCCGTATATGGAATCCAGAATATACGTAGGACAATGTACCTAATTAGCCTCACGAAACTACGTCCCGTGTGCACAGTCCAATGCGGAATAATATCCGCCAATGACTATATGTGCCTGGCTAAAAATCCTACATAATAACCAATCGGAACGCAGATATGATTCCGGATATGTCACGATACAACATGACAACGAATTCAACAAATCACATATCCGATTAAGGATCAAGAAAAACTCACCGAAGTGAAAATAAGGCCAACGAGATCAATGATTCAAAACGACGTACTTGGGAATGCAACCCATGAAGAAACGGAATAACGTCCAGGACAATATCAAATCACGACAAACATTTCATGAACAATTCATACATATGAAAGATATAACCATCAGAAGAATCTAATCATCATTATAACCAAGCAAGATAACTTGCCTTAATACGGAGACGAGAATAGTCCTCTTCTTATCGGAACGAACGAACGGTCCTCGACAAGTTTTACTTGAACAAACAACCTTAAACGAAATACATTTTACTCAAAACATATTCGTATAATTATCAATATAGGATTAGTAAGACGTCAACCTACAATCCTTTAGAATAGTTTGTTACTACCAATTATTGAAGCCTTATGCCAGGAGTCCTTCTAATCATCATTACAACCATAAGGATCGGTTTACAATATTGACCGAATGTTCGCATGGTTCATCATAAGCAAGAGTTCTATCAAGGGTATGTTGAATAACCAATTATGATGTTAAGATCATCTTATGATGATTAAACTTTCCAAAACATTAAAAGGTTGAAAGGTAAAATCTGCACATTATGATTATTCTCCTCTCATCTAAATTGACTTTAAGCTAATCAACAAGTTCATAAGTTCTGAGATTACACCATACCCATGAGGGTTATCAAAGTCTTTGTTTACAAGGCTGGAGGATTCATTAACATGATGGTGAATTCACCATTTATCTAGTATGATGATCAAACATTCTAAGTTCTCAACACATTAGATTCATGAAAAGTTATTGTTGTAATTATCAAGACCCTTATCAATCTTCAAGGACTTGTGCAACTGAACAGATATGCTTTGTTAAAGCTTCTAAGGTTTCTGAACTAGATCATCTAATCTCATATTTAACATCATCAAGTTCTTCTCAAGGTAAATAAATACCTAAAATGGTGTTTAATCACTTTATGATATCAAGTTCTTGATTAAATCCAGTTATGAAGAAGCTAACCGATCCATCAAGTCCTACTGAGCTAAATTCGTCCAGAAGGTGAGTGATGACAATTACAACATGATTAAAATCACTATATCATCAAGAACACCTCCATCTCAAACCCTTATTTAACATATTCATTAAAAGTGCTTAAAAAGTTTAATTATAACCATGTTTTACTTGCTTAATCTACTCTAGGTGAAGTATAATTCGTCATTAATAATCAACATAAGAAAATAATGCAGAGAAGAAAACACACCAACCTCCAGAAATGAAGAATAACTTCAATGCTATGAGAGAATATATTCCAAGCTTAAAAACAACTCCAAATCTCCAAGAAAATGAGCTCCACTCCGAGATTCAAGGCTTAGAAACAAGTTGGTGAAGGTTTATATCGTTTTTAGAGTGCAGAGGGACAATAAAATGGAGAGAAAATCGGTTTAGAGTTGTGAAGAAATGAAAAACAGGCTGGCCCTATAAATAGACTGGACATACTTAGCGCACGCTATCGGAATAGTTTAGCGTACGCTAATGCACTTACGTACGCTATCCGGTCGATATTACGTACGTAAGCGGCTAACAGTGGCTACTGTCTTGAATTATCGCAGGCCGTTAGCGCACGCTAACGAGAAATGGGTTACGCACGCTAATAAAAGTAGATTCTCACCGACACGCCAGCTCAGATTAAGATCTCCTGCATGCTAACGGTTAAAAGGGTTCACGTGCTGAAGTCAACTGCTGCCAGATTCCCTCTTAGCGTACGCAACAGAGGAAACCTTACGCACGCTAAGTCACATGTTTAGCGTACGTTAATAGTACTGTGTAGCGTACGCTACACTAACAAAAATTCGAAAATGCAACACTCTAATAATATCGAATCATCACATATGAAATAACAACGATATGATATTCAAATCTATAATACTTCAACATAAAACTACATGCAACGATTTCTGATAATCAGATTATCCGAATAATACAACGACAGGAAAAAAAAAATGAAAAGTTACAGTCGGATATTACATACTCCCCCCCTTAAAAAGAGTTTCGTCCCCGAAACTAAGGGGTAAATAACTCGGGGTATCTCACTCGCATACTAGCCTCGGTCTCCCACGTAGCCTCCTCGACTCCGTGTCGTGACCACTGAACTTTCAGTAGGGGAATCGTCTTGTTCCGCAACTGCTTGATCCTCCTCTCGAGTATCCGTACAGGATGCTCCTCGTATGAATGATCCTCTGCTAATTCAATATCTTCGAATTGAAGTACGTGGCTCGGATCAGCAACATATTTCCTCAACTGGGAGACATGAAACACGTTGTGAATCTTACTCAAGGTCGGTGGCAAGGCTAGTCGATAGGCCAGATCACCTACACGCTCCAAAACCTCAAACGGCCCAATGTACCTTGGGCTCAGCTTGCCCCTCTTCCCGAAACGAAAGACACCTCGAGTAGGAGACACCTTCATTAACACATGGTCACCAACCTCGAACTCAAGCGGTCGTCGACGATGGTCAGCATAAGACTTCTGTCGACTTTGAGCCGTTAACAACCGGCTCTTAATCAAAGTGATCTTCTCACGGGCGGCTAACAACATATCGGGTTCCGTACCCAGATATTCTGACAGTTCGTCCCAACACAAGGGGGACCTACAGCGACGGCCATACAATGCCTCATACGGTGCCATCTGAATCGAAGCGTGCCAACTATTATTATACGTGAATTCCACCAAAGGCAGCTGGGCTTCCCAATCGTTCTTCCAATCAAGAGCACATGCTCTCAACATATCTTCTAGAGTCTGGATCGTTCTTTCCGTGACCACCTGGCTCGTGGATGAAAAGCCGTACTGAAATTCAACTGTGTGCCCATCGCACGATGAACTGCCCTCCAGAAGTGTGACACAAATCGCCCGTCACGGTCTGATACAATGCTCTTGGGGGTACCGTGTAGTCTCACAATTTCCTTAATAAACAGCTGGGCCAATCTCTCGGGGCCCCACCTGTCCTTAATCACCCAAATCATATTCATTCCTCGACGACTCGTCGGCAAGCTAGTGATGAAATCCATAGATATGTCTTCCCATTTCCACTCAGGAATCGGGAGCGGTTTCAGCATTCCTGCAGGTCGCTGGTGCTCAATCTTAACCTGCTGACAGGTCAAACACCTCGAAACGAATTCGGCAACCTCACGCTTCATATTCCCCCACCAATAATTCTGTTTCAAATCCTTATACATCTTGCTAGAGCCCGGGTGAATAGAGTACGGGGTAGCATGGGCTTCTCTCATGATAGAGTTCCTCAACTCTTCGTCAGCGGGTACACAAACTCGATTTCTAAAACGTATCAATCCATCCTCGTGGATCACGAATCCAGGGGCTTTCCCTTGGTTTACTTCATCCCGAACTCGAGATAAGAATGGGTCCGTAACTTGCTTTGATTTGATCATATCATCAAGAGACGAAGAAATCTCAAGGGTGCAAAGTTGTCCCTGAACACGCTGTAACCAAACTTCAATTTCTGACCTCATAAGGTCCAACTGCAACTCTCTCTGTGCTGTCAAACGGCTCAGCATCTGCTCTTGCACGGTTTTACGGCTTAATGCGTCGGCAACCACATTTGCTTTACCCGGATGATAAAGGATCTCGATATCATAGTCCTTGATTAATTCTAGCCACCTTCTCTGTCTCATGTTCAACTCCTTCTGAGTAAAAATGTACTTTAGGCTCTTGTGGTCCGTAAAGATGTGGCAGGTAACTCCATAAAGATAGTGACGCCAGATTTTTAAAGCAAACACCACGGCTGCTAACTCCAAGTCATGGGTCGGGTAGTTAACTTCATAGGGTCGCAATTGTCTCGATGCATAGGCAATCACTTTCCCTTCCTACATTAGTACACATCCTGCACTCGTCTCGACGCGTCACTATACACCACAAATCCTTCCGTTCCTTTTGGTAAGACCAAAACAGGGGTCGAAATTAATCGACTCTTGAGCTCATCAAAACTCTTCTGACATGTTTCTGACAACAAATACTTCTTGTCCTTTCGCAGTAAGTTAGTCATTGGTTGCGCAATTTTAGAAAATCCTTCTACGAACCGTCGGTAGTAATCACAGCCGAGGAAACTACGAACTTCCTTCACGTCTTCTTCGGTAGCCAATCTCGAATGGCTTCCGTCTTTGTGGGTCCACTCTCACCCCTTCGCCGATATCACATGCCCGAGAAAGACAACCTCACGCATCCGTAATTCACACTTAGAAAATTTCCCATAAAGTTGTTCCCGCCTCAATGTATCGAGAACTTGGTGGAGGTGACTCGTGTTCCTCGTGGTCGCGAGAGTAAATCGAATGTCGTCTATGAAAACGACTACAAAGCGATCCGGATAGTTAATAAAAACTCGATTCATCAACTCCATGAATACCGGTGCATTAGTCACCCAAATGGCATCACCACGAACTCATAATGCCCATAGCGAGTACGAATCTTGTCTTGAAATGTCGACTTCGAATCCTCAATCGATGATAACCAGATCTCAAGTCGATCTTAGAAAACACGGCGGCTCTCCTCAAGTTGGTCCAATAAATCATCAATACGAGGCATGGGATACTTGTTCTTGATGGTTACCTGCTCACTCACGGTAATCAATACATAAGCGTAGAGATCCATCTTTCTTCCGCATTTAATAACACCGGTGCTCCCCAAGGACGCACTAGGTCGAATATAGCCTTTGTCACCAACTCCTCAAGCCGGTTCTTCAATTCTTGCATCTCGATCGGAGCCATACGGCACGGTGCTTTTGAGAGCGGGACGCACTGTTCTAACTCAATAATAAACTCCACGTCACGATGAGGAGGTAAGCCTGGCAACTCGTCCGGAAATACATCGGGTAATCTCGGACTACGGAATGTCGCCAATTCAATCGCCGATCTCTGCTTTGGTCATGTAGCACCAATAACCAATACACTTGATTAAGCGGTTTCACCGCTTTCATAAGACTGATGACTCTCCTAACGATCGGGATTATCACCTCGAAAAATACACTCGAATCCATCATTAGAAGTGACGGTAACCATCCGCTATGACACCGAGTATTGCATCGTGACGATCCATCCAATCGATACCCAAGATTATATCATCCTTAGGTAGATCGACTACAATCAGATTTGACAACCACTCACGGTCGCTCAAACGAATCCTGACACCCGACTTCACGATTTCCAATAATTCTTCTACCATCAGGTAGGCCAATCACGTAGGGCTCACAATTGATAACATGGTATAGAGGCAAACGACTTAAACAAGAAGAAGATATAAAGGAGTGTGAAGCACCGGTATCAAAAAGAACACATACAGGCTGGGAGTGGATCTCGAGTATACCTGAAATCATGCTGGCCTCGGGATCATCAGCTTTCTTCATCTCGTAAATCCTGGGTTTCGCAGTACCGGCACCAGGTGTACCACTTTGATTCCCACGGCCCATTCCCCTATTCGCTCCGGTGGTCTGATAGGAAGCGGACGGAGGCGTCCGGTTTTGAACGTAATATCAATCGAGTATGAGACGCCACCGGATCATGTCCGGCCCACTCGCAAAAACGAGCACGGTGACCATTCTTCCCACAAGTATGGCATGTGATGGCGGCTTTGGGCAATTGAAGTTGATATGCCCATGGCCCCCACGGTTGTGGCACACCGCGGAAGAGGGAACCGCTCGAGAGTGCGATCCGGGCTTTGACGCCATGGGTGGTCGATCGAAGGGTTTGGCAATGACTGGGCTTCTGAATGTCCCCGATTACTCTCACTGCCTGGTTCTTGGACCTTTGTTGTTGGATCAGGGTTGTTTCTTGGAAATCTCTTTCGCGGTGAGTTCGTATTCCAGAGCCTTCTCGATGAACTCTGGTAAGGTAGTACAGTGGTGATTCAACAGCTGCATTCTCATTCGGGGTTTAAGCCTCTTGAGAAAGTATTTGATCTTATCGGCCTCTGTTCGGATAATTGTCGTGGCAAAAGGAAGGAGTGCCTGGAATTTCTCAGCAACAGATAATACATCATCGTCTTCAGACGGGTCGGGGTTCAATAGCTCCGACAGTTTGGCCTCGCGGAGTGGCCCTGGATAGTAACGGTCTAGCATGAGGTTTTTAAATTCCTGCCAAGTGTAAACACCATCAGCTGGCCTTACTGAAAGCCACCAGGAGTGAGCGCCTTTGCCAAGGTAATACGTGGCTACTGAAACGCGATTCTCTTCCGGGCAGTCCACCATCTGGAAAAGTTTCTCAAAATGCTCGATCCAATGCACAATGTCAGCAGGCTCAGAGGAGCCTTCAAAAGTCGGTGGTCGCTGGAGAGAGATGTCGCTGATGATTCGGCTCATGGGTCCGCCAATCACAGGAGGAGGATGAGCCCCCTGCTGCTGGCCAGTAACGGCCCTCTGCATAGCTTCCATTAGTTGACCCATCTGGGTCATCTGTGTCATCATGCCCTGCATTACGACGTAAGGATCGACACGCGCATCTCCGCGCCCACTGTGGTGCGATTGTTCCCTAGAAGGTGAACCACTGTCTGCGGAACTCTGATCCGCATTCGCGCGTCTATTGGCTCGAGGTATCGGGATTCGGCCCCTTCCGCGGCCTCGTCCCCCTCTGCCACGACCCCTCAGGTTTCTTTCCATACTGAAAGAATCAATCATAATGATAACCATAAGTACAGTTCAAGATACTAAAATTCATGCTAAGTTAATAGCAACAAGGAATCACATATTCAAGGAAAACGGTTAGCGATACCACAATTGTTGCACCGAATATCATATCAGTGTCAAGTCGAACAATTTCAATTGTATAATAAATTCAGCATTTACCTCGGATTATCAATCGATAAATCACACAATTCCTCGAAATAACATGATCAACAAAGAGACCCATACTGATATCAATATCATGCCAGTAATTAAACCATGGCTCATAAAGTACATACCGCATTTGGCTCGTAGGGTCAGGCGCTTGCACGGGTCACACGTGACACGAAGGTCTCTTGATACAAGTTCATTTCTTAATGACTCATGAAAAAAAAACGACGCTCCGATACCATCTTCTGTAACACCCCAAAGCGGCTATTACAGTGCCGTGAATCCCACATTGGGACTCACCAGGCGATATCCAAAACAAATTAAATAAATATTATTTGTGATACCGAACCACAATGAATAGTCATTACTCCGTTTAGGAGTTTATCAGAATATGGCCAACGGCCTTACAATACACAGGATCCAAAACCAAGTATAAACCATATGGAGATGTAAAATACTTCAAATGTCAAATACAACCAAATAACAATTTAAATGGAACAGGAAATAACACAACACGGTTTAACATAACCGGACAACAAAGATGAGGGGCCCCCGAACTAGTATCCTCCGAATCCTTCGCCGTCGACATGCTCTTCCCGTGCCTTGCCCTTGCCTCGACCTAAAATACAATACAAGTATTTCGCCCAACACAGGGTCAGATATACATGATAATCAATTCTTCTGACATATATAATTCACATATATAGATTTCAAAGAAATCATTCCGACTATCAATCATACCCCTCGGGCGTATGAAAAAAACAGTCACAAGCATCCAATACTATGGACGATTTACGGTATGGCTCAAAGATGGACATCACAGTACGCCCGATCCGGAAATGTGTCCGTGCACATGTCCGCCCCGTATATGGAATCCAGAATATACGTAGGACAATGTACCTAATTAGCCTCACGAAACTACGTCCCGTGTGCACACCCAATGCGGAATAATATCCGCCAATGACTATATGTGCCTGGCTAAAAATCCTACACAATAACCAATCGGAACGCAGATATGATTCCGGATATGTCACGATACAACATGACAACGAATTCAACAAATCACATATCCGATTAAGGATCAAGAAAAACTCACCGAAGTGAAAATAAGGCCAACGAGATCAATGATTCAAAACGACGTACTTGGGAATGCAACCCATGAAGAAACGGAATAACGTCAAGGACAATATCAAATCACGACAAACATTTCATGAACAATTCATACATATGAAAGATATAACCATCAGAAGAATCTAATCATCATTATAACCAAGCAAGATAACTTGCCTTAATACGGAGACGAGAATAGTCCTCTTCTTATCGGAACGAACGAACGGTCCTCGACAAGTTTTACTTGAACAAACAACCTTAAACGAAATACATTTTACTCAAAACATATTCGTATAATTATCAATATAGGATTAGTAAGACGTCAACCTACAATCCTTTAGAATAGTTTGTTACTACCAATTATTGAAGCCTTATGCCAGGAGTCCTTCTAATCATCATTACAACCATAAGGATCGGTTTACAATATTGAGGGAATGTTCGCATGGTTCTTCATAAGCAAGAGTTCTATCAAGGGTATGTTGAATAACCAATTATGATGTTAAGATCATCTTATGATGATTAAACTTTCCAAAACATTAAAAGGTTGAAAGGTAAAATCTGCACATTATGATTATTCTCCTCTCATCTAAATTGACTTTAAGCTAATCAACAAGTTCATAAGTTCCGAGATTACACCATACCCATGAGGGTTATCAAAGTCTTTGTTTACAAGGTGGAGGATTCATTAACATGATGGTGAATTCACCATTTATCTAGTATGATGATCAAACATTCTAAGTTCTCAACACATTAGATTCATGAAAAGTTATTGTTGTAATTATCAAGACCCTTATCAATCTTCAAGGACTTGTGCAATCGAATGTATATGCTTTGTTAAAGCTTCTAAGGTTTCTGAACTAGATCATCTAATCTCATATTTAACATCATCAAGTTCTTCTCAAGGTAAATAAATACCTAAAATGGTGTTTAATCACTTTATGATATCAAGTTCTTGATTAAATCCAGTTATGAAGAAGCTAACCGATCCATCAAGTCCTACTGAGCTAAATTCGTCCAGAAGGTGAGTGATGACAATTACAACATGATTAAAATCACTATATCATCAAGAACACCTCCATCTCAAACCCTTATTTAACATATTCATTAAAAGTGCTTAAAAAGTTTAATTATAACCATGTTTTACTTGCTTAATCTACTCTAGGTGAAGTATAATTCGTCATTAATAATCAACATAAGAAAATAATGCAGAGAAGAAAACACACCAACCTCCAGAAATAAAGAATAACTTCAATGCTATGAGAGAATATATTCCAAGCTTAAAAACAACTCCAAATCTCCAAGAAAATGAGCTCCACTCCGAGATTCAAGGCTTAGAAACAAGTTGGTGAAGGTTTATATCGTTTTTAGAGTGCAGAGGGACGATAAAATGGAGAGAGAATCGGTTTAGAGTTGTGAAGAAATGAAAAACAGGCTGGCCCTATAAATAGACTGGACATACTTAGCGCACGCTATCGGAATAGTTTAGCATACGCTAATGCACTTACGTACGCTATCCGGTCGATATTACGTACGTAAGCGGCTAACAGTGGCTACTGTCTTGAATTATCGCAGGCCGTTAGCGCACGCTAACGAGAAATGGGTTACGCACGCTAATAAAAGTAGATTCTCACCGACACGCCAGCTCAGATTGAGATCTCCTGCATGCTAACGGTTAAAAGGGTTCACGTCCGAAGTCAATCGGCCGCGATTCCCTCTTAGCGTACGCAACAGAGGAAACCTTACGCACGCTAAGTCACATGTTTAGCGTACGTTAATAGTACTGTGTAGCGTACGCTACACTAACAAAAATTCGAAAATGCAACACTCTAATAACATCGAATCATCACATATGAAATAACAACGATATGATATTCAAATCTATAATACCTCAACATAAAACTACATGCAACGATTTCTGATAATCAGATTATCCGAATAATACAACGACAGGAAAAAAAATGAAAAGTTACAGTCGGATATTACAATTATATTCTCAGACCATTTAAAATACAAATAGAATACCGAAAGTGTTAGCAAAAATAATATTGGATATTTTTTGTTAAGTGTTGTGCATTAGGTTCAACTTTGAAAAATCACCACTAATTTTTGAAAATTTCAAAAATTAAGAAACACAATAGTTTAAAATAGCATCGGGGTAGCTTTCTAATTTTTCTAGTGGTGAGTAAATCCGAGTTCGGACGAGAAAGTTATGATCGAATTAGTGGAAACTATCTGCATAAATTTTGTTCTGTCAACGGACACGACCTGTATCCAATCCGATACGACCGCGTCGTCTGGAAGCCATCGTGTGGTATATTTATCATATATAGTTTTTTTCGTACTGTGGGGTATTGCACCATCGGCATCTAGAAAATTTCGTCGATTTTAATTTGGATTCTTGAAGAATTGTACTATAATTCGCGAGTGAGGACATTCACCCATGCAGTAATGTTACAGACATAATTTATGGAAATCCAACCATCCGATTATTGCGAACTTTTGACAGTAAGTTCTCAACACCGTAAGTTTATTTTGGATGGTAGAGATTTACAATGTGAGCGTTATAATCAAAAGAACGAGAGGTTCCTATTTTTTGAATTTGTATTGGAAAGTCTCGGAATTTGGTAGATTTCTGAAGATTTTGGATTGTGCTGAATTTTGGATATATTATTCACGAACTCGTCTAGTAAAATATGAGCGGTGGAGATTATATTTGGATTTTTTAGTAAGAGTTATGGCTCTCAGACCGTAGTTACGTTTTGAAGGATGTGTTTTTGTTCCACATCGGTTGAGAATGAAAGGGAGAAACCTTGCTTATGCTATAAGGATGTTTGTTTGTCCCACATCGGTTGAGAATGAAAGGAAGAAGCCTTGCTTGTGCTATAAAGATGTCCGTTTGTCCCATATTGGTTGAGAATGAAGGGGGCAAGCCTTGATTATGTGTGTTTGTCCCACATCAGTTCAGAATAAAGGTGAGAAGCCTTGTTTGTGCTATAAGGATGTATTTTTGTCCCACATCGGTTGAGAATGAAAGGGAGAAGACTTCCTTATTCTATATAAGAAGTCTTGGTGTCTTTGTTACTAGTGCACCCAAGTAATACACTTTAGTCTTATATTTGATTCTACTTAAATTCCTTTCTCGTATTTTCTTAAAGAGAGTGGTGAGAAGGGTGAGAATCATGTAGACTTGTAATAGTGTAGGGGTGTCGAGTTAAAAGAATGAAATTCTATATGATTGTAGAAATTTATCATCATGTAGTGAAGTCTCTTTTGAGTGGATCGTGATTTTTCTCCATACTTGGAGTTTTCGTTTTTGATGGATCAACTGCGATTGAATAGTTTGATGAAGGGAAAAACGTGGTCCGATTTTGCTGAATTTTGAACATCATGTTTCCAACACACAGTCCTTCATTTTGACTGGTCGGATCGTGATTTGGAGTTCTAGATCGTGAGTTGTTGCTGATGCATGTCACTGGGCAGATTCGGCTTCGTCGTATAGGCATTGAGGCAAGTTTATACTTGTTCAGTTCATAATGTTTAATGAATGGTTATGACTCATTTCATTTATAATTAATATAGCAATGATATTATAAATATGAATTATGGATATAATAGTTTGCATGTTGTACTTTGATTGGATTACATCATAACGTATATGATTTAAATCTGTCATTAGTATACTTGAGTATCAAGTATACGGTTTGGTGAAGACGGAGATATGAGTTATCTTTTGTAACGCCCCGACTTTCTAGGGTAATTATTGGGGAAATAAATAAAATAAAGGTAAATTTTGAGAAAAATAATTTTCTTGAGAATATAAAAATTTTCGCCTACAAAGTCGAGTCGCTACAATGTCGTGAAAATAAATACCTTTAAATAAGGTAACATTTCATAATAAATACGGAGTAAAATTTGTGGCGAAAGAATAAATCATAATTTATCAATTTCAAATCCAAGTTTCCCCAAAAAATTTCAAAACAGTTGACATAAAGAAAACAACATTTAATAAATTCTTTTTCATATGCTCCGTCGGCCCGCTCCTTCGTCCATCCGGCTTGGTTCAACCTGCGGGATCAATAAAGGTGGGGGTGAGCTTCCTTCAGCTCGTGGAAATCTCACTGATCACAGTAATATACAATCTCATGGAAAACATAACATGAATAAACTATCATATCTTTCCTCAACATGAATGCATACTCACAATATTACGTACAACATGAATCGAGCACGCATAACACGAATATTGAGGTTGCGCAGGTGCCCCCGCAACAACATGAAACATACACGCAATACCACATATACATGAATCAAGCACGTATGTGAATACTGGGTTGAGCAGGTGTCCACACACAACATGAAACATACACGCAATACCACATATAACATGAATCGAGCACGTATGTGAATACTGGTTGTGCAGGTGTCCCCACACAACATGAATATTAAGATAACCTCTTACACGAATACAGGTGAGCCTGATTTATGACGTGTATCATAATTTATAAACATGAATTGAATATCACATATGCAGTCCAATTAAAGCAATTAAAGTGATAATGAAAATTCCCACCAGAATAAATGATGATGTCTGACTTGAAATAATAACTGAAGATAAATTATAATTGCTTATTAATATTAACCGAAGAGTTAACATTATTAATGACTGAAATTAAAATAGTTAGGCAATAATTCGGATTAATTATTAATATAGATTGAAAGTCAACATCTTAATGTTTCGGTCAAAATAGGACTGGAAGTGAATTTTAAAAGCTGACTGGGGTCAAATTATAAGAGTTGAGAAGCTGACTGTGTTAAAATCGAGTTAATTAAAACTGTCTGGGGCTAAATAGAAAGTTGCTGGAAATTACAGGACTAAATTGCAAAGCCCTAATTTCTCGCGTATAAATACCCTCAAAACCTACGCTATCGGCCGACACCACTCATTTCTCATTCTTCACTTCCTCTCGCCTGTTCCTCACGCTAAAACTCTCTCTCATCTCATCTCCAAACTTCTGTTCGGCCAAAAAAATATATAAAAATATCACTTCCTCTTTCTTCTCTCCCGAAGGGCCTTCGGTCTCTCTCCTTAAATGTTCATCTTCTATACATCATCGACTGAAAAAAAAAGGGAGGCATATGTGTTTGATTTTGGTCCTTTATTGATGTTCTGTCCGATTTTGGTCCTTTATAGATGTATATGTCCGATTTTGGTCCTTTAAGTTATAATATTGTCCGATTTTGGTCCTGCGATGGAAGAGGGTCGGCTGGAAAAAGGCATGTGAACTACACTCTCCAGTTGGGGACCAAAATCGGACAGTATTATAACTTAAATGACTAAAATCAAACAACTGTATACTTAGAGGACTAAAATCGGACAAGCATACTTAAATTGGATGTTCCTTTTTCTTATTTGCATTATGGGCTCTGTTTTTTATGATAAAATTAAATTCTTGGTCTCAATTAAGGTTGATTATATGAATGGGATAGAGAAAATAACTAGGCCTGGGACTTTTCGATTTTATGGAGAAAAATACAGAAACCGGAACCGAACCGCATAGTTTTTTCGTGGTTCGGTTTTGCCAGTTTTTTTTATCCGAACCGACTCGGAACCGAACCGCATAGGAACCGAACCGAACCAGAACCGATTTTGTATGGTTCGGACGGAATATATTATATTATATTTTATTTTATTAAAATTATATTATATTATATTATATTAAACATAGTTTTTTCACGGTTTTTGGGAACCGAACCGCATAGTTTTTATTAATTAAACTGGAACCGAACCGCATAGTTTTTTCGTGGTTCGTATATTGAATAATATATTCCGGAACCGAACCGCATAGTTTTTATTAGTTAAACCGGAACCGAACCGCATAGTTTTTTCGTGGTTCGTATATTGAATAATATATTCTTATTAAACATAATTAATATAATATAATATAATATAATATAATATAATTTTAATAAAATAAAATATAATATAATATATTCTGTCCGAACCATACAAAATCGGTTCCGGTTCGGTTCGGTTCCTATGCGGTTCGGTTCCGAGTCGGTTCGGATAAAAAAACTGGCAAAACCGAACCGCTAAAAAACTATGCGGTTCGGTTCCGGTTTCTGTATTTTTCTCCCTGGAACCGAAAAGTCTCAGGCCTACTTATTTTCTCTTTCCTATTCATATAATCAACCCCAATTGAGACCAAGAATTCAACTTTATCATCAAAAACAGAGCCCATAATGCAAATAAGAAAAAGGAACATCCAATTTAAGTATGCTTGTCCGATTTTAGTCCTCTAAGTATGTAGTTGTTTGATTTTGGTCCTTTAAGTTATAATACTGTCCGATTTTGGTCCTCCATCGGAGAGTGTAGTTCACATGCTTTTTTCCAGTCGACCCTCTTTCATCGCAGGACCAAAATTAGACAATATTATAACTTAAAGGACCAAAATCGGACACATACATCTATAAAGGACCAAAATCGGACAGAGCGTCAATAAAGGACCAAAATCGGACACATATATCTATAAAGGACCAAAATCGGATTTTTCTCACTCACTCACACACGGAACAAAAGAAACACACACCCTGTAACCTCAAAAGGGACGGGTACGGTGTCGATGGTTCGCGGTGCAAGGTCTGGAGGTGCCGGTCCGGCGACGGTGCAGCAGTGGTGACCTCCAGCGGCTAGTCCACAACAAGGTCCGATTTAGGTTGGGTATATGTTCAGGTAATTAAATTTTGATGTCTGAATTTGAGTTCGAGTTTGGGAAAGGTCGAAGGGATTTGTGGATATGGGTTTGGGCTCGGTCCGGATTTAGGATGAGAAAATGTTTTTGGTCGAGTTTTGAATTTTTCTGGAGTTCTTTTTCTGGAGTTCATTGGTGGAAAATTCACAAGGTTTTGAGGTTGGTTTAATTTCTGGGTTGAGGTTCGATTTTGGTTGATGATTTCGATCAGGCAACATTTTGTGATTTAGAATTTGAATCTAGTTTGGGTATGAAATTAATAATAGCTTGAATGTGATTCTTGACGCTGAAGATTGGGTTCCTGTTGAAAGTTTGCATTGACGTTCTCCCGAGAATTAAGATGACTGATTTGATGTACTTGTTTATGTTTGGGTTTACAGTGTTTTAGATGAAAACCTATGGAATAATAATCGACTATAATTTGCAGAATGAGGATAAAATCGGATCTGGAATTTCCTACTCGTTGCTGCAGAGAGAGGAAAGGGATTTATTTGATTTGAATTGTTGCTACTCGAGCCTTCCGCTTGAATAAGAAGAACGGCAGGGGATAGTCGATTCTGGAGAAATGGTGTTGTAAAGAGAGTTGATCGATGTGAATTCTTTTCTTGGATAGATGTTTTTTTTTTTTTGAACTATGGGAAGAAGCTGGGGTTGGGGACGGCTGGGAAAGTTAGGGTTGTATTCTGTATTGTGTATTCTTGTACTGCAGAGACAGTATATTTATACTGTATTGAATTAGGGTTAGAGTATAATTTTGTGCTTTAATATTATTCTGGGTCAGCACATGTTTGGGCCATTGATAATAATAATAATAATAATAATAATGATAAAATTAATAATAACAGTAGTATTAATAACATCGATACTAATAATAATATCGAGAGTAATATAAATGATGTTATAGTAATGATACTGGTAAAAATATTAATACCCTAAATATTATTATTATTATTAATAATAATACCTTTAATTATCATATTAACAAAAAAATGACTAATATTAAATGTTCTAAAATCAATTTGAGAAATTGACTCGGGCTAGGACTCGTGATACGTCGAAATAAATGTTCATGATTCTTTAAATTGAATTAAATAACATGAAATGCATTATAATATTAATAATATTGCATTACAAAAATGGCGGGTATTACATCCTACCCCTCTTAGAAAAATTTTCGTCCTCGAAAATAAATGATATACCTCGATTGAAGAAATTTGGATAACGAGCTTGAAGTTCTTCCTCGGGCTCCCAAGTGGCTTCATCCTTACTTTGGTTACGCCATTGGATCTTGACAAACACCTTTTCTTTGTTCCTCAATTGCCGGACTGATCGGTCGAGAATTAGTTCTGGTTGTTCTTCATAGGTAAGGTCTTTGTTCAACTCTACGGCGGTATAGTTGATGACGTGGCTGGGATCGTGCACATACTTTCTCAACAATGATACGTGGAAGACGTTGTGCACAGCCGAAAGTTCTGGGGGTAAATCCAAACGGTAAGCTAACTCTCCAATCCGCTCGAGAATTTCGAACGGTCCAATGTATCTCGGTCTCAACTTGCTCCTTGGACCAAAACGAACAATTCCTTTGGTAGGAGATACCTTCAGGAATACCTTGTCGCCAACAAAGAATTCGAGATCTTTCCTACGCTTGTCGGCGTAAGACTTCTGACGATCCTATGCTATCTTGATCCTCTCACGAATCTTTTCAACCATACCAACTGTCTGCTCGATCATCTCAGGACCCAAAATCCTCCTTTCACCTACCTCATCCCAATACAGTGGTGATCGACACTTCCTACCGTATAAGGCTTCATACAGTGCCATACCGATCATCGACTGGTAACTGTTGTTGTAAGCAAATTCTACAAAAGGCAACAGTCGTTCCCAATTATTTCCCATATCTAGCACACATGCTCGCAACATATCCTCAAGGATCTGCATGGTCCTCTCGGACTGACCATCAGTCTGGGAAAGTTAGGGTTGTATTCTATATTGTGTATTCTTGTACTGCAGAGACAGTATATTTATACTGTATTGAATTAGGGTTAGAGTATAATTTTGGGCTTTAATATTATTCTGGGTCAACACATGTTTGGGCCATTGATAATAATAATAATAATAATAATAATTATAATAATAATAATAAGGTATGTTTGGGCCAACTGAAATTTTTTGGCCACAGGAGGAACCCCGAAGCAGGTATGTTGGTGTTTTCGCCCCCAATATTTCTCGCCCCTCACATGGTGTTAAATTATTGGGTGGACCTGTCAGTGTGGATTTTGAGTTTGGTAGTAAGTTGGTTCTGAAAAGGGTTGCTAAAACTATTGAACATATGGATGCGGTTGCCAAACTTAATGATCCTCAATGCGAGTTGTTGCTTCTCCGTACATGTGCTGGTATTTCTAAGCTATACTTTTCTATGCGCACATGTTCTCCTCGGGTCTTTGGTTGTGCTCAGGTTTTTTTTGATGCTGCACTTCGTTCTTACTTGGAACGCATTGTCACTGCTTCTGGGCCTGGTTTTGGTGATTGGCAGTGGAGGCTCGCCACCTTACCCTTTGCTTTTGGGGGGCTTGGTTTATATTCTGCAGGTGATGTCTTGAACTATGCCTTCCTTGCTTCTCGACTTCAATCTGCTAGCTTACGCCTAAGCTTCTCCTTAGTTCGGTATCAGAATCGCTGGTCCCTCCTTTAATGACGCTCTTCGCACTTTTAATGTGAATATGGATATTGACCTTTTGAGTAACCCTAGCGAGGTCGCTGCCCCCAAACTTATGAAGAAATTGGCAGATATATATTTCGCTTGGGTTACCCAAACTGTTGAGTCTACTTTCCATCTTTCCCCCCCGACAGATGGCTTTATGGAGTTCTCTAAAGGAGGATCATACTTCGGATTGGCTTAGGGTGGCTCCGATATCGGGACTGGGACAAACTATGCTAGGGCTTATCGCTGTGTGCTATGCTATCGGTTGGGTGTTCCTCTTTTCACTGTTCAGGTACCGTGTTCAGCTTGTTCTAAGGTATTTTCTGGAGATATTTATGGGGATCATGCTGTTTCGTGTGCGGGTATTGTTGGCATTAAACATCGGCATAACCTTGTGCGCGATGTTTTTGTTGATATATGCTCTCGGTCCGGAATTACTGCTCGCAAGGAGGTGGACATTGGGCTTTATGGAGATGGGGACAGATCCTTGCGCCCAGCTGATATACTACTGTACTCTTGGGATAATGGGCGTGATGTATGTGTTGATCTTATAGGATCGTCGCCCTTGACGCAATCTGGGATGACTGATTTTATGCCAGGACGGGCGATCGTTGATGCTGCACGACGTAAACGTGTCAAATACGATGCTAAATGTGCAGATATTGGATATGGGTTTCTCCCCTTTTCTTTTTCGTCATTTGGCGAACTTGAGAAGGATGCAGTAACCTTGCTAAAGCGCATTCGACGGTTTTCTATGACTCAAGACATTGGGACGCGAGCTGCTGCTCATATTTTTAGTCGGATTAGCTTTGCTATTGCTAGAGGAGTGGGGGGCCAGTTAGTTTCTCGGCTCCCCACTAATTTCTTGTAATTTATTATGATTTTCTAATGAAGTGATCTTTATTATAAAAAAAAAATAATAAGAATAATAATAATTATAATAACAATAATGAAAAAATTAATAATAACAGTAATATTAATAACATCGATACTAATAATAATATCGAGAGTAATATAAATGATGTTATAGAAATGATACTGGTAAAAATATTAATACCCTAAATATTATTATTATTATTAATAATAATACCTTTAATTATCATATTAACAAAAAAATGACTAATATTAAATGTTCTGAAATCAACTTGAGAAATTGACTTGGGCTAGGACTTGTGATATGTCGAAATAAATGTTCATTATCCTTTAAATTGAATTAAATAACATGAAATGCATTATAATATTATTATAAAATAATAATATTGCATTATAAAAATGGCGGGTATTACATCTTTGGTCTGTGATAGGGCATGTCGGATATCGAGGGTAGTTTATTGTGGCTACATTGACATCGAGATAATGGTTTATTGATATTGAATTGATTGTATTTCTTTGAGGTTCTTCGAATAATTATTTATTCGTTCAAAGATAATTTTTCGTGGAAAGGATATTCATCAGGGGCTTTGAGGTAAGTAATTAATACTCGAATATGAAAATAATGATTTTTGATGATGTTGTACATAATGATGTACATTGTTTTGTTAATTGAGATTCTTGATGATCATATGGATTGTTTGTTGAGGGATGTTGATCCCAGGATCATTGTTTGGTATTGTTGATCGTGTTGATTGATCGTTGAGACCCAGGACTATTGTGTTGAGATTTTTGATCGTGTTGATCGTTCATTAGGGGATGATGATCCTAGGATTGTTGTTTTGGATATTTTTGGTCGTGTCGACCTTTTATTATCGATTTGTCATTGTTTCACTTTGATGAGTCTTTTTTATCCTTATTTGATTTGAGATTCTTTGAGTTTCGTTGTCATGTTGATATCATGGCATTCCAAGTCACACGGTTATGTGTAGGATTTTTTGGCGGGCACATATGGTTGTGTGTTGATGTTTCCACATTGGACTGTGCACATGAGACGCTACTTCGTGAGACTAATTAGGTACAAGACCACATGTATATTTGATCGATGCCCGTTGGTGGCTTGTGCACGGACACATTTCCATATCGGGCGTAATGTGGTGCCATCTGTTGAGCCTTATGGTCTGAAATCACAATCTGACTGAGTCATACAACATGTTTGATTGCGTGTGGTCAGTGGGTTGAGATTATGATACTGTTGGGTTTATACAACATGTGTGATTACGTATATTCCAGTTTTTTGATTATAATCCGGTCGATTCATACAGCATGTTTGATTGCCTGTTATCAAATATTTGAGATTATGATGTTGTTAGGGGTTTATACAACATGTGTGATTGCATATATTTCCGGGATTTGAGATTATGATCTGGTTGACTGATGCAACATATTTGATTGTGTGTGATCAATAATTTGAGGTTATGATTCTGTCATGACTTAAGTGATCTTGTTGGAGTTTATCATGTTGATGGTATTCTCAGTTGTTTGATCCTTTATTGATCATATTGGAGTTTATCATGTTGATGATATTCCCAGTTGCTTGATTCTTTGTTGATCGTTTTGGGAGTTTATCATGTTGATGGTATTCTCGGTTGTGGTTGACCTTTGGTTGGTCGTATTGAAGTTTATCATGTTGATGGTATTATCGGTTTTGGTTGACCTTTTGTTGGTTGTATTGGAGTTATCCTGTCGATGGTATTCTTAGCAGGTTTCTTGGTTGGTTATTTTTACTGATTGTATGAGTATTCCGACTTCACACGATGTTTCAGGACATGTTGCCATTGTTTGGACAGTTATATCGCAGATGTATTATGTGCTATTGGTTTTATCATGATTGATAATATTTTAGCATGATTGTTCCATACTTGAGTTATGATGATGTTTTGAGGATCTTAGTACTGGTTGAATATAATACAGATGGTTGCATTTCGTAATTTGAGAATGCAATATGTGGATTATAGTAAATATTGATTTGATATGGACTGCCATCGGTTGGTAAGGTTATGATGGTGAGATTACAACAATAGTATTCTTACTTTGTAATTACATTTGTATGTAATTGTTTTTGATGATATGATTGTTATCATTGTGGAGTATTGTGGCTGACCCCGTCATGGGCTTTATTTTTAGATTCTCAGAGATCGAGCTTGTAGCGGTCGTGAAGAGATGAACTTCCTGGGTGATACTGGCTATGACATGTATTTATGAATTGTGCACTTTGACTGTTCATTATATTCCGCTGCAAATATATTTTTATCATATCCGCTGCGTGTGTATATTTCAAACCGACTTTCTGGTATTTTACTAACTTGGATATATGTTTTGGAAAACCTTTTTCCCTAAACTATTTTATCGGTACGTGTAAGCGGTGACTTAAAGTACGTTTTGAAACTGTTGAGTTTTGGCATTTTTGGCCTTATACTTTAAAATGGGATTTTATGACGGTATTTGGAAAATGGATCTTGGAAAGTAAATAAGTATTTGAAAGATATTACTGACATTGACCTTTTTTGCGTGTTTGAAATGGTTGTGAAAATGATTTTATGCCTAGTGGGGTTATGGTACTTGGCCCACTATGCTGTAATATTCTAGATGGTTTTGGGTGTTATAGACTTAAGCAGCGCTATCAGGGAAAAGGTTTCATCGCAATCAATGTTCTCCTTCTGAGTACAACCTTTCGCTACAAGCCTAGCTTGAAAGGTTCCAACCTTCCCGTCAGCTACTTTCTTTTGCTTGTAGACACATTTACTCCCAAAGGCTTGTAATCCATTAGGTAATTTTACTAGCTCCCACACTAGATTGGAATCCATAAACCCATTTCTGATTTAATTGCTATTTGGCAGGAGTCAGCATTATCTTGGATTGCCTCCTTTTAAGTCCAGTTATCTGATTCATTTTTGCGTGGGATTGAGTCCGAACACTTTTCCAGGCCTATAAATCATTTTGGTTGACGAACAATCCTTCTCCTATGACGAGGCAAATTCTGAGTTGGTGTAAAAGTACGTGGTGCAGTGTTAAATGGTGCTTGTATGATTGGTATAGATGGAGTCTCGCCCCTCAACTCTTCCAGAATTATTTCGCTGATGGGCTAGTGTCTAATTACATAATCCTCTTCCAGGAATCGAGCAATGGCGTGAATAATGACCTTCTGACACTGGGGACTATAGAACAAGCCACCCTTCTTTACTTTAGGTTATCCTACAAACACTCGTACCTCTGTACAAGATGCCAACTTATCAACATCCTTATTCAGCACATGTGCTGGAGAACCCCAAATCCGAACATGTCCTAGACTGGGGTTCCGCCCACCCCACAGTTCTCTAGGTATTTTGGAACTTATTTCAAAGGCACTAGGTTTAATATATACGCCACTATTTTCAAGGCGTACACCATAACAAAATAGGTAAATTTGAGTAACTCATTATTGACCTAACCATCTCTAAAACAGTTCGGTTCCTTCTCTCAACAACACTATTTTGTTGTGGAGTTCACGGAGCAGTGAGCTGGGACGTAATCCCATCATTTTTCAAGAAATCCAAAAACTCTCCACTAAGGTATTCGCCACCACGATCAGATTGTAGTGACTTGATACTCTTCCCATGATGCTTCTCCGTTCCGGCCTTGAAATCTCTGAACTTGTCAAAGGCTTCAGACTTACGTCTCATCAAATAGATGTATCCATATCTCGAATAATCATCTATAAATATGTTGAATACACCTCTAGCCTGGATTCATTGGACCACATACATCAGTATCAACCAATTATAACACATTCTATGTATGATTTCCCTTGGTCTTAAAACTCCCTTTTGTCATTTTATCTTTCAGACAAGATTCAAATGTTGAAATTGACTCAACATGGAGTTCATCTAATGGGCCATCATATACCAATCTTTGAATCCTTATAAGGTTAATACGATCTAATAGTAAATGCCACAGATATTTTAGTTTATACTTGAAGGTTCTTTTCTCTTTTTAGGTTTAGACAAAGAGTTAAGTGATTTACTTTTGTATGTGGGAGTTTGTGCAGTATTAATGACATATAGTCCATGAGCAAAGATACCTTTGCAAATATATACAGCATTTCTTCTATTAATATCATAATCATCAAAAGAAGCTGAATAACCATCACAACTTAATTTAGAAACCGAAATTTATTCTAAAATCAGGTACCGACAATATATTATTTATGACTAATATCTTAGCAATAATCTTCAACCGCACTACTCCCACTACTACAACCATAAGCCTGGAATAATTACCCCAATTGATGGTGATCTCGCCCTCACTAAACTGCTTGGTTACCTGAAAACCATGCGAGTCGAAACAAACATAATTAGTGGAGCCTAAATCTACTATCCACAAGGTGGAGAAACAAGCTGCCAATTATATATTGATTACTAGTGCATGAGACATATATTTCTTAAGAGCAGACATCCTGCTTTAAAATGTCCTTTATGACCGCACTTCTCATACTTGTCCTTTGGCTTTTTGTTCGCCTCAGGATGAGGAGTCTTGCTTTTCACCTTGAGGGGTGCCAGTTGCTTCTGGCGTTTCTTATTCTTCCCCTATTTGGGTTTAGAAGTTGAAACACCAGTTGCCGCAAGAACTTGATACCATTGTTTGAAGAGGCCTTCGGCAGCTTGAAGCTCTGTCAATAATTCCGCCAAACTATATTTCCAATGATTCATATTGTAGTTTATACGGAACTGCTCAAAGCTTCTACATAAGCTGCCTAGGATTATATAGACCTACATTTTTGCATCGATAGTAGCCCGTAAGATATCAAGTTCGTTTAGATGAAAATTCATCTTTAGAACATGATCTCTTACCGGGGTTTCTTCAGGCATCTGGGTCGTCATCAAGACCCTCATAGCATTTTGCCTAGCCACCTGGTTCTAATGACCAAATATCTCGTCGAGATTTTTTGTCATTTCCTCGGTCGTGCCTATGCTCTGATGCTGATGCTGCAATACATTTGCTAAAGAAGCCAAGAAGTAATATCAAGCCATCTCATTAAATTTCTTCCATTTGCGGTATTCTTGTAACAGCCCGAAAATAATGGCTATCACAGTGCCGTGGACCCCCACCGGGACCCACCAGGCGACATCACAACATGAACTTTTTATCCCGACAACGTGGCACCGTACCACAATATTAATCAAAACCCCGATGTGGAGTATAAATTATACATGTCTTAATTTGGGCAATCGTACACAGGATCCAAGTTCGGTACAGACCATATGACGATGGGCAATACCTTACAAATTATAGTACATTCATCCGACACAAAATAAAAATGAAAATCACAATAAGACATAATCGAACATCATAAGACTCGGGCCCCCCAAATTAGCATCCTTCAGATCCTCCGCCACCATCGTGTTCTTCCTGTGCCTTGCCCTTTCCTCGTCCTGAAATACAAGTATTTCGCCCAAACCACAGGGTCAGCTATACATGATAATAATTCTCCTGGCATTATACAATTCATATACATACGGATCTCAAAGAATTAACCGACTACTGAATATACCCCGCAGGCGTATAAAACAGTCAGTCCCAACTGTCGGACATATATGAACATACGAACGACTAAAAATAGTATGGCTCAAGACGGACGTCACAGTACGCCCGATCGAAAATGTGTCCCTGCACATGTCCACCCCGTATATGGAATCCAGAATATACGTGGGACGATGTACCTAATTAGCCTCAGGAATTACGTCTCATGTGCACGATCGAATGCAAAAACATCCACGCACGACCATCAAGTGCCCGACTAAAAATGCTACACTTAACCAATCGACACACAGATATGACTCCAGAGATGTCACGATGCAACATGACAACGAAAATCAACGAATTACACCTTTATCAAGGAATCGAACAATTCACCAAAGTGACAACAAAGCTCAACAAAACCAACGGTAACCAGAACGGTAAACTTGGGAGTACCATCCCGCCACAAATAATCAAGGACATCACCATATCATGAATCATAGATTCACAGGATACTTCATATACACGAAATGCACAATGATCACAAGAATTCAACCACCATTATAACCAAGCAAGATAACTTGCCTCAATTCTGTAGATGAATAATCCCTCTTCGAATGAACAAACGAACGGTATCTTCATCTAACAATACTCGCTTGAACAAGCAACCTTGAATGAAACGTAATTCATTTAACAACACATTCGTACAATAATGGTATTAATCCATAGAAATAATATTCGTAATTTTACTCGAATAGTTTACTATCATGTCGATCATTCTAATGTTCCAATTTCGAAGTATCGTGTATCGAGTTTATTAGATTTGTTCACATATTCTAACATTAATGTCAAACATTTGATGTCCAGAATATTACCAATGTAACATTGTGAAAACATACTCTTAATTCATCGACACTTCCGATTATATTAAAAGTTTGTGTTTAATTACATTCTTCATTATCTTACTAATGATCACATTAAAACCTATTCAGATATGAAATCATAAGTTTAAGTTTTTAGTAAACTAAGAACATCATCAACATATTAATGTAGTGATCAACACCTTCAAGAGTCATCCACACACCCGATTACCTTGAACATATATACTTGCTATATTTGTGTTCTTCACCATCCATCATCATCCCTTAAGAGTTTATTCAAAACATAATTACTTCATTGAGGGTTTTTGAAACTCTAAAGATATCATCAAGTTCTCCTCAATGAATTGCTAAACTTTATCCAGTACATGATTATAACATCATGAAATCCTACTAACCATTAAGAACACATTTATAACTATAACCTCTTGATTCTAATATGATTATATAAGGGTTCTATATTGAACATGTTATTCCACAACTTTATTAATCCTTCAAGGAATGGTTCTAACAATAATATCATGATCCTAACTAAATTTGTAAATAACTTCCATGTTCATTATGATTTATTAAGTTATTCTACTACTAACATCAATAATCATATGAACAACAAGATTAAGATAACCAACCTCAAGAAAAGGAATGAAGAATGGCACCAAATCTTCCAAGAACACACTCCTATCTTCTAGTTACCAAGCTATAATCCAAGTGTTGTAGCTCTAATACGAGATTGGAAGGCAAGAATATGGTTTAATGGAGCAGGGAATCGGTTTTGAGGGAGTGAGGATGGAAAAAGTTCGTGTAGAAATGAAAGGCAACTCAAACTCTTATAACCCAAAATTAACATTATGTACGTTATAAAGAGGGATTAACGTACGTTAAAGCGCTTACGTACTTAATCTTATGAACATTGCGCACGTAGCCATTTTGCCAGATGTTTCTGACTTAAAATACACATAATGCTACGTACATAAAGATAAAGCCATTACGTACGTAACAGCCATTGAATTGGCTGTCGCAATCGACTTCCGACCATCACCTACACACTCGGCCCCATCCGCCGAAAGGTGATCTGCTGAAAGATCCCCCGCATTACGTACGTTAACGTGAAAAAGTTATGTACGTAATTCAACTTATATAGCGTACGTAAGCTAAGTGTGCTAACGCACGTTAAGAGCAACATCAACAAGTAAAATGAAATTCCCACTAATCATCTAATAAGCAACTATAGTGTGAATGACTAAGATAAACAATTCAATTTAACAGAACTCATCCATATATTTATTACAAGAAACACATATATGGTACGGCAATGCTCGATTTAAATCGGAAAATACAATAGTAAAGGCGAGGTATTACATACTCCCCCCCTTAAAAGGAGTTTCGTCCCCGAAACTAAGGGATAAACATCTCGGGGTATCTCTCTCACATGCTATCCTCAGTCTCCCACGTAGCTTCCTCGACTCCATGTCTCGACCACTGAATCTTTAATAAGGGAATCGCCTTATTCCTCAACTGTTTGACTCTCCTCTCAAGTATCCGCATAGGACGCTCCTCACACGAATGGTCATCGGCTATCTCGACCTCATCGAATTGAATAATGTGGCTCGGGTCAGCAACATACTTCCTCAACTGAGATACATGGAATACGTTGTGAATCCGGCTTAAGGCTGGTGGTAAGCCCAAACGATAGGCTAGGTCACCTACTCGTTCCAGGATCTCAAACGGACCAATATACCTTGGGCTCAACTTGCCCCTCTTCTCGAATCGGAAAACACCTCGAGTAGGAGACACTTTGACTAGTACATGATCACCAACCTCAAACTCGAGTGGTCGCCGACGGTTATCTGCATACGATTTCTGGCGACTCTGAGCTGTTAACAGACGACTCTTAATCAGAGTAATCTTCTCGCGGGCTGCTAACAACATATCAGGATCCGTACCAATGGATTCATACAAGTCATCCCAAAACAGAGGGGACCTACAACGATGTCCATACAATGCCTCATAAGGTGCCATCTTGATCAAGGTGTGCCAACTGTTATTATATGTGAATTCTACCAACGGTAGTTGGGCTTCCCAATCGTACTTCCAAATGAGAGCACACGCCCTCAACATATCCTCCAGAGTTTGAATAGTCCTCTCAGACTGACCATCGGTCTGAGGATGAAATGCCGTACTGAAGTTCGACTGTGTACCCATCGCACGATGAACCGCCTTCCAGAAGTGTGATACGAAGCGTCCGTCACGATATGATACAATACTCTTGGGGGTGCCATGCAGTCTCACAATCTCTTTGATGAAAAGCTGGGCCAATCTCTCAGGGCCCCACGCATCCTTAATCTCCAAGAAATGGGCTGATTTGGTCAGTCGATCCACAATCACCCAAATCGTATTCATGCCTCGACGGCTCATCGGCAAGCTAGTAATAAAATCCATCAATATGTCTTCCCACTTCCACTCGGGAATCGGGAGTGGTTTCATCATGCCAGCTGGTCGCTTATGCTCAATCTTGACCTGCTAACAGGTCAAACACCTTGAAACGAATTCGGCAACCTCCCGTTTCATGTTACCCCACCAATAATATGGCTTCAAATCCTTATACATTTTGTTCGATCCTGGGTGTATGGAATACGGGGTAGCATGAGCCTCCTTCAGAATAGTATTCTTCAACTCTTCGTCTGCTGGTACACATATTCGGTTTTTGAAGCGTATCAGTCTGTCCTCGTGAACCACAAATCCAGGAGCCTTCCCCTGATCGATTTCTCCTCAAATTCTAGATAAGAACGGGTCCGTCATCTGTTTCGTCCTGACCATCTCATCCAGGGATGATGAAATCTCAAGCGTGCAAAGTTGTCCCTGAATGCGCTGTAACCAGACCTCAATCTCTGGTCTCATGAACTCTAAATGCAATTCCCTCTGGGTGGTGAAACGGGCAAGTATCTGCTCCTGTACTGTCTTACGGTTCAAGGCATCGGCAACCACGTTTGACTTGCTCGGATGATAAAGGATCTCGATATCATAGTCTTTAATTAGCTCTAGCCACCTCCTCTATCTCATATTCAACTCCTTCTAAGTAAAAATATACTTCAGGCTCTTGTGATACGTAAAAATCTGACAGGTCACTCCATACAGATAGTGGCGCCATATTTTTAAATCAAACACCACAGCTGCTAACTCCAAATCATGAGTCGGGTAGTTGACCTCATAAGGTCGCAAATGTCTATATGCATAGGCGATCACTTTTCCATTCTGCATTAATACGCAGCCAAGGCCCTGTCTCGACGCATCGCTATATACCACAAATCCTTCCGTTCCTTTAGGTAGAACCAGAGCAGGTGCTGAAATTAGTCGACTCTTGAGTTCATCAGAACTTTGCTGACATGTTTACGACCATAAATATTTCTTATCTTTCCTCAACAGATTAGTCATCGGTTGAGCAATTTTGGAAAAACCTTCCACGAACCGTCGGTAATAGCCTGCTAGACCCAGAAAACTACGAACTTCCTTCACATTCTTCGGAGGTAGCCAGTCTTGGATGGCTTCTGTCTTCTGTGGGTCTACTCTCACTCCATCTGCCGATATTACATGTCCCAGAAAAATAACTTCAGGCATCCAGAATTCACATTTAGAAAATTTTCCATAGAGTTGTTCTCGTCTTAACGCATCGAGGACCTGGCGAAGGTGACACTCATGCTCTTCATGGTCACGAGAGTAGATCAGAATGCCGTCAATAAAAATGACTACAAAACGATCTAGATAATTAATAAAAACCCGATTCATCAATTCCATGAATATTGCCGGTGCATTAGTCAGTCCGAATGGCATGACAACGAACTCATAATGCCCATAGCGAGTGCGAAAAGCTGTCTTCGGAATGTCAGATTCTCGAATCCACAATTGATGATACCCGGATCTCAAGTCGATATTGGAAAATACAGTGGCTCCCTGGAGTTGATCCAACAAATCATTGATACGAGGTAAAGGATATTTGTTCTTGATTGTTACTTTGTTCAGCTCGCGGTAGCCAATACACAAACGCAGCGATCCGTCTTTCTTCTGTACAAATAACACTGGTGCTCCCCAAGGAGACACACTAGGTTGAATATAGACTTTCTCAGTCAATTTCTCAAGCTGGCTCTTCAATTCCTGTATCTCGGTCGGTGGCATGCAATACGGTGCTTTCGAAAGTGGGGATGTTCCTGGCTCCAACTCAATGGTGAATTCTACCCCTCGCTGTGGGGGTAATCCTGACAGCTCATCTGGAAATACATCTGGGTAGTCCTGAACTATCGGAATGTCGGCTAACTCGACTGGTCGGTCGATTGTCTTGGTCATGTAACACCAATAACCAACACATCCCTGGTTCAGTAGTTTCATTGCCTTCATAACGCTGATGACTCTCCTGGAATGACTGGGATTATCACCCTGAAAAATACACTCGACGCCATCATCAGATGTGACGGTCACTATCCACCTAGGGACGCTAAGTACGGCATCATTACGATCCATCCAGTCGATGCCCAAGATCACATCATCTTTAGGTAAATCGACCACAATCAAGTCCGACAACCACTCACGATCGTTCATGCGAATCGGACAGTTCTGTACTTCACGATTCCCAACAATTCTTCTACCATCGGGTAGACCGATGACATAAGGTTCACAATCGGTAACATGATCCAATTGCAAACGACTCAAACAAGAGATAGATAAAGAGGAGTGCGAAGCACCAGTATCAAAAAGAACACAAACGGGCTGAGAATGGATCTCGAGAGTACCTGCGATCATGCTGGCTTCGGGATCGTCAGCCTTTTTCATCTCGTAGACTCTGGGTTTCGCAACTCTGGTACCAGGTGTACCAGCTTGATATCCACAACCCATTCCTTTGTTTGCCCCGGTAGTCTGATAGGAAGCGGATGGAGGAACACGATCCTGGACAGAAGACTGTACTCGAGCAAGAGATGCTACTGGAGTCTGCCCGGGTCCACCCCTGCAATAGCGGGCACGATGTCTATTCTTACCACAAGTGTGGCAGGCAACGGCCGCCTTCGGTCATTTGGAGCCGATCTGTCCTTGGTCCCCATAGTTATAACATATTATAGGTGAGCTGATTGCTCGAGAGTCCGTTCCGGTCGGCTTCGGTGCTATAGGTGGCCGCTCAGAAGGATTTGGTACAGACTGGGGCTTTTTGAACGTCCCTCGGTTACTGTCTGCCTGGGTCTGGTTCCTGGATCTCTTGTTGGAAAACTGAGGCTGCTTCTTGGAAATCTCCTTCGCAGTAAGTTCATACTCCAAAGCCTTCTGAATAAACTCTGGTAGGGTGGTGATTGAGCAATTGCATCCTCATTCGGGGTTTAAGCCTCTTGAGGAAGTATTTGATCTTATCAGCTTCCGAACGGACAACTGACGTAGCAAAAGGGAGAAGTGCTTGGAATTTCTCGGCAATAGTTAATACATCCTCGTCTTCAGATGGATCGGGGTTCAGTAATTCGGACAGTTTGGCCTCACGGAGGGGTGCAGGATAGTAACGATCTAGCATAAGATTCTTGAATTCATCCCAAGTACTCTCGCCATCAGCAGGCCTCACAGAAAGCCACCAAGTATGGGCACTCTTACTAAGGTAGTAGGCTGCCACAGCAACTCGATTCTCCTCTGGGCACTCCACCATCTCAAACAGTTTCTCAAAATGCTCTATCCAGTGTACAATGTCAGCAGGCTTAGGTGAGCCTTCAAAAGTTGGAGGTCGATGTCGTGATATGTCGTTAATAATCCGGATCACGATCCCGCCATGCACCGGAGGCGGAGGCTGCTGCCCCTACTGTTGACCAGTAGTATTCCTCTGCATAGCTTCCATCAGCCGACCCATTTGGGTCATCTGGGCCATCATACCCTGCATCACAGCATAAGGATCGACACGCGCATTCTCTCCAGTGTGATGCAATTGGTCCCTAGAAGGCGAATCACTGCCTGCGGAACTCTGCTCCACATTCGCACGCCTGTTGGCTCGTGGTATCGGGATTCGGCCCCTTACGCGGCCTCGTCCCCCTCTGCCACGGCCTCTCAGATTTCTTTCCATACTGAAAGAATCAAATCATAAGTACAGTTCAAGTTATCAATCATAATTCATGCTAAGTTAATAGCAACAAGGAATTACATATCCAATAAAAATAGTTCGTAATGAATCACTGGCACCGCGGGTGCTACACACTCAATATCATATCAACATCACGTCGAACCAATTCCAATCACATAATCAATTTAGGTTTTCCTCAGAAAATTAAATAGATGAATCTTACCACACGTTATCAAGATGCCAAGATCAGTAAAGAGATCAATACGTCATCAATATTATGCCAGTAATTAAATCATGGCTCATGAGAAACATACCGTATTCGACGGGTCAGGCGCTTGCACAGTTACACGTGGCACGAAGGTTTCTTGATGATAATTAGATTCTACAATGACTCAAAAGAAAACACACTCTCCGATACCATTTTCTGTAACAGCCCAAAAATAATGGCTATCACAGTACCGTGGACCCCCACCGGGACCCACCAAGCGACATCACAACATGAACTTTTTATCCCGACAATGTGGCACCGTACCACAATATTAATCAAAACCCCGATGTGGAGTATAAATTATACATGTCTTAATTTGGGCAATCGTACACAAGATCCAAGTTCGGTACAGACCATATGACGATGGGCAATACCTTACAAATTATAGTACATTCAGCCGACACAAAATAAAAATGAAAATCACAATAAGACATAACCGAACATCAAAAGACTCGGGCCCCCCGAATTAGCATCCTTCAAATCCTCTGCCACCATCGTGTTCTTCCTCTGCCTTGCCCTTTCCTCGTCATGAAGTACAAGTATTTCGCCCAAATCACAGGGTCAGCTATACATGATAATAATTCTCCTGGCATTATACAATTCATATACATACGGATCTCAAAGAATTAACCGACTACTGAATATACCCCGCAGGCGTAATAAACAGTCAGTCCCAACTGTCGGACATATATGAGCATACGAATGACAAAAAATAGTATGGCTCAAGACGGACGTCACAGTATGCCCGATCCGGAAATGTGTCCGTGCACATGTCCACCCCGTATATGGAATCCAGAATATACGTGGGACGATGTACCTAATTAGCCTCACGAACTACGTCTCGTGTGCACGATCAAATGCGGAAACATCCACGCACGACCATCAAGTGCCCGGCTAAAAATACTACACATAACCAATCGGCACGCAGATATGACTCCAGAGATGTCACGATGCAACATGACAATGAAACTCAACGAATTACACCTTTATCAAGGAATCAGACAATTCACCGAAGTGACAACAAAGCTCAACGAAACCAACGGTAACCAGAACGGTAAACTTGGGAGTACCATCCCGCCACAAATAATCAAGGACATCACCGTATCATGAATCATAGATTCACAGGACACTTCATATACACGAAATGCACAATGATCACAAGAATTCAAGCACCATTATAACCAAGCAAGATAACTTGCCTCAATTCTGTAGATGAATAATCCCTCTTCGAATGAACAAATGAACGGTATCTTCGTCTAACAATACTCGCTTGAACAAGCAATCTTGAATGAAACGTAATTCATTTAACAACACATTCGTACAATAATGGTATTAATCCATAGAAATAATATTCGTAATTTTACTCGAATAGTTTACTATCATGTCGATCATTCTAATGTTCCAATTTTGAAGTATCGTGTATCGAGTTTATTAGATTTGTTCACATATTCTATCATTAATGTCAAACATTTGAAGTCCATAATATTACCAATGTAACATTGTGAAAACATACTCTTAAATCATCGATACTTCCGATTATGTTAAACGTTTGTGTTTAATTACATTCTTCATTATCTTACAAATGATCACATTAAAACCGATTCAGATATGAAATCATAAGTTTAAGTTTTTAGTAAACTAAGAACATCATCAACATATTAATGTAGTGATCACACCTTCAAGAGTCATCCACACACCCGATTACCTTGAACATATATACTTGCTATAATTGTGCTCTTCACCATTCATCATCATCCCTTAAGAGTTTATTCAAAACATAATTAATTCATTGAGGGTTTTTGAAACTCTAAAGATATCATCAATTTCTCCTCAATGAATTGCTAAACTTTATCCAGTACATGATTATAACATCATGAAATCCTACTAACCATTAAGAACACATTCATAACTATAACCTCTTGATTCTAACATGATTATATAAGGGTTCTATATTGAATATGTTATTCCAAAACTTCATTAATACTTCAAGGAACGGTTCTAACAATAATATCATGATCTTAACTAAATTTGTAAATAACTTCCATGTTCATTGTGATTTATTAAGTTATTCTACTACTAACATCAATAATAATATGAACAACAAGATTAAGATAACCAAACTCAAGAAAAGGAATGAAGAATGGCCCCAAATCTTCCAAGAACACACTCCTATCTTCTAGTTACCAAGCTACAATCCAAGTGTTGTAGCTCTAATACGAGATTGGAAGGCAAGAATATGGTTTAAGGGAGCAGGGAATCGGTTTTGAGGGAGGGAGGATGGAAAAAGTTCGTGTAGAAATGAAAGGCAACTCAAACTCTTATAACCCAAAATTAACATTACGTACGTTATAAAGAGGGATTAACGTACGTTAAAGCGCTTACGTACGTAATCTTATGAACATTGCGCACGTAGCCATTTTGCCAGATGTTTCTGACTTAAAATACACATAACGCTACGCACGTAAAGATAAATCCATTACGTACGTAACAGCCGTTAACTTGGCTGTCGCAATCGACTTCCGACCATCACCTACACACTCGACCCCATCCGGCGAAAGGTGATCTGCTGAAAGATCCCCCGCATTATGTACGTTAACGTGAAAAGGTTACGTACGTAATTCAACTTATATAGCGTACGTAATCTAAGTGTGCTAACGCACGTTAAGAGCAACATCAACAAGTAAAATGAAATTCCCACTAATCATCTAATAAGCAACTATAGTGTGAATGACTAAGATCAACAATTCAATTTAACAGAACTCATCCATATATTTATTACAAGAAACACATATATGGTATGACAATGCTCGATTTAAATCGGCAAAATACAATAGTAAAGGCGAGGGTATTACAATTCTATCACCTCATCAGGTGTCGAATCCGCATCTGATTCTAATGGGAATTCCTCAGTTAGGACAAACTTATGTTCTTTAGCAGTCAAGACAATATTAAGGTTACGTTTCCAATCAACAAAGTTAATGCCATCAAGTTTGTTTCTTTGAGAATAATAGCAAGTGGATTGAAAGACATATGCGATGAACTAAAATATTCATCACATAATGCATAGCAAGATATATTGGAAAACCTCAAAACACAATATATATATATATATATATATATATACACTAACAACCAACATCTCTAAAAACCTACACATGTAAGCCACGGTCGTGTGGACGTTTACACATTTTTCAAGTAGAGTTTTACATCTTTAATTTTACTATTTAGTCATCTTACGTTATGACAAGTAAATAAATAGTTGGTTCCTCTTGACCACGTATTAATTAACATAGGCTCCGATGGGGAGCTTATTCATTATACACCTAAGTGAACACCATAATTTAACAATCTTAAAGCATTATTGTTGTTACCCAAAATATTATCCGGAGATAGTATTGCTGGAATGATCGAGTAACAAACAAATGCGAGAACACTTCCGTGAGAAAATAGATAACACAAGATTTTCCGGGGTTGTTAATCCCGGGCCTGAATGCTCTCGCGAGATGTTATTAATAAATATACTGTCGAGTACAAATATTAATGTTAGAATCTATTACAAGGAGTGTAAAGACTTCTAGTTATCTAGGCTTTAGAGCGCGTAGATTGCCGGAAGAACCAGATAGATTAATCTGTGAGTTCTTGCTTGGAATATATGATGAATATGTATGAATATCACTATGAATGTATAAGTGGTTGCCAAAAGAGTCTTTCATTCTCCCTTTTGTGTGTATTTTGCACTGAATTCGTAGTAAAATTCGCGTCCCCTTTGGCCATTGCAGTGAGTTCTCTATTTATAGGGGACAAGGTAGTTGGGATTCCTCAGGCGATCGCGGGCGACCGCCGATTTCTATATTAAAATAAGATGGCCGATCGTCCCGTCACGTGGGCCTGTTCCCTTGAGGTCCGAGGTCGCTGCTGGTGGCCAGTTGGGCGAACTAATGGGAAGCCAGCACGCGTCTTGAGTCACTGTCCGGGGAGGACCCACTTTGTACCTTTCGGCGGCCTTGTCGGTAGGTGTGGTAGGTGACAGGCTGGGGTCAATGGTCCTATCTGTCGGTATCCTTTGAAGATCCGCACGTGGGCCACCGTCCAAGATTCAGTCTTCGATGACTTTGACGGATGCTGGATCCATACGTGGCACGAGATGATCGCCTCTGGTCCGCTCATTAAAGACGATCGTCAGATATCAAAAGACGATCACTGGGTACCAAAAGACGGTCGCCGTATTGTGCCGAACTCTAGGCGTTTGTGCAGAGTATGTCTTCAATGGTTGGCTTCTCTGATCGTGATGCCGATCGCCTATCGAGGCGTATTAATCGCCGCACAACAATTGTTCCCCAGCTCGCCTCGATGTTGAAAACACGGGGTGAGGTGGCACTATTGGCGATCGCCAATGTTTAAACGATCAGCCGATCTGAATTCAAATATGGACGATCTTCTTTCGCGTCGGGAGCAGCGGGAAATGAAGGCGGGCTTTCTAAAAGTGGCAGGGACACGCATCGCGCCGCTGTTGGGGGAGTCCGACGGTTTGTCGGGCTTGTCGGCTGGCATGCCCTCGAAAAGATGCGTATGCGGGATTCAAGGGCAGCATTAAATGCGTCCCCACATGACGGTTGCGATCCAGCCCTCGCGGTTTCTCCTATTTGCATTTAGACCCTCGTCTCCATCTATAAAAGGGCCTGGGCTTCTTCTCCTTCACTTTTTACGCGTCCTTTGCATCCATAGCCGAAATTCTGCAGAAATTTCTGGAGCTTCTTGTGCCGATCTCCTTCTTTTCTCTAGGTATGAAAAATTAATCTTCTCTCTCCCTTTACTTTCTAATATGTCGGGAGGATCCAGAACCTTCGAGACCGGAAGTTCTTCCGCTGCCGCAGCGTCGCCTGAATGGGAGGAGATTCCCGTTGGAGTGGATATGGAGACGGTCGTTGAAGCTATTCGTGCGGGGATTGCACCCGCAGAACTCGAAGAACTTTTCAACGAGGCCGAAATGGCGAGGACAGCGGCGACGGCGGAGCAGGGGGGCTCGCCGGTGGATGAGGATGATTTGGTGCGGGAGGCCTGGGAACGAGAGAGTAGATTCGGCCCTGCCTATGTGGCCTTTGCTCAGATGATGGAAGCAATCGCCGGACCCTGTCCGGAATTCGACTTCGAAGCCTACTCCGCCGCTCATCCTTACGAACATGTGAAGCGGATGGTTTTTCAGGCCGCCGTCCCGTCTCCGTGGACTCTCGGAAAGATCCGGAGTACGGCGACCAAGAAAGACCTGAGCCGTTGGAGGGCCAAATATCACATCCCCTCTGACGTTTCCTTGCACGTGCCCTTGGAGAATGAACGTGCCGACCAACTGCCCGAGGATATGGTTGCCGTCAGCGAGATGATTATGGAGGCCGGTCTGCGATTTCCTCTGCCGTTCGCCGTCTCCTACTTGCTGATCGCCTGGAATTTGGAGCCTCTTCAGCTGACGCCGAACGCTTGGCTACAGATCATCTGCACGTTGACCTTTGTTTGGCGGTCGGTTGTTCCGCCTCATGCTACTGGAGATGAATTATCTATTTAAAGCGCGCGTAGAAAGGGTCGATCGCGGCAATCATATCCAAGGCCGAATCGGGAGAGTGGTCCTCGGTGTGCGAATAAGACCAGGGTGACTGGCTAAATGGTCTGGAGTCGGCGGGGCGTGGCGATCGGCATCGAGTGACAGGCCGAATGAGGAGTTGGAGATCCCCACCACTTTCCGGGAGGGGAATCCGAGTAAGGATTTTAACTCTCCCCTTGATTGAGCTTGTCTTGGACTGATCTAATTTTGTTTTCTTTTTGCAGGACCTCTCGTTCCAGCGATCGACGACCTTCCATTCGATTTCTTGATCGTTTGGGAGCGGATCCGTGCCTTGCCGAACTCCTTTATTGACGTTCGCTCGCTTGGTACCGAAGCTCATCGGTTGGGGGATCGATTGTTCTGCTTCCCCCGTCACTTGAAAGTTCCAGGTATGAGCTTAAGTGGTGCTTCGTTGCTTGACGATCGTCCCCAGGAGGTCGTATCGTTTAAGTTGTTGTCTAACTTGTTTGTATCTCTTCTTTGACAGAGGTTCATTTTCCCCGATTTGCCGAGCCACCGCCAGAGATCGCCATGTCAAACCCGGGACTCATCGGTCGCCTTCACTTGGGCAAGCAGACTGGTCGCGTTCCTACGACGACGTCTCGCCCTGCTCCGGTGACGAGGCCTGCTGAGGTGCCAGTCGCCGAGCCGGTGGTTCAGTGAGAGGAACAGCTTCAGCGCCGCAAGAGGCGGAGGTCGGAGGAGTCCCCGTCGATTTCTGAGGCGGATGTATCCATTCTTGAGCCTCCGGTTGCTGCGGCTCCTATCTCTGCCGTCCCGATGATGGAGCGATCAGGCCCTAGGCTCTCGGTCCCCGGCTCCCGGTCATCTGGCAGCTCGGCGAAGAAGGTGGCGATCGCCGAGGCGGAAACCTCTCGGGGCAAGCCTTATTTTGTACGCGATCCCGAGCTGGTCAACAGGTAAGAAAGGATCAAAATTTTCTGAGTTAGGCATTCTGGGCAAGGTATATGCTAACTCTTTGGTTTCTTTGGTTTGTGCTGCAGGGTTCGTCTTGCCGACCCGGACGTTGCTCCTATGGTGCTGGACTTTTTGTCGAGCAAGGCTCCGCAAACATCTCTCGACGTCCCCACTTATATCAGCAGGCTATCTCCTCTCTGCCCAAGGCCTGGACGACCGATCTTGATGCGATCGCTCGTCGTCGATCTGGAGATGCCATGCAGGCGACCCTTGCCCTGGCTCTCCAGACGGCGACGATGGCCGTCCAAGCCGCTAGGGATTTTGAGGGGCGACCCTCCACTGCTCGTCTCCATAGCGACCTCAAGGCCGCCCGGAACAAAAATATCGAGTTTGCCAACCGGATCCAGTCTATGGAGAAGGAGTATGAGGAGACGGCCAAAAGGGCTAAACAGGACGTTGACCGAGTGAAGCAGGAGCTGAGCCGCTCTAAGGAGGCTGCCAACCGGTCCCCTGATAAGGAGAAGGAAACCCGCCAGAAGTTCGCGGCTTCGCAGGAGGAGGCGGCCGGGCTGAAGGTGATGGTGGATCGGCTCAGCGGTGAGCTGGAGGCGGCGAAGAAGGAGCTGGAGAAGGCCAGGGGTGAGAATGCCGCCAAGGTGGTCGAGCTGGTGGAGGCCGAGAAGACGGCCGCGGATTTGAAGGGGCAGCTGAAGGCGATCAAGGTCGATCCCTACCTCAACGTTGCGCACGTCGGCGAGTTCGCTTATTACTTGGCCTATGCTGACGCTGTTCGAGCCGCTAAAAAGGCAGGGATCGAGATCGGTCCCCTGATGGAGAGCTTCAAATCCTATGCCCTCGAGCATCCTCTGCACCCGGAGTTCTCCTTGCTGATCCTTGACTTTGTCGACTTCGGGATCGATTTGAGTTGGTATTCTGGTAAACTCATTCATCCCGAGGCCGATGGGGGGGCCCAAGCCGATCCGCATCCTGAGGGTGATGACCAGCCGGCGGGGCCTTGAGAGACATTTTTGTTTTCCTCTGTAACTTGTACTTTTTGTTTTCCTTTTGTAATGCCCTCGGGCCCCGTAATGTACAGAACTTGCGTTATGAATAAAATGTTCCTCTTTTCATACTGTCTCTTTACATACGATCGCCTTTGAATGTTTGCGTGCAATTTTTACAAGTACGTGTATGATTGCTTTCGACGTTTTGTTCATCCGACCGATTGTCTGAGTGTTGAAAGCATTGATATGTTTTGAATCGGAATTCTTACTTGTAATTTTTGTCGAATGACTCCGATCGTCCTGCGTGTGTTTGAGCGAAGCCGATCGTGTGTGGTTCCTCTTTGTTCGATCGTATTTGGGATTAGCTCGACCCATCTCTGCCCCCTTTTTTTGTTCACTTATCGTAAGTAAGGAAACAAAAACTAGTTTGTCAGGCGAGCTATCTTCATTTTGCCGATTCTGAAGAATCATGTACGGTTGGGGTGTTCGATGGACCGACCTCCCCAATCGTGTCTTTGTGTGCGAGGGATATTGTGTATCCCGCGACTCACTTTTTGTGAGGGTCCTCCGTTAGGCTACGCCTGCCTTGTGTTTAAAACGAAAGGCGGGCGATCTTGGTCTGGAGGAGTCCTTGCGCGGGGCGTCGTCGGCTTATTCGACTCCGCGTCCGCGGCTTGTCAGCTCTGCTTCCACCTTGGCCCGCCATGAAGATGGAGACCCTAGACGGTGTACGTTTAGAGGGGGGTAGTGGCACGTCGCATTGTCCGGGTTCACCATGTTAGATGATGTACCTTGAGGGCGTGCGATCGTGTCTACTGATTATTTTGGAGGGTCCTTCGGCTACGCCCGCCTCGTTTTTAAACGAAGGGCGGGCGATCTCAGCCCAAAGGAACCTTGCATGGGCGAAGCTGTCGGTTACATCGACCTCCAGGTCCACGGCTGCATTGATTTTACCTCGGATCGTCATGATCAACGATCGTCGGCGGTATGCGATATGCATGGTGGGGCGATCGCCAGAATAGATGGTGTAGGAAAAAATCTCATTATAGTTCTCGTACATCATTAAAATTGAATACAAAATTTTCATTGGTAGTATTTTTTCAGATGCACGGCGTTCCAGGGGTATTGATCCGGAGTACCGTCAGGATGCTCCAGTTCGTAGGCTCCTTTAGTTAGCCATCTGGATACTCTGAAAGGTCCCTCCCAGTCCGGACCGAAAACGCCTATGTGGGTTTGGATCTTCTTGAGGACGAGATCTCCCACTTGAAACCTTCTTTCTTTGACCTTTGAATTGAAGAACTTCTCGGCTCTCCTTTTGTAGATTGTGTTCTTCATTTCTGAGGCCAGCCGTCGTTCTTCGAGCATGTCTAGGTCGATTCGCCGGGCCACATCGTTGTCGGTCGTCATCTCCTGTTCGGTTCGATGGCTGAGGACGGCGATCTCTGAAGGAATCACCGCTTCTGTTCCGAAGGCAAGGGCGAATGGGGTTTCGCCGGTTGAATTGTGGGTCGTCGTTCGGTAGGACCACAAAACGTCTGGGAGCTTGCTCGCCCATCGTCCTTTCCTGGATTCGAGTCGCGCTTTAATCGTGTGTTTGAGGATCTTAATCACTGCCTCTACCTGCCCGTTCGTCTGAGGGTGATAGGGCGCTGAGAATAACCTTTTGATTCCCCACTTTTCACAGAATTGCATGACTTCTAGGCCGTCGAACTATTTTCCGTTGTCGGAGATGATGGCATGGGGCAGACCGAATCGGCATATGACGTTTCTCCATATAAACTTGATCACTTGCTCTTGGCCGATCTTGTTGAGCGGTTCGGCCTCAGCCCATTTGGTGAAATAGTCGACCCCTATGATGGCGAACTTACAGCCCCCTGGAGCCGTCGGCAAGGGACCTATAAGGTCGATGCCCCATTGCGCAAATGGCCAAGGACTATACATGGAGGTGAGCTGTTCGGGGGATAGTTTAATGTTGGGGCCCATTATCTGACATCTATGACACGATCTGGCATAGGCGATTGCATCCTTCCGAAGTGATGGCCAGAAAAACCCTTGCCTGGTTGTCTTATGGATG
The DNA here is from genome assembly GCA_033398695.1 of Orobanche coerulescens. Taxonomy (NCBI): domain Eukaryota; kingdom Viridiplantae; phylum Streptophyta; class Magnoliopsida; order Lamiales; family Orobanchaceae; genus Orobanche; species Orobanche coerulescens. The sequence continues at coordinate 94,698,184 of CM065803.1, forward strand.
AGAGCTCGCCCGCCCGCATGGTTTCCACAAATCCCGTCATGGATCTCAGCTAAAACGAGCCGACCTTCCTCTGGTGTAATACACTTGAGGAGGGGAAGGCTGAAGGCTCGCTTGTAAAGCCGGTCGTCCAATAGGGTATATCTGGTCGCACGGAGCTGGAATTGGCGAGCTTTAACACGGTCGTCAGGGACCGTTCCGTCCTTTAGGTATTTGATGAACGGAGTCATCCAGTTCTCCTCGGCGATGGCGACCGTGGTAACCAGGCTTCTGTCGATCGCCGGCCTTGCTGACTTTGTGATTTGGATATTGGAGAAGTAGGCTGCCCCATCCGATGATGCTAGCTTGGAAAGAGCATCGGCCTGGGAGTTGTGCTCTCTCGGGACTTGTTCGATTAGTACTTCTTCGAATTTTGTGCACATTTCGGCGACCAGCTCTTGGTATTTGACCATTTGTCCGCCGCGTGTCTCATATTCCCCTTTAACTTGGTTCACGACCAAAAGGGAGTCCATGAAGATATGGAGGCGACGAACATCTAGGGCGAGGGCTAGATCGAGCCCGCCTACCAAGGCTTCGTATTCGGCTTCATTGTTGGTCGCACGAAAACCGAAACGCACAGCATTTGTGAAACTTTGTCCGTCGGGGCTGATGAGGACAATCCCTGCCCCTGCTCGCGAATTGGTCGCCGAGCCATCCACATATAACTTCCAGGCAGGTCGGCCTACCTGGGTTGGACTGTGAGGGAAAGTTAATTCCACCATGAAGTCCGCCAGATCTTGGCCCTTGATCGCCATGCGAGGAGCGTATGTGATACCGTATTGGGCGATCTCCAGCGACCACTTGAGGAGTCGCCCGTTAGTGTCCGGCCGGTGTAGGACTTGCCTTAGAGGTAGAGTTGTTAGGACTTCCACTTGGTGATCGAATAAGTAAGACCTCAGCTTACGAACACTCATGCAAAGGGCATAGGCGATCTTCTCCAATGGTGTATAGCGTGTCTCAGCGTCGTGGAGCGCCTGACTAACGTAATAGATGGGCAAGTGGGCTTGTCCCTCCGCTCGCACCAGAACGGCACTTAGTGCGACCTCCGAGGCTGCCAGGTAAAGGAATAGTTTCTCACTGGGGATCGGCTTTGCCAGGATCTGGGGGTTAGATAGATATTCTTTTATTTTGGCGAACGCTATCTGGCTTTCCTTCGTCCATGCGAACTTCTTGTTCTTGATGGTTGCGAAGAAAGGCTTGCTTTTATCGCCGAGCCGTGATATGAAACGGTTGAGGGCGGCTAGACAACCTGTGAGGCGTTGCACCTGTTTGATGTTTCACAGTTCTTGCATGTCAAGGATCGCCTGTATCTTGGTGGGGTTCGCCTCGATCCCCCTTTGGCTCACGATGTGCCCCAGGAATTTCCCAGAGCCCACCCCGAAGTTGCACTTCTTGGGGTTCAGCTTCATGTTAAACTTCTCAAGGATGGCGAATGTCTCAGCGAGATCATTGAGGTGATCTTCCTTCTTGAGGCTTTTGACTACCATATCGTCAATGTAGACCTCCATGGTCTTGCCGATCTGATTAGCGAACATTCTGTTGACTAGTCGCTGGTAGGTCGCCCCTGCGTTTTTCAAGCCGAACGGCATTCAGACCCAAAAGTATATGTCTTTTTCCGTGTGGAAAGATGTGTGTTTTATGTCTTCCTCCGCCATTGGGATTTGATGATACCCGGCGAAGGCATCCATAAATGACATCATTTCGCAACCTGCCGTACTATCGACCAAGTGATCAATATGAGGTATCGGGAAGTGATCTTTTGGACATGCCGCGTTGAGGTCGGTGAAGTCAATGCATAACCTCCAGGAGCCAGTTGGCTTTTTGACGAGCACCGCATTGGCGACCCACTGTGGTTCGTCTGTGGCTACTCCGATCAATTTGTTGTTGAGTAACTTCTGGACTTCTATGTCGAGCGCCGCGTATTTATCGGGGCCGAACTTCCTACGCTTCTGGTGAACAGGCTTCATTGCTCGGTCGATCTTTAGATAATGGCAAGCGTGTTCGGGACTTATGCCAACCATATCTTGATGCGACCAGGCAAAGACTCTGATGTTCCTATGTAGCAAGTTGATCAGATCTCCCTTTAATTCGTGGTCGATGCTTGCGCCGATCTGTACTTCCCGTTCTGGATGAACGGGATCCATCGTAATGCTTTCCAACTCTTCGACAGGGACGGTCGCCTCTCGTTTGGTGCGATCTCCGGACTCGATCCTTGGATCGATGTCGAGACTTGGCTCGAAACCGATCCTTGGCTCTATGTCGTCTGTCAATTGATGAGAGATGGCGTCCCCTGAGTCGGGTTGGTACGATGTGTTTGGCTCGTCGATCTCCATGGGTTGATCGTCGATCGCTTCAATGTTACATATAGTATGGGAAGTATTGAAAGAAGTAACAACATAGGAGTAATTCAAACATCTTTTTGCCATTATCTGGTCTCCTTTTACAGTACCGACCGTCCCATCGGCAGTGGGGAATTTGATACAGTAAAAGAAAGATGAGGCGACCGCCTCAAAGGTTTCTAAAAAGGGGCGACCTAGGAACCCATTATAGATGCTGGGCCTATCTATGATTACAAAACTTAGGTTCCTAGTAATCCTAACCTTGGGATCATAAAAGCATACTATCTCGACGGAGAGCTTGATCCTCCCGTAGGCTTGGACTGTGTTGTCGCCGAACCCTTGGAGCACGGTGTCGAACGACTTGATGAATTTGACTAAGTTGCCGAGTTGGTCTAGGGCGGATTTGAATATGATGTTGCAGAAACTCCCATTGTCGACCAGCACGCGATCGACCGTCTTCCCAAGGATACAGGCGGAGATCACCAGTGCATCCTCTTTGGGGCATTGCACTCCCTCCCTGTCTTTGTTGGAGAAGGTGATGAGTGCGTATTTAGAGATGGTCGGCTCCGGAGGTACCACGGTATGGACCCCGGAGAACGCCCTCAGCTTGGCCTTTCGTTTCCTGTTTGACATGGTGGAAACCGGGCAAAGGCCCCCGAGGTTTCCATCTCCTGCCTGAAGCATGTTGATCCGACCGCCAGGGTTGATTGGAGGGATCGACTCATCAGAGTACTCTGGCTCATGCTCGATTCTGGCGACCGGATTGGTAGGAGTTCTTTCGTTTGGTCGACGCTCGCGCCCTCCGGTCCTTTCCGTCCTAGGATCTGGCTTGGTGACCAAGTTGTCCAGTTTGCCCTCCTCAAACAGTCGCCAGAGCTGTTTGAGGAGGTCGCGGCATTGGCTGGTGTTGTGGCCGGGACTCTTATGATAGGCACATAATTTGCTACGGTCTAGATGACCGTGGTCCCTTATCGGCCTTGGTTTGGAGAGCCACTCGCGACCTTTGATTGCGTTGAAGATGTGGGCCGGAGATAAGTTGAGGTTGTGGAGGAGGTGGACCTCCACATCCTCGAAGGCTTTGAACTCACCAGGTGGTTTTGCGACCGCCTTTCTGGGCTTGGTGACCGCCTTCTTTTGGACATGGGAAGGTGTCTTCCCTTCTCCGGATGGTTCCTCGCCTAAACGGAGGGAGAGCATCCTCTGCTTGGCCAGAAAATCGGCGGCCCTGATGCGGAAGACCGTATAGGTCGGGGGAAAATCCTTTGTGAGGTGCCTGAACATGGGCGAGCGTCCGTGGAATCCGTTCAGGACTGCGTGGAGAGCGAGATCGTCGCTGATGGGCTCACCGGTGAGGACTATCTCGTCTACCCGGTCGATGTAATCCTCATCTGATTCGTCCTTCCCCTGCCTGATTTTCATCATGCGGTGGGGACCTTCCGGGCGAGCGACTTTGGCGGCGAAGTACGACGTGAAGTCGTTCGCCAGCTTCTCAAAGCAATTAATTGAGCGAGATGGTAGTGAGATGTACCACCTGTGGGCGAGATCGCCTAGGGTTAATGGGAACATCCGACACTTGGTCGCATCTGACGCTCCGCATCCGGTCATGTAGATCCGGAACTTGCTCAAATGGGTTTCCGGATCTGATCTCCCCTCATATAGAGGTGTTTGTGGGGGATTGATCATTGGTTGGACCGGGGCGAGCTCGATCTGAGTCGTTAGTGGTTCGCTTGGCCCAACGATCGATCTCCTGTCGCCTGCCCCATTTTCCAGGAGCGTCTTCATCTCGTCGAGCTGGCGTTGCATGGCGGCCATCGCCGTCGCCTGACTGCTCTCCGACTGACTCTCAGAGCGCGAACCAAGGCGATCGTGTACTGATCCCCTGGCCCCGTGGTGAATGATAGGCTCCCTGCCAGTGGGTTCCTTCCTCGGGCGAGCAGGGGATCGTTGACCGGCCTGTCTCCTGGGAGTCGGATATGCCGAACTCCTGGTAAAGGATTCGGATACCGATGTCTCCCGGCTGGGGCCTGAGTGCCCGGATCGCCATGAGGGATCGCTCCCCAGGCGGCTGAAGACGGAATCGTCCCGCCTTACGAGAGCCTTCTCCTGTGGCTCGGGGCTTTCTGTCGATTTCTCGACATAGATCCCCTTGAGCTTCCGTTTGCTTGCCCGGCGGATGGTTGACGGAGTGATGGTGTGCGAGTCATTGGCCTTCTGTCGCTCCCTGAGGATGGCTATAGCCTCCTCAAGCTGTTCCGTGGTCTGGAACTGATCGAGTGAGAGGCTAGAACCGTCCCTCGGGGGTGGGAGTGGGAGCCTAGCGTCGCCACGGTCGCCTTCCGCCGTGTGCTGGGATTCGGTCCGGGCCGGAACGAGATTTCCGGCGGATCTCAGGGTGGCTCTCTTGGAGGTCGTTGCGGATGTCATTTTTATGAAGGCTTTTCTATTGAAGAACAGTGAGTGTTTCTTCAAGTATATGTCCGGAGAACAGTGAGTGTTCTTCGAGACGGTAGGAATAAAAATGAAGGTTTAGATGTGCCCTCCTTCTAGCGCCAATTGTTGTTACCCAAAATATTATCCGGAGATAGTATTGTTGGAATGATCGAGTAACAAACAAATGCGAGAACACTTCCGTGAGAAAATAGATAACACAAGATTTGCCGGGGTTGTTAATCCCGGGCTTGAATGCTCTCGCGAGATGTTATTAATAAATATACTGTCGAGTACAAATATTAATGTTAGAATCTATTACAAGGAGTGTAAAGACTTCTAGTTATCTAGGCTTTAGAGCGCGTAGATTGCCGGAAGAACCAGATAGATTAATCTGTGAGTTCTTGCTTGGGATATATGATGAATATGTATGAATATCACTATGAATGTATAAGTGGTTGCCAAAAGAGTCTTTGATTCTCCCTTTTGTGTGTATTTTTCACTGAATTCGTAGTAAAATTCATTGAGGGTTTTTGAAACTCTAAAGATATCATCAATTTCTCCTCAATGAATTGCTAAACTTTATCCAGTACATGATTATAACATCATGAAATCCTACTAACCATTAAGAACACATTCATAACTATAACCTCTTGATTCTAACATGATTATATAAGGGTTCTATATTGAATATGTTATTCCAAAACTTCATTAATCCTTCAAGGAATGGTTCTAACAATAATATCATGATCCTAACTAAATTTGTAAATAACTTCCATGTTCATTGTGATTTATTAAGTTATTCTACTACTAACATCAATAATCATATGAACAACAAGATTAAGATAACCAAACTCAAGAAAAGGAATGAAGAATGGCACCAAATCTTCCAAGAACACACTCCTATCTTCTAGTTACCAAGCTACAATCCAAGTGTTGTAGCTCTAATACGAGATTGGAAGGCAAGAATATGGTTTAAGGGAGCAGGGAATCGGTTTTGAGGGAGGGAGGATGGAAAAAGTTCGTGTAGAAATGAAAGGCAACTCAAACTCTTATAACCCAAAATTAACATTACGTACGTTATAAAGAGGGATTAACGTACGTTAAAGCGCTTACGTACGTAATCTTATGAACATTGCGCACGTAGCCATTTTGCCAGATGTTTCTGACTTAAAATACACATAACGCTACGTACGTAAAGATAAAGCCATTACGTACGTAACAGCCGTTGACTTGGCTGTCGCAATCGACTTCCGACCATCACCTACAAACTCGACCCCATCCGGCAAAAGGTGATCTGCTGAAAGATCCCCCGCATTATGTACGTTAACGTAAAAAGGTTACGTACGTAATTCAACTTATATAGCGTACGTAAGATAAGTGTGCTAACGCACGTTAAGAGCAACATCAACAAGTAAAATGAAATTCCCACTAATCATCTAATAAGCAACTATAGTGTGAATGACTAAGATCAACAATTCAATTTAACAGAACTCATCCATATATTTATTACAAGAAACACATATATGGTATGACAATGCTCGATTTAAATCGGCAAAATACAATAGTAAAGGCGAGGGTATTACAATTCTATCACCTCATCAGGTGTCGAATCCGCATCTGATTCTAATGGGAATTCCTCAGTTAGGACAAACTTATGTTCTTTAGCAGTCAGGACAATATTAAGGTTACGTTTCCAATCAACAAAGTTAATGCCATCAAGTTTGTTTCTTTGAGAATAATAGCAAGTGGATTGAAAGACATATGCGATGAACTAAAATATTCATCACATAATGCATAGCAAGATATATTGGAAAACCTCAAAACACAATATATATATATATATACACTAACAACCAACATCTCTAAAAACCTATACATGTAAGCCACGGTCGTGTGGACGTTTACACATTTTTGAAGTAGAGTTTTACATCTTTAATTTTACTATTTAGTCATCTTACGTTATGACAAGTAAATAAATAGTTGGTTCCTCTTGACCACGTATTAATTAACATAGGCTCCGATGGGGAGCTTATTCATTATACACCTATGTGAACACCATAATTTAACAATCTTAAAGCATTATTGTTGTTACCCAAAATATTATCCGGAGATAGTATTGCTGGAATGATCGAGTAACAAACAAATGCGAGAACACTTCTGTGAGAAAATAGATAACACAAGATTTGCCGGGGTTGTTAATCCCTGGCCTGAATGCTCTCGCGAGATGTTATTAATAAATATACTGTCGAGTACAAATATTAATGTTAGAATCTATTACAAGGAGTGTAAAGACTTCTAGTTATCTAGGATTTAGAGCGCGTAGATTGCCGGAAGAACCAGATAGATTAATCTGTGAGTTCTTGCTTGGAATATATGATGAATATGTATGAATATCACTATGAATGTATAAGTGGTTGCCAAAAGAGTCTTTGATTCTCCCTTTTGTGTGTATTTTGCACTGAATTCGTAGTAAAATTCGCGTCCCCTTTGGCCATTGCAGTGAGTTCTCTATTTATAGGGGACAAGGTAGTTGGGATTCCTCAGGCGATCGCGGGCGACCGCCGATTTCTATATTAAAATAAGATGGCCGATCGTCCCGTCACGTGGGCCTGTTCCCTTGAGGTCCGAGGTCGCTGCTGGTGGCCAGCTGGGCGAACCAATGGGAAGCCAGCACGCGTCTTGAGTCACTGTCCGGGGAGGACCCACTTTGTACCTTTCGGCGGCCTTGTCGGTAGGTGTGGTAGGTGACAGGCTGGGGTCAATGGTCCTATCTGTCGGTATCCTTTGAAGATCCGCACGTGGGCCACCGTTCAAGATTCGGTCTTCGATGACTTTGACGGATGCTGGATCCATACGTGGCACGAGATGATCGCCTCTGGTCCGCTCATTAAAGACGATCGTCAGATATCAAAAGACGATCGCTGGGTACCAAAAGACGGTCGCCGTATTGTGCCGAACTCTAGGCGTTTGTCCAGAGTATGTCTTCCATGGTTGGCTTCTCTGATCGTGATGCCGATCGCCTATCGAGGCGTATTAATCGCCGCACAACAATTGCCCCCCAGCTCGCCTCGATGTTGAAAACACGGTGTGAGGTGGCACTATTGGCGATCGCCAATGTTTAAACGATCAGCCGATCTGAATTCAAATATGGACGATCTTCTTTCGCGTCGGGAGCAGCGGGAAATGAAGGCGGGCTTTCTAAAAGTGTCAGGGACACGTGTCGCGCCGCTGTTGGGGGAGTCCGACGGTTTGTCGGGCTTGTCGGCTGGCATGCCCTCGAAAAGACGCGTATGCGGGATTCGAGGGTAGCATTAAATGCGTCCCCACGTGACGGTTGCGATCCAGCCCTCGCAGTTTCTCCTATTTGCATTTAGACCCTCGTCTCCATCTATAAAAGGGCCTGGGCTTCTTCTCCTTCACTTTTTACGCGTCCTTTGCATCCATAGCCGAAATTCTGCAGAAATTTCTGGAGCTTCTTGTGCCGATATCCTTCTTTTCTCTAGGTAAGAAAAATTAATCTTCTCACTCCCTTTACTTTCTAATATGTCGGGAGGATCCAGAACCTTCGAGACCGGAAGTTCTTCATTTGCGCAGTCGCTGAGCAGGAGGAGATTCCCGTTGGAGTGGATATGGAGACGGCCGTTGAAGCTATTCGTGCGGGGATTGCACCCGCAGAACTCAAAGAACTTTTCAACGAGGCCGAAGTGGCGAGGACGGCGGCGACGGCGGAGCAGGGGGGCTCGCCGGTGGATGAGGATGATTTGGTGCGGGAAGCCTGGGAGCGAGAGAGTAGATTCGGCCCTGCCTATGTGGCCTTTGCTCAGATGATGGAAGCGATCGCCGGACCCTGTCCGGAATTCGACTTCGAAGCCTACTCCGCCGCTCATCCTTACGAACATGTGAAGCGGACGGTTTTTCAGGCCGCCGTCCCGTCTCCGTGGACTCTCGGAAAGATCCGGAGTACGGCGACCAAGAAAGACCTGAGCCGTTGGAGGGCAAAATATCACATCCCCTCTGACGTTTCCTTGCACGTGCCCTCGGAGAATGAACGTGCCGACCAACCTCCCGAGGATATGGTTGCCGTCAGCGAGATGATTATGGAGGCCGGTCTGCGATTTCCTCTGCCGTTCGCCGTCTCCTACTTGCTGATCGCCTGGAATTTGGCGCCTCTTTAGCTGACGCCGAACGCTTGGCTACAGATCATCTGCACGTTGACACTGTTTGGCGGTCAGCGGTTCTTCCGCCTCCTTACTGCGCTGGAGATGAATTATCTGTTTAAACTGGCCGCGTAGAAAGGGTCGATCGGCAGCAATCATATCCAAGGCCGAATCGGGAGAGTGGTCCTCGGTGTGCCGAATAAGACCAGGGGTGACCTGGCTAAATGGTGCTGGGTCGGCGGGGCGTGGCGATCGGCATCGAGTGACAGGCCGAATGAGGAGTTGGAGATCCCCACCACTTTCCGGGAGAGGAATCCGAGTAAGGATTTTAACTCTCCCCTTGATTGAGCTTGTCTTGGACTGATCTAATTTTGTTTTCTTTTTGCAGGACCTCTCGTTCCAGCGATCGGCGACCTTCCATTCGATTTCTTGATCGTTTGGGAGCGGATCCGTGCCTTGCCGAACTCCTTTATTGACGTTCGCTCGCTTGGTACCGAAGCTCATCGGTTGGGGGCTCGATTGTTCTGCTTCCCCCGTCACTTGAAAGTTCCAGGTATGAGCTTAAGTGGTGCTTCGTTGCTTGACGATCGTCCCCAGGAGGTCGTATCGTTTAAGTTGTTGTCTAACTTGTTTGTATTTCTTCTTTGACAGAGGTTCATTTTCCCCGATTTGCCGAGCCACCGCCAGAGATCGCCATGTGAAACCCGGGACTCATCGGTCGCCTTCACTTGGGCAAGCAGACTGGTCGCGTTCCTGCGACGACGTCTCGCCCTGCTCCGGTGACGAGGCCTGCTGAGGTGCCAGTCGCCGAGCCGGTGGTTCAGGGAGAGCAGCTTGGCGCCGCAAGAGGCGGAGGTCGGAGGAGTCCCCGTCGATTTCTGAGGCGGATGTATCCATTCTTGAGCCTCCGGTTGCTGCGGCTCCTATCTCTGCCGTCCCGATGATGGAGCGATCAGGCCCTAGGCCCTCGGTCCCCGGCTCCCGGTCATCTGGCAGCTCGGCGAAGAAGGTGGCGATCGCCGAGGCGGAAACCTCTCGGGGCAAGCCTTATTTTGGACGCGATCCCGAGCTGGTCAACAGGTAAGAAAGGATCAAAATTTTCTGAGTTAGGCATTCTGGGCAAGGTATATGCTAACTCTTTGGTTTCTTTGGTTTGTCTTTGCAGGGTTCGTCTTGCCGACCGGACGTTGCTCTATGGTCTGGACTTTTTGTCGAGCAAGGCTCGCAAACATCTCTCGACGTCCCCACTTATATCGCAGGCTATCTCCTCTCGCCCAAGGCACAGGCGGCCGATCTTGATGCGATCGCTCGTCGTCGATCTGGAGATGCCATGCGGCGACCACTTGCCACAGCTCTCCAGGCGGCGGCGATGTCCGTCGAGCCGCTAGGGATTTTGAGGGCGACCCTCCTTGCTCGTCTCCATAGCGACCTCGAGGCCGCCCGGAACAAAAATATCGAGTTTGCCAACCGGATCCAGTCTATGGAGAAGGAGTATGAGGAGAAGGCCAAAAGGGCTAAACAGGACGTTGACCGATTGAAGCAGGAGCTGAGCCGCTCTAAGGAGGCTGCCGACCGGTCCCGTGATAAGGAGAAGGAAACCCGCCAGAAGTTCGCGGCTTCGCAGGAGGAGGAGGCCGGGCTGAAGGTGATGGTGGATCGGCTCAGCGGTGAGCTGGAGGCGGCGAAGAAGGAGCTGGAGAAGGCCAGGGGTGAGAATGCCGCCAAGGTGGTCGAGCTGGCGGAGGCCGAGAAGACGGCCGCGGATTTGAAGGGGCAGCTGAAGGCGATCGAGGTCGATCCCTACCTCAACGTTGCGCACGTCGGCGAGTTCGCTTGTTACTTGGCCTATGCTGACGCTGTTCGAGCCGCTAAAAAGGCAGGGATCGAGATCGGTCCCCTGATGGAGAGCTTCAAATCCTATGCCCTCGAGCATCCTTTGCACCCGGAGTTCTCCTTGCCGATCCTTGACTTTGTCGACTTCGGGATCGATTTGAGTTGGTATTCTGGTAAACTCATTCATCCCGAGGCCGATGGGGGGGCCCAAGCCGATCCGCATCCTGAGGGTGATGACCAGCCGGCGGGGCCTTGAGAGACATTTTTATTTTCCTCTGTAACTTGTACTTTTTATTTTCCTTTTGTAATGCCCTCGGGCCCCGTAATGTACGGAACTTGCGTTATGAATAAAATGTTCCTCTTTTCATACTGTCTCTTTACATACGATCGCCTTTGAATGTTTGCGTGCAATTTTTACAAGTACGTGTATGATTGCTTTCGACGTTTTGTTCATCCGACCGATTGTCTGAGTGTTGAAAGCATTGATATGTTTTGAATCGGAATTCTTACTTGTAATTTTTGTCGAACGACTCCGATCATCCTGCGTGTGTTTGAGCGAAGCCGATCGTGTGTGGTTCCTCTTTGTTCGATCGTATTTGGGATTAGCTCGACCCATCTCTGCCCCCTTGTTTTTGTTCACTTATCGTAAGTAAGGAAACAAAAACTAGTTTGTCAGGCGAGCTATCTTCATTTTGCCGATTCTGAAGAATCATGTACGGTTGGGGTGTTCGATGGACCGACCTCCCCAATCGTGTCTTTGTGTGCGAGGGATATTATGTATCCCGCGACTCACTTTTTGTGAGGGTCCTCCGTTAGGCTACGCCTGCCTTGTGTTTAAAACGAAAGGCGGGCGATCTTGGTCTGGAGGAGTCCTTGCGCGGGGCGTCGTCGGCTTATTCGACTCCGCGTCCGCGGCTTGTCAGCTCTGCTTCCACCTCGGCCCGCCATGAAGATGGCGACCCTAGACGGTGTACGTTGAGAGGGGGGTAGTGGCACGTCGCATTGTCCGGGTTCACCATGTTAGATGATGTACCTTGAGGGCGTGCGATCGTGTCTACTGATTATTTTGGAGGGTCCTTCGGCTACGCCCGCCTCGTTTTTAAACGAAGGGCGGGCGATCTCAGCCCAAAGGAACCTTGCATGGGCGAAGCTGTCGGTTCCATCGACCTCCAGGTCCACGGCTGCATTGATTTTACCTCGGATCGTCATGATCAACGATCGTCGGCGGTATGCGATATGCATGGTGGGGTGATCGCCAGAATAGATGGTGTAGGAAAAAATCTCATTATAGTTCCCGTACATCATTGAAATTGAATACAAAATTTTCATTGGTAGTATTTTTTCAGATGCACGGCGTTCCAGGGGTATTGATCCGGAGTACCGTCAGGATGCTCCAGTTCGTAGGCTCCTTTAGTTAGCCATCTGGATACTCTGAAAGGTCCCTCGATTCGGACAGCGCTTTGTGTGGGTTTGGATCTTCTTGAGGACGAGATCGCCCACTTGAAACCTTCTTTCTTTGACCTTTGAATTGAAGAACTTCTCGGCTCTCCTTTTGTGGATTGTGTTCTTCATTTCTGAGGTCAGCCGTCGTTCTTCGAGCATGTCTAGGTCGATTCGTCGGGCCACATCGTTGTCGGTCGTCATCTCCTGTTCGGTTCGATGACTGAGGACGGCGATCTCTGAAGGAATCACCGCTTCTGTTCCGAAGGCAAGGGCGAATGGGGTTTCGCCGGTTGAATTGTGGGTCGTCGTTCGGTAGGACCACAAAACGTCTGGGAGCTCGCTCGCCCATCGTCCTTTCCTGGATTCGAGTCGCGTTTTAATCGTGTGTTTGAGGATCTTATTCACTGCCTCTACCTGCCCGTTCGTCTGAGGGTGATAGGGCGCTGAGAATAACCTTTTGATTCGCCACTTTTCACAGAATTGCATGACTTCTAGGCCGTCGAACTATTTTCCGTTGTCGGAGATGATGGCCTGGGGCAGACCGAATCGGCATATGACGTTTCTCCATATAAACTTGATCACTTGCTCTTGGCCGATCTTGTTGAGCGGTTCAGCCTCAGCCCATTTGGTGAAATAGTCGACCCCTACGATGGCGAACTTATAGCCCCCTGGAGCCGTCGGCAAGGGACCTATAAGGTCGATGCCCCATTGCGCAAATGGCCAAGGACTATACATGGAGGTGAGCTGTTCGGGGGATAGTTTAATGTTGGGGCCCATTATCTGACATCTATGACACGATCTGGCATAGGCGATTGCATCCTTCCGAAGTGATGGCCAGAAAAACCCTTGCCTGGTTGTCTTATGGATGAGAGCTCGCCCGCCCGCATGGTTTCCACAAATCCCGTCATGGATCTCAGCTAAAACGAGCCGACCTTCCTTTGGTGTAATACACTTGAGGATGGGAAGGCTGAAGGCTCGCTTGTAAAGCCGGTCGTCCAATAGGGTATATGTGGTCGCACGGAGCTGGAGTTGGCGAGCTTTAACACGGTCGTCAGGGACCGTTCCGTCCTTTAGGTATTTGATGAACGGAGTCATCCAGTTCTCCTCAGCGATGGCGACCGTGGTAACCAGGCTTCTGTCTATCGCCGGCCTTGCTGACTTTGTGATTTGGATATTGGAGAAGTCGGCTGCCCCATCCGATGATGCTAGCTTGGAAAGAGCATCGGCCTGGGAGTTGTGCTCTCTCGGGACTTGTTCGATTAGTACTTCTTCAAATTTTGTGCACATTTCGGCGACCAGCTCTTGGTATTTGACCATTTGTTCGCCGCGTGTCTCATATTCCCCTTTAACTTGGTTCACGACCAAAAGGGAGTCCATGAAGATATGGAGGCGACGAACATCTAGGGCGAGGGCTAGATCGAGCCCGCCTACCAAGGCTTCGTATTCGGCTTCATTGTTGGTCGCACGAAAATCAAAACGCACAGCATTTGTGAAACTTTGTCCGTCGGGGCTGATGAGGACAATCCCTGCCCCTGCTCGCGAATTGGTCGCCGAGCCATCCACATATAACTTCCAGGCAGGTCGGCCTACCTGGGTTGGACTGTGAGGGAAAGTTAATTCCACCACGAAGTCCGCCAGATCTTGGCCCTTGATCGCCGTGCGAGGAGCGTATGTGATACCGTATTGGGCGATCTCCAGCGACCACTTGAGGAGTCGCCTGTTAGTGTCCGGCCGGTGTAGGACTTGGCTTAGAGGTAGAGTTGTTAGGACTTCCACTTGGTGATCGAATAAGTAAGACCTCAGCTTACGAACACTCATGACAAGGGCATAGGCGATCTTCTCCAATGGTGTATAGCGTGTCTCAGCGTCGTGGAGCGCCTGACTAACGTAATAGATGGGCAAGTGGGCTTGTCCCTCCGCTCGCACCAGAACGGCACTTAGTGCGACCTCCGAGGCTGCCAGGTAAAGGAATAGTTTCTCACCGGGGATCGGCTTTGCCAGGATCTGGGGGTTAGATAGATATTCTTTTATTTTGGCGAACGCTATCTGGCTTTCCTTCGTCCATGCGAACTTCTTGTTCTTGATGGTTGCGAAGAAAGGCTTGCTTTTATCGCCGAGCCGTGATATGAAATGGTTGAGGGCGGCTAGACAACCTGTGAGGCGTTGCACCTGCTTGATGTTTCGCGGTTCCTGCATGTCAAGGATCGCCTGTATCTTGGTGGGGTTCGCCTCGATCCCCCTTTGGCTCACGATGTGCCCCAAGAATTTCCCAGAGCCCACCCCGAAGTTGCACTTCTTGGGGTTCAGCTTCATGTTAAACTTCTCAAGGATGGCGAACGTCTCGGCGAGATCGTTGAGGTGATCTTCCTTCTTGAGGCTTTTGACTACGATATCGTCAATGTAGACCTCCATGGTCTTGCCGATCTGATTAGCGAACATTCTGTTGACTAGTCGCTGGTAGGTCGCCCCTGCGTTTTTCAAGCCGAACGACATTCGGACCCAAAAGTATATGTCTTTTTCCGTGTGGAAAGATGTGTGTTTTATGTCTTCCTCCGCCATTGGGATTTGATGATACCCGGCGAAGGCATCCATAAATGACATCATTTCGCAACCTGCCGTACTATCGACCAAGTGGTCAATATGAGGTGTCGGGAAGTGATCTTTTGGACATGCCGCGTTGAGGTCGGTGAAGTCAATGCATAACCTCCAGGATCCAGTTGGCTTTTTTACGAGCACCGCATTGGCGACCCACTGTGGTTCGTCTGTGGCTACTCCGATCAATTTGTTGTTGAGTAACTTCTGGACTTCTATGTCGAGCGCCGCGTATTTCTCGGGGCCGAACTTCCTACGCTTCTGGTGAACAGGCTTCATTGCTCGGTCGATCTTTAGATAATGGCAAGCGTGTTCGGGACTTATGCCAACCATATCTTGATGCGACTAGGCAAAGACTCCGATGTTCCTACGTAGCAAGTTGATCAGATCTCCCTTTAATTCGTGGTCGATGCTTGCGCCGATCTGTACTTCCCGTTCTGGATGAACTGGATCCATCGTAATGCTTTCCAACTCTTCGAAACGGACGGTCGCCTCTCGTTTGGTGCGATCTCCGGACTCGGTCCTTGGATCGATGTCGAGACTTGGCTCGAAACCGATCCTTGGCTCGATGTCGTCTGTCAATTGATGAGAGATGGCGTCCCCTGAGTCGGGTTGGTACGATGTGTTTGGCTCGTCGATCTCCATGGGTTGATCGTCGATCGCTTCAATGTTACATATAGTATGGGAAGTATTGAAAGAAGTAACAACATAGGAGTAATTCAAACATCTTTTTGCCATTAGCTGATCTCCTTTTACAGTACCGACCGTCCCATCGGCAGTGGGGAATTTGATACAGTAAAAGAAAGATGAGGCGATCGCCTCAAAGGTTTCTAAAAAGGGGCGACCTAGGAACCCATTATAGATGCTGGGCCTATCTATGATTACAAAACTTAGGTTCCTAGTAATCCTAACCTTGGGATCATAAAAGCATACTAGCTCGACGGAGAGCTTGATCCTCCCGTAGGCTTGGACTGTGTTGTCGCCGAACCCTTGGAGCACGGTGTCGAACGGCTTGATGAATTTGACTAAGTTGCCGAGTTGGTCTAGGGCGGATTTGAATATGATGTTGCAGAAACTCCCATTGTCGACCAGCACGCGATCGACCGTCTTCCCAAGGATACAGGCGGAGATCACCAGTACATCCTCTTTGGGGCATTGCACTCCCTCCCTGTCTTTGTTGGAGAAGGTGATGAGTGCATCTTTAGAGATGGTCGGCTCCGGAGGTACCACGGTATGGACCCCGGCGAACGCCCTCAGCTCGGCCTTTCGTTTCCTGTTTGACATGGTGGAAACCGGGCAAAGCCCCCCGAGGTTTCCATTTCCTGCCTGAAGCATGTTGATCCGACCGCCAGGGTTGATCGGAGGGATCGACTCATCAGAGTACTCTGGCTCATGCTCGATTCTGGCGACCGGATTGGTAGGAGTTCTTTCGTTTGGTCGACGCTCGCGCCCTCCGGTCCTTTCCGTCCTAGGCTCTGGCTTGGTGACCAAGTTGTCCAGTTTGCCCTCCTCAAACAGTCGCCAGAGCTGTCTGAGGAGGTCGCGGCATTGGCTGGTGTTGTGGCCGGGACTCTTATGATAGGCACATAATTTGCTACGGTCTAGATGACCGTGGTCCCTTATCGGCCTTGGTTTGGAGAGCCACTCGCAACCTTTGATTGCGTTGAAGATGTGGGCCGGAGATAAGTTGAGGTTGTGGAGGAGGTGGACCTCCACATCCTCGAAGGCTTTGAACTCACCAGGCGGTTTTGCGACCGCCTTTCTGGGCTTGGCGACCGCCTTCTTTTGGACATGGGAAGGTGTCTTCCCTTCTCCGGATGGTTCCTCGCCTAAACGGAGGGAGAGCATCCTCTGCCTGGCCATAAAATCGGCGGCTCTGATGCGGAAGACCGTATAAATCGGGGGAAAATCCTTTGTGAGGTGCCTGAACATGGGCGAGCGTCCGTGGAATCCGTTCAGGACTGCGTGGAGAGCGAGATCGTCGCTGATGGGCTCACCGGTGAGGACTATCTCGTCTACCCGGTCGATGTAATCCTCATCTGATTCGTCCTTCCCCTGCCTGATTTTCATCATGCGGTGGGGACCTTCCGGGCGAGCGACTTTGGCGGCGAAGTACGACGTGAAGTCGTTCGCCAGCTTCTCAAAGCAATTAATTGAGCGAGATGGTAGTGAGATGTACCACCTGTGGGCGAGATCGCCTAGGGTTAATAGGAACATCCGACACTTGGTCGCATCTGACGCTCCGCATCCGGTCATGTAGATCCGGAACTTGCTCAAATGGGTTTCCGGATCTGATCTCCCCTCATATAGAGGTGTTTGTGGGGGATTGATCGTTGGTTGGACCGGGGCGAGCTCGATCTGAGTCGTGAGTTGTTCGCTTGACCCAACGATCGATCTCCTGGCGCTTGCCCCATTTTCCAGGAGCGTCTTCATCTCGTCGAGCTGGCGTTGCATGGCGGCCATCGCCGTCGCTTTGGCCGCCTCATGGCCCGGCTCTCGAGCGCGAACCAAGGCGATCGTGTGCGATCCCAGCCCCGTGGTGAATGATGAGCTCCTGCCCGGTGGGTTCCTTCCTCGGGCGGCGAGGCTCGTTGACCGGCCTGTCTCCTGGGAGTCGGATATGCCGAACTCCTGGTAAAGGATTCAGATACCGATGTCTCCCGGCTGGGGCCTGAGTGCCCGGGTCGCCATGAGGGATCGCTCCCCAGGCGGATGAAGACGGAATCATCCCGCCTTACGAGAGCCTTCTCCTGTGGCTCGGGGCTTTCTGTCGATTTCTCGACATAGATCCCCTTGAGCTTCCGTTTGCTTGCCCGGCGGATGGTTGACGGAGTGATGGTGTGCGAGTCATTGGCCTTCTGTCGCTCCCTGAGGATGGCTATAGCCTCCTCAATTTGTTCCGTGGTCTGGAACTGATCGAGTGAGAGGCTAGAACCGTCCCTCGGGGGCGGGAGTGGGAGCCTAGCATCGCCACGGTCGCCTTCCGCCGTGGGCTGGGATTCGGTCCGGGCCGGAACGAGATTTCCGGCGGATCTCAGGGTGGCTCTCTTGGAGGTCGTTGCGGATATCATTTTTCTGAAGGCTTTTCTATTGAAGAATAGTGAGTGTTTCTTCAAGTATATGTCCGGAGAACAGTGAGTGTTCTTCGCGACGGTAGGAATAAAAATGAAGGTTTAGATGTGCCCTCCTTCTAGCGCCAATTGTTGTTACCCAAAATATTATCCGGATATAGTATTGCTGGAATGATCGAGTAACAAACAAATGCGAGAACACTTCCGTGAGAAAATAGATAACACAAGATTTGCCGGGGTTGTTAATCCCGGGCTTGAATGCTCTCGCGAGATGTTACTAATAAATATACTGTCGAGTACAAATATTAATGTTAGAATCTATTACAAGGAGTGTAAAGACTTCTAGTTATCTAGGCTTTAGAGCGCGTAGATTGCCGGAAGAACCAGATAGATTAATCTATGAGTTCTTGCTTGGGATATATGATGAATATGTATGAATATCACTATGAATGTCTAAGTGGTTGCCAAAAGAGTCTTTGATTCTCCCTTTTGTGTGTATTTTGCACTGAATTCGTAGTAAAATTCGTGTCCCCTTTGGCCATTGCAGTGAGTTCTCTATTTATAGGGGACAAGGTAGTTGGGATTCCTCAGGCGATCGCGGGCGACCGCCGATTTCTATATTAAAATAAGATGGCCGATCGTCCCGTCATGTGGGCCTGTTCCCTTGAGGTCCGAGGTCGCTGCTGGTGGCCAGCTGGGCGAACCAATGGGAAGCCAGCACGCGTCTTGAGTCACTGTCCGGGAAGGACCCACTTTGTACCTTTCGGCGGCCTTGTCGGTAGGTGTGGTAGGTGACAGGCTGGGGTCAATGGTCCTATCTGTCGGTATCCTTTGAAGATCCGCACATGGGCCACCGTCCAAGATTCGGTCTTCGACGACTTTGACGGATGCTGGATCCATACGTGGCACGAGATGATCGCCTCTGGTCCGCTCATTAAAGACGATCGTCAGATATCAAAAGACGATCGCTGGGTACCAAAAGACGGTCGCCGTATTGTGCCGAACTCTAGGCGTTTGTCCAGAGTATGTCTTCCATGGTTGGCTTCTCTGATCGTGATGTCGATCGCCTATCGAGGCGTATTAATCGCCGCACAACAATTATCTTTTAAATAATAGTCTTACAAATGGAGAGGTCCTATCATGAAAATTCACTATTTAATTTCTGTTATTATTTGAATTTAAAACTAGTGAACCTATAATTAGGACATCCGAAATGGAGTAAGTGTTGGGATTCGGTACCTAAATCTAAGGCCCAGTGGAAGTGGTAAAACGAAAATTAATTCGATCCAAATTCCTACGAGGATCGATCGAGCTACGTATATACGGATATATAAACGAAAAACAAGAGTTGTAAGAAACTTACCCTTGAAGTTCGTTGATTAAATGGTATCCTTCTCTTGAGCTATTCCCTAAGCTTTACTTGAATACTCTACGATCCGAAGCACTCCAATACATTTAACAATGTAGCAGTACCCACTAGTTTATTTTTGAAATAAATTTTGCAGGAACCATCACCAATGAAAAATGAAAAGCTCTTTCGGTCCATGACCGGAATGGATACAATGTTTTTGTGCCCCTTGGGCAAAACAAGTACATCTTCTAAAGTCAAAACAAAGCCGGATTCTAAACCCAAAAGAAGTGATCATATGTCGGTTGCCTCGACACTATGCCCACTTCCGACTGTGATCATAATTTTTCCAGCTCCAAGCTTCCTACTTTGTTCCAGATCCTGATTCACGGTACAAATATGAGAACTAGCACCAGAATCCAGTATCCAGGAAGTAGAAAATACAGTAGCAGAACAATTTGTTTCCAAAACTAAAAGTTCTGTACCTAAAGCGCCATGAAGAATCGGACAGTCTCTTGCCCAGTGGCACAGCTCACCGCACTTGATACAAGCATCCTTCTTCTTGCTCTTCGGAACCATCAGGGCCTTGACCTTTCCCTTAAAGTCCTTGACATGTGGTCCAGTCTGCTTCTTGGTCTTTTTCTTCTTGTTCTTAGACCTCCGAGGTCTAGAAGAAATCACAAGAGCAGACTCCTTCATCCGCGGAGTCTTCATCTGAGACTAAGCGGTCACAAGTTTGTTCATTAGCCCAGCTAAATTACATGCAATCTCATTGCAGTTGAAGTTCATAACAAACTGTGAGAAGGAATCAGGGAGAGACTGTAGGATAAGGTCGGTTTGGAGAGAAGTATGCATTTTAAAATCAAGAGCCTCCAATCTCTCGATCATGGATATCATTTTGAGGACGTGTTCCCCAACCTTCTCACCTTCCTTCATCCTTGCACCGAACAGTTGCTTGGATATCTCATATCTAGCAGTTCTGCTGTGCTCACCATAAAGCTCGGTTAAGTGAGATAGAGTCTGCCTAGCAAAAGTCATTTTCTCATGAGCTCTCTGAAGCTCATTAGACATAAAAGCCATCATGTATGCACCGACTTTTACGTCATCCTTAACCCACTTTTCGTGGTTTTCGATCTCTTCCTGATTCGCTCTTGTCCGCACTGGAGGTGCCGGAATGTCCATCTCCAAGACGCATCCCAGTGCCTCTATACTGAGGACAATCATCAGATTGCGGAGCCAATCCACAAAGTTAGGTCCCATTAAGGTGTTCTTTTCGAGTAGAATTGCGAGTGGATTCATTGTCATATTGAGAGTTATGTCTGCATTAAGTACGACAGATTAATTAGTGACTCGTTCAATTATGTTCTGAGTATAGAATTAAGGTCTTTTCTATTCTTGTTACCCAGCTCCCACTATTTTTATCGGAACAACACACTCCCATGTGAAATCCGAAAGTATCGTCGCTCTACTTCATAGTGGTGATCGAGTTCTTTATAAATCTTAATACAGGGCCACCGAACAGGTTTCTAGTCTATTAATTTTCAAAAAGTGGTGTCCAACACCAACCCATCTCATGGATGATTCGATCTTCTTTTTCCCCTTGTTCACTCCCTTCAACCTATACAGTTTCTATGGTTCGTGAACAAGTAAAGTTTATACCATCGACGCAAATCAGTTTCACAATTGAATCTTATCCGGCAACCTATCAGGTTTCTACGGATAAAATTTGCTCCAAACGAAGGCATCCAATGCGCTCCCGGTAATTTATCCATCCTCCCCGAACGACTACCCCGATAACTCGGAAGCATAGCACATCCGGTTTGGATTTCAATTTCCCGAAAGCTCGATGGAGGGAAGGAAAACCTTGAAACCTTATAAACTTAATAATTTGTTGAGGGAGAATTTTCGCGATTAACGTTACACTTTGCACATTAATCATTTTAGCGCGTTTGTTGCATTCATACAATATGAAACAATCATTCACAACCTAGTTGCTACCAACATGTGGTTCATGGACCGTTCCTAGAAAACAAAAACTCCGTAATCTAATTACAAGTCTTCGTCTTGAAGAAACGGATCTTCCTCCGGTCTTCGTCATTACATATAAATTTTACATTGAAAATTGCATCCTAGATACAAATATTTCTAGTAAAATAAATAGGCTCAAAACGGCCTTTACAACCCAATCGAATAAAACGAACGATTCAAAAACTAAGTCCATGAACCACATCCCCATTCAAAAGCATTCATCCAATAAATACTATATAAACGGAAAGTGTATAGATACATTGATCTAATCAACAATACGAACCGATCCAATCGATTCACACAATCGGTAATATGAAAAAACGTTCAAAATAATTCGGTCGATCACAAGTATTCCAATAAATAAATTTCCCTTATAAAATGAAATACCATAAATCATTTTAATCATATTAAATCCAATTTAAAATGTGGGAAATCATTTTTAGGAATACACGAAGAAAACAAGCCCGAAACGGGTCCGAAAAGGGGCTGGACCGCGCCCGAAACGAGCCAGGCAGCAAGCAGGGCTGCCCAGCAGCCCTGGGCCGCGGCCCCCAGTCCAGAAACTTTCGGTGGGCTGACTAGCAGCCCTGGGCCGCGGCCCCCTTCTTCCGGACCTCTCCCGGACCGTCCAACGGCAATTCGAGGCTAGTTTTTCGACCGGATATCCAATATCTATATTTTCCAACATTCATATCATCAATATAAATCATATTTACAAGAAATAGAAGATTTATATTTAGACATAAACTTATGAAAAATACAACTATAACGAACGAAAAACATATACCACGATTATGACTAAAATGATTCCAAATCATTCACCATCTAATCAAGCATTCCAAATGCTAATATCATATATACGACCGCAAGACCTACGCTCCGATACCACTGTTGGGATTCGGTGCCTAAATCGAAGGCCCAGCGGAAGCGGTAAAACGAAAATTAATTCGATCCAAATCCCTACGAGGATCGATCGAGCTACGTATATACGAATATATAAACGAAAAACAAGAGTTGTAAGAAACTTACCCTTGAAGTTCGTTGATTAAATGGTATCCTTCTCTTGAGCTATTCCCCAAGCTTTACTTGAATACTCTAAGATCCGAAGCACTCCAATCCATTAAACGATCTAACGCCGAAAGCACTGCGTCTCTACTTGCCACGCGCTGGAGAAACGAACGGAATGACAATACCCGAATAACCTCTAAGGTTATGGCTAGAATCAAGTGATGAAGCTTGTTATTATTGCACTCAAAGTGTATAATATATATCTCTCAATGTATCTTGAATTTTCTCCAAGAAAACTCAAGAACAAGGTGAAGAACAAGAGGAAGACTTAAGAAAAAAATTTCTCTCTCACTCTCTCTCAACTCACGTATGGAATATGTAGTCCAAGGAGTGAGTGGAGTCTTCTTATTATTCTTCATCATATCCTCCCCAAATCAAGACTAAATAATTAATATGAATCTATGATGCACGGATTCTTCAAAATTAGGCAGTATGCAGTATCGGATACTGCATGGGTGCGGGTGCGATTCGCGTGGGATTCGCACGGGATTCGCCACGTGGCGAGTCCGTGCAAAAAAAAAAAAAAAAAAAAACGGACTCGCGTATCCTGGCACAGGATACGCGAGTCCATTTTTTTTTTTTTAGATTTTTTTGTAATTTTTAAAAAGTAAATCAAATAAACTAAAATACAAAAAGTAAATCATTTAATAAGTAATTACTACCTTTAGCAGTATTCACGGACATCATTAGAAAGCTCCGCTGCTCAAAGCCATTTTAAATTGTTTTTTGTATGACTTGTTTTATGTATTTGAATTGGTTTTATGGTGATATTTGAATTGTTGTTTTTTATATTTAACAAGTGTTATATATAATAAAATATAAAATAAACAGACGTATCCTTGCCGTATCGCACCCTAACATTTTCAAAAAACCGTATCCCCGCACCCGTATCTGCCCGCACCCGCACCCGCTCCCCCGCACCTGTGCAACATAGATATGAATTAACTAAAAGATCTTGTCCCCTTGATACTTCAAGTCATCCACCAATTTAGGTGGAGACTATGACCAAAGTAAAGGGGAGGGAAAATGGGCGGCCATCTAGAAGGAGCTGGGACGAGTTCGTTTCGTTTCGGACTCCCGTGAGTCCAAACAGATAAACTCTGATTCCGTTCCGATGTATTTATATCAATTAATTAATCCAATTAATTAATGATATCAAATACGAAATAGCATAATTAATTTCTCCAAGAAATAATTATATTCATGAATTAAATTAATCACCCGGGAATTTATTTAATTCATTAGGCCGTAATTAATTTGTCCAATATATCAATTTAGACATCCAATGCCCCAAAATCAATTAGACATCCAATGTCCAATAAATTAGATATCCAATATCTAATATTAATAATGAGAGAATAAGCTCGATTCATTCCGTCGTCAATCCTATTGCGCGGCTCGGTAGGTTCGTCTCAGTCAGCAATGGGAGGAACCAAAGAGTAGTAGCACCACCTAGCCGGCTGGCGGCTACTGCATACCCCAGCGAGAACGAATGATAGGGATCATTCAAGAACCATTCTGTCGTGAATACCAGTATACGTATAAACCCTTCTTTCAAATGTGCCGATCAAGTTATAGGGTCACGGTCAGTCAAACCCTATCTGTACTTGACGCTATGCATGCGTTAATGCAAATCGAGATCATTGAGCTCTCGTGTATCCAATACAACTAGCTCCAATGCTTTGGCCAAAGACTTATGATCTCATCTGCCAATAACCACATAGGACATATAACCCGCTCACTAACGGGAGAAAGAATTCTATCTTGGTATTCAGTAGGACCTGCTACTTGCCCGTTAAGATGCACGTCGAGGTTGACCCCCACCTCCCGGTTTATAAGGTCGAACTACTCTAATGAAAATCTTAACGCACAAGCACATCCCTACTAAATCCTCAAGTCGAAGGTTCACGAATACCTATCACAACCTTTTGATTCCGTCATTGACTGTCCCGGAGTGAAATCCGTGTGAATTGAGGGTGAGTCGGTTTGAGTATACTAATCCAATTAGAATACCTATAACGTGTGCTCCCACTAACCATTAATGTTCGACAGGCACTCTCCATGTCAAAGAACACGTCATACAAGTCTTCACATAAACTTAACGCCCAGTCAAGTTTCATCGACTTACGAATGATTAAGTATTTGAGCTACAAACCTTTCCAGTGCCGACCCCCTTATGCAATAAGGAGTGGAACGTTTTGCTCTCAAATACACGGACTAGTTTCTATATGTATATTTACGAGTTAGGAATGCCAGTAACTACCAGTAAAAAAGAAACATCCATTGCCTTATATTAATGATTTACATAATTACAAGTACAATGCCCTCACTCAACATCCTCTGAGTGGCATTCGAGGGCATACTCCTAACAGTAAGACCCTCATGTCAATGCGTATGCTAATTCTTTCACAATTTAAATCAACTATGGTGGTCAATTTGATTTTGTTTTAAAAAATAAATCAATTTAATCACTTAGTTATTTAGCCTTAAGGTTTTTAATTTTCTCATCCTAGCATGCAAAAAAATATATCACGCCTACCTCCATACATGCCATGCATCCAAAAGAGTAAAAACCAAAATAACTCAAGGATAATAAAATTATCCGATGATCATGGTCTTCTTCCCCTAATTGAATCCGAGAAAATCATTGGCTCGATATCTTCCACTAGATCAAGCATCTCGTCACTCCTCCCAGGCCGGGCCATGGATTTTCAAAACTAAAATTTTTAGTTTTATGCAAAATTAATTACATAAAGAAAATTCAATTTTAAAATGCTGGCTCTCCGACAGACGCAACGAACAGCAGTGAAACATATCGGACCATGCACTGGAAGAACCGACCCAAAGGAGTGAACCGTCCGCGACCAGCCCGCTTGTGGTACACAACAGGTCGAGACCGTGCAGCAGGCAGTGTTGTGCTGCTCGGAAGCTTGGCCAGTGCTGGCCGTGGCATATGCTGCAGGTTTGCCCCGGTAGTCTGGTTCCGCCGTGATTTCTTCGTGATTCGAGTTTACAAATTCGCTTAAAATTTCATTAGTAATAAAATACATCGAATTACAGCAAATTACATGAAAAATAAAATCCTAGATCTACAAGTGAATTTTCTCATGGGAAAAATCATTACATGCCTCAAAATCGGGCCAAATAAACAACTGCATAAATAATAACAAAAAATCATTCACATAACAATGATAGTTGGATCATGTTTCCGTGCAAGAAAATTTCTAGCAAAATATTCCAATACAGTAATATATGAATATTTAAATTTATAGTATTTGATCACCAAAATTAATAAAATAGCAAAAGCCTAAAATCTGTCTCTGGTACCAATCGTTGGAAATAAAAAGCAGCGGAAGTGAAGTTTGAAATAATTTACAAATACGTTTTATGCATCCACGAGCACATGATCTATTTAGGCATGCTAATTAATTAACTACTGAGATTAATAAGTAATAATACTATTATTATTTATTTAATAATATTATTGGTGAAAACAAATATCCTAATCTAGATCCTGAGATCATAAGATATTTAGTTTTGAAGCAAAGTGGTTGTTCTTGATATCTTCTTCAAAATTTAGAGTATATCCTCGCCTTATTCTGGACGATTTGTGGGCAACGAACTACCGGATCTTGCTTGACCTGAAGATGAATCGGTCGAAATTATATTTGAGAGTCACTCGATTTTTGTTTTTATTTTCTAGTAATTTTTTTTCATTCTTAGAAAAATAATGTGTTATCTAAACTGTAGAATCAAATACACAAGTATAGATATACAATTAAAGACAAGAAGATAAATAAAAAATCCCAAGTATGAAAGTTGTATCACGACCGAATCCACCCGTAATGTCTTACTTATAGGCTTTGAGTTACTCTAGGGATCTTAAGGAGGATTAGGGTTAGGACTCCAAGTATTACCCAACCTCCATATTAATCACTTCCTAATATGGTTGATGTTGGGAAAAATCCTCGTGACGTTTTGATAATTGCCTCATACAACAAGCATCTTCAAAGTTAGAATATCATCCAAGTATGGAAGATGTTAGGAAAACTTCATACAACCTGTCCATACAGCCTGATTATACAACACAAGATCTTTCAGCAAGCCAAGAGTTTAATCCTACAGTATAGTCGTCAAGATACAGCAAAGACGAAGATGTTGAATACAACAAACAATGTTGTAGGTGTTTTACTTAGGAAAAGTAAAACACAAATCCAATAAGACTAAAGATACGTTAAACCTTTGAGAAAGCAAACATTCTTTATTCACAAAGTATTCACGGTTAAAGTAGCATTTAATGCTGATAGGACAATATTTAATGCGGCCGAAGAGATTACATTCTGAAAAGCATTTAATGCTAGTAAAAAAGAATATCTGAAGCATTAAATGCGAATCGCCTTTAATGCGGAACATTCTGAAATCGCCAATCAGAGCAGTCTCAATCTCACCAACCGGCCAATGGCTATATTTATAACGAATCTATTTCCAAGGTTATAAATACCCCAAGCAAGAGGACATTGAAGAATTTTGACACTCTGAGCACTATATTTCTTCAAGCATACAACTTCATCAAAAGAGAAGAAATATACAAGTCTTCAACGCGAACAATGCACTTACAGTTGTAATATCCGGATTTATTACGGTGTATTTCATCTGTATTCAAACCCTGTATTATTCGGATTTGTGGTTTTGATTATTGGAGTATGATATTTCTTGCATTGATATCATTGTACATAAGTATAGAAGCATGCAAAATTTCTCATGCAAACTCGTGATAGCGCACGCTAAGAATGTATCTTAACGCGCGCTATCGGGCTACTATTAGCGCACGCTATGCAGGTAGGAGTTGCGTGCGCTAAGAACTCAATTATTGAGCGGGACGGCTAGCACATGCGCCAAATGACATGGGTCGGATAAGATTCCCGCAGCGAACACAGACGATCAAGTCAACTCATATTAGCGCACGCTAAGGAAAGCTTAGTAGCGTGCGCTAACTTGTTAAAATGCAGAATATTATAAATGGGACAACAACCCGTTTTGACTTACATTTTACTCGTTCCTTCTGCATTCTTGAGAGGCCAGAGAGCTGAGATAACCCTCCTACATACTTAGAACACATATTGTTGGTGTTTATATATTGGTTATCACTTGGGAGTAATCATTGAAGTGGAATAGCACCTTGGAGTGGCATACAACCAACCGGAGTTGGATTCTACCTTACGGTTCAGTGATTTTCATCATATTAAGGTATGTTCAATCTATCTCCAGACTTAGAGTTGGATTCTAACGATTTGGATGATCATGTTAACAAGATATGGATTTTCATAGATGAATTATCCAAGTATATCATGTTTGGAATATTGAGATGATTAAGCCTTAAGTACCTTGATTATGATCATCAAGATTCGAATCTTATTACATTGGACAAGTAAAGGAAGCTTCTATCATTGGTAATCCGAATCTAATAGATGACTTCATAGCAATCTTGGACTTGACTTTAACATCATTATTGTTAGATAAATCTAAAGGATTGATCATGGAAAGATTTATCTAGTATAGATGGAACGTTTAAAAACTTTAGCATGATAATATTGATTGATATAAAGGTGTTGATATCAACCGTTAAGCCTTTCGAATTGTCGTATGAAGATTTGTAGTCGGAATGGAATATGGTTTTATATTGGTATGCATATCCTTGAATCCGAAGTTGTCTTTATCCGTAAAATCATTCATAAGGGTATGAACATGATAGTCATGGAGGTAACATGAATTATCACGGAAGATTTCATTGTTTTGATCATGATGAGAACAGTTTCGCTTTCGTGATGGCGCCATGCATAGATAGCGCATGCTATGCTATGAAGATTAACGTGCGCTATCGAGCACGAGTTAGCGTACGCTACATTTGGTATGTAACGTATGCTAAGCCATCAGACGAGTCAGTCGACTGATCAGTGAAGTACTGACCATACATAGTTAGCGTACGCTAGGCTTTGTTGTTTACGTGCGCTATCGAGCAGACTTAACGCACGCTACACAGAGTACTTAGCGTGCGCTAAGCAGTTTAGGCAGATTGCATTTTATGAACTTTTGGCCGTAAATCGAATTGTTAAACATTCGTACGACGTGAGATAAATCCTATATCATTTCTTTTGTTAAGGTTTGATCTCGTCACGTGATTGATTGAGGAGGACGACCTTTGAGTGTTCATTTTCGTGGAAGTGTTGTTCTTGTCTTCAAATCGAGGCAAGTACTTTAATTGTTTTATGTATTGATGTTATACATATTATCGTGCATGTATGTCGTTGTTGTATGTCCACCTCGTGTTGGTCCGACGGGAACATTGGGGGATCTATGCTAGCGTGCGCTGGATCATCGGGCGGGTTTTTCCACCACGGGTTGGTCTGACGGGATAATCGTGGGTTCTAGGCAGTGAACACTGGATCGACGGAATTACCATGTGTATGTTATGATATCATGTTGTGATTATCAGTTGTGTATGTCTTTTATGAGTTTCTCGTAGGAGAAGACTCGTTGGTATTTTGTCGTTTACGTTATTATTCTTCGTGAGATATGTATAATATGTTGTGGTACTTGTACTAGCATCGTTGTGCTAACCCCTTCGGGGGTGAACATTTTGTTTATGTTCAGGATCCAGGAGAGCAGGAAAACAACCACTGGAGCTGCATGACGACGAGGGTGCAGAGTGATGTTTCGGCCGGGTTTATTTATCTGTGTTTATTCGTCATTTCAATAAGTACTAGAGTACGAAGTCATTTGTGATGGATTTGAATTTGGTGATGTATTATTGAGTTCCTGTTGAACAATTGTACTTTCAATATTTGGTAAGAACTGTTGTATCTTAATTCCGTTATTTCCATTTGTTAGTACCTTTTAATGTCTGTTCAATTCTTCAGCCTTGTAAATCCTTATGTAAAGGATTTACGGCGCTGTAATATTCCTAAATATATCGGGGGTGTTACAGAATATGGTATCGGAGCTAAGATTATGGATATCTTGGCCGTTGGGTTAAAATAGGGGTCATTTATGTCTTTTGAGGTAACCGGTCGTGAATGACATCACTGCACTGGCTACGTCTTCATGCGAACGGTGGTTGTAAGTTCCTAAAACTCTATCTCGTTCTTTACATGTTGTGTCTCTTTATACTCGAATATTAGAACAATGTTGTTTCCTGTATGTTGAGTATTTATGCTTACAGTATGTTGAGAGGCGGACGTGGACGTGGTCGCGGTCGTGGACGCGGACAAAGAAATGCTGAAAGGGAAGCGTCGCCTTCTAATCAGGCCAGTCATAGCTCAGGCGAGCCGCAACGATCTATTAATAACGAAACAGATCCTGCTGTACCAGAGATCCTTCGTCAAGTGGTGAACCAGATGACTCAGTTCGCCCAAGTCGTGGACCGAATGCAAGTGGCGGTGGGACTACAGCAGGGAGAGAGACAGCAAGGGATCCCAGACATGGGAAATCGAGGTGACCGGTGGCTGCAAGAGGTGGCGAAGATGCAACCACCCAAATTCGACGGTATTTCTGAGACTCCCACCTGGGACCATTGGTTGAAGGAACTGGAGAAAATATTTGCCGGAATTAACTGCCCAGATGACCGGAGAGCCTCTATCGCGCAATATTTTCTGATAGGGGAAGCATCCGAATGGTGGGAAGCCATCCGGCCTGTAGACCATGATGCTGATTGGACAGAGTTTAGATTGATGATGGAAGCTCAGTATTGCCCTCGTCCTGTGAGGGAAGCCAAAGTTCGGGAGTTTTTCTCCGCTCAGCCTTCTGATGTGCCGGTATCCCAGGCGATTAAGACGTTTAACCAACAGCTGGCATTTGTTCGACATCTGGTCAGAACATATGCAGAAATGATGATCCATTTCGATATGAGGATGAAACCAGAAATCCAGAGGTATATGTCCGGATTTGAATGTACCACACTCCGTCAATACCAGGATAAGGCGTTGGCATATGAGATCAAGGAAGCAGCCATGGAGAAAATTTCGGAATCCAAGAAACAGAAAGTCTCTGGTACTTTTACAGAGCACAAGAATAGCGGGCCCCGTAAGGCCCAGTCATCCTTTCACTCTTTCAAGAAACCTCCACACCCAGTTAGGAGCGGAAAGAACTTCGGAGTGACATCAACTATTACTGATGTTACCACGAAATGCTTTAACTGCGCCCAGACGGGGCACTATCGACGGAATTGCCCCCTTCCTGCCGTGACTTGTTTTGATTGTGGACGAGAGGGACATCGGGCAGTGTTTTGTGAAGAGGCTGCAAAGTCTTTTAGAGCCCGTACACCACAGCCAGTCCAGAAGGAAGCCAGTATCCAACAGACGTAGCAAAGTGTTCAGATGCCTCAGAATTTTGGCCGCGGACGAGGCAGAGGACAATGGGACCGAAAGGGGACATCGAGTGCCAGATCTGCTCCCCACGTCTGTACGAGATGAGGAGGACAGACGATCAGGATGCTGCTGTCGCATCAGGTACTGTCCAGATCCTTTCCCAGCCAGTTAGCGTTTTATTCGATATAGGAGCTACACATTCTTTTATATCTTTTTCTTGTGTAAATCGTTTGAATATTTCTGGTTTTCATACTTGTGAACCTTATGTTCTTGGTTTACCGAGTGGAGAGAGGATTGTCGGAAACTTAGAAACTAGAAATTTCCCTATATCATTTGGAGGCAGAGAGTGGCTCTCAAATCTGATCGTGATAGAAATGCAAGGAGACGACCTGATACTCGGAGACGATTGGCTTAATCGATATGGAGCAATTGTGAACTACCGAAGGAGGAATATCTCACTGATCGCTGACGATGGTTCAAATATTGTTCGAGGTGGAAACCGGGAAGCTCGTGAAAATTGATCAAAGCGATGAAAGTCACGATTGTTGAAACAGTCAGTATCGGCATCGTGTTATGCAATGAAGAAAGAAGACGAAATTGTGGAACTTTCATCCATTCCTGTTGTGAACGAATTTCCAGATGTATTTCCTGACGAGTTACCTGGACTACCTCCACGAAGGGATGTGGAATTTGCCATTGAGCTGGAACCCGGAGCTACACCAATTTCTAAAGCGCCGTATCGTATGGCACCTACTGAGATGTACGAACTGAAAATGCAGCTGGAGGAGTTACTGGACAAGGGCTATATTCAGCCAAGCGTTTCACCACGGGAGCGCCGCTTCTTTTGTCCGAAAGAAGGATGGATCGCTTGATCGTATTGACTATCGAGAGCTGAACAAGATGACGATTAAGAACAAATATCCGTTGCCACGGATTGATGATCTGTTTGACCAGCTGCAAGGGGCAACAGTATTTTCTAAAATCGATCTGAGATCAGGATATCATCAGCTGAGGATTAAGGAATCTGACGTTCCAAAATCAGCATTCAGAACTCGCTACGGACATTATGAATTTGTAGTAATGCCGTTTGGTCTCACTAACGCACCTGCTGTATTTATGCAATTGATGAACCGCGTGTTCATTGAATTTTTGGATAAATTTGTGGTCGTGTTCATTGATGACATTCTGGTGTATTCTAAGAGCCCGGAAGAACATGCGCAACATTTGCGGATTGTACTGGAACTTTTGAGAAATGAGCAATTGTACGCCAAACTTTCTAAGTGTGAACTCTGGCTAAAGGAAGTAATGTTCCTCGGCCATGTGGTGTCAGCTAAAGGAGTCCGAGTAGATCCTCAGAAGATCGAAGCAATTATGGATTGGAAGCCTCCAAAGAACGTGAAAGAAGTCCGAAGCTTCTTAGGACTTGCTGGATATTATCGTCGATTTGTGGAAGGGTTTTCTAAAATCTCCCGCCCACTTACTCGACTCCTGCAGAAAACTCAAAAGTTTGAGTGGAATGAATTGTGTCAGATTAGCTTTGATGAATTGAAGAAGAGATTGACGACGGCACCGATTCTATCACTTCCATAGGGAACTGGAGGATTTATAGTTTACAGTGATGCTTCGAACCAAGGACTTGGGTGCGTATTGATGCAGAATGATAAGGTGATCGCTTATGCGTCGCGACAGCTGAAACCTTATGAAGTGAATTACCCAACACATGATTTGGAGCTAGCAGCAGTGATTTTCGCTTTGAAGATCTGGAGGCATTATCTGTACGGGACTCACTGTCAGATCTTTACGGATCACAAGAGTCTCAAGTACATATTCAGTCAGAAAGAATTAAACATGCGGCAAAGAATATGGTTAGAACTGATTAAGGACTATGACTTGGAGATTTTATATCATCCAGGCAAAGCGAATATAGTGGCCGATGCACTTAGCCGCAAGCCTGTTTCTATTCAGATGCTGGAGACGCTGACCTCCCAACTTAGCCTTCAACGAGAGATGATTCGAGAAGGAATTGAAGTGTGGATACAAAGAGTCCAAGGACAACTGTGCGTGATGGAGATAACCTCATCATTAACCGAAGGAATCAAATCTAAACAGGCAGATGATCCTCTGATGATTCGGTTACGTGATGAAGTGATCAAAGGAAAGGCCCCCGGATTCATAATTCATGATGATGGAGTTTTGAGATTTCAGAACAGACTCTGCGTTCCCGATGTTGATGTTTTGAAACAGACGATTATGAAGGAAGCTCACAGTTCGCCCTATTCTATCCACCCGGGCACCAGTAAAATGTATAAGGACTTGAAGCAGAATTTCTGGTGGGGCAACATGAAGAAAGATGTAGCGGACTATGTTTCGAAATGCTTGACGTGTCAGCAGGTTAAGATCGAGCATCAGCGGCCTGCTGGAATGTTGAAGCCGCTCCCAATTCCTGAATGGAAGTGGGAGGACATATCGATGGATTTTATCACTAATATGCCGAGAACCAGGACAGGAATGAACATGATTTGGGTGATAGTTGATCGTTTAACCAAATCAGCTCATTTTCTAGGCATTAAGGATACGTGGGGACCAGAGAGGTTGGCACGAGTATTTATTTAGGAGATAGTTCGATTGCATGGTACGCCGAAGACCATTGTTTCTGATCGAGACGGCCGTTTTGTGTCTCACTTTTGGAAAGCAGTTCATAAGGCCTTGGGGACCGAATTGAAATTCAGTACAGCTTATCACCCGCAGACTGACGGACAATCTGAGAGAACTATACAAACGGTGGAAGACATGCTAAGGGCCTGTGCCTTAGATTGGTCAAACGATTGGGAAGTTCATCTACCGTTGATTGAATTTACCTACAACAATAGTTGGCATGCTTCCATTAAGATGGCACCGTTTGAGGCATTATACGGAAGGAGATGCCGATCGCCCCTATGCTGGGACGATTCGTCAGACTTGATTGGAACAGAACCAGAGTTGATTGTACAGACTCGAGATAAGATAGCCTTGATTCGTGAAAAGCTGTTGACCGCCGAGAGTCGCCAGAAATCCTACGCGGACGTACGCTGTCGCCCATTGGAGTTCAATACTGGAGAACATGTACTTTTGAAGGTTTCTCCTACTCGGGGAATCTTTCGTTTCGGAAGGAAAGGGAAGCTGAGTCCGAGATATATCGGACCATTTGAGATCCTCAAGAGAGTTGGGGAGTTGGCATACAGATTGGCATTGCCGCCGTCATTGTGCCATGTTCATAACTTGTTCCACGTATCCCTGTTACGGAGGTATATACTGCACTTACCATATCATTGATTTCGGCGAGATCGAAGTCGCGCAGGATGGGACGTTTGAAGAAAGACCGGTCAAGATACTCAAGAGTCGAGTTAAGCAGCTGAGGAACAAACCAATCGTTTTGGTCAAAGTTCAATGGTCAAGTCACTGAATGGAAGAAGCCACCGGGAAATGTGGATATGAAGTCTAGATATCCCGAGTTATTTTCGTCTTGAGTTTCGGGACGAAACTCCTTTTTAGTAGGAGAGTATGTAATATCCGGATTTATTAAGGTGTATTTCATCTGTATTCAAACCCTGTATTATTCGGATTTGTGGTTTTGATTATTGGAGTATGATATTTCTTGCATTGATATCATTGTACATAAGTATAGAAGCATGCAAAATTTCTCATGCAAACTCGTGATAGCGCACGCTCAGAATGTATCTTAATGCGCGCTATCGGGCTACTATTAGCGCACGCTATGCAGGTAGGAGTTGCGTGCGCTAAGAACTCAATTATTGAGCGGGACGGCTAGCACATGCGCCAGCCGGGACATGGGTCCGGATAAGATTCCCGCGGGCGAACCTGGACAGTTCTGAAGTCAACTCATATTAGCGCACGCTAAGGAAAGCTTAGTAGCGTGCGCTAACTTGTTAAAATGCAGAATATTATAAATGGGACAACAACCCGTTTTGACTTACATTTTACTCGTTCCTTCTGCATTCTTGAGAGGCCAGAGAGCTGAGATAACCCTCCTACATACTTAGAACACATATTGTTGGTGTTTATATATTGGTTATCACTTGGGAGTAATCATTGAAGTGGAATAGCACCTTGGAGTGGCATACAACCAACCGGAGTTGGATTCTACCTTACGGTTCAGTGATTTTCATCATATTAAGGTATGTTTAATCTATCTCCAGACTTAGAGTTGGATTCTAACGACTTGGATGATCATGCTAACAAGATATGGATTTTCATAGATGAATTATCCAAGTATATCATGTTTGGAATATTGAGATGATTAAGCCTTAAGTACCTTGATTATGATCATCAAGATTCGAATCTTATTACATTGGACAAGTAAAGGAAGCTTCTATCATTGGTAATCCGAATCTAATAGATGACTTCATAGCAATCTTGGACTTGACCTTAACATCATTATTGTTAGATAAATCTAAAGGATTGATCATGGAAAGATTTATATAGTATAGATGGAACGTTTAACAACTTCAGCATGATAATATTGATTGATATAAAGGTGTTGATATCAACCGTTAAGCCTTTCGAATTGTCGTATGAAGATTTGTAGTCGGAATGGAATATGGTTTTATATTGGTATGCATATCCTTGAATCCGAAGTTGTCTTTATCCGTAAAATCATTCATAAGGGTGTGAACATGATAGTCATGGAGGTAACATGAATTATCACGGAAGATTTCATTGTTTTGATCATGATGAGAACAGTTTACTGCTCAGCAGTAAACTGCCATGCATAGATAGCGCACGCTATGCTATGAAGATTAACGTGCGCTATCGAGCACGAGTTAGCGTACGCTACATTTGGTATGTAACGTACGCTAAGCCATCAGACGAGTCAGTCGACTGATCATTGAAGTACTGACCATACATAGTTAGCGTACGCTAGGCTTTGTTGTTTACGTGCGCTATCGAGCAGACTTAACGCACGCTACACAGAGTACTTAGCGTGCGCTAAGCAGTTCAGGCAGATTGCATTTTATGAACTTTTGGCCGTAAATCGAATTGTTAAACATTCGTACGACGTGAGATAAATCCTATATCATTTCTTTTGTTAAGGTTTGATCTCGTCACGTGATTGATTGAGGAGGACGACCTTCGAGTGTTCATTTTCGTGGAAGTGTTGTTCTTGTCTTCAAATCGAGGCAAGTACTTTAATTGTTATATGTATTGATGTTATACATATTATCGTGCATGTATGTCGTTGTTGTATGTCCATCTCGTGTTGGTCCGACGGGATCATCGGGGGATCTATGCTAGCGTGAACTGGATCATCGGGCGGGTTTTTCCACCACGGGTTGGTCTGACGGGATCATCGTGGGTTCTAGGCAGTGAACGCTGGATCGACGGAATTACCATGTGTATGTTATGATATCATGTTGTGATTATCAGTTGTGTATGTCGTTTATGAGTTTCTCGTAGGAGAAGACTCGTTGGTATTTTGTCGTTTACGTTATTATTCTTCGTGAGATATGTATAATATGTTGTGGTACTTGTACTAGCATCATTGTGCTAACCCCTTCGGGGGTGAACATTTTGTTTATGTTCAGGATCCAGGATAGCAGGAAAACAACCACTGGAGCTGCATGACAACGAGGGTGCAGAGTGATGTTTTGGCCGAGTTTATTTATCTGTGTTTATTCGTCATTTCAATAAGTACTCGAGTACGAAGTCATTTGTGATGGATTTGAATTTGGTGATGTATTATTGAGTTCCTGTTGAACAATTGTACTTTCAATATTTGGTAAGAACTGTTGTATCTTAATTCCGTTATTTCCATTTGTTAGTTAACCTTTTAATGTCTGTTCAATTCTTCAGCCTTGTAAATCCTTATGTAAAGGATTTACGGCGCTGTAATATTCCTGAATATATCGGGGGTGTTACAACAGTGAAAAAGCTCATCAGGCATACAACTTCTTTTCGATCTTGTCATACCAATCTTACTGTTGAGTTACTTAGCCCTTTGTGGAATAAGCTTAGCTATCTCTGACTGTGTGGGACGAATAGTGCCAAGGACGAAGCTTCAATATGTGTGAGAAGAAGCGAGTCGAAGAAGCCAAAGCCAATCTGTGTGAATGACCAAAGCTGCTATCATCTGTATCAATATGAGTGAACGAACTTCTGAGTGGACGTGTTTAGTTAAAATCATATAGTTGTGTATGCTGTGATTTTAATAAACATTTTACTCCTGTGTGGAGGACTAGTGGATGTAGAGGAGTTTACCTCGAACCACTGTAATCAGCGTGTCTTTACTTCCTGCCTTTACTATTTCTATCTGCCTGTGTGATTTTAGTATACATATTGCAAAAACCTTGTACGCACCAAACGAACAGGAGAATATTTAGTTGTTGTATTTACAACAACTTAACCTTAGACTTTCACTACGAAAACAAACTTTGAAAAAGATACAGCTTATTTAACCCCCCTTCTAAGCTGTTTATATTGTGTACTGTGTCCAACAAGTGGTATCGGAGTAGTTGATTCTACAAAGAATCAATTGATTTTTTAAGTTGAATCAGATCCACAAAATCACTAGCTTTTGAAAACTTTATTTTTATATCTTTATCATTCATCTTACTTATACCATTGATACATCTATGATCAATAAAGTCCCTATATTCTCTATTAATGAATTTGATGATTGGAGAATTAGGATGAAAGTCCATCTTGCTGCGATGCACGAAGAGATGATCTTCGTCATCCAAGAAGGACCTATCAAGATAATGAAGGTCAACACAACCGCAAGAATAGAGGGACAAAGTTATGCAGAGATGCTCGAGAAGGACCGAAAGCAATGGACAACGGATGATCGCAAGCATGCAAATCTCGACAACATAGCCAAGAATGCGCTATTTATCACTCTTGACAAAGGCACATTATCTAAGGTAAAGAGCTGTAAGACAGCCAAAGAAATCTGGGAGAAACTCAAGCTAATTTGTGAGGGAACTGAGCTCTTGAAAGAAAATAAAATTTAAAAACAAACTGAGCAATTCGAATCTTTTGAAATGAAATCTTCTGAAATGCTTGAGGAACTTGACCTCTGATTTACCGGCATTGTCGGTGAACCTGAAGCATTGGGTAAAGTGTATACCCAAAAGGAGAAAAATATAAAAATCTTTAGATCACTCTCTGCCCGATGAGAGATTAAGACCACATCTATGCGTGTGTATTGTAATTTAAATGACATATCTACTTTCGATCTCTTCTCTCACCTCAAAGCCTTTGAGTATGACATTGACAGAAGCGAGAAGTCCGAAAAGTCACCTGCCAATACTACAGCACTGGCTGCTGTATCTGATAGGAGACATAGCTCTGCCCCCAGCACATCCAAAGCCGCATGCAAGGCAACTGACAACGATGATGACATCCTGTTACAATACGAGATGGCCCTGCTCATGCATAAATTTCGGAAGTTCATCAAGAAACATGGAAGGTCCCCATACAGGCCTAAACAATTTAACAAGGTGAGTTCTGAATCACCTTCGTCCACATATTCTAACATGTTCTATAACTGCAGGAAACCGGGACACTATCCAAATAGATGTCCGCATCCCAAAGTACAGAAGTTGCCCGAAGTCGAGGAAAAAGAAAAGGACGATAAAAGGCGCATTTGGCGAAGCTCAAGGCCCTGATCGGAGAATCAGACGCCTTGCCCACATTAATTAAAACCGAGGAGTTCCTTCAGGCAATCACTGACAGTGACTCCTCCGATGATGAAATCGAAGATAAAGTATATATGTGCTTTATGGCCAAGGAAGAAGATGATGATGAAGATAGTGAGGATGAGGTAAGCTCAACCTCACCCACTCCTATTAATGCATCAGATACTTTTGAAAATATGATGAATGAGTTTAGAAACATCCATAAATCCCATGAGATGCTTAAACAAGAAAATCTACAGCTCTCTCTTTCAAATTTAGAGCTGAAGGACGAAAATAATCTGCTGAAAAATAACTATGAAAACATGTTTGTGGATTGTGAAAACAACAAGATCCTTCATGAAAAACTCATAGAAAGCAATCATCAACTTGCAACGAACTAAATGAGGTAAAAACTCATCGTAATTGCAAGATAACTGATTATGCTTTGTTAGAAGCTAAAATAAAAATTCTCGAGAAAAGAGAAGGAGAACTCGAGACCATTCTTAAATTGTTTGAGAAATCATTGAGTAGGATGGAAGACATTCTAAGCACTGGGAAGCATGCCCATGAAAAACATGGCTTAGGATATGACTCATTCTCCCACAAAGGCAAAACTAGTACGATGTTTGTCAAGAACCTGGAGAAGCCCCAAGTTCTGTAAAGGTCACAGCTGCCCCTACTCGGACAGCAAAGGCTGCCATTTTGCCTTCCAGCTTATATCATAAGTAGCGGAAAACCCAACCTTATAGACCTGTAAGATGCAATTCCAGTCACCAACAGTATGCTACTCGAGCATACCAACAGCGTCAGCAGCCGGCCCGAAGGAAGGTTGTACCTAAGTATCAAAGGTATGTACCTCAGTACTATCAACACTACAGTGCCCCTAGATACTAGGTACATGAAGCCAAATATCGGTTCCATAAGCAGGCTGCCGCGTGGTTCTATGAACAACAAATCTGGGAATCCAAATGTAATATCCGCATTTTTCTTTTCCCAGTATTTTCATTTTTGTTGTATTTTTCGTTTTTACCAACTCACTTGTAACAGTATTGATATTTTGAGAATATTAATACTGGACTTTTTGTCATTCGAGCTTGTTTCGGACTTGTTTTACTCAATTCCCTATTTAATGTCATTTCCGTCGCTTTTTCGTTTGATTCTCGTAACCGTTGTTCGGAACTGCCTTTTTGGGGTTGCCGCAGGTCCGTCTCATGTTGTTATGCATGTTGTGAGCTTTCATTTGTTGTTTCGATCATGTATCGTGTGTTTCAGATGTTTTGGGTCATTTTGTAATTTCTTAAAGTTTTGGGGTGATTACTAATGTTGTAGTTTTCTGTACCCTCGGGTAGTCGGAATCATGCTTTCTCTTAGCATTCTGGTTCTGACTCAATTTTGTTGTTCGTGTGTTTCCTTCGGTTCATTGTTTGGTGTCAGATGCGCGTTGTTTTCATCCGAGATGGAATTCACTGTTTTCCATCCCTGAGTGATGTCTGTGCTGCTGTCTGCACTCGATAGCGCACACTACTGTTGTTGTGTAGCGCACGCTATCGTCGCTTTGTAGCGCACGCTATGACCATTTAGTAGCACGCGCTAACGATTCGAACCCAGCAGTGACAGTGGGTTGTTTCTGCTCTCTGCTCTCTGGACGAGCAGCTTAGTGCACGCTACATTTATATATTAGCGCATGCTACGGTTTGGATTTAGTACACGTTGGGGTGACCGGTAGCACGCACTAACTCGGCAGTCCAGACTGGGCAGAATGTTTCTGGACGCGGTTTGGTGCCCAAGTAGCGCACGATATGGCCCGATAGCGCGCGCTATTGAGGGGTCGTTAGCGCACGCTATTTTCTAGTAGCGCACTCTAACGGGCCAGAACCGTAGGTTTTGGACTGGATTTTGGCTGGGTAGCGCACGTTAACCTTTATTGTTAGCGCACACTACGTCTCGCTGGTTATAAAAACCAGAGAGTTGACCAGATTCATCATTTTTTTCTCATTTTCCTCTCCTCTCCGCGGCCGAGCGACTCCAAGGCGATTTGGGGCGATTTCTTCTTCCGATCACTTCAGAGATCATCTTTCCTTGAGATCTTGGTGTGGATTAACAACACCAACACTTGTTCATCATCCTTATCCAAGGTATTCTCCTAGAACCCTATTTTTGGGAAATTTGAGGGTTTTTGAGATTCCATCCGATTCGTTCCGTATTGTTGATTAATCCACGATGTATATGATTAATATCAGTGGTATTCTTGTTTTCCCTACGATTTCATGGTAAGTTTCATGGTATTTGTGAAATCGAGAGGGTTCGTCGTTGTTTTGTACGAACTTACATGAATCGTAGGTGGGGTTTCAGGTGTCTTCCATTATTGTTATTCTTGTCGAATTGGTTGTGATGGTGTTTGACGAATCGTCTAGGTTTGGTGTGTCCAATTTCTCGCAACCACGATTGTTCCTTCCGTCTTTTCGTCGTAATATCGAGGCAAGTACTCTTATGAACTTACACTCTTAACATGGTAGTATTGCATGAGTAACGTGTGTGTATGCTCACTACGGGTTAGATCCGACGGAGTCTCGGTAGGGGTCCACAGAGGCGTGGATCGACGAGCTTTGCTTTTAACCACTACGGGTTAGATCCGACGGGGTCTCAGTAGGGGTCCACAGAGACGTGGATCGACGGTTAATTGTCGTGCATTTTATAAATGTGTTTTGGTTTATGGTGTTTCCGGAAATGTGTGTCTCAAACGATATTTTCTCATTTGCATGCTTTGACTATATGTTTAAGGTGTAAGTCGTTCATTTGGTTACTTGTACTAACGTAATTGCTAACCCCTTTGGGGACCCAATGTGGGGAAATTCTTGTTATGAATTTCAGGTTATGTTCAGCCAGATGAGCGGGCGCTGGGACAGTACGAGGATGCTGGCTAGGGTTGTTGACGTGTGCTTTTGTATTTCCTTGTTTCCGTTGTCCTTTTCGATGTGGTTGTTTTCTAAATTGCAAATTCATAGATAGTACTCGCGAGTACTTAGGCATTTTACTCGAATTGTGATTTACACCAGTAGTTGTTATTTATGATTGCCAGTGATGATTGTTCTGCCGGTCATACCGGGCGTTCTATTCTATTTTCATCTTAGACGAGTGGTATTTTTGTGTTTAGCCTGGTGGGTCCCATGTAGGGGTCCACAGCACTGTAATATACCCTGAATATCTTGGGGGTGTTACACCAACTGGAAACCCAAAAGGCAAGCAACAAGGCTAAAGAAAATGGTTCCTCCTCCAGGACGGCAATCGTACTAGAGCCAAAACACTAGTTTTTACATGCATAATAACCATGCTTATAGCATTGACGTGCCTGCCCCACGTAAATCTCGCAAAAAAGGATAAAATAAAACCCACAGCAAACCCATTGCTGTCAGGCAAATATGGGTACCTAAAAGGCACTAATAACCAAGGACCCAAAAATCAAAGGGGACCTAATTATGCTTAATCTTTTCGATTACAGGATATCAAGGAGAAGGACATATGATATTTCGATAGTGGATGTTCTCTCCACAAGACAGGAGATATCAATAAGCTGTCAGTTTATGTAGAAGGTCACGGTCCAAAGATGCGATTCAGTGACAAATCCAAAGGAAGAAAAAGAGGAAATGTATGTAGGAAAATTCAAAGTCACCGACGTGAAGGACTACAATACAATTTACTTAGCACTAGCCAGTTCTGTGGTAAATTGTTCTCGATCAAATTCTATGTAAGGGTGAAGTACACCAAGACCAAGCAAATTGTCTTTACAGGAAGCCGGTTAGATAACATGTATATTGCTGACTGGAAACCCACTAGTTTTGTAATTCCTTATTTTGTTGCCAAAGCTGGCTCTGGCAAAAAAGATGTCGCACATCAATTTCAAGACCATCAACAAGCTAGATCGACTGGGAATGGCCAGAGGCTTTCCCAGTGTCTCATTTCATAAAAACA
Organism: Orobanche coerulescens; assembly: GCA_033398695.1. NCBI lineage: Eukaryota > Viridiplantae > Streptophyta > Magnoliopsida > Lamiales > Orobanchaceae > Orobanche > Orobanche coerulescens. The sequence continues at coordinate 94,740,534 of CM065803.1, forward strand.
ATGTCTGTGGACCCTGTTAGAAAGGCAAGCAGGTCAAGACCTCCTTGAAGAGCAAGTCATACCTTTCCACCCACAGGGTCCTATTGTTACATATGGATCTCTACGGTCCTGTAGACCCTGTCATCCTGGGAGGTAAGAAATATTGTCTTGATATTGCTGATGATTCTTCTAGGTATGCTTGGATTATCGTCCTGACAAGAACACATAAACTACCACAAAGCTATCGGAACACCTGAAAAAGCTGAAAAATGAGAAAGGGTTGAGTATTGCATCTATTCGTTCTGAGAGAGGCACATAATTCACAAATTGCTTTATCGAGCAATATTGTGTAGGTAATGGTATAAAACACGAATACTCGGCAGCTCGGACTCCTCAACAAAATGGTGTTGCCGAGAGAAAGAACATCATGCTGAAAGAAGCAACAAGAACCATGTTTTCCGCAACCAATTTGCTGCATCGTTTCTAGGGAGAAGAAACAAATACAGTGTGCTATACCCAAAATCGGTGTATCATCAACAAGCATCACAGCAAAACATAATATGAGTAATGAAACAACAAAACTCTAATGGTTGCATACTTTCACATATTTGGATACAAGTGTTACGTGCTCAACAATGGGAAGGATCAACTGAAGACCTATGAAGAAAAGTCAGATGATGGTATTTTTGTTGGATACTCCTCCATCAGCAAGGCATTCAAGATATTTAAGAAAAGGAAGGTGACAATAGAGGAATCCGTCCACATAGTATTTGATGAACCCCATTGTGACCCTACACGATAGAAGACCTAACCCAGGATATCCAGACACTATCATTGATGAAGACCCCAGACTCCAATAGAACTTGTTATGAACCTTGAAATTAATCCCGCTACTGTAAGAACAGAAGAAGTAGTCAAAGTCGATGCTGTAGAAGCTGAAGTTGAGGATACAACCCATCAGAATACAGTAGGGGATGTCGAACTAGAACCAGAGAGGAGGTGGTTGAGAGATCACCCCCCGGAGATGATAATTGGAGATATTGATACTGGTGTGACCACCCATAGAAAAATACAGAGTACACAAGAAACTGTACTCTGTGCACAGGAAGAGACAGAATCCAGTTTTGAAAAGCCTCAATTTCCTATATGGAAATCCCAATATGAACTTAGAAGACTTGCCATGTGCACTCTAGCTGAATTTCTAGCCCAGTCTGAACCCATTTCAATCAATGAGGCTCCCGATAATTCTCACTGGATCACTTCTATGGAAGAAGAGCTCAATGTTTTTGATAGAAATAATGTTTGGTACCAAGTCCCTAGACCAACCCATCAAGCAATCATAGGAACCAAATGGGTATTCCAAAACAAAAAGGACGAAAATGGACTTGTTATCAGGAATAAATCCAGACTAGTCGTCCAAGGGTACAGATAGGAAGAGGGAATAGATTATGATGAAATCTTTGCCCTTATATCTCGACTAGAAGCTATTAGGAAATTGTTAGCATTTGCCACTCACAAGAACTTTATTGTATACCAAATGGATGTTAAGAGCGCACTTCTGAATGGAGACCTAGCCGAAGAAGTGTATGTTGAACAACCTCTAGGGTTTGCCAACACAGAAAGCGGAGACCTTGTGTACAGGCTAAGGAAAGCACTGTACGGACAAGCAAGCACCTAGGGCCTGGTATGAAACCTTGTCACTGTATCTCATCAATAATGGATTGAGAAAGGTGCAGTTGATAAATCCCTCTTTAAAATCTAAGAAGGTGACGATCTCCCCGTGGTCCAAATTTATAGTTGATATTATTTTTGGTTCAAATAACCTTACTTTATGTCAAAGGTTCTCTCATCTCATGCAAATTAAATTTGAAGTGAGTATGATGGGAGAACTTAGATATTTCTTAGGATTGCAGGTGAAAAAACTCCCTACAGGTATATTCATCAACTAGGAGAAATACAGCAAGGGGCTTCTCAACAAGTTCAGGATGAACACCTCCAAGTCATCATCCACCCCCAGGAAGCTTATAGGCTCACTCCTTTACCTAACAGCCAGCAGGCCCGATATCCAATTTGTTGTAGGAGTATGTTCTCGGTATAAAGTAGCACCTAAAGAGTCACACTTCACCACTACCAAACGAATCCTTAAGTACGTAAAAGGAATAATTGATGTAGGATTGTAGTATCCTATGTAATATCCGTATTTTTCTTTCCCTTGTATTTTCGTTTTTGGTGTATTTCTCGATCGTAGTGACCCTCGTGTACTTTTCAACGTGTCCTTCCTGTCAAACTGTTGAACTGTATTCTCGTTGTTGTTGTGCGGAACCGCCGTTTCGGGGTTGCCGTGGATCCATTGCGTGTTGTTGGTCCCCAAATATTGATTCCTATCGTTTTATTCCCTTTCCGGATCATTTTTATCATTTTGGAACCCAAAAGGGGGTGTGGGCCGCGGCACAAGGTGTGTGCGCCGCGGCACACAAATTCCTTCAGTTGATAGTCGAACAAACTGTACTGTGTGCCGCGGCACACCCATCCGGTGCCGCGCACAAAGTGCTGTGCCGCCGCGGAACACTCGTGTGTCTTCTGCGACCAAAACCCAACTGTAACGTGTGCCGCGGCACACGCAGGCTGTGCCGCGGCACAATGCCAAAACCTGGGAGTAAATTTTCGGCCTGTGCCGCGGCACACGAAGCGGTCAACTGCGCAACTCGTCTTTAATAGACGAAATCGACCGTCTTCTTCCTCATTTTCACCTGCAGCGCGAGAGAGAGTGAGAGAGAGGGGAAGAGTTCTTCATCCTTATCCTTTGGTGGGTCGATTTTCACCATTTTTCTTCGGTAGTGAAGCCCGGGCAATCAATCTAACGCGTGTTCTACGGATCTTGGTACTTGAATCTCCTAAGGTAATATTCTAAAACCCTATTTTCGATTAATTTGGGGGTTTCGTGTTTTTCTTCCGATTCGTTCCGTTTTGTTGGTGGATTCATGATGTATACGATTAATATTGTTAGTATCTTTAGTCTTCCTACGGATTCATGGATATTTTATGGATTTTTACGGAATCGGGAGGGTTTGGTTGTGGTCCGCCCTCGTCGTTATTTTGGTATGAATATACATGAATCGTAGGCGGGTTTCCGGGTGTATTCCATTTCCGTAATCGTCTAGAGTTGGTTGTGATTGTGTTATTCAAATCGTTAGGTTCATTCGGTTCCTCACGGCCGTGCTTGATTCTTCCGCTCCGCTCGGCCACCGTCTATTAATCGAGGCAAGTATTTTGGAAACCTTTAAGCTTAACATGAAATGGTGATGTATATTATTTGTGTGTAACTCACCTTGTGTTGGCTGACGGGTCAAGGAGGGAAATCTATCCGCGCCCGGATTTCACGAGTTTCCTACCGCTAGCCAACTCGTTAGTGGTCCTTGTGAGGCCTCGAGTGAGAATGTATGCCGCCGCCTGTTCTCACGGCATAGCGTGTGCGTGGTTTTGTTTTTCTGTAATTGTAGCCAACTCGGTAGGGTCCCTATGAGGCCTCGAGTGAGAATGTATGCTGCCGCCCTGTTCTCAAGGCTAATTGTGGACTGTATGTTTTCCGGAAAAGACATGTCTAGTTTTGGTTTTTGAAATGATATTGATGCATGTACTATGAAATGTGTAAGCGATTGGTTTGCCTTGATTACTTGTACTAGCGTAATTGCTAACCCCTTTGGGGACCCGTTGTCGGGGAAATTCTTGTTATGGATTTCAGGTTATGCTTATCCGGACGAGCGAGCACCGTGACAAGACGAGGATGTTGGCCAGGGTCGTTGACATGTGCATTTGGGTCTACTTATTTCCTTTGTCCATTTCGATATGGTTGTTCCCACAGTTTTAAACTTATAGATTGTACTCGCGAGTACTTAGGCCTTTTTGTTTCAAACTCCGTATTGTATTGCCTTAAATTGTCACGTTGTTGGTTGATGCTTATTTTGCCGGTTGCTCCGGGCGTATCTTTATATGTCATATTATTTAATTGTGTATCCTCGCTAACCAAGATGGTTAGTCGAGTGGAGTTTTTCTATTGTAGCCTGGTAGGTCCCATGTAGGGGTCTCACACTGTAACATATTCCGAATATCTCGGGGTGTTACAGAAAATGGTATCGAGCACTAGGTTTATGGATACCTAGGCTTGTTGGTTATTTGGGTCTAGTCGTGTTTTGTTTTGCACATTGTCACACCCCGCCAAAGATCCCAAGACTTCCAGTGCTCGTAAGTTTTCTTATTCGGCTCTTTTGTTTCTTGCATTGTATTTCCACTTTTGAATCGTGGTTGCTTTTCCTCCCTTACTCATCATCGATATACTTCTGTTATCTCTCAACATCAGTGTGGATGCCGGAGGAAACCGTGGTCGTGGTCGTGGTCGTGGTCGTGGACGCGGCCGGGACGTGGGCGGCGGGGCGGCCACGTCGCATTCTTCGGAGCCGGCAGCATCGGTGACCGCCACAACCATGCTTCTTCTCAGAGCGCGCCGATCTTGGTATTGCGGCCACAGGCAAAGAAATGGTTAACCAAATGGCGGCTATAGCTCGTGTGGTCCGTAACCCCAACCAGTGCCCATGCTAATCGGGCGAGCGGATCGGGCCGTGGATGTCATCAAGATGCATCCTCCTCAGTTTTCGGGAGCTTCGGACCCGATCGGCTGGGAAGTGTGGATCAAGGAGATATCCAAAGTATTCACTGCTACCAACTGCCCCGAGGACCGTAAGGTCCCTATTGCTCAATATTTTCTCACGGGAGATGCTACAGATTGGTGGGAGGTCGTTGGTCCCAAAGATCACGTTGCTTCGTGGGCCGAATTCCAAGAATTGATGGAGACCGAATATTGTCCGTGGCCGGTCATACAGGCTCGAGTGCATGCTTTCTATGATGCTCAACCACGGGATATCCCCGTATCTCAGGCCATTGCCGACTTTAACAAGGAGTTGGGTTATGTGAAGACCCAAGTTGTAATCGACAAAATTTTTCATTTTTCCAGGAGGATGAAGCTGCCCATTCAGGACTATATGTCTGGGCTCGTCTGTACTACCTTGAAGGATTATCAGAGTCGAGCTCTCACTTATGATATGTCGGTGACGGCTAGCGATTTGGCTCGTGAGAGCAAGAAGCAGAAGTCGGTCGGAAATTTTTCTGGTCCCAAGAGTGGAGGCCAGCAGAAATCTCAAGATGCAAATATTTCAACGGGCGGTTCGGCTCGTTTCTCGGGAGCTGGGTGCCGGAACCTCCGCTCGTGAACCCACATGTTTTAACTGTGGTGTGCAGGGCCATAGGAGCCGGCAATGTTCTCGTCCGAAGCTTACCTGTCATACTTGTGGACAGCTAGGCCACAAGGCCCCTTTTTGTGAGCAGATCAAACAGCTTCGCGGCGCCCGTTCTTCTCAACCAGCCCCGTTGGAGCCGAGTGTGAACCAGGGCTCATTTGCTCCACCGCCTCCACCGAGTGCCGGCCGAGGTAAGGGTCGGGGTCAGCCCGCTAGGGGTGGAGTTTCCAAAGGTCGGCTCGCTCAGCCGCGTATCTATGAGATGAGGAGAGCCGATGATCCAAAGGCCATCGTGGCTGTGCACTGTTCATATTCATTTCCATCCCGTCGGTGTGCTTTTGATTCGGGTGCTACGCATTCATTCATTTATCTTGAGTGTGTACGCGGTTTGAGTGTCGACTGATTGTATCCTTTCGAGCCGTTCATCGTTAAACTTCCTAGCGGTGATAGAATCGTCGGTGATCGAGAAGTCCGGACTGCTTCTGTGATCATTTGTGAGAGGGCGTGGCTCTCTAATCTTATTGTTGTGAGTATCGAGGGCGAGGATTTAATTCTCGGGAATGATTGGCTCGAGCGGCATGGTGCAATCATGAACTACCGCACGAGGATTATTACTATGTTAGCCGAGGACGGTACTGAACACTCTTTCGCGGGGCGAAAGAGAAACCAGAAGTTTGTTATTAACGCCTTGAAGGCGGTGAAACTCCTGCGAAAGGGGTGTACTGTTTATTGGTGCTATGCCTTGAAGGCGGAGAATGGTGGAGTCGAGTTTTCGTCGATTCCAGTCGTTAGTGAGTTTCCTGATGTATTTCCTGACGAGTTACCGGGATTGCCACCGGATCGTGAGGTTGAGTTTGTTATAGAATTAGGGCCGGGCGCGGCTCCGATTTCAAAGGCGCCGTATCGCATGGCACCTTCAGAGATGTCAGAGTTGAAGAAGCAGTTGAGTGAGCTTCTTGAGTCAGGGTATGTTCGACCGAGCGCCTCGCCTTGGGGTGCACCGGTCCTGTTTGTGCGAAAGAAGGATGGTTCACTACGTTTGTGTATCGATTATCGCGAATTAAACAAAGTGACCATCAAGAACAAGTATCCTTTGCCGAGGATTGACGACTTGTTCGACCAGTTGCAGGGGGCTGCGGTATTCTCGAAAATTGATTTGAAATCGGGATACTATCAGCTCCGGGTGAGAGAGTCCGATGTGCCGAAAAAAGCCTTTCGGACGAGATACGGACATTATGAGTTTGTAGTTATGCCTTTCGGGTTAACTAATGCGCCGGCGGTGTTCATGCAGTTGATGAACAAGGTTTTTATCGAGTATTTGGATAAGTGCGTCGTCGTCTTTATTGACGATATTCTTATTTATTCGAGGAATGAGGAAGAGCATGCCCATCATTTGCGGATAGTGTTAGACATTTTGAGGACCGAGCAACTCTATGCGAAGTTCTCGAAATGTGAGTTCTGGCTGAAGGAAGTGATGTTTTTGGGTCACGTGATTTCAGTCGAGGGGGTTCGTGTAGATCCGCAGAAGATCGAGGCGGTGTTGGATTGGGCACCGCCCAAAAACGTGAGAGAACTCCGAAGTTTCTTGGGTTTGGCTGGTTACTACCGTAGGTTCGTCGAGGGTTTCTCAAAACTAGCTCGGCCACTTACACAGTTGCTCCAGAAATCCGAGAAGTTTGTCTGGACCGATGAGAGGCAGTCGAGTTTCGAGGAGCTGAAGAAGCGTTTGACTTCAGCCCCGGTTTTGGCGTTGCCGTGTGGCAACGAGGGATTCGCCGTTTATAGCGATGCTTCGGGCCAGGGTCTTGGGTGCGTATTGATGCAGCACGGCAAGACCATTGCCTATGCGTCGAGACAGTTGGGACCGTATGAGCTTAGCTACCCTACTCATGATTTGGAGTTAGCGGCAGTCGTTTTTGCGCTCAAGATTTGGCGTCACTATCTTTTCGGCTCTGCATGTCAGATTTTTACCGATCATAAAAGTCTGAAATATATATTTACTCAGCGGGAGTTGAATATGAGGCAGAGGAGGTGGTTAGAGCTGATTAAGGATTATGACCTCGAAATCCTTTATCATCCGGGCAAGGCGAATGTCGTAGCCGACGCCCTGAGTCGGAAACCGATTGCGTTGCGAACGCTTGAGGTCCTCACGTCTCGGTCTGAGCTTCGGCGGGCTTTGATTGAGTTTGGTGTTGAGGTTTTGTTGCCTGGAGCTGTCGGGCAACTTTGTGCTTTAGAGATTTCGTCGTCTTTGATCGATGAAATTAAGCTGAAACAATTAGAGGATCCGATGATTACTCAAATCCGAGAGAACGTTCTTAAGGGAAAGTCTCCTGGGTTTGTGATTCACGAGGATGGTGTTTTGAGATTCCAGAGTCGGCTTTGTGTGCCGAACGATCCAGAGTTGCGACAGAGTATTTTGCGTGAGGCCCATTCCACACCCTATTCCGTTCATCCGGGTTCGAGTAAGATGTACAAGGACCTGAGGAGGAACTTCGTGGAATGGTATGAAGGAGGAGGTCGCACGCTTGTGGCGAGATGTTTGACTTGCCAACAAGTCAAAATCGAGCATCGGACCGGCCAAGTTATTGCGATCACTTCCGTTCCTGCAATGGAAATGGGAGGATATATCGATGGATTTCATTACGAGTTTGCCGAGATCGAGATCGGGCATGAATATGGTTTGGGTGATTGTTGATCGTCTGACCAAGTCGGCACATTTTCTGGGCATCAAGGACACTTGGGGCCCGGAGAAATTGGCTCGTGTGTTTATCGCGCAGATTGTGAGACTTCACGGTACTCCGAAGTCTATTGTTTCGGATCGTGATGGCCGTTTTGTATCGCACTTTTGGCAGGCGGTGCATAAGGCGTTAGGTACCCGTTTGCACTTGAGTACCTCTTTTCATCCCCAATCAGATGGACAGTCGGAACGCACTATCCAGACATTCGAGGACATGTTGCGTGCTTGTGCCCTCGATTGGAGTAGCGACTGGGAAGAACATTTGCCATTGATCGAATTCACGTACAACAACAGTTGGCACGCGTCAATTCGGATGGCACCGTATGAGGCACTTTATGGGCGACGATTTCGATCGCCGATTTGTTGGAATGAGGCGTCCGATTTGGTCGGGACCGAGCCGGATGTCGTTTTAGAGACGAGGCGGAAGATAGAGTTAATTCGGGAACGGATGTTGACGGCCCAGAGTCGACAGAAGTCATATGTCGATGTCCGTCGTCGACCTTTAGAATTCGAGGTGGGAGACCACGTTCTGCTGAAGGTGTCGCCGACGAAGGGAGTTTTTCGTTTCGGGAAGAAAGGGAAGTTGAGTCCGAGATTTATCGGCCCCTTTGAGATCCTCGAGCGAGTAGGTGGCTTGGCATACCGTTTGGCATTACCTCCGGACTTGAGTCATGTTCATAGCGTTTTCCATGTTTCCCAGTTGAGGAAATATGTCCCGGATCCTAGTCACATCATCGATTATGGTGAGATTGATGTCGCCGGAGATATTACTTTCGAAGAGCGCCCTTTGAAGATTTTGGAGTATCGTGAGAAACGATTGAGGCATAATACCATACCTTTGGTCAAGGTGCAGTGGTCGAGACACGATGTTGAGGAAGCAACTTGGGAAACCGAGGACAGCATGCGTGCTAGGTACCCGGAGTTGTTTGTTTCTTAAGTTTCGGGACGAAACTTATTTTTAGAGGGGTAGAATGTAATATCCGTATTTTTCTTTCCCTTGTATTTTCGTTTTTGGTGTATTTCTCGATCGTAGTGACCCTCGTGTACTTTTCAACGTGTCCTTCCTGTCAAACTGTTGAACTGTATTCTCGTTGTTGTGCGGAACCGCCGTTTCGGGGTTGCCGTGGATCCATTGCGTGTTGTTGGTCCCCAAATATTGATTCCTATCGTTTTATTCCCTTTCCGGATCATTTTTATCATTTTGGAACCCAAAAGGGGGTGTGGCCGCGGCACAAGGTGTGTGCGCCGCGGCACATAAATTCCTTCAATTGATAGTCGAACAAACTGTACTATGTGCCGCGGCACACCCATCCGGTGCCGCGGCACAGTGCCAGACCAGTGCCGCGGAACACTCGTGTGTCTTCTGCGACCAAAACCCAATCATGCAGGTGTGCCGCGGCACACGCAGTATCTTGCGCGCACAATGCCAAAACACAGGAGTAAATTTTCGGCTGTGCGCGGCACGAAGCGGTCAATGCGCAACTCGTCTTTAATAGACGAAATCGACCGTCTTCTTCCTCATTTTCACTGCGGTAGCGAGAGAGTGAGAGAGAGGGGAAGAGTTCTTCATCCTTATCCTTTGGGGGTCGATTTTCACCATTTTTCTTCGGTAGTGAAGCCCGGGCAATCAATCTAACGCGTGTTCTACGGATCTTGGTACTTGAATCTCCTAAGGTAATATTCTAAAACCCTATTTTCGATTAATTTGGGGGTTTCGGGTTTTTCTTCCGATTCGTTCCGTTTTGTTGGTGGATTCATGATGTATACGATTAATATTGTTAGTATCTTTAGTCTTCCTACGGATTCATGGATATTTTGTGGATTTTTACGGAATCGGGAGGGTTTGGTTGTGGTCCGCCCTCGTCGTTATTTTGGTATGAATATACATGAATCGTAGGCGGGTTTCCGGGTGTATTCCATTTCCGTAATCGTCTAGAGTTGGTTGTGATTGTGTTATTCAAATCGTTAGGTTCATTCGTCGGTTCCTCACGGTCGTGCTTGATTCTTCCGTTCCGTTCGCGTCACCGTCTATTAATCGAGGCAAGTATTTTTGGAAACCTTTAAGCTTAACATGAAATGGTGATGTATATTATTTGTGTGTAACTCACCTTGTGTTGGCCCGACGGGGTCAAGGAGGGAAATCTATGCTGCCGCCCTGGATTTCACGAGTTTCGTACCGCTAGCCAACTCGTTAGGGTCCTTGTGAGGCCTCGAGTGAGAATGTACGCTGCCGCCCTGTTCTCACGGCATAGCGTGTGCGTGGTTTTGTTTTTCTGTAATTGTAGCCAACTCGGTAGGGTCCCTATGAGGCCTCGAGTGAGAATGTATCCGCCGCCTGTTCTCAAGGCTAATTGTGGACTGTATGTTTTCCGGAAAAGACATGTCTAGTTTTAGTTTTTGAAATGATATTGATGCATGTACTATGAAATGTGTAAGCGATTGGTTTGCCTTGATTACTTGTACTAGCGTAATTGCTAACCCCTTTGGGGACCCGTTTTCGGGGAAATTCTTGTTATGGATTTCAGGTTATGCTTATCCGGACGAGCGAGCACCGTGACGATCTGAGGATGTTGGCTGTGGTCGTTGACATGTGCATTTGGGTCTACTTATTTCCTTTGTCCATTTCGATATGGTTGTTCCCACAGTTTTAAACTTATAGATTGTACTCGCGAGTACTTAGGCCTTTTTGTTTCAAACTCCGTATTGTATTGCCTTAAATTGTCACGTTGTTGGTTGATGCTTATTTTGCCGGTTGCTCCGGGCGTATCTTTATATGTCATATTATTTAATTGTGTATCCTCGCTAACCAAGATGGTTAGTCGAGTGGAGTTTTTCTATTGTAGCCTGGTAGGTCCCATGTAGGGGTCTACGGCGCTGTAACATATTCCGAATATCTCGGGGTGTTACATCCTAAGGAAGGAGGATTCGATTTGGTAGGCTACAATGACTCGGATCTCAGAGACTTTAAGTTGGATAGGAAGAGTACGGGCAGGACTTGTCACTTCCTTGGACCAAGACTTGTGTCATGGTTCAGTAGGAAACAATTGGCCAACTCGCTTTCTACAGCTTAGACGGAATACTATGCTGCTGGAAGTTGCTGTATGCAAATTCTCTGGATGCAACAACAGTTGCAAGATTATTGCATCCATGCTAGAGACTCCAATCATGTGCGATAGCACGAGTGCAATTGCGATCACGCATAATCCTGTATTGCCCTCGAGGACTTAGCATATTGATATGAAGCATCATTTTATTCGGAATCATGTTGAGAATAAATATGTTCGTTCGAGAAGATTCATACAGATGTTCAGTTGGCCAATATCTTTACAAAACCTCTCAGCACCACCGGATTCTGCATGCTGAGGCAAGAATTAGGAATGCTACAGCTCGACTCCCTGTAAGTCTTTACATGTTACTCATCAATTGAGGGGGAATGCTGGAAGACCCTCCACTTTAATATCGCATACTCAGAACTCCAAGTTATATCCTTATTGTAGGAGCAATAAGGAATAATTACCTTTACAGATGATGTGTGCATTACTTAATGGGGACCACAATATGACACAAGAATACAGTATTAATCCAAAATTGCTGTAAGAATTGAATCCTGTATGTACTTTTTAAGGGGAGACGCTGTATTTTCACAGATACAGCACATACACTGTAGGATTTCCATTAATATTTTAGGCGTATCTAAATTCATACTCTTGAACTTTTAAAATCTATTTCTAGTCCACGTGCATTGTCTGAATTTAAAATGATTTATCTTTCAATACTGAATCGACACCTGGACTTTGGTGCCTTAAATCCCGTGATTTCAAAATTTAAACCGCAGTATCGTGCAATAGTGGAAGTCGAACTGTGTCAGAAGTGGGACCGGTCATTAATTTCAAACACTGACGGATTAGACATACCAGTTATATCTAAATTCATCCTGTAAGTTCATACAAAGACAGTTCCCGTCCCTTAACCATTCACTATAACCTAGCTTCCCTGCATACTATAAAAGGGCCAATACGCTGGTCCACATACAGTTTATGCTTTTTGCATAATTATCGAGCCTACAACATACACCCAACATACCTTCAAACTTACTAACCTACTTTCTTTCTTATCTCTGCGAATATGTCTTCTTCTCAAATTTCATCTCTATCAGTGAAAAAGGACATGATCATTGATGGTCGAACTTTTGCTCGCCCTGTTCTGCAAGAGCATATTATTTCAGAAGATGAGGACATGGCTGGGATGAACTTAGTCATCTCGCGTGTCAAATAGACTGGTCTCTACCGTTTGGGTAGTCTGCACCCTGAGAACTATGATGAGCAAATTGTAGAGGAATTCTTTCTAGACGCTGAGTTCATATATACGTCTGAGAAGAATGGCCTCGCCTCTAATCGATCGTCACAAGATCGCCAGAGAAGGAGATCTCCATCAACCGGGAACTCCTCGAGCGTCTGTACAAACTGTCCTCTGATGGTCCGACATTGGAGGAACTCGAATCTTTCGGGTTTGATGAATTGCTGAAGGCCTATTGGAACTTGTTCACTGGGAACTCTCAGCCATCGCAAGTTCATCTTTCTTGCCATAAGAAGAGTTACCTCGGTGTCGGTTAAAGTTCTACATTTTAGCCGAAGACACATTTATTGTCAGCTAAATGTCAAAATTTTAGCCGACGACGGAAAGTTTCGATCGTCGGCTAATTTTTTTTTAAATAAAAACTTTAGCCGACGGTCTGTGCAAATGCCGTCGGCTAAAGTCCAGTAAAAAAAATTCAGATTTCGGATTCCCCAAACCTGTTGAGATAACCTGTTATTCCAAATGTACAATACACCACCATACATCACAATCAACATAAATCAATGTACGAAAAGCATAATTTAAATAACAACAATATAAAAAAATCACCATATCAACATGTCATGTAGCAACATCAGCAAAATCACTATAAACACAAACGTTAACGAACACGAGTCTAAATAAAAAATATTTAGCAAAAGAACTACTACAATGACAACTAAAATCTTCAAAGATCCGTCAAATTCTTAAAGATAGAATAAGGATTACTACTGTCTTGCATGTCGTCGTCCCGAGGCTGTGAAGAAGAGGGAGGTGTTTGTGAATCGAAGAATTCAGGTGAAGGTGGTACCGGAATTCCCGACTGAGCCACGGTATGACTCAAGGATATCATATACTGCATCATGGCTTGTTGAACCTTCCTTTGTTTCTCTTGGAATTTCTGGAACTCGTCTTGAGACTTCCTTTTTCGAAAAGCTGCTAATATAACTAGAATACATGTCAGCAAATTATAAAATTTAGGAGTTATGATAATCAAAAGCTACATGGAGTCTAATTTTCTTAATTCTTTCATATCTTCTCGACTTATTGCAAGAACGGCTTTGATTTGTTGAAAATCAGTGCCAAAAGCTACTTAAAGAAAAAACTCTCTTACCTAGGTACACAAGGTAAACTCACACAGAGGGAAACAAATGCAAGCAACAGCCAAAAGTACGTTTAGAGAGAAAATCATGAAGTTGAAATGAGCAAAGATGAGGCCTTTTCAACAATATTTTCAGGCAAATCAATAAAGAAGTGTATATCATAGCTACTAATAAAGATAATCTTTCAACAGATTTTAGCATGTTGCATCAAACACTATCAAATCATCATGCTAAGTTCCCCTGTGCAACCACTACTCTAACAAAAATTAATAATGCAGAAAAGATTTAGATCTCAGACATCAGTGAACCTCAAGCTGGATGCGACACGATGAAGACACTAACCTTGACAGTATTCTCTGCACTGAAGTGATTAATTAGTGCAACTAGTTCACAACTCCAAGCATTAACACTTCTAGAACGGAGCTCAAAGGCACAGGCTAATAGTCCCTTTATCACAAAGATACATAAAGTGAAAATAAGATATGAAGGTTTATCAACGTGGAGTTATGAACTTCTAGAAATAAACTAACAGAAGGGCCCTAAAACAAAGGTTAATGCATCACACTTGCTGACAAACCTATCAAAATGAGCAAAAATGGAGGGGGAAAAAAGATAGAAAATCAATGTAGCACACACATCCAAAACATAAACAAGTGAAAACAAGTCAACGACGATCAGAAAAAGATTAAACTTTTTAAGATTTACAAATCGGGTGAGTTCTGATTGTAGAAAGCTCAGCCCTTCAAATGAATATCATAAATTTAAGAAGATTCTCAGGAAAATCACTTTCTGAACTGACGTCTCAATTTTCTGGGAAAAAATAAATAAATAAATAAATAGCAAAGAAAAGAAGAAAAAATTGAATTTGAAAAGCAAAAAAACAAAATAAAGAATATACTCAGCGAGGAGAAGATCACTGCACGCAAAAATGATGAGAGTTAGCAGCTTCGATTTTGTGAACTCCGTCAGCACCCACCTCATATTATTTTGTTCGGTCAGCTCTGTGTGTGTGTTTGTGTGTGTGTATATATATACGATCTGCAACTCCTCACACTCCTTCCAATTTAAACGAATATCATTAATTTGCGAAGCTTAAAACATAGACACAAAATACTCACGACTGATGAAGGTGAAGCTCATGACTGATGAAGGCGAAAACACGGCTGAAGGTGGAAGGCGAAACGACGGACGACGGACGACGGCTTCGGTGCTGGGTGCGGCGGTCGGTGCTGGGGCGGCGGTAGGGTTCCTGCAGGAAGAAGTAATTGAAGTGAAGAAAGAAAAAAAATAACAATCAGTCCCATTTTTTTTATATGTAAGGGCACTTTAGCCGACGACGCAGCTGTCGTCGGCTAAACTCTAAATGCTTCGGACTTTAGCCGACGGCCGTCGTCGGCTAAATTTTCGACTTAACCGTGTCGATCGACTCGATCGGGTTACATGTCCAGAGAGCTTTTGGAAATTTAGAACACTTCAACCTTTTGGAAATTTAATTATAAATATTTTTAATAAAAATTATAATATCCAGACTTTAGCCGACGACCGTCGTCGGCTAAACTATAAATGCTACGGACTATAGCCGACGACGATTAAATCGGCTAAACTAAATTCCAAAAAAACATGACCTGGCGTAATGGGTTCGAACCCGGGCTATTTATATAAGTGATATGGCATTTTGCCACTGGGTCATGTTTATCATTCGTACATTTAAACACTTTTTTTTATATTTGTACATATACTAATATTTAATATTATTTAAATTTAATTACAAATAAAATATTTATAAATATATATATATATAATGATTATATATTGTATATATTTATACAGTTTTTATATAATATATAGATATATTTAATACAAAATTAAGATATCTATATATTTAATAATATTTTTTACAGACTTTAGCCGACGGCTGTCGTCGGCTAAACTATATTCTAAAAATATATTTATACATATATTAATATTTTAAGTTCTTTGAATTTGATTATAAATATATATTTATCAATATATAATCATATATCTGTATATATTTATACAATTTTTATATAATGAAATTTTATATATAAATTTAATTATAAATATATTTAATAAAAATTATAATATCCACACTATAGCCGACGGCATGTCGTCGGCTAAAGTATACTAGCCGTTGGCTAAACATTTAAGAGTCGTCGGCCAAAGTCTCATAGTCGTCGGCTAAACTACAGAACTTTAGCCGACGACCAATTGTAAAGTCGTCGGCTAAACTTCTTTAGCCGACGATTAGTAAGCCGTCGGCTAAACTTGCTGACTTTGGTCGACGACGTCGCCCGACCGTCGGCCGTTCTCCGGCTAGTTGTCGGCTAAAGTGTTATTTTTGGTAGTGTATGATCAATAAAGTCCCTATGTTCTCTATTAATGAATTTGATGATTGGAGAATTAGGATGAAAGTCCATCTTGCTGCGATGCACGAAGAGATGATCTTCGTTATCCACGAAGGACCTATCAAGATAATGAAGGTCAACACAGCCGCAAGAATAGAGGGACAAACTTATGCAGAGATGCTCGAGAAGGAGCGCGAGCAATGGACAACGGATGATCGCAAGCATGCAAATATCGATAATATTGCCAAGAATGCGCTATTTATCACTCTTGACAAAGGCACATTCTCCAAGGTAAAGAGCTGTAAAACAGCCAAAGAAATCTAGGAGAAACTCAAGCTAATTTGTGAGGAAACTGAGCTCTCGAAAGAAAATAAAATTTCAAAACAAACTCAGCAATTCGAATCCTTTGAAATGAAATATTCTAAAATGCTTGAGGAACTTGACCTCTGATTTACCGGCATTGTCGGTGAACCTGAAGCATTGGGTAAAGTGTATACCCAAAAGGAGAAAAATCTAAAAATCTTTAGATCACTCCCAGCCCGATGGGAGATTAAGACCACATCTATACGTGTGTATTGTAATTTAAATGACATATCTACTTTCGATCTCTTCTCTCACCTCAAAGCCTTTGAGTATGACATTGACAGAAGCGAGAAGTCCGAAAAGTCACCTGCCAATACTACAACACTGGCTGCTGTATCTGAAAGGAGATATAGCTCTGCCCAGCACATCCAAAGCCACATGCAAGGCAACTGACAACGATGATGACATCCTGTCACAATACGAGATGGCCCTGCTCATGCATAAACTTCGGAAGTTCATCAAGAAATCTGGAAGGTCCCTATATAGGCGTAAACAATTTAAGAAGGTGAGTTCTGAATCACATTTGTCCACATATTCTAACATGTGCTATAACTGCAGGAAACTGGGACACTATGCAAATAGATGTCCGCATCCCAAAGTACAGAAGTTGCCCGAAGTCGAGGAACAAGAAAAGGACGATAAAAGGCGCATTTGGCGAAACAAGCTCAAGGCCCTGATCGGAGAATCAGTTGCCTTGACCACATTAATTAAAACCGAGGAGTGCCTTCAGGCAATCACTGACAGTGTCTCCTCCGATGATGAAATCGAAGATAAAGTATATATGTGCTTTATGGCCAAGGAAGAAGATGATGATGAAGACAGTGAGGATGATGTAAGCTCAACCTCACCTACTCCTATTATTGCATCACATACTTTTGAAAATATGATGAATGAGTTTAGAACCATCCATAAATCCCATGAGATGCTTAAACAAGAAAATCTACAGCTCTCTCTTTCAAATTTAGAGCTGAAGGATGAAAATAATCTGCTGAAAAATAACTATGAAAACATGTCTGTGGATTGTGAAAACAACAAGATCCTTCATGAAAAACTCATGGAAACCAATCATCCACTTGCAACGAACTAAATGAGGTAAAAACTCATCGTAATTGCAAGATAACTGATTATGCTTTGTTAGATGCTAAAATAAAAATTCCCGAGAAAAGAGAAGGAGAACTCGAGACCATTCTTAAATTGTTTGAGAAATCATTGAGGAGGATGGAATACATTCTAAGCACTGGGCAACATGCCCATGACAAACGTGGCTTAGGATATGACTCGTTCTCCCACAAAGGCAAAACTAGTACGGTGTTTGTCAAGAACCTGGAGAAGCCCCAAGTTCTGTAAAGGTCACAGATGCCCCTTCTTGGACAGCAAAGGCAGCCATTTTGCCTTCCAGCTTATATCATAAGTAGCGGAAAACCCAACCTTATAGACCTGTAAGATGCAATGCCAGTCACCAACAGTATGCTACTCGAGCATACCAACAGCGTCAGCAGCCGGCCCGAAGGAAGGCTGTACCTAAGTATCAAAGGTATGTACCTCAGTACTATCAACAGTACAGTGCCCCTAGATACTGGGTACATGAAGCCAAATATCGGTTCCGTAAGCAGGCTGCCGCATGGTTCTATCAACAACAAATCTGGGAATCCAACTGTAATATCCGCATTTTTCTTTTCCCAGTATTTTCATTTTTGGTGTATTTTTTATTTTTACTGACTCTCTTGTAACCGTATTGATATTTCGAGAATATTTAATACTGGACTTTTTGTCATCCGAGCTTGTTTCGGACTTGTTTTACTCAATTCCGTGTTTAATGTCATTTCCGTCGCTATTTCGTTCGATTCTCGTAACCGTTGTTTGGAACTGCCGTTTCGGAGTTGCTGAAGGTCCGACTGATGTTGTTATGCATGTTGTGAGCTTTCGTTTGTTGTTACGATCATGTATTGTATGTTTCAGATGTTTTGGGTCGTTTTATAATTTCCCAAAGTTTTGGGGTGATTACTAACGTTGTAGTTTTCTGTACCCTCGGATAGTTGGAATCGTGCTTTCTTTTAGCGTTCTGGTTCTGACTAAATCTTGTTGTTCGTGTGTCTCCTTCGGTTCGTTGTTTGGTGTCGGATGCGCGTTGTTTTCATCGGAGATGCAATTCACTATTTTCCATCCCTGAGTGCTGTCTATGCTGCTGTCTGCACTCGATAGCGCATGCTACTGTTGTTGTGTAGCGCACGCTATTGTTGCTTTGTAGCGCACGCTATGACCATTTAGTAGCACGCGCTAACGATTCAAAGCCAGCAGTGACAGTGGGTTGTTTCTGCTCTCTGCTCTCTGGACGAGCAGCTTAGCGCACGCTACATTTATATATTAGTGCACATTACGGTTTGGATTTAGCACACGCTGGGGTGACCGGTAGCGCGCGCTAACTCGGCAGTCCAGACTGGGCAGAATGTTTCTGGACTCGGTTTGGTGCCCAGGTAGAGCACGCTATGACCCGATAGCGTGCGCTATCGCGGGGTCGTTAGTGTATGCTATTCTCTAGTAGCGCACTCTAACGGGCCAAAACTATAGGTTTTGGACTGGCTTTTGGCTGGGTAGCGCACGCTAACCATTATCGTTAGAGCACGTACATCTCTCTGGTTATAAAAACCAGAGAGTTGACCAGATTCATCATTTTTTTCTCATTTTCCTCTCCTCTCCGCGGCCGAGCGACTCCAGGGCGATTTAGGGCGATTTCTTCTTCCGATCACTTCAGATATCATCTTTCCTTGAGATCTTGGTGTGTATTAACAACACCAACACTTGTTCATCATCCTTAATCCAAGGTATTCTCCTAGAACCCTATTTTCGGGAAATTTGAGGGTTTTTGAGTTTCCATCCGATTCGTTTCGTATTGTTGATTAATACAAGATGTATATGATTAATCTTAGTGGTATTCTTGTTTTCCCTACGATTTCATGGTAAGTTTCGTGGTATTTGTGAAATCGATAGGGTTCGGTTGTGATCCGTCCACGTTGTTGTTTTGTACGAACTTACATGAATCGTAGGTGGGTTTCGGGTGTCTTCTGTTATTGTTATTCTTGTCGAATTGGTTGTGATGGTGTTTGATGAATCGTCTAGGTTCGGTGTGTCTAATTTCTCGCAACCGCGATTGTTCATTCCGTCTTTTCATCGTAATATCGAGGCAAGTACTCTTATGAACTTACACTCTTAACGTGGTAGTATTGCATGAGTAACGTGTGTGTGTGTATGCTCACTATGGGTTAGATCCGACGGGGTCTCGGTAGGGGTACACAGAGGCGTGGATCGACGAGCTTTGCTTTTAACCACTATGGGTTAGATCCGACGGGGTCTCGGTAGGGGTCCACAGAGACGTGGATCGACGGTTAATTGTGGTGCTTTTTATAAATGTGTTTTGGTTTATGGTGTTTCTGGAAATGTGTGTCTCAAACGATGTTTTCTCATTTGCATACTTTGACTATATGTTTAAGGTGTAAGTCGTTCATTTGGTTACTTGTACTAGCGTAATTGCTAACCCCTTTGGGGACCCATTTTAGAGAAATTCTTGTTATGAATTTCCGGTTATGTTCAGCCGGACGAGCGGGCGCTGGGAAAGTACGAGGATGCTGGCCAAGGTAGTTGACGTGTGCTTTTGTATTTCCTTGTTTCCATTGTCCTTTTCGATGTGGTTGTTTTCTAAACTGCAAATTCATAGATAGTACTCATGAGTACTTAGGCATTTTACTCGAATTGTGATTTACACCAGTAATTGTTATTTATGATTGCCAGTGATGATTGTTCCGCCGGTCATACCGTGCGTTCTATTCTATTTTCATCTTAGTGAAGTGTGTTTCCTCGCTAACCGAGATGGTTAGACGAGTGGTATTTTTGTGTTTAGCCTGGTGGGTCCCATGTAGGAGTCCACGGCGCTGTAATATACCCTGAATATCTTGGGGGTGTTACACCAACTGGAAACCCAGAAGGCAAGCAACAAGGCTAAAGAAAATGGTTCCTCCTCCAGGACGGCAACCGTATTGGAGCCAAAACCAGTTTTTACATGCATAACAGGACCAAATATAACCTACAGCAAACCCATTGCTGTTAGGTAAATATGGGTACCTGAAAGGTACTAATAACCAAGGACCTAAAAATCAAAGGGGACCTAAATATACTTAATCTTTTCGATTACAGGATATCAAGGAGGACATATGATATTTCGATAGTGGATGTTCTTACCACAAGACATGAGATATCAACAAGCTATCAGATTATGTAGAAGGTCACAGTCTAAAGATGCGATTCAGTGACAAATCCAAAGGAAGAAAAAGAGGAAATATATGTAGGAAAATTCAAAGTCACCGACGTGAAGGACTACAATACAATTTACTTAGGACTAGCCAGTTCTGTGGTAAATAGTTCTCGATCAAATTCTATGTAAGGGTGAAGTACACCAAGACCAAGCAAATTGTCTTTACAGGAATCCGGTTAGGTAACATGCATATTGCTGACTGGAAACCCACTAGTTCTGTAATTCCTTATTTTGTTGCCAAAGGCACTGCGGATCAAAGATGGCTATGGCACAAAAGGATGTCGCATATCAATTTCAAGACCATCAACAAGCTAGCTCGACAGGGAATGGTTAGAGGCTTGTGTCTCATTCCATAAAAACAATGTTTGTGGACCCTGTCAGAAAGGCAAGCAGGTCAAGACCTCCTTGAAGAGCAAGTCATACCTTTCCACCCACAGGGTCCTATTGCTACATATGGATCTCTACGGTCCTGTAGACCCTGTCAGCCTGAGAGGTAAGAAATATTGTCTTGTTATTGTTGATGATTCTTCTAGGTATGCTTGGATTATCTTCCTGAACAAGAACATAAACTACCACAAAGCTGTCGGAACATCTGAAAAAGCTGCAAAATACGAAAGGGTTGAGTATTGTATCTATTCGTTCCAAGAGAGGCACATAATTTACAAATCGCTTTATTGAGCAATACTATGTGGATAATGGTATACAACACGAATACTCAGCAGTTCGGACTCCTCAACAAAATGGTGTTGCCGAGAGAAAGAACATCATGCTGAAAGAAGCAACAAGAACCATGTTTTCCGCAACCAATTTGCCGCAGCGTTTCTAGGGAGAAGAAACAAATACAGTGTACTATACACAAAATCGGTGTATCATCAACAAGCATCAGAACAAAACATCATATGAGTAATGAAACAACAAAACTCTAATGGTTGCGTACTTTCACATATTTGGATGCAAGTGTTACGTGCTCAACAATGGGAAGGATCAACTGAAGACCTACGAAGAAAAATCAGATGAAGGTATTTTTGTTGGATACTCCTCCATCAGCAAGGCATTCAGGATATTTATGAAAAGGAAGGTGACAATAGATGTTGGCCACTAAGTATACTGGATACAGCTTGGAAAGTGTTTTTAAACAACAAGCTGTACTGATTTTAAATCTGAGTGCGTAGCGGAAGTCTTAAATAGTAAGTTGCTGTGGATACAGCAACTCTATGTGCAGTGTATACTTAAATAATCACAGTTTAATAAAACAAGTAAGGCAGAAAGTAAATAACATAGTATTTAAAGTGGTTCGAGGTAAACCCCTCTACGTCCACTGGTCCTCCACACAAGAGTAAAAAGTTTATTATAGTTACTGCGTACACAACTACATAATTATAACAACACTTAATCAATATATCGTTCACACAGATTGATATAAAGATCTTAGCTTCAACCGTTCACACAGATTGGTTTGAGCTAACACTTGACTGGCTTCTTCACACACAGTTTTGAAGCTTCGTCTTCTTCAATGCAATTCCTTCACACACAGTTCCGGAGTAGCAAAGATTCTTAGTCCACAGGGCTGATCTGGGTTTGTTCAAGGATAGAACAGGGTATGAACAACAGCTTTGACTTTCTGAGCTTCTAGCTGATGATGTGTTGTTCACGACTTGAGCACTGTATATCTCTTTATATCTGAATAGCAGTGAGCTTTGGAGATATGTTTTGCTCTGATGTATATGATAATAACTTCGTAAGCTTTTGATAACGTTGGTATTGGTTTTCGATAACTGATCTTCAACGCCTTGAGAAGATATATATAGTCTTCTGAAATATATCCGTTGGAGATCTATCCGTTGGGCAAGATTCTGTGACAACAGATATTCAACTGAGATCCGGAAATTGCGGGATTTGAAGATCTTCTGACTTATAGTATTTAAATACTTTATCCTTTAGTATTTAAATACTTCTTTATCAACGGGACTTGACTTCTAGCGAATACTGAAGATTCCTTCTTTGTCTAGTTGAGAGCTGTATGAAAGGATCACTGTATTGGCGATTCGAGACAGCTTCCATACTTAGTCTTTATGAGACTTCTTTGCTGTACTGTATGCTAGATCATATTTGATCAGCTTTTAGATACAATTTCCTTACTGTATGCAGGATTGGCATATTGTCAAAACATCTTATCACCACTATTCGATACAGGGATTGCTTATCCTAACTGTTTCGATACCGGGCATTGTTATCCCAACAATTTCGATACATGGTATTTGTTATCCCAACCATTTCCCCCTTTTTGACAATTTACCAAGACTTTAAATCTTTTAAGCCTTATTAATGATACCAAAACCTTCTTCATGAAGTGAATAACCTTCTTGATGACTTCGGGCAGATATCTTGGTCTTCTGTCGAATGATCTGGCTTTTATCAACTTAGTCTAATTTATGAACTGCTCGCAGGCGAGTTCGATACAGCTAAGTGTTTTTACAGCTTTAAGATTATGATTGGCGCGCAGGCACAATCTTACAATGTATTCTAGATGCATACAACTAAATATATGAACTGTTCGCAGACAAGTTCGTACAGCTTAATTTTTAAACAAGTTTCTATACTTGATTAATTTCAGCAATTAAATTAAATTACATAATCATACAATAAGACAGTAGATTACGAGTTGTAATCTTTCAAGACAGGCAAACATTTTATTGATATTCAAAATAGAGTACAAGGATTTGCTGTTTTGAAAGAAAAATTACAAACAAAAAATACAAGGATTTCAGCTCCTATAATCAGAATGTCTCCATGGACTTTTCTCTGGATCATGCTCGGTTCCACGCCACCAGTGCTGTAGGGAATCATTGCCTCGATCTAAATAGATTGCTCTACCAGCGTATGATCTGTCGAAGGCAAGAATCCAGCCTTTTGGATGGGTGATCCGATCTCCTCTTCTATGCTTGGACTTCATTTTGATTTAGAGAGGGAGCTTTCCTTCTTCTAACATCTTCGTAAATTTATCTGCAGCCTCCGTTAATGTTTTATAACCTTTGAAGATGGCGGATTCCCTGACGAGTTTTGCAAAATATCTCATCAGTTCATTTTTCCTCCATTGCTTCACTTCTTCAGCAGTGGGATGGCGGTTGGTTGGCAGACGAATTCCAGAAGGCCTTACGATCATGGTTTGCCATGGGACATTGGGGTCATGGAACTCAGGTCGAGAACCTGAAATCCTGTAGCTTTGAGAGGGTGGAGCTAATTTTTTCAGCTCTGCAGTAATGCTGTCTTGAGCAGCATTAAATTCCCTTTCATGCTAGAGCCTTGTTCTCCTCGCGGCTTCTCTCGCTTCTTCCCCCTTTTTGGCGTCATCAAGACGTCCTAGGATTTCCAGAGCGGCATCCTGTTTCGTCTCAATATTTGTCATTCTCTCGACAAGGGTGGAGAGCACCTGCGATATATCTTTAATATTTTTGTCATGAGCTCGAAGCTTGGAAGTTGTTTCGATCATGGCTGCTGCTGTCTTGGCCTCAGATATGCGAGTTTTGGATTCCTTATCTCTCAGGAGTTGCTCTTGTTTTTCTTGCAGATTTTTCAGGGCTTGCTTGAAGACTTCTGGCAAAACAGTGAAGGCTTCGACTACTCGAGAGACTTCATGCTGTAATCCAGTCATCTCTTCAACAGCAGATGTGTGCATCCAATTCAAAGCTTTTTCTACTGAATACAAGGCATTAACTGCATCCTGGATAAAGACGGTTTGAAGGCCAAGAGCACGCAATCGCTCTTTCCTAGCTGCAGTGCTGGGAGAATGCGGCTTGGCGAAGTCTTCGAATCCATTCAACCTTCTCAAGTTCACGTTAGGACGTGAAGTGAGTTGGACATCCTTAGGTGTAGTACTGTCGTCGGATTCCACGGTTGATGGGGCGACAGCAGCTGTTGTGGGTTCGGCGGCAAAAGGTGCTGTATCCTCCTGTTTCGAATTGGCTTCTAAAGATATGGGTACAGGAGGGACTGATTCCTCCTGATGTCTCTCAGCTTCCGACTGTTCTGGCAGAGGGACTGATTCCTCTTGCTGGAAGGCGCTAGATTCTTCTTCTTCGGCGACAGCAAGCTCGGGTGCCTGGTCCGAAACATTTTCTTCTTCCTCAGGAGGGACTGATTCCTCCTGCTCGGGAATAATATCTAGTTGTTGCGAGGGGGCTCATTACGGCTTGATGTCCCTTCATCATTTTGTTGAACTTGGGGGACTTCTCTTTCGTGAGCCTCCTCACGGCTCATTCTCAGACCTGCCTGAAAGGCATCGTCGTCATCGTCTGAGTCGTGGTCTTATTTTGGACTTTTGGGAGATTCCTCGGACTTATCCTTTCCTTTTCTTCTGGCATCTGATTTGTGCAAAAGACGGCTTTCAATCAACTCTTTGCGGTATAGATTATTCCATTGGATCAGGGCTTCAACTTCTGTGGAGTCTGTCACTTCCAACACGAATCTTTCTTCATTGCTCCACTCGCTCCAGTTGTATAGAGTATCGTACGGAGCTAGCCTATATCTTTTCCATTGAAGAAATTTTTCATATGCCTGTTCAATTTGCACAGAGAGAAGGGTTTTATTGATAATAGTGTCTGGGGAGGGACTTCGTACAACGTCTGAGTCCGCTGTAGCGATTGGTTCCTCTACAGGTGTGGGATACTGTATGGAAGAGGGATTCCATACAGGGGATGGTACCCCGAAGGAAGGTGGATCCTGTACGGGTGTGGAATCCCGTAAAGGAGAGTTAGCTGTTGGCTCCAAAGGGGCAGCCGACTCGCTAGAGTCTTCCAAGTTGGTAGATGACCTCATATCCGCCGTTGCCGCCAAAGGCTCAGGATCTACTGTCGATACAGTAGCGGGCATCTCTTCCGCAGGGGTTGGGCCCTGGGGTAGTTGTTCAGTGGGTTGTGCCACGGTAGAAGCTTCCTCGGAGGTTTTTGTGGATTTAACTTTAGAAAGCCTCCTTAGCTTCCTTTTCGGCTTCTCAGCAGCAATAGGTGTCTTGCTGTGAGATCTCTTTCTTTTCCTTGAAGATTCCACACTCTGGGACTTAGGAGAAACGTCCTTTGGATCTTCAGAAATCGGTAGGTTCTGGATAAAAGGCCTGTCTGCGATCAGAATACTTTGTTTGTAGGCAGTGGGCTTGACTCCTCCCAAGTATATCCGGGAACTTATCTTCTTTGCATCTGCGGATTGTGGAAGTCCGCACTTCGTCAAAATGTGGTTTATAAATAAACCAAATGATTTCTTCTGAGTAGCAGGTTTGGACACTTCGACTGCAAGCGTTTCAGAATAATTTGACACCAATTGACCTTTTCACATGTCATAATAGCTACCATCATTCTAAACCTAAGATTAGTGCACATATCAAATGCACCAGTGCGATTTTCAATGATGCGACACCAAAAATCATGCAAATAAACAAACGGTAAGCAAAAGTTTTTCTTATGACAGGTGGTGTGAACCACTTCAACCGTAGTCAGACCGGTGAACAAGCCATAATATTGGGTCAGCAACTCTTGAGACCCAAATGTCTCAAGTTCCTCCATGGTCAGGCCTTCATAGGGTAGCCTGTAAATGTTTTTGAGAAGATCTCGGTCGATGCAGATCTCCACTCCATGAATGACTGCTGTGATATCAGCAACATGTCCTCCTAGGGCCAGAGGCAGAAAACGAACCACTGCGTTGACGTAGAACTCCTCAACAAGATGAATGTCGTATTTCTCTGCGGTGTGACTCCCAAGGCGGTAGAGGCCTTGTTGACGGATTCTGGTGATGACGACCTCCATCGTATCGATGTCATTAATCTCAGCATGAATGCGCTCGATGATGACAGATCGGGTGAAGATCCGTCCATCGATGAAGTTCAGAGACTTCTTGAGAGCGGGAGAAGATGTCTGAGTAGCCATTGGTGATTCTCAAGAAAAGATGAAAAAGATTAAGAGAAATTTGCAGTAAAACGCAGAAAAACTTGTAGGCTGTATTTACTTGAGTGCTCTTAAAATATGCAGAAAGCGTAAAGAGTCTCAAATGGCAATTGCAGTCCTTTTATAGTGGGCGGCGAAGAAGGGTTTTCAGAGAACGAATGGTCAATTTTAAAGGATGGGAACCGGCGTTTGAAATGAACGGTCACGATGGACTTAGTATAACTGGTACACTTATCCAGTGAATTTTTAAAATAGGAGCGGGTCCCACTTCTGACATTTGTTATTACCCTCGATGCCTGAACGGCGGTATTAAACATTAAACAATTTGAAAACATCGCGGCTTTTGAGATTCAGTTGTCCAGATCTTGTGTAAGGCATTTAATGTAAATGACGTTTGACATGAAAACAGGGCACGTGGACAAAAATTATTTTAAAATGAAATATTATAATATAATATTTATACTGAATCGAAATCCCATAGTATGTGTTGTATCCGCGACGATACAGCGTTCCCCCTTAAAGGGCCATATAGGTTTTAATTCCATACAACAACTTTTGGATTAATGCTGTATTCATGGGTCATACTGTATTCCCCCTTAATTTTTGCACACGTCACCTATAGGATGATTCATATATATTTGTTCCCTACAGTGCTGTATTGAAGGCTCTGAGTGTACATATAATTAATGGTGGATACTGTATTCTTGGGTCTTACAGCATTCCCCCTCAATTGTTGAGTAAAAACAGTAAATTACTTACAGGGAGTCGGGCTGTAGCAATCCCAATTCTTGTCTAAGCATGTTGAATCTTGCTGTGTCGAGAGGCTTGGTGAAGATGTCGGTCAACTGAATATCTGTATGAACCTTTTCGAGTCGAACATCCTTGTTCTCGACATGATTCCTTATGAAATGATGCTTCATGTTGATATGCTTAGTGCGCGAGTGCAATACAGGGTTGTGCGTGATTGCAATTGCATTCGTGTTATCACACATGATTGGCGTTTCCTTGGCTTCAATTCCATAATCTGACAACTGTTGCTGCATCCAAAGGATCTGCATACAGCAGCTACCAGCAGCATAGTATTCTGATTCAGCGGTGCAAAGTGAGTTTGCCAATTGCTTCTTAATGAACCAAGAAACAAGTCTAGGTCCAAGAAATTGACAAGTTCCACTTGTACTCTTCCTATATAGCTTGCAGCCTCCGAGATCCGAGTCGTTGTATCCAACTAAATAGAATCCGCCTTCTTTAGGATACCATAGTCCTACATCGACTGTTCCTTTAATGTACTTCAGGATTCGTTTAGCTGTATTGAAGTGTGATTCCTTGGGTGCTACTTGATATCTCGCACACACTCCTACAGCAAACTGGATATCGGGCCTACTAGCCATTAGGTACAGGAGCGAGCCAATAAGCTTCCTGTAGAGTGATTGGTCAACCGGCTTTCCGGCTTTATCAGCACTAATTTGCACGGAAGTGCTCATGGGGGTTGACGATGATTTGGAAGTGTTCATTCCGAATTTGTTGAGAAGGTCCTTGCTGTATTTTTCCTGGTTGATGAAAATTCCTGTAGGCAACTGCTTTACCTGCAAACCTAGGAAATAACTAAGTTCTCCCATCATACTCATTTCAAATTTACTTTGCATGAGATGAGAGAACCTTTGACACAAAGCAGGGTTAGTTGAACCAAAAATAATGTCATCTACATATATTTGTACCATCAGAAGGTCACCGCCTTCCTGTATTTTAAACAAGGTTTTGTCCACAGCACCTTTCTCAAATCCATTATCGGTTAGATACTGGGACAGGGTCTCATACCATGCTCTAGGGGCTTGTTTAAGTCCATACAGTGCTTTCCTCAGCCTGTATACTAGATCGATGCCGTCTGTGTTGGCAAACCCTGGTGGTTGTTCAACATAAACTTCTTCGGCAAGGTCTCCATTTAGGAATGCACTTTTGACGTCCATTTGATAAACAATAAAGCTCTTATGGGCGGCAAAGTCTAAAAATATCCTAATGGCTTCTAGTCTGGCTACAGGGGCAAAGGTTTCATCGTAGTCTATGCCTTCTTCCTGTCTATAGCCTTGTGCGACTAGCCTTGATTTGTTCCTTATGATTAGTCCATTATGATCCTTCTTGTTTCTAAATACCCATTTGGTTCCTATAACCGATTGATGCGTAGGTCTGGGTAAAAGATACCATACATTTTTTCTTTCGAAACCGTTAAGCTCTTCTTCCATAGATGTTATCCAATGAGTGTTATTAAGAGCGTCTATGGTAGAAACAGGTTCGGACTGGGCTAAGAATACAGCAATAGTGCACATATTGAGTCTTCTAAACTCGGATTGAGATTTCCATTTAGGAAATGGTGATATCTCAGTATCTAATTCTTCTTGTGCACAAAGTACATTTCCTTGTGTACTCTGTATTCTCCTTCGGGTAGAAACACCAGCATCTATGTTTCCAATGATCAGCTCTTGCGGGTGATCTCTCAACCATCTTCAGTCGGGTTCTAATTCAGGGTCCCATACTGTATCGAGAGTTGCTGTAGATATAGCTTCAGCTTGTATAGCATCGGCTTCATCTACGTCGATTCTTACACCTGCGGGGTTGATTTCTAGGTCAACAACATGTTCTATGGGAGTTGGTGGATATAAGATGGAAAGTTGTTGGATGTTCTGAGTAACAGCTTCTACTCCTGTAGGGTCATGGTGAGGTTCGTCGAACACTACATGAACTGATTCCTCGATCGTCAGCTTCCTTTTATTAAAGATCCTATAAGCTTAGCTGACGGAGGAGTATCATACAAATATTCCTTCATCTGATTTCTCATCAAAGGTTCTAAGTTGATCCTTCCCATTGTTCAACACATAGCACCTGCATCCAAAAATGTGAAAATATGAATCTAACAGAGTTTTGTTGTTCCATACCTCGTATGCTGTTTTGTTGTGGTGCTTGTTGACGATACAGCGGTTTTGAGTGTAGCATGCTGTATTGGTTGCTTCACCCCAGAAACGCTGTGGCAACTTGCTTGCGGCAATCATTGTCCTTGTTGCTTCTTTCAGCATCCTATTCTTGCGCTCAGCAACACCATTTTGTTGAGGTGTACGGGCAACTGAGTATTTGTGCTGTATCCCATTCTCCGAACAGTACTGCTCTATAAAACGGTTTGTAAATTCTGTACCTCTGTCGGAATGAATGGACACGATACTCAATGCCTTTTCATTTTGAAGCTTTCTCAGGAGCTCGGGCAGCTTTGATGTTGTTTCCTTCTTCTTGCTTAGGAAAATTGTCCAATCATACCTGGAGTAATCATCAACAACAACAAGACAGTATTTCTTACCTCCCAAACTTACTGGGTCTACAGGACCGTAGAGATCCATGTGTAGCATCTCCAACACTCTGTGGGTTTAAAGGTAGGATTTTCTCTTCAGGGTTGACTTGATTTGCTTGCCTTTCTGACATGGTCCACAGACGCTGTCCTTTTTGAATGACACGTTTGGCAATCTTCTTACCATTCCCTGTCTTGAGAGCTTGTTGATCATCTTAAAGTTGACATGAGACATCCTCTTGTGCCATAACCAGCTTAGATCTGCGGTGCCTTTGGCAACAAAGCATGGAATTGAAGAGCTCATCGGGTTCCAGTCAGCAATATACATGTTACCTGATATGCTTCCTATAAGCACAACTTCTTTGGTCTGGATGATCTTGACTCTACAGCGATATAGAATTTCACCGAGAACTGTTTATCACAGAACTGGCTAATACTAAGTAGATTGTACTGTAAGCCTTCAACATATGCAACATCGGTGACTTTGAATTTTCCGACAAGCAGGTTTCCTTTCCCTCTTGTTCTTCCTTTAGATTTATCACCGAAGTGAACTTTTGGACCGCGACCTTCTACGAAATCTGATAGCTTGCTTCTATCTCCTATCATGTGCCGAGAGCATCAACTATCAAAGTACCAGGTGTCCTGCTCTAGGATGTCCTGTATGCAAAGAGATTAAGTAGATTTAGGTCCCCTTTGATTGTTGGGTCCATGAGTGTTAGTGCCTTTAGGTACCCAAATTTTCCTGACAGCAATTGGTTTACTGTAGGTCACATTCGGTACAGTGTTGCGGTATCTACGTGGGGTATAAACGTAGTCGCTATAACCATGATAATTATTATGCATGTAAAATTCAGGGTTATTATTATTAGTCCAGTACGAGTGCCGTCTTGGAGGTGGAGCCATTTTCTTTGGCCTAACAGCTTGCCTTCTGGGTCTCCAGTTGGATTCCCAATGCTGTTGTTGATACTGAGCGACACCTATTTTCTCTAGGAATAACGGGGCTCCTGTATCCAATACCTAGGCGTGTTGTACTGATAGTACTGCCGTGCGGGCCTTTGGTATTTGGATACAGCCTTCCTTCTGAACGGCTGTTGGCGCCGTTGATATGCTCTGGGAACATGCTGTTGAGTGCGCCTTTCAGGTCTAAATGGCTGGTGATTCCGCTGTATGGAGTTTGATAGTGGTGGCGGAATGGCAGCCTTTGCTGTTCGCTGTGCAACAGGTTCCTTCACAGGACTCGAAGTTTCTTTCGATACAGGAATGGGTTCCACACCCCTGACAAACACTGTAGTAGGTTTCCCTTTGTTTGAACATGAGTTGTATCCTAAGCCACTTTTATCATGAGCATGTTGCCCAGTGCTTAGAATTTCTTCCATTCTTTTGGACGATTTCTCGAAAGATTTCAGAATGGTCTGAAGTTCATCTTCTCGTTTTTCGAGAGTTTTGACTTTGGCTTGAAGTAGAACAAAATCATTTGTCTTGATCTTGTTGTGAGTTTTAATCTCACTTAGTTCATGAGCAAGTTGATGATTGCTCTCCATGAGGTTTTCATAATCGACTTTGCTGGTTTCACAATCAATAGACATATTTTCATAATTTATTTTCAGCAAGTCATTTTCATCTTTCAGCTCTAGGTTAGACAGTTGGAGCTGTATATTCTCATTTTTCAATGTCTCATGGGCCTTTTGAATGTTTTTAAACTCATTCATCATGTTTTCAAAAGTATGAGATGCATTTAATGGAATAGTTGGGGTTGAGCTTACCTCATCATCGCTGTCTTCATCTTCCGGAATGTCCTTGGCCATAAAGCACATATATGCTTTATCATCGAACTCATCGTCAGATGAATCACTTTCAATGACCACCTGAAAACATTCTTCGGACTTCTATGGTGCGGGGGAGGCTTCTGATTCTCCAATCAGGGCCTTGAGCTTGTTTTTCCAAGCACGTCTTCTTTCATCCCTCTCTTGTTGCTCGGCTTCCGGCAACCTTTGGAATTTGGGATGAGGACATTTATTTGCATGATGCCCTGGTTTCCTGCAATTATAACACAGGTTAGCATCACCGGATGAAGTTTCGGTACTTACCTTGTGGACAGGTTTGGGCCTGTAGGGAGTCTTTCCAGACTGCTTGATGAACTTTTTGAATTTGTGCATAAGAAGCGCCATTTCATCTTGAGACAGGATGTCGTCCTCACTGTCAGCATTCTTGTGACTAGGCTTCGACGAGTTGGGCATGTTGTGTCGACGGTTCGATACAGCGGCTAGCGCTGTAACCTTTTAAGGATATTCTTCAGCTTTCTCTCTTCTGTCAATATCATACTCAAAAGCTTTGAGGCCAGAGAAGAGATCAAAAGTATATATTTCATTAAGATTGCAAGACACACGCATAGCTGTGGTCTTAATGTCCCATCGGGCAGGGAGAGATCTGAAAATTTTTAAATTCTTCTCCTTTTGGGTATAAATTTTGCCCAAAGCTTCAAGTTCACCAACAATACCGGTGAATCTGAGGTCAAGTTCCTCAAGTGTCTCAGTTGGTTTCATTTCAAAGGATTCAAATTGCTGAGTCAGTTTTGAAATTTTGTTTTCTTTTGAGATCTCGGTTCCCTCACAAATCATCTTGAGTTTATCCCAGATTTCCTTGGTTGTTTTACATCTCTTTACCTTTGAGAACGTGCCTTTGTCAAGATTGACAAATAACGCGTTCTTAGCCACATTGTCGAGATTGGCGCGCTTTCTTTCATCTGTGGTCCATTGTTCGCGCTTCTTCTTGAGCATCTCAGCATGGGCTTGGCCTTCGATCCTTGCGGCCGTGTTTACCTTCATAATCTTAATGGGGCCATCCTGTATAACAAAAATCATTTCTTCGTGCATTGCTGCAAGATGAACCTCCATCCTGATTCTCCAATCATCAAATTCATTAATAGAGAACATAGGCACTTTGTTGATCATAGATGTATCCATGTGAGAATAAAGGAATGAAAAATACAGTTTTAAAACTTAAGTGATTTGGATCTGATTTGGTTAAAAATACGACTGATTCTTTTTAGAATCAACCGCTCCGATACCACTTGTTGGCCACTAAGTATACTGGATACACCTTGGAAAGTGTTTTTAAACAACAAGCTATACTGATTTTAAATCTGAGTGCGTAGCGGAAGTCTTAAATAGTAAGTTGCTGTGGATACAGCAACTCGATGTGCAGTGTATACTTAAATAATCACAGTTTAATAAAACAAGTAAGGCAGAAGGTAAATAACACAGTATTTAAAGTGGTTCGAGGTAAACCCCTCTACGTCCACGGGTCCTCCACACAGGAGTAAAAAGTTTATTATAATTACTACGTACACAACTACGTAATTATAACAACACTTAATCAATATATCGTTCACACAGATTGATATAAAGATCTTAGCTTCAACCGTTCACACAGATTGGTTTGAGCTAACACTTGACTGGCTTCTTCACACACAGTTTTGAAGCTTGGTCTTCTTCAATGCAATTCCTTCACACACAGTTCCGGAGTAGCAAAGATTCTCAGTCCACAGAGGGCTGATCTGGGTTTGTTCAAGGATAGAACAGGGTATGAACAACAGCTTTGACTTTCTGAGCTTCTAGCTGATGATGTGTTGTTCACGATTTGAGCACTATGTATCTCTTTATATCTGAATAGCAGTGAGCTTTGGAGATATGTTTTGCTCTGATGTATATGATAATAACTTCGTAATCTTTTGATAACATTGGTATTGGTTTTCGGTAACTGATCTTCAACGCCTTGAGAAGATATATATAGTCTTCTGAAATATATTCGTTGGAGATCTATCCATTGGGCAAGATTCTGTGACAACAGATATTCAACTGAGATCTGGATATTGCGGGATTTGAAGATCTTCTGACTTATAGTATTTAAATACTTTATCCTTTAGTATTTAAATACATCTTTATCAACGGGACTTGACTTCTAGCGAATACTGAAGATTCCTTCTTTGTCCAGTTGAGAGCTGTATGGAAGGATCACTGTATTAACGATTCGAGACAGCTTCCATACTTAGTCTTTATGAGACTTTTTTGCTGTACTGTATGCTGGATCTTACGAGAGGTCTTCGATACAGGTTGACATATTTGATCAGCTTTTCGATACAGTTTCCTTACTGTATGCAGGATTAGCATATTGTCAAAACATCTTATCACCATTATTCGATACAGGGATTGCTTATCCTAACTATTTCGATACCGGGCATTATTATCCCAACAATTTCGATACAGGGTATTTGTTATCCCAACAATAGAGGAATCCGTCCACATAGTATTTGATGAACCTCATTGTGACCCTACAGGATAGAAGACCTAACCCAGGATATCCAGACACTATCATTGATGAATACCCCAGACTCCAATAGAACCTGTTATGAACCTTGAATTAATCCCGCTGCTGTAAGAACAGAAGAAGAAGTCAAAGCCGATGCTGTAGAAGCTGAAGTTGAGGATACAACGCATCAAAATACAGCAGTAGATGTCGAACTAGAACCATAGAGTAGGTGGTTGACAGATCACCCCCCCCCCCCCCCGGAGCTGATAATTGGAGATATTGATACTAGTGTGACCACCCATAGAAAAATACAGAGTACACACGGAACTGTACTCTGTGCACACGAAGAGACAGAATCCAGTTTTGAAAAGTCTCAATTACCTATATGGAAATACCAAGATGAACTTAGAAGACTTGCCATGTGTAATCTAGCTGTATTTCTATCCGAGTCTGAACGCATTTCAACCAATGATCAGGCTCCCGATAATTCTCACTGGATCACTTATATGGAAGAAGAGCTCAATGGTTTTGAAAGAAATAATGTTTGGTACCTAGTCCATAGACCAACCCATCAAGCAATCATAGGAACCAAATGGGTATTCCAATACAAAAAGGACAAAAATGGACTTGTTATCAGGAATCAATCCAGACTAGTCGTCCAAGGGTATAGATAGGAAGGGGGAATAGATTATGATGAAATCTTTGCCCCTATAGCTCGACTATAAGCCATTAGGATATTTTTAGCATTTGCCACTCATAAGAACTTTATTGTATGCCAAATGGATGTTAAGAGCGCACTCCTGAATGGAGACCTAGCCGAAGAAGTGTCTGTTGAACAACCTCTAGGGTTTGCCAACACAGAAGGCGGAGACCTTGTGTACAGGCTAAGGAAAGCACTGTACGGACAAGCAAGCACCTAGGGCCTGGTACGAAACCCTATCACTGTATCTCATCAATAATGGATTTGAGAAAGGTGTAGTTGATAAAACCCTCTTTAAAATCCAAGAAGGTGACGATCTCCCCATGGTCCAAATTTATAGATGATATTATTTTTAGTTCAAATAACCTTGCTTTATGTTTAAGGTTCTCTCATCTCATGCAAAGTAAATTTGAAATGAGTATGGTGGGAGAACTTAGATATTTCCTAGGATTGCAGGTGAAACAACTCCCTACATGTATATTCATCAACCAGGAGAAATACAGCAAGGAGCTTCTCAACAAGTTAAGAATGAACACCTCCAAGTCATCATCCACCCCCAGAAAGCTTATAGGCTCACTCCTTTACCTAACAGCCAGCAGGCCCGATATCCAATTTGTTGTAGGAGTATGTGC
Source organism: Orobanche coerulescens (assembly GCA_033398695.1). Classification (NCBI taxonomy): domain Eukaryota; kingdom Viridiplantae; phylum Streptophyta; class Magnoliopsida; order Lamiales; family Orobanchaceae; genus Orobanche; species Orobanche coerulescens. Next base: position 94,775,918 of record CM065803.1, read on the forward strand.
TCGGTATAAAGTAGCACCTAAAGAGTCACACTTCACCACAACCAAACGAATCCTTAAGTACGTAAAAGGAATAATTGGTGTAGGATTGTGGTATCCTAAGGAAGGAGGATTCGATTTGGTAGGCTACAACGATTCGGATCTCAGAGCCTTTAAGTTGGATAGGAAGAGTACGGGCGGGACTTGTCACTTCCTTGGACCAAGACTTGTGTCATGGTTTAGTAAGAAACAATTGTCCAACTCGCTTTCTACAGCTGAGATGGAATACTATGCTGCTGTAAGTTGCTGTATGGAAATTCTCTGGATGCAACAGCAGTTACAAGATTTTAGCATCCATGCTAGTGAGACTCCAATCATGTGCGATAGCACGAGTGCAATTGCGATCACGCACAATCCTGTATTGCACTCGAGGACTAAGCATATTGATATGAAGCATCATTTTATTCGGAATCATATTGAGAAGATTCATGAAGATGTTCAGTTTGCCAATATCTATACAAAAGCTCTCAGCACCACCGGATTCTGCATACGACGCCAAGAATTGGGAATGCTACAGCTCGACCCCCTGTAAGTTTTTACATGTTACTCATCCATTGAGGGGGAATGCTGGAAGACCCATGAATACAGTGTCCACTTTTATATCATATACTCAGAACTCCAAGTTATATCCTTATTGTAGGAACAAGAATGCATAATTACCTTCCTACGGATGATGTGTGCATTAATTAACGGGGAACACAATATGACACAAGAATACAGTATTAATCCAAAATTATTGTAAGAATTGAATCTTGTATGTACTTTTTAAGGGGGAATGCTGTATTTTCATGGATACAGCACATACACTATAGGATTTCAATTAATATTTTAGGCGTATCTAAATTCATACTCTTGAACTTTTAAAAAATGTTTCTAGTCCATGTGCATTGTCTGAATTTAAAATGATTAATCTTTCAGTACTGAATCAACACCTGGACATTAGTGCCTTAAATCCCGCGATTTCAAAATTTAAACCGCATTATCGTGCAATAGTGGAAGTTGAATTGTGTCAGAAGTGGGACCGGTCATTAATTTCAAAAACTGATGGATTAGACGTACCAGTTATATCTAAATTCATCCTATAAGTTCATACAAAGATGGTTCCTGTCCCTTAACCATTCACTGTAACCTAGCTTCCCTGCATACTATAAAAGGGCCAATACACTGGTCCACATACTCTTTGTGCTTTTTGCATAATTATCGAGCCTACAGCATACACCCTACATACCTTCAAACTTACTAACCAACTTTCTTTCTTATCTCTGCCAATATGTCTTATTCTCAAACTTCATCCCTATCAGTAAAAAAGGACATGATCATTGATGGTCGAACTTTTGCTCGCCCTGTTCTACAAGATCATATTATTTCAGAAGATGAGGACATGGCTGGGATGAACTTGGTCATCTCGCGTGTCAAACAGACTGGTATCTACCGTTTGGGTAGTCTGCACCCTGAGAACTATGATGAGCAAATTGTAGAGGAATTCTTTCTAGACGCTGAGTTCATATATGCGTTAGAGAATAAGGGCCCTGCCCTAACTGCAGTCGTCAGCACTGCCCAGGAGAAGGAGATCTCTATCAACCGGGAACTCCTCGAGCGTCTGTACAAATTGCCCTCTGATGGTTCGACATTGGATGAACTCGAATCTTTCGAGTTTGATGAATTGCTGAAGGCCTATTGGAACTTGTTCACTGGGAACTCTCAGCCTTCGCAAGTTCATCTTTCTTGCCATAAGAAGAATTTCACTCTGCCTTATCTGTATCTTCATGACTTTTGTTGCAGAGTTGTTGAAAATTAGACTGGACCATTCGAGATATGCACTAGTTTGATATTTCGGGTGATGGTGGCCATCATGTCCATAGAGATGGTCAACTAGTGTCGTATGACCTTAAAACGGCTTCAGGAGGAGGCGACCAAACCATATTCTGCCAGGAAGTCTTTTAGCTTGATTCGAATTACATTTTGACCAGCTGTGGCATACAGCAGTCACCCAATACCAAAAATATCCTCGCTGTGAAGTTTCTTGGTAGATCCAAACAGATTGTCTTCAATAAGGCGCCACTTTTCTCCAGACCCATTCTCCCTCCCAACGTCGAGTGATCCCCGAGATGTCACTGATCACTCGGCAAAATCCAAATCTGTTGACAATAAGAGAAAGTCTGTGAGCAAGAAGAGACATGTTCCTGACAACAGCTCCCCTTCAGCTATTGAGAAAAACAAGAAGAAATTGAAGACTAAGAAGTCTTTGAAGTCAGAAGTTGTTCCTACAGCATCTCCGATTGCTACAATATCCACTGAGGCAATTCTGCGTACTGCACCATCTGCCGCAGTAGTTATTCCATAGGGCGCAACCCCTATGGAAGAAACTCTGGATGCTCCGACAGCAGATCCTGAGCCTATGACTGCTATGATGGATGACCAGATGTTTGTCAAACTGGAAGGTTCCGGTGAATCGGCTGCCCCTTCAGAGCTGACCATCACCACTCCAAATAGGGTCCCTACCCCTGTAAGGAGCCCCTATCTCGACAGGGCATCCCACACTGTCAGGGATCCCTCTCCTCAATAGGCTCCCTTACCTGTAGAGGTTCCCAACCGGGCAATAGAACCCTCTAATATTTGGAGTCCCTCCCCACAGAAATAATCAATAACACCCTCCTCCAAGTACAGATCGAAGAGGCAATTGAATGCTACAAGAAGTGGAAAGAATACAGGGTCACCCCATACAACTCCCTATATAATAGGGAAGACTAGAAGGAGGAAGAGTTATTCGTTCTAGTAGTCACAGACACCCAGAACGTCTAGGTATTGATCATATGGGATGATCACAACTTACTTTGTGGCAATGGAAAAGGCCCGACTGAAAGGGAAGTCGTAGTCCTATGACCAGCCTCGGAGCCCCAACCATCAGTCAGATCTCGATTCACATGGAGATGATGATGACCTTCAAATAGGTATGATGATGAGCCGTGAGGAGGCTCGTGAGAAAGAACTTGCTCAGTCTAAGGCCATCGATGGCCAAGGGACTTCTGCTGATTCCAACAACATCATCTCCCGCACAAGTGGAATCAGTCCATCTGACCGGAGCAGATGAGCCTTGCGCCATCCAACAGGAGGATTAAGTCCCTCCTAAGGAACAGGCGGTAGCTGAGAACCAGAAGGAGGACACTATCCTTCCTGTACCCCAGGCTACAGAACCATTTAAGTGACAAGAGGAATCAGTCCCCACTATCTCCCCAACATCACAACCAGCGGACCCATCCGAGGTTCCCGCCCCGCAACAGGTATCCACTCCTGTCCCTATAGGGTCCCCCTCCGGATCAGAAGAATATTTTCTAGTTGATGACGAACCTCAGAGACCCCGTCACAACATCATTCTTAAATAGCTTGGAGAGACATCTGACTCCAAGATCGCTCAACCCACTCTCCCTGCATAGAAGCCCGCATCGAGCAACTACAGCAAATAGGTCGCCAAACCGTCTTCCTACAGGATGCTATCAAAGCCCTGTATGATGTCGGTAAGGAGTTAGACTGTATGCGCGAGACCGCTCAGGACCAACTTCCAAAGCTGCAAAGAGTCGTACAAGATATGGAAGAGGCTTTCCATCTCATGCCCAATGCATTATGGCAAGCACTTAATCAACTTAAGCAGCATCAGTAGCGCATCCTGGAGAAAGAACAGGAAAAGCTGCGAGTTTCTGAGGCCAAGACAGTAGCCACCCTCAAAGTCATTGGATCGAAACTATCTGCTCATGATCAGAAAATCGATGAACTTATAGCAGTAGTTGCGAGTCTAGTGGACTGCATCTCAAATATGAAGAACAAACAGGCCAAGTCGATGGATATTCTTTGGGATACTCACGGTAAGGTGTCTGATCTTGATAACACCAAAAAGTGGAAGAGGCGAGAGAGACTGGTAGGAGGTGGCGAATGGAGAAGGAAAAAGAGATGGAGGCCATCTTAGATGACAATGTTGCAACAGCAATCGGAAGACTAGCCGGACCCGGGATAGGTCAAGGAGCCAAAGGATACAGGGTAACTGGTTCTCGTTCCGAGTTCCAGGATCCCAACTTTCCTATGAAGAACACTATGCAGAAGCCCGCTGAGACCCAACTCCCGAATGACAGATAGCCATCATACGAAGACTTGAAGGCATGGAAGCAAAATGAACTAATGAGATACTTTTGCACTCTCATCAGGAAAGTGGTCATGTTTAATCACTTCAAAACGCTGTAGGATGCTGCCAAGGAGTTTTCAAGGCTCCTAGCGGAAGGAAATCTCCCACTACAGCTAAATCTAAAATCCAAATTTTAGAAGGGTGAACAGCTAACCTACCCAGAAGACTGGATTCTCTCCTATGATGTATCCAGAAAGGAAGGAACATCTACAGGGATCAAGGAAGAGACTCCCTAGTCAACTGGTGGAAGGAAACCGAGCATGTCCCCTCTCGGAGGACTTGGCAACATCAGTATTATAGGGGATAAACTTCTGTTAGCTGCATTTAACTGTCTCATGTTTGCTTTCTGATGTAAACTTTAAACTCAAATAACACTGTAATCCATTTACCAATAAAATATCTTTTTACCTCAAAAGATTATAGCTCATGATCTACCGTTATTACTTTGGTTATGCTTTGTTTTGAAATGTTTAACTTAGTATAAAATATTAATAAGTGTTGTAAGAACTTGTCTGCCAACAGTTCTTAGATTATGTTGTATTCAAATAGGATTGTTTCCTATAAGACTAGGCCTACGCACCAATCATAAATTAAGTTATAATAAACTTAGTCCTATAGGATTTATTATTTTAGAACTTGCCTGCGCAGTTCAAATTTTTAGACTAAGACTCGAAAATCAGAACACTCGACAGAAGACTTGAAGACAGCCTCTCTTTATTAGAAGTTTTGGCATTATCAAAAAGGAGGAAATTATTGGGAAAAATCCTCCTGAAGTTTTGATAATTGCCTCATACATCAAACATCTTCAAAGTCAGAATATCAGCCAAGTATGGAAGCTGTTAGGAAAACTTCATACAGCCTGACTATACAACACAAGATCTTTCAGCAAGCCAAAACTCTAATCCTACAGTACCACAAACAATTCTGTAAGTGTTTTACTTAGGAAAAGTAAAACACAAAACCAACCGGACTGAAGAAACTTTAAATCGTTGAGAAAGCAAACATTCTTTATTCATACAATATTCATGATTAAAGTAGCATTTAATCCTGATAGTACAACATTTAATGCGGCAGAAGAGACTACAGTCTGAAGAGCATTTAATGCTAGTCAAAGAGAATGTTTGAAACATTAAATGAGAATCGTCTTTAATTCAAAACACTCTGAAGTCGCCAATCAGAACAGTCCCAATCTCACCAACTGGCCAACGACTATATTTATAACGAATCTATTTCCAAGGTTATAAATAGCCCCAAGCAAGAGGACATTGAAGAACTTTGACACTCTGAATATCAATCTTACAAGAGCATTGTATTTCTTCAAGCATACAACTTCATGAAAAGAAAATAAATATCCGAGTTCTCAATGCGAACAGCACACTTATAGTAAAAGCCCATCGAGCATACAACTACTGTTCAATCTTGTCACACCAATTTTACTGTTGAGTTACTTAGCCCTGTGTGGACTAAGCTTAGCTATCTCTAACCTGTGTGGGACGAATAGCGCCAAGGACAAAGCTACAATCTATGTGAGAAGAAGCAAGTTGAAGAAGACAAAACCAATCTATGTGAACGGGCAAAACTGCTGTCGGCTGTATCGATCTGTGTGAATGATACGACAACGTGTTTAATAAAATTATATAGTTGTGTACGCCATGATTTTAATAAATAATTTACTCCTGTGTGGAGGACCAGTGGACGTAGAGAGGTTTACCTCGAAACACTTTAATCAGCGTGTCTTTACTTCCTGCCTTTACTGTTTCTATCTGCTTGTGTGATTTTAGTACACATATTGCAAAAACCCTATACGCACCAAGCGGACAAGAGAACTTTCAGTTCTTGTATTTACAGCAACTTAACCTTAGATTTTCGCTATGCAAACAAACTTCGAAAAAGATACAGCTTATCTAACCCCCCCCCCCCCCTTCTAAGTTGTTTATACTATATACTATGGCCAACAGTTGAGTTTACTAATATCAGATTAATCCAATAAAGAATTGATATTACAATTCCAACCCAAATCCCAATTTATGAAATAGAGCTCCTTATTGTATCTAAGATATTGAATGTCTGTTAATTAATTCAAACCATTGACAGCTTTAATTAATTAGTTGCTTATCCAAGAGTAGTACCACCTGAAACTTATTATTATATCGAATTAAATCCACTTGTATGGTTAAATATAATAATCATTCTCAAACTCATCAAGGGGACATCATCAACCTGCACTAGTCAGGACACGATTTCTAGTTATAATATTAATTATCATATAAATAATATTATTGCCCAAAATACGAAGCATATTGAGTCAATCACTGTGATTCTACCCATGGTAAATTAAAGCAATTAAGATTATAAATACATAATTAAATATTGTATACTAGAATTAAGAAATAATAATTATTCGAGATTTACATTCTTCTTAGTCAGTACAGGAGAATCTACCTCACTGCGATCTAGTTCAACGTATGCAAATACACTAATGTATTCTAATACTCAAGACCAACTAATCTCAAGCATATATTACAACCTTTCACATAATTTATCTAATAATTATATAGGTTGTAAACTATTATATTATTTTATAAGACACCGATAATATGATCTTTCGTGTAACACCAAGACACCATATTATCTATAATATAAAATAAATAGACAATACATTTGAATAACCATAGCGTGAATTAATATGCAAAACAGGTGATGAAACATAATTATTATTCTCATAATTAGTTATAGGAAAATGAGGTAATACAAGTATAAAGTATGCTTTGCAGTATAAAACCCTAACAAAATGATGTTGTCTGACCTTGAATTTTATATTAGATTTGCAATTATAGCAGTTAAGTTGATAATTTCACCTTAACTGGGACTCCTGAGGAGCTCAAATACCTGCCACTGGAAATTTGTGAAGTAAACCTTACTAGTTGCATCTCCTAGTCATTATGAAATTGCTGCAACCATGAAGCAAGTTGAGAATATGTATGATTGATGACCTCAACAAAATCTAATATGAAATTTGCAGAAGAGATATTGGCATGTCTCGCCAGCTTGAGTTCGAGATTGCAACTTTCACTGAATATGATATTCATGCTATTTCGCAGAGGATATTTGAGATATCTGAAATATATTTATATAAAAATACGTGTTGCACTCTTTTTTCTCTTGATTTGGGTTTTATCCCATTGGGTTTTCCCAATAAGGTTTTTAATGAGGAAACTAGGTTGATGTATTAATATGAATAGTGTACTCCTTTCCTGAAATAATAAGGACATTACAGAGATCAGCATTATACCTCAAGATTTAAAGTGAGAATGAGAAATTAACACAGGATTTTTCCTTAGATCAAGTTTTTTCCCACAAGATTTTCTTGACAAGGTTTTTATGAGGCAACATATGGATACTCCTATAAGAATGATTTATATATGGAGAAACTTATACTCTTATGATCGCTATGTTTTTATCCCATAAGGTTTTACTGATGCGGCACATGAATATTCATACAGACTGATCGAATAAGGGGGAGAAAATTCAATTATTATATATTTCTCAGGACTTTTCCTAACAGTAATATGATGTAGCAAGTTATACGCATCACAAGCTCCACTACAAATTGTTTGGAAGTTTTTTTCCATACGATTTTTATTCAAACTAGTCAAGCAGATATTTATGTAAATTGTCATTCAAGGGGGACTGTTGTAAATAGTCATGTATTTAGTGAATGACTAATATGCCCGTGAAACCCTCGACTCATACTTATAAATAGAGGCTTATGGACTACATAATAAATATACAATTTCATTAGTATCTCTCATCCCCTCCCATATTTTTCTCTTTATCTCAATAACTAAAAAGTATATGTTGGTCATAGTATACTATCTTAAATTTAAGCGGGGTGGATAAGATGTACTCCTTTTTAAAAGTTTATTTAGCGTAGGGAAGTCTTAAGTTAAGTTTTTGTAAGTACAACAACTAGATAGTCTCCTGTCGTTTGATACTTATAGGGTTTTCAGAGTAAGTATATTTAAAAATCACAGGCAAATTGAAAACAATAAATGCAGGAAATGACAACACATAGTTTTAATGCGGTTCGAGGTAAACCCCTCTACGTCCACAGCTCCTCCACACAGGAGTAAAAATTTTATTAAAATCAAGACGTACATAATTATATGATTTTAAGTAAACTAGTCGTTGTGTCGTTCATACAAATTGATACAACCGAATGTAGCTTGAGTCGTTCACACAGTTTGGTTGTAGGCTTCTTTGACATGGTTCTTCTGACACAGATTGAAGCTTCGTCCTTGAACTCTATCACACATGTTGGAATAGGTTATCTTAGTCCATGCAAGGTTAAGAGTCTAAACAATAAGGTTTTCAAGTATAACGAGTAGGAACAGCACCTGTAGGCTTTGTAGGCTCGTTGTAGTTGTGTTGTTCACTATTGAGGACTATGTTTTTTCTTCACTCAAGATATTCACTATATGCTTGAAGAAATATACTTCTCTTAAATTCTTGATTGATCAGTAAGTTCGTTAGTTGTAAGCAGTCCTGGCGCTTGAGCTATTTATAACCTTGAAAATAGATCCGTTATAAATATAGCCGTTGTTCGGTTGGCGAGAGTTAGACAGATCTTATTAGCGGATTCATAATGTTTGAATTAATGATGTTTCATATTTGATGCCTTAGAAATTCTCTTTGATCATTATTAAATACTTCTATCTTTAGTTTCTTTGGCTGCATTAAATGTTGTCCTGTCAGCATTAGATGCTATTTTAAAACCATGAAATTCTGAATAAATAAAGGTTATTTCACACCGATTTAAAGTTCTAAGTCTCAATTTTGTTAGATTGTATTTTACTTTTCTTAAGTAAAACACCACAGCTTCTATGCTATAGCTAACAGTTCTTCTTGCTGTACGCTGGAACTTCTATTAGCTATAGGATTTGACATCTTTGGGTATTGTATGAAATTCGCTATAGGGACAGGATGTATGGTGCATTTACCAAAATACTTATGGTATTTATTTTTCCCAATAATTTCTCTTTTTTTGATAATGCCAAAACCATTTTAAAACACAAGGCTGTCTTCAAGTCTTCTTTCGGATGATCTGATCTTCGAGACTTAGACTAAAATTTGAACTGCTCGCAAGCAAGTTCTAAAACTTTAAATACTACAAGACTAAGTGTATTACAACTTAAGTTATGATTGGCTCGTAGGCGTATTCTTACAGCAAGTACTTTTATTTGAATACAACTTAATCTATGAAATGTTCGTAGACAAGTTCTTACAGCTTTTGGACTTAGCAAATTTATACATAGAAAATATTTCAATATATATCACAATTAGAGTAGTAAATGAAGATCACGAGCTGTAATCTTTTGCGGTAAAATAAAATTTTATTAATAAGCTGGATTACAGTGCTGTTCGGGATTGAAATATTAATCGGCGACCATACATAAATGAAAAGATACAACTGTCATGAGTTATATTCTGTATTGTTGTTGTCTGAAGGACTTCCAAGAGGATCATTCTCGGTTCCTTTCCAATAACTGATTAAGGAATCTCTGCCCGGTCTTTGTAGATGTTCCTTACTTCTTAAGAAACATCATAGGCGAGAATCCAGTCTTCTGGGTGAGTTATCCGATCGCCCTTCTGATGCTTTAACTCAGCTCTACTTGTAGTAGAAGTTTTCCTTCTGACAGGAGCTGTGAGAACAACTTCGCACCATCCTCCAGTGTCTTGAACTGATTGAACATGACAGACTACCTGATGAGAGTACAGAATTATCTCAACAGTTCATTGTTCTTCCATGCCTTCAGTTCTTCTGCTGTTGGCTGTCTGTCTGTTGAAAGTAGAATCTCAGTGGAATTCTGCAATGTATTCTTTCATTAATAATTGGAATCCTGGAACTTAGGACGAGAACCAGTCACCCTATATCCTTTCGCTCCGTGACCTAGCCCGCGTACGACCAGTCTTTTGATATAGCAACACTGTCGCCCAGTATCACTTCCATTTCCCTCTCTTTATCTAATCTCCACCTCCTTCCTGCTTCACGGACCTCTTCCCCTTTTGGTATTATCAAGCTCCTTGACTTTATCACAAATATCCAGAAGAGTATCCATTGATTTAGCCTACTTATCTTTAATGTCTTTCACTGAGTCCACCGGACTGGCGACCACTGCAGTTAGGTCATCAATTTCTGATCATGGGCAGTTTGTCTGGACCCGGTATACTCGAGGGAGGAAACCATTTTGGCTTCAACAACTGTCAGCTTTTCCTGCTCCTACTTGAGGATCCTCTCCTGGTATTTTTATTGGCTGGTTCAAGGCCTACCAAAAGGCGTTCGGCATGAGTCAGAATGCTTCTTCAACATCCTGCACAGTTCTTTTGATTTGATAGAATTCGTCCTCGGTAATCTATCGCATCCTAGTTCCTTGCCTACATCATACAATGCTTTTATTGCATCCTTTAAGAAGACAGTTTGGCCACCGATTTGCTGTAGTTGCTGGATTCTTGCTTCAGTGCAAGGAGAGTGGGGATGAGAAATTTTTGAGTCATATGGCTCTCCTAACTTTTGGATGACGATGTTGTGTTTTGGCTTTTTAGGGCTGTCGTAAGCTAGAAAGCTGTCATCTGGTTCAGTCGGTGAACCTATAGGGAAAGGAGGTGATACCTGCTGTCTGGAGACAGAAGGGACTGATTCCTCATGCCTCGTTGGGGTGTCCGTAAAATATTGTACAGGAGGGACTGATTCATCCTATTGTCTCTCGGCTTCCGCATGTTCCTTAGGAGGTACTGAATCCTCCTGTCGGATGGCGCGGGATGCATCCTCCACTCTCGGAGGAACTGATTCCTCCTTGATGGGAGATGCAGATTTCTCCGGCTGCTGGGTAGCTGTAGCAACTTCATTAATTACATGAGGGACTGATTTATCGTGTAAGTTGCCAATCTGGCCTGCTTAATTTTGAAGGATGGGGGACTTGGATTTTTCTGTTGATGTCGCGTGGCCCTGGGCATCCTGCACCTTAGCAAAATCCTTTTCACGGGCATCTTCACGTCTCATTCTCAACCCAGCCTATAGGACGGCATCATCCCCATCAGAGTTTGTCAGTGGTGACTTGAGCTCTGAGCCCCGTCTTCGGATGGTTTCTTCCCCTTTAATGGGGCCTTATCCTTGTCCACGTAATATTCGTGATCATCTTGTGGCAAAAGGGATCATCCTTTCTGATCAGGACCTAGACATTCTGGGTGTCTGTGACCTCCAGCACAAACATTTCTTATTTCTTCCAATCCTTCCAGTTGTACAGAGTGTCGTATGGGGCGACCATGTAGTCCTTCCATGTTTTGAAGTGTTGTATTGCCTCATTGATTTGGACCTGGAGGACGGTTTTATTAATGATGGCTGAGGGGAAGGGCCTCTGAACTTTAGAGGGTTCTAATGTTCGGTTGGGATCCTCTACAGGTATGGGATCCTGTTGAGGATATTGATCCCTGACAGGGTGGGGTGCCCTGTTTGGGTAGGGGATTCTTACAGGGGTAGGAGCCTTGTGAAGAGAGATGGTTGTCGGCTCCAAAGGGGCAGCAGATTCCCCAACTCTTTCCAACTTTACAAACAGCTGGTCATCCGTCATAGCCGCAACAGGCTCAGGATCTGATGTGGGAGCAGCCAGTGTTTCTTCCATAGGAGTGGCTTCTTGTGGGACAACTACTGCGGGAGGGGGTGCAGTAGGTGGAACTGCCTCAGTGACCTATAGTCACCTGAGGTGCTGTAGGAACAACTTCCGACTTTGAAGGCTTCTTGACCTTCTGCATTTTCTTCTTTTTCTCGACAGCCGATGGAGAGCTGCTGTCGGGAATGGCTCTTTTCTTACTAACATACTGCATCTTGTTGTCACCATCTTTGGCCTTGGAGGAGGGACCACTGACATCTATGGGATCACTCGACATTGGCATATAAAAAGGATCGGGCCTGTTGGAAAACACAGTTGCTTTTTTGACAAGGTGGGCTTGGAACCACCCAAGAATTCCCAGCCAAAATCTTCTTAGCCGCAGGAGATTGTTGTATGCCACAAGAAGTCAACACATGACTCAGCATCACGTCAAAGGACTTCCTTACCGAATATGGCCTGGACGCCCCCTCCTGTAGGCGCTTCATTAATATTTAGCACCAATTCACCTTCTCCCCTATCATGATGGCCAACCATCATTCGGAATCTTAAGTTGATGCACATCTCGAAGGCTCTAGTCCAGTTCTCCGCGAACTGACAACCTAATTCGTGCAGATAAAAGTTGGGGAGAGTGAAGGTTTTCTTTTGGCAGGTCGAATGGATGTCTGACGCCTTGGAGTCACCGGTGAAGAGCTTCCAGTAAGCTTCCAGCATTCTGCCATAACCAAAAGTTTCCAGTTCCTTTAGTGTCAGTCCATCAGATGGCAATTCATACAGTTTGTCAAGAAGATACCTAGTGATGGAGAGCTCCTTCTCCTGCATGGTGCTAAAAATAGCGGTTAGCGGAGAACCCTTCTTTTCTGATGCATAGTTGAAGTCCGCATACAGATAAAATTCTTCAACTATCTGTTCACCATAATTTTATGGATGAAGGCTACCCAAACGATAGAGTCCTTGTTGCTCCACACGGGAAATCACAAGGTTCATCCCGGTCATGTCTTCGTCTTCAAAAATGATACTCGCCTTAAGCATAGAGAGAGGGAAGATTCTTCCATCGATCATTGTTTCCTTCTTTTCCAGAGACATAGAGGAAGTCTGTGAAGAATTAATTTTTGCAGAAGAGAGGAAGTGAAAAGTAAACACAAACTTAGGATAAAACTTCTAATTATTTAGGCACTTTGCTGTAGGCTCGTGTAATTTGCAGAAAGCATAAAGAGTCTGTACATCAGCATACTGGCCCTTTTATAGTGTGGAGGAAGGCTACGTTACAGTGAATGGTCAGATCTAAAGGATGGTAAACGTTTTTGAATAAACGTACAAGATGAATCCGGATGTAACTAGTACATCTAATCCACCACTTTTCAAATTTAATGTCCGGTCCCACCTCTGACACATTACATGCCTCCATAATTGCACGTTTAGGCAGTTTAATTTTAAAATCGCAGGATTGAAGGTCTTAAAATCTAGATGTCATTTCGGTAGTGAAAGTTAAATCATTTCAGGCAATGCATGTGGACTAAAATTATTTTGAAAAAGATTAAGTGTATGGAATTTGATACGCTTAAAATATTAATTGAAATCCTACAATATTAGTGCTGTATCTATGAAAGTACACCATTCCCCCCTTAAAAGGTACATACAAGATTCAATTCTTATAGCAATTGATAATTAATACTGTATTCTTGGGTCCTACTGTACTTCCCCTAAATTAATACACACTTATTTGTAGGAAGGTAACTATACCTTTTTCTTCTTATAGTAAGAATATGACTTGTAGTACTTAGTGTACAATTGAATAGGGTGGACACTGTATTCATGGGTCTTACAGTATTCCCACTCAATTAATGAGTAAAATTAAAAACTGGGAAGGATTTTAATTGAGTTGTAGCATTCCCAATTCCTGACGGAGCATACAGAATCTTGTTGTGCTTAGAGGCTTTGTGAATATGTCGGCTATTTGGATATCTACATGAATTTTCTCGATCAGAACATCTTTATTCTCCACATGATTCCAGATGAAGTGATGCTTCATATTAACGTGCTTGGTCCTCGAGTGCAATACAAGATTGTGCGTGATTGAGATTGCACTCGTGCTATCGCACATGATTGGAGTTTCTCTTGCCTTGATGCCATAGTCCTGTAGCGGTTGCTTCATCCACATGATATGCATGCAGCAGCTTCCAGCAGCATAATATTCTGATTCAGCTGTAGAAAGCGAGTTGGCCAATTGCTTCTTACTGAACCATGACACAAGTCAAGGTCCAAGTAAGTGATAAGTGCCGCTTGTACTTTTCCTATCCAACTTACAGCCTCCGAGATCCACATCGTTGTAGCCTACCAAATTGAATCCTCCTTCCTTATGATACCATAATCCTACATTGATTGTTCTTTTGATGTACTCAAGGATTCGTTTGGCTGTGGTGAAATGTGGCTCCTTAGGTGCAACCTGATATCGAGCACACACTCCTACAACAAACTGGATGTCAGTATTGCTGGATGTTAGGTACAGAAGTGAGCATATAAGCTTCCTATATAGAGCTTGATCAACTAGTTTTCCATCTTCATCAACACTTATCTGTGTGGAAGTGCTCATGGGAGTAGATGATGACTTTGCAGTGTTCATTCCGAATTTGTTGAGCAGCTCCATGCTGTATTTCTCCTGGTAGATGAATATACCTATAGGTGGTTGTTTAACCTGCAACCCTAAGAAATAATTAAGTTCTCCCATACTAATTTCATATTTATTTTGCATGAGATGAGAGAACTTTTTACACAGATCAAGGTTAGTTGAACCATAATTAATGTCATCTGCATAGATTTGGACCATAAGGAGATCATCACCTTCCTGGATTTTGAAGAGGGTTTTGTCAACAAAACCTTTCTCAAGCCTATTATTGATAAGGTACAGCGACAGGGTTTCATACCATGCCCTGTGTGCTTGTTTAAGGCTATACAGCGCTTTCCTTAGCCTCTATACAATATATCCTTCCTTTGTGTCGGCAAACTCTGGTGGTTGTTCAACATACACTTCTTCAGCCAGGTCTCCACTAAGATATGTGCTCTTAGCATCCATTTGACACACAATAAAGTTCTTGTGAGCCGCAAAGGCTAGGAATATCCTAATGGCTTCTAATCGAAGCTAGAAAAGGCTAGAAATTACAGCAGCGAGATTAATTTCTAGATTAACACAGGTTCTTCCCGAGTCTGTGGGATTTCCCAAGAGATAATGTTTGTATGGCTTGGGCTAGATATTTTATTCCTATGAGGTCGCAATGGGGTTCATCTTAGACCACATGGACTGACTCCTTTATTGTCAGTTTCCTTTTGTTGAAAATCCTAAATGCCTTGTCGACAGAGGAGTATCCAACAAATATACCCTCATAGGATTTCTAATTGAAAGTCTTAAGGTGATCCTTTCTATTGTTAAGAACGTAACACCTGCATCTAAAACTGTAAAAATACGCAACCATAGGAGTTTTATTATTCCATACATCGTATGCGGTTTTATTGTGGTGCTTGTTGATGATACAACAGTTTTGTGTGTAGCATACTGTATACCAATTCAGCTTGGCACCAAATCCACTGACATTCCATCGGAAAATCACACGATAGAATTCCAAAATATTAATGTATAAATTCTGATAAAAACTCCTTTTTCCACATATGGCTCGCAACGTCGACCATTATCCCATCCTGGATCACCTCAACTATGCTATGACAAAACAATGAATAATCAACAAATCAAACACAGCGAAAGACTACCCGAGAAGTTTCGTTTGGACAAATAAATCAAAACCCCAAAAGGCAGTAATAAAATAGATAAACGATTGGTAAAGTGTTTTACAAATCTCGGGAGTTCTTTTGAAAACAGAAAAGCATTTTAGAAACATTAGGGTCTCACCCCAATCCCGTTCCACATTACAAGAAGTATAAAAAGTAGAAAACCCTTTTTGGACCCCAAGTCCTGAGTTATAAAACTATTTCAAAATCGATTGGGTCTCGGTCCAAAATCATTTTCCGTAAAACATTTATTTTGAAAAGTATCATTTTTAAATGCTCAAAAACAGTTCATATATCTCAAAATGAATTAACATGACTACATATTCTTCTCAACAATCCACAGTCCTTCTCCCGAATAGACAACTCCGTTTCCAAAATTAAACGATTGGTAAAGTGTTTTACAAATCTCGGGAGTTCTTTTAAAAACAGAAAACTCTTTTAGAAACATTAGGGTCTCAGCCCAATCCCGTTCCACATTACAAAAAGTTTAAACAGTAGAAAACCCTTTTTGGACCCCAAGTCCAGAGTTATAAAACTATTTCAAAATCGATTGGGTCTCGGCCCAAAATCATTTTCCGTAAAACATTTATTTTGAAAAGTATCATTTTCAAATGCTCAAAAACAGTTCATATATCTCAAAATGAATTAACATGACTACATGTTCTTCTCAACAATCCACAGTCCTTCTCCCGAATACACAACTCCATTTCAAAAATTTAACCGACATATTGATTTCCAAAATCATAACTTCTCAAGATCATCAATCTTGTCCCAACTTTGTTACCTCATACTGTAACGCATAATATCTTTATGAACCTCCAAGCATATAAACTTAGAATGGCAACAAATCTCAATGCAATTCAAAAATCCAAATACTTACAGATCGTGAAGCCGACGATTCCCCGTGATACTGGCGCATGTCTAAACTCTAGAAAATACTAGACACAGATAATTTCAAAACACACATTTTGCAAAGTGAGTTCATCTCGAGAACACAACACATCTCTATCCGAAGAAACACGTTAATACCATTCAGAAAAGTTTACAACTACCACAATACCATACTGGTAAATCACATAACGCACAAGCCCGAGTGAACAACAAAAACCCAGGGCTCTAGAATTCGTCAATCGACAATTCGAATGACGTGATAAAAATACTAGACCCAACTGCCTAGGTTTTCTCAACCTAAGATCCGATACCATATTCTCTAACACCCCCAGAGCCATCCAGGAATATTACAGCACCGTGGGTCCCGAGATAGAACCCACAAGGCTGAAGGAAATTTTCGCAAATATTTACAAACGCCCAAGAGGCTAACGACGGTACTATCTTTTAAAAACATTCGAAGACTTAATAAAATCCATTTATCAAAACCGTCGTAAAATCTCATTTGAAACCACAAGGCCCGATATGCCAAGACTCAACAGTTTAAAAACATAGGTTAAGATATCGCTCACACGTACCATCAAAATAGTTTAGAAAATGATTTGCCAAAGTAACTCCGGTAAGCTCATCTCCTCACGATCGCTACAAGCTCGATATCCAAAGAACCTAAAAATAAAGCCCGCGACAGGGTCAGCCATAATATCCAACAATGATAACAATCACATCGCGTCAATAATTACATACCAATAAAAATACTAAGTAAGAATACGACCAATGTAATCTTACCGCCATAACTTTACCAACTCGTGATAATAATTACCAAAGTTCACATCTCGTATCCTTTCAACAATCACAATAAGCTCATACCGAAATATCTATATTGTATCTCAACAATACCCAAGGTTCTCAAATCATTATCATAACTCACTGTTACGAAATCTACTAACTCTGTCCAACCCAATCCATCGGGTAACCTCATCACATCTCAACACGGAAATCGATTGACCATCAAAAAACAGTTACCAAAGGAAATACGGAACAAACCTTGAGATGCACAATACCACGATAATCATGTCAGTCTAATTCGAGATCAGATCAATACAACATACGGACATGGTCATAACGCAAGACCTACAAATGCATACTTATACGACAACGTCAATATGCCCACATCAATAACAACAATGTATACTTATGGATAACCCATAATATACGTATGCAGAACAACAACAACACATGGTAATCCAACGATACAGCGCACACAGCTATAGATTCCCATGATGATCCCAACGGACCAACGCATGGTGGAAATTCCTGTCCAACGATCCAGCACACACAGCTATAGATTCCCATGATGATCCCAACGGACCAATGCATGGTGGAAATACCTATACAACGATCTAGCGCACACAACTATATATTCCCATGATGATCCCAACGGACCAACGCATGGTGGACATATGACAATAATGCACAACTACACAAAACAACAATACACAATGCATGACAACAACAATACACAAATGCATCACAACATGATCGATACAAAATGACAAAAATGATATATTACTTGCCGTGAGTCCTTCGAGAGCAATGTCGATGTTAAAACCATCACCAACAATTATCCTCAATATTTGATGGTCCAGAATGTCACGGACGGTGGATAATTCATGTCTTCGGCTATAACACAATGTATCTTCGATAACCAAGTATACCAATAACAAAAGTAAATCATATACATTATGATTTAAATTCCCAAAATCTGAAAACAACGTACAATCCCAAATCTCCAGTGTTCACAATTATAATCATTGCTATACGAATTATAAACGAATGAAATCAAAACCATTCATTAAATATTATAAACTGTGCAAGTAATACTTGCCTCGATACCGATGAAGCTATTACTAATTCCATTGCATTTATCTACGAACTCCTTGACTCCGACCAAAGCAATTCATGAACCTCCTCGAACTCGACCGCAACACACAGTTCTTATCAACGATCAATTATCACAACCTATTGCAATAATCGATTAACACACATTCGATAATAATCAATTCCCGATATAATCAATCAATCAAACTCAACGGTTCTACAATATCTCGGTTAAACATAGTCTGAACAATCCAACTCAAACCTGCACGAATTCATAACCACAACACGATATACTACTCCTGTTGACATAGCACACGTTAATCACTTAACATAGCATGCGCTAAGTCGCATCAGTTAGCGTGCGCTAGCCAGTAATACTAGCATGCGCTAATGACATGCAGTTGCATGTCTTACAAGTATCGACTAACACCTTGCAATTACGGATACGAATGTAAAGGAAATCATACTCCAAGATCAATCACAATCTTTCCAGATTCAATCTCGTTATCATACTCACATGATATATACCATTAATCAATCATCAATCAACATGACTTAATCCTAGATATGAACCTTTCATCTTCATATCTGAAACACCGATAATTCAACATACAATCGTCTTGCTATGGTATATTCATCAATAAGTTCTTCAAGAACACCAAGTGATTTGAAACCATGTTCATAGTCATCAAAACAACATAATCCGATATCCTTTAACATGTAAATAATCATCCGATTCATAATCCAAGTCATATATATCCATTAAACCTCATATAACATCCTCACATGATAATCCAACATCAGGTAATCATCCTTTAAAAACGAATACTAACAAAGGGATACAAAAATTACCTTGTAGACGAACTATGAAGAAGAACAATCGAACTCCATTCTAAGAATCATCAATAATCTTCAAGAACAAGGCTTTAATCCATGCTCTCCATCTTAATATTGTTAAGAACGGTCATCTCTCAGTGTTTGGAACCTAAAACTGCTCTCTAAGAACTCTCTATATCGAAATAAGGGAAGGAATGGCCGAATGAACAAAATTCACATCTGCAATCATATATATACTGACTGTTATTAGCGTGCGCTACCTTCACAAAATAGTGTGCGCTATCGTAGTCCAGAGGCTACTGCCTTGCTTCGTACAATGATTTACGTACGCAATGCCCATGCAATAGCGTACGTAAATGCCTCTATTTAGCGTACGCAAGTGTACGACCATAGCGTGCGCTACTCATAGTTGACTCGTTTGTCTGTATGCTCCGAAGATGGGTCCACACGCCGAAAGCATCTGACAAGGATAAGATTCCCTTTGGACCGATCTGATATTAGCGTGTGTTAACCATATGCATTAGCGTGCGCTAATCCTTCATAACAAACATCCGTTGACCTTATCGGAACATGCGCCGAAAGTAGCCGGGTCCACACGTAGATTCCCTCTGATCTGTACTGCACTAGCGTGCGCTATCCTTTGCCTTTAGCGTGCGCTAAGCCTGCACGATAGCGTGCGCTATGCTTGACCATTAGCGTGTGCTAATAAGGCTATACTTAGCCATTTTTAGCTATTCTTTTCCAATGTCTCAACATACAGAATACGAACATACGGCATACCGAATACATATACTTCTTCCAATAATATTCTCATAAGATACACACTATCCTCAAATGCAATTGTCAACCAAGTACGACAATTATACCAATACAGATATCTCAGTCCTTCAATTGTTTTGTCCAAACTGTACAGATTCCACGCTGTACAACATAACTCGGATAAAATAACATTAAACAATAGTAGTAGAAATTCCGGATATTACATACTACACCACTTAAAATAAGTTTCGTCCTCGAAACTTGCAATCCGTCATAGAAAAACAAACAAACCGTTCAACCAAAATATTCCGAAACCATCACAACAACAATCAATCATCATCATTAACGAATAACCAAAACAGTACCCTTACATATGCTCCAAGTCGACGATCTTCTGAGATACTAGCAAGTGACTTCACTGTAAAGCCTCAAAACGCTTACAATCACAATTCCATGAGTCTCAACCAAATATATCATCTTCGGATGAAATAATCTATCCGTGTCAAAACCTATCAGCCAGATTACACAATCAAGTCCCAATTTTGATACAATCAATAATGCACGATACATCTGAGAAACAACTGTCAAAAACAACGACACAAATCCCGAAATATCGACACAAAATCTGAATGCTCAGACGATCACCAGCAATGATCAACCAATAAATTAACCGAGAAAATCATTGACATGAAAAACTCTATTACGACCAATCCAAGGGTCAAAACGTAGCCGAGAATATCATCAACATGATAAACTCTAATATGACCAACCAGAGGTCAAAACACAATCGAGAATATCATGTTGCCAATATGACGAACCAGAGGTCAAAACACAATCAAGAATATCATCAACATGACAAACTCCGATATTACCAACGAAGGAGCAACAATAACCTAGAATACCCTCCCATGGTAAGCTCCAACACGTTCAACACAGAACCACAGAAAACGATATACGGACGAATAAAATTCTCAAAATGTTACACCAATCACATGCAGTGGATCTCAAAGAAACACACCCGACTGGTGAACATACCCCTCGGCATACGAACAACCAATCACAAACCGACGAACAAACCCAATCATACATGGAGTGGAAACGACCAATCAATATCCAAAACAACCATCCTGGGGTCACCATCCCCAAATCCACACTTACAAAGGAATCATTCAGAAATCACTATGGTAAAATCGTACTACTACCATACCAATGGAATCACATAGCACATATGTCCCGGTTTCACAAATCCCGAAGTTCCAAAATTACATCCTGTACATGAATCTACAACACGCAGTATATTTCTCTTATCTGATCAATCAACCGATCATCCCTGGATAACCAAACTACCATACTGAAGTTCGAATCTCTATTCATCGTTCCATACTGATGTCGTATCCAGTTCGTGAGTCACACTCATAACTTCACCATGATGTGCACTATGCACTAAATGCGTATGTATATCAGTCACATTTTCAAAACCAGTTCGAAATCATATAGTCTCGTCAAGAAGACAAATTTTCGAAAGTTCTTTCAACAGTTTCAAAACCCAAAACATAAATTTTGGTAAGACCACAAAATCAATTTTCAAAAAATTAAACTGGCTCGCTAATGCCAAGTATTCGATAACAGTTTCCTTCGAATCCACACGATTTTGAAGTTTTAAAATGAAATCTATGCAAATGATTGACCACATCCATACTCTTGTATACCAATTCAGCTCGGCACCAAATCCACTGACATTCCATCGGAAAACCACACGACAGAATTCCAAAATCTTAATGTATAAATTCCGATAAAAACTCCTTTTTCCACATATGGCTCGCAACGTCGACCATTATCCCATCTTGGATCACCTCAACTATGCTATGACAAAACATTGAATAATTAACAAATCAAACACAGCAAAAGACTACCCGAACAGTTTCGTTTGGACAAATAAATCAAAACCCGGAAAGGCACTAATAAAATAGATAAACGATTGATAAAGTGTTTTACAAATCTCGGGAGTTCTTTTAAAAACAGAAAAATCTTTTAGAAACATTAGGGTCTCAGCCCAATCCCGTTCCACATTACAAAAAGTTTAAAAAGTAGAAAACCCTTTTTGGACCCCAAGTCCAGAGTTATAAAACTATTTCAAAATCGATTGGGTCTCGGCCCAAAATCATTTTCCGTAAAACATTTATTTTGAAAAGTATCATTTTCAAATGCTCAAAAACAGTTCATATATCTCAAAATGAATTAACATGACTACATGTTCTTCTCAACAATCCACAGTCCTTCTCCCGAATACACAACTCCATTTCAAAAATTTAACCGACATATTGATTTCCAAAATCATAACTTCTCAAGATCATCAATCTTGTCCCAACTTTGTTACCTCATACTGTAACGCATAATATCTTTATGAACCTCCAAGCATATAAACTTAGAATGGCAACAAATCTCAATGCAATTCAAAAATCCAAATACTTACAGATCGTGAAGCCGACGATTCCCCGTGATACTGGCGCATGTCTCAACTCTAGAAAATACTCGACACATATAATTTCAAAACACACATTTTGCAACTCAGTTCAACTCGAGAACACAACACATCTCTATCCAAAGAAATACGTTAATACCATTCAGAAAAGTTTACAACTACCACAGTACCATACTGGTAAATCACATAACGCACAAGCCCGAGTGAACAACAAAAACCCAGGGCTCTAGAATTCGTCAATCGACAATTCGATTGATGTGATAAAAATACGAATCTACTCGACCCAACTGCCTAGGTTTTCTCAACCTAAGCTCCGATACCATATTCTGGAACCCACAAGGCTGAAGGAAATTTTCGCAAACATTTACAAACGCCCAAGAGGCAAACGATGGTACTATCTTTTAAAAACATTCGAAGACTTAATAAAATCCATTTATCAAAACTGTCGTAAAATCTCATTTGAAACCACAAGGCCCGAAATGCCAAGACTCAACAGTTTAAAAACATACGTTAAGCTATCGCTTACACGTACCGTCAAAATAGTTTAGAAACGGTTTGCCAAAGTAACATCAGTTACCAGATACCAAAAGGTCATTTAAAAATACTCACGCAGCGGAAAAGACAAATGATTTAAAATACTCTAGCAGCGGAATACAACAGATAATCAGAAGACTCGATTCACAAACACAAGCCATAGCCAGTATCCTCCGGGAAGCTCATCTTCTCACAAACGCTACAAGCTCGATATCCAAAGAACCTAAAAATAAAGCCCGCAACGGGATCATCCATAATATCCAACAATGATAACAATCACATCTTACATACTAATGAAAATACTAAGTAAGAATACGACCAATGTAATCTTACCGCCATAACTTTACCAACTCGTGATAATAATTACCAAAGTTCACATCTCGTATCCTTTCAACAATCACAATAAGCTCATACCGAAATATCTGTATTGTATCTCAACAATACCCAAGGTTCTCAAAACATTATCATAACTCACTGTTACGAAATCTACTAACTCTGTCCAACCCAATCCATCGGGTAACCTCATCACATCTCAACACGAAAATCGATTCACCATCAAAAGACTATTACCAAAGGAAATATGGAACAAACCTCGAGATGCATAATACCGACAATCATATCGGTCTAATCCGAGATCAGATCAATACAACATACAGACATTGTCCTAATGCAGGACCTACAACTGCATATTTATATGACAACATCAATATGCTCACATCAATAACAATAATGTATACTTATGGATAATCCATAATATACGTATGCACAACAACAACAACACATGGTAATCCAACGATCTAGTGCACACAGCTATATATTCCCATGATGATCCCAACAGACCAACGCATGGTGGAAATACCTATCCAACGATCCAGCGCACACAGCTATAGATTCCCATGATAATCCCAACGGACCAACGCATGGTGGAAATACCTGTCCAACGATCCAGCGCACACAACTATAGATTCACATGATGATCCCAACGGACCAACGCATGGTGGACATATGACAACAATGCACAACTGCACAAAACAACAATACACAATGCACGAAAACAAAAATACACAAATGCATCACAACATGATCGATACAAAATGGCAAAAATGATATATTACATGCCCCGAGTCCTTCGAGAGCAATCTCGATGTCAAAACCATCACCAACAATTATCCTCAATATTCGACAGTCCAAAATGTCACGGACGGTAGATAATTCATGTCGTCGGCTATAACACAATGTATCCTCGATAACCAAGTATACCAATAACAAAAGCAAATCATATACATTATGATTTAAATTCTCAAAATCTGAAAACAACGTACAATCCTAAATCTCCAGTGTTCCCAATTATAATCATTGCTATACGAATTATAAACGAATGAAATCGAAACCATTCATTAAATATTATAAACTGTGTAAGTAATACTTGCCTCGATACCGATGAAGCCGTTACTAATTCTATTGCCTTCGTCTACGAACTCCTTGACTCTGACCAAAGCAATTAATGAACCTCCTTGAACTCGACCGCAACACACGATTCTTATCAACGATCAATTATCACAACCTATTGCAATAATCGATTAACACACATTCGATAATAATCAACTCTCGATATAATCAATCAATCAAACTCAACGGCTCTACAATATGTCGGTTAAACATAGTCTGAACAATCCAACTCATACCCACAAGAATTCATAACCACAACATGATATACTACTCCTGTTAACATAGCACACGTTAATCACTTAACATAGCATGCGCTAAGTCGCATCAGTTAGCGTGCGCTAGCTAATAATACTAGCGTGCGCTAATGACATGCAGTTGCATGTCTTACAAGTATCGACTAACACATTGCGATTACAGATACAAATGTAAAGGAAATCATACTCCAAGATCAATCACAATCTTTCCATATTCAATCTCGTTATCATACTCACATGATCTATACCATTAATCAATCATCAATCAACATGACTTAATCCTAGATATGAACCTTTCATCTTCGTATCTAAAACACCGATAATTCAACATATAATCGTCTTTCTATGGTATATTCATCAATAAGTTCTTAAAGAACACCAAGTGATTCGAAACCATGTTCATAGTCATCAAAACAACATAATCCGATATCCTTTAACATGTAAATAATCATCCGATTCATAATCCAAGTCATATATATCCATTAAACCTCATATAGCATCCTCACATGATAATCCAACATACTCCCTCCCAGGTGATCATCCTTTAAAAACGAATACTAACAAAGGGATATGAAAATTACCTTGTAGATGAACCATGAAGAAGAACAATCGAACTCCGTTCCAAGAATCATCAATAATCTTCAAGAACAAGGCTTTAATCCATGCTCTCCATCTTAATATTGTTAAGGACGATCATATCTCAGTGTTTGGAACCTCAAAATTCTCTCTAAGAACTCTCTCTATCGAAATAAGGGAAGGAATGTCCGAATGAACAAAGTTCACATCTGCAATCATATATATACTGACTGTTATTAGCGTGCGCTACCTTCACAAAATAGCGTGCGCTATCGCAGTCCAGAGGCTACAGCCTTGCTTCGTATAATGATTTACGTACGCGATGCCCATGAAATATCGTACGTAAATGCCTCTATTTAGCGTACGCAAGTGTCCGACCATAGCATGCTAGTTGACTCGTTTGTCTGTGTGCTCCGAAGACGGGTCCACACGCCGAAAGATTCTGACAAGGATAAGATTCCCTTTGGATCGATCTGATATTAGCGTGCGCTAACCATATGCATTAGCGTGCGCTAATCCTTCATAACAAACATATGTTGACCTTATGAGAACATGCGCCAAAAGTAGCCGGGTCCACACGTAGATTCCCTCTGATCTATTCTGCACTAGCGTGCACTATCCTTTGCCTTTAGCGTGCGCTAAACCTGCACGATAGTGTGCGCTATGCTTGACTATTAGCGTGCGCTAATAAGGCTATACTTAGCCATTTTCAGCTATTCTTGTCCAATGTCTCGACATACAAAATACGAACATACGGCATACCGAATACATATACTTCTTCCAATAATATTCTCATATGATACACACTATCCTCAAATGCAATTGTCGACCAAGTACGACAATTGTACGAATACAGATGTCTCAGTCCTTCAATTGTTTTATCCATACTGTACAGATTCCACACTGTACAACATAACTCGGATAAAATAACATTAAACAATAGTAGTAGAAATTCCGGATATTACACGTAGGATAATGTACCTAATTAGCCTCATGAACTACGTCTCGTGTGCACCATCCAATGTGGAAACATCAACACATGACCACATGTGCCTGGCTAAAAATCCCACACATGACCAATCGGCACGCAGATATGACTCCAGATATGTCACGATACGACATGACAACGAAACTCAATGAATCACACATCCAATAAGGATCAAGAAACCCACCAAAGTGACAACAATGATCAATGAGACCAAATGATATCAAAGGTAGTGAACTTTGGAATACAATATCACAACAAAACGATCGACATGATCAACAATAATACCTCATTATGAATCATAGATTCATAAAGCATTTCACATACACGAAATGTATAATATTCACAAAATCAATCATCATCATAACCAAGCAAGAAAACTTGCCTCAATTCCGGAGATGAAAAATAGTCCTTCTTCGAACGAACGAATGAACGAGGTCCTTCAACAATACTACTCACTAGAGCAAGCAACCTTTAATGAAATGAAATTCATTCAATAACACGTTCAGACAATATCGATATCAAATACATCAGAAACGACACCCGTAATTTAACCCGAATAGTCCAAACTATCCCAATAAACATTGAAGTCCTAATTCATGAACTTCAATACCCCAAATCATCTCTATGCTCGAATTATCATACTCATGATATTCCTTAAGACTCATGATTATTACGCAACAGTCATCGAGATAGCGTACGCTACAATCTGAACGTAGCGTATGCTAAGTCTAGACTACTGAGCCAAAGTATGACTTATCATGCAACTTTCAACAGTCAAATAGTGCGAACGTCAAATGTACAATAGTTTGATTCCCAAGTATAATTATATAATACACTTTGTATAAATCCAATTATAATGCGACAGTACTCATATAATACGTATAGTACAAGAGTATAAAATAAAAGATTACAATCGGATATTACATACTACCCCCTTAAAAAGGTTTCTTCCCCGAAACTAAGTGGTAGACAACTCGGGATATCTCTCCCGCATGATACCTTCTGTATCCCATGTAGCTTCCTCGACTCGGTGTCTCGACCATTGAATCTTCAACAGGGAAATCAACTTTTTTCTCACTGTTTGATCCTTCTCTCGAGTATTCATACAGGACACTCCTCATACGTATGGTCATCAGCAAACTCGATTTATTCAAACTAAAGTATGTGGATAGGGTCAGCAACATACTTTCTCAACTGAGAGACATGAAATACATTGTGAATTCGACTTAATGCCAGTGGCAAAGTCAAGAGATAGGCCAGATCGCCTACTCATTCCAGAATCTCAAATGGTCCGATATACCTTGGACTCAACTTCCCCTTTTTCCCGAAATGGAAAACACCTCGGGTAGGAGACACCTTAACCAGTACATGGTCACTAATCTCAAACTCAAGCGGTCGCCGATGGTTATCTGCATATGACTTCTGCCGTCTATGAGCCATTAACAAGCACTCCTAATAAGAGTGATCTTCTCATGGGCTGCTAGTAACATATCAGGTTCCGTACCTAGAGACTCAGACAATTCGTCCCAACATAATGGGGTTCTGCAACGACGGTCATGCAATGCCTCATAAGGTGCCATTTTGATTGAAGCATACCAACCATTATTGTAGGTGAACTCCACTAAAGGTAGTTGAGCTTCCCAATCATCTTTCCAATCGAGGGCACAAGCTCTCAGTATATCCTCCAGAGTCCGTATAGTCCTCTCAGACTAGCCATCGGTCTGTAGATGAAATGACGTACTGAATTTCAACTGTGTACCTATCGCACGATGAACTGCCTTCCAAAAATGTGACACGAACCATCCGTCACGATCTGATACGATACTCTTAGAAGTTCCGTGCAACCTTATGATCTCTCAAATGAACAACTAGGCCAATCTCTCAGGACCCCACGTGTCTTTGATTTCCAGAAAGTGAGCTGATTTGGTCAGATGATCCACAATCACCCGAAACGCATTCAAACCTCGTCGACTCGTCGGCAAGTTTGTGATAAAATCTATCGATTTATCCTCCTATTTCCATTCCTAAATAGAGAGTGGTTTCAGCATACCCTCCTGTCGCTGATGTTCAAGTTTAACCTGTTGACATGTTACACATCTAGAAACAAACTCTGCAACTTCTCGCTTCATGTTACTCTACCAGTAATATTGCTTCAAATCCTTATACATTTTGCTAGACCCTGGATGAATGGAGTACATAGTAGCATGAGCCTCTCTCAGGATAGAGTTTTTCAGTTTTTCATTTGCTGGTACACATAAATGATTCTTGAAGTGCACGAGTCCATCCTCGTGAACCACAAATCGAGGGGCTTTCCCTTGAGTCACCTCATTCTGAATCCGTGATAAGAACAGGTCTGTAATCTGCTTTGATCAGATAGTATCATCAAGGGATGACAAAATCTCAAGTGTACAAAGTTCCCCTTATATCATTTATAGCCGGTCTCATAAGTTCTAAATGTAACTCCTTCTAGATTGTCAATCGGGCAAGCATTTGTTCCTGTAGTGTCTTATGGCTCAAGGCATCGGCAACCATATTCTCCTTTCATGGGTGGTATAGGATATCGATATCATAATCTTTAATCAATTATATCCACCTCCTCTTTCTCATATTCAACTCATTCTGAGTAAAAATGTACTTAAGACTCTTGTGATCAGTAAAAATCTGACAAGTAACTCCATACATGTAATGGCGCCATATTTTTCAAGAAAACACCAAGGATGCCAACTCCAGATCATGGGTAGGGTAGTTGACCTCGTATGGTCGCAATTACCTTGATGCATAGGCAATCACCTTCCCATTCTGCATCAAAACACAACCGAGACCCTATCTGGATGCGTCACTATATACCACAAGTCCCTCTGTTCCTTGTGGTAACACCAAAACTGGTGCTAATATCAGTCGACTCTTAAGCTCGTCAAAGCTCTGTTGACACGCTTCTGACCAGGTGTACTTCTTATCCTTTCTCAATAGATTAGTTAGGGGTTGAGCGATCTTAGAGAATCCTTCCACAAATCGTCTGTAGTAACCTGCTAATCCAAGAAACTATGGATTCCTTTCACATTCTTTGGAGGTATACAATCTCGGATAGCCTCCATATTTTGTGGGTCCACACTAACCCCATAAACTGACATCACATGTCCGAGGAAAGTAACCTTTGTCGTCCATAATTCACATTTGGAAAATTTTCCATAAAGTTGTTCCCGTCTCAACACGTCGAAAACCTGGCGAAGATGACATTCATGCTCCTCACGGTCACGGGAATAAATCAAAATGTCATCGATGAAAACGACCACAAAACGATCCAGACAATCAATGAACACTTGGTTCATTAATTCCATGAATACGGTCGGTGCGTTGGTCAGTCCAAAAGGCATCAGCACAAACTCTTAATGCCCATAGCGAGTACGGAAAGCCATCTTGGATTTATCAAACTCTTGGATCCTCAACTGATGATAACCGGATCTCAAGTCAATCTTCGAGAACATTGATGCACCCTGAAGCTGATCCAATAAATCATCGTACGAGGTAAAGGATAATTATTCTTGATTGTTACCATGTTCAGCTCACGGTAATCAATACATAGATGCAAAGATCCATCCTTCTTCTGTACAAATAACACTAGTTCTCCCCAAGGGGATGCACTAGGTCGAATATAGCCCTTCTCGGTCAATTCCTCAAGCTGATTCTTCCATTCTTGCGCCTCAGTTGGAGCCATACGGTACGGGGCTTTAGAAAGTGGGGACGTACCTGGCTCTACCTCAATGGTAAAGTCTACCTCTCGCCGTGGAGGTAAACTTGGAAAATCATCCGGAAAAACATCTGGGTAGTCTTGAACCACCTGAATATTAGTCAATTCAACTGGTTGATCTTCTGTCTTGGTCATGTAGCACCAATAACCAACACATCCCTGATTAAGCAATTTCACTGCTTTTATTGCACTAATGACTCTCCTGGGACGGCTGTGATTATCACCTCGGAAAACATATTCGAAACCATCATTAGAAGTGATGGTTACCATCAGCTAACGGATGTTAAGTATGGCATCATGACGATCCATCCAGTAGATACCCAAGATTACATTATCTTTAGGTAAATCAACCACAATCAGATCTGACACCCACTCACGATCGTTCATTTGAATCGGGCAGTTCTGAACTTCACAACTCCCAACAATTCTTCTACCATCAGGTAGTGGTATAAGAATCACATAAGGCTTGCATTCAACAACATTATCTAATTGTAATTGGCTCAAACAAGGTGCAGATATAAAAGAATGCGAAGCACCAGTACAAAAAAGAGTACAAAGAGGCTGAGAATGAATCTCGAGTGTACCTGCAATCATGTTGGCCTCAGGATCATCAGCCTTTTTCATCTCGTAGATCCTGGGCATTGCAGTCCCGGTACTACCAACTGGACCTCCATGACCTACTCCTCTGTTCGCCCCTGAAGTCTGGTGAGAAGTAGATGGAGGTGTACGGTCGTGGACGGCAGGTAGAACTGAAGCATAGGAGGCCATCAGAGTATGTCCCAGTCCAGCTCTACAAAAATGAGCATGATGCCCAGCAACCCCACAAGTATGGCATAGAACAGCCGACTTCGGATATTTGGAGCTGATGTACCCTTGCTCTCCACAGTTAAAACACATAATGGACGAGCTGGCCACTCGTGAATGTGATCCTGCTGGTTTTGACGCCACAGGTGTTTGCTCAGAAAAAGTCGGTCCAGATTGGGGCTTCTTGAATGTTCCCCGATTGCTATCGGCTTGGTTCTGGTTCCTTGATCTCTTGTTAGAAGACTGCGGCTGCTTCTTAGAAATCTCCTTTGCAATGAGTTCGTACTCAAGAGCTCTCTCGATGAACTCCAATAGAGTCATGCAGTGGTGATTAAGTAACTGCATTCTCATTCGAGGTTTCAACCTCTTAAGAAAATATTTGATCTTATCAGCTTCCGTCCGAACAGTCGATGAGGCGAACGGAAGAAGCGCTTGAAATTTCTCAGCATTCGATAACACATTGTCATTATCATAGGATGGGTCCGGGTTCAGCATCTCTGCTAGCTTAGCCTCTCAGAATGGAGATGAATAATAACGATCCAACATGATATTCTTAAATTCATCCCAATTGCACAAGCCATCAGCCAGTTTCAGCGAAAGCCACCATGTATGGACACTCTTACTAAGGTAGTAAGTCGCCACAAAAACTCGATTCTCCTCAGGACAATCAACCATCTCGAACAACTTCTCAAAGTGCTCGATCCAGTGAATAATATCAGCAGTCTCAGAGGAGCCCTCAAATGTCGGAGGTCGCTGACGAGAGATGTCATTAACAATTAAACTCACGATCCCACCGTGCCTAGGAGGCGGCTGATGGGGCCCTTGCTGCTGGACAGTAGTAGCAGCATTATGCATCGTTTTCATCAATCGACCTATTTGGGTCATCTGGGCCATCATGCCCTACATCAGTATATAAGGGTCGGCGTCTGTGCCCTCGTGTTGTCCGGTGTGGTGCGACTGGTTCTCAGTAAGCGAATTGCTGCCTGCCAAACTTTGTCCCACATTCGAACGCGTGTTGGCTCGTGGTCTCAGGATTCGGCCCCTTCCGCATCCTCGACCCCCTCTACCACGACCTCTCAAATTTCTTTCCATACTGAAAGAATCAAACAATAATTATGAGCATAGTTTCAAACCCATTTCTACGGCAAATTACGAAATTACGCTAAGTTAATAGCAGCAATGAAACTACACGTTCGAGAAAATAATTCATCACGAATTAACGGCACTACAAGTGCTATACAGAATATCACATCGACACAAAGTCAAAACAAATTCAATCACATGATTAATCCAAAAATTTCCATTGAAATATTAATAAGATAATTTCCGCCACAATTTCTCAGAGTATCAAGATCAACAAGATGGATCATTCCGCTATCCACATCTTGCCAAAAATTAAATCATGACATATAAATCACACACCGTATTCAGCTCGCAGGTTTTGGCACTTGCGCAGGTCACACGTGACACGAAGGTTTCTTGACATTAGTTCGATCAACAATGACTCATAAGGAGAAACAATTCTCTATGATACCATCTTCTGTAACACCCCAAAAATGGCAACTATTATAGTGTCGTGTGGGACCCACCAGGCAACACAAATACAGAAATCAGCCATAATATAATTGTGGTACCGAACCACAAAGTATTAACCACTATTCCGACGAGGAGTTTATACACCATGTGACTCATAAATGCCACGACACACAGGATTCAGTTACAAATATAAACCATATGAAGATGGAGTATACTTCAATTAATAATATAAATGAAATGAAATGTTACCAAGTGGAAATAGAAATAAACGGTTATTTCATAACCAGAAAAAGAATACTCGGGCCCCCCAAACTAGTAACCTCCAAACCCTTCGCCGTCACAATGCTCTTCCTGCGCCTTGGCCTTCCCTCGATCTAACATACAACAACAGATATTTCGCCCAACACAAGGTCAGATATACATGATAATAAATTCTCAAGATATCATACAATTCACATATACTGGATATCAAAGAAATAAATCGACTGTTGAACATGCCCCTCGTGCATATGAACAACCAGTCACCAACGGCCGAACATACCCAACCAATAATGGAGTATGAACGACCAATCAATATGGCTCAAGATGACATTATAGTACGCCCGATCTGAAAATGTGTCCGTGCACATGTCCACCCCGTATACAGAATCCAGGATATATATGGGACAATATACCGAATTAGCCTCACGAACTACATCTCGTGTGCACCATCCAATGTGGAAACATCAACACATGACCATATGTGCCTGGCTAAAAATTCTTACACATGACCAATCGACACGCAGATATAACTCCAGATATCCACGATATAACATGATAATAAAACTCAATGAATCACACATCCAATAAGGATCAAGAAGCTCACCAAAGTGACAACAATTATCAATAAGACCAAAAGATATCAAAGGTAGTGAACTTGAGAACACAATATCACAACGAAATGATCAACAATAATACCTCATTATGAACCATAGATTCATAAAGCATTTCACATACATAAAATATATGACATTCACAAGAATTAATTATCATTATAACCAAGCAAGATAACTTGCCTCAATTCTGTAGATGAAAATAGTCCTTCTTTGAACGAACGAATGAACGAGGTCCTTCAACAATACTACTCACTCGACCAAGCAACATTAAGGAAACACAATTCATTCAATAACACGTTCACACAATATCATTATCGAATACATCAGAAACGACACCCATAATTCAACCCGAATAGTCCAAACTATCCCAATAAACAATAAAGTCCTATTACATAAACTTAAATACTCCGAATCATCTCTATGCTCGAATTATCATACTCATGATATTCATTAATACTCATGTTACTTCATTAATTAAGGACTTATCAAGGACAACATCAATTAATCATCCTATTATGTTAATATTATCTTATATCATCATAATCCTCTTAAGAATAATATCAACCTTTGAACATGATGTTCTAGACAACCTTAATTTATCAATTCATCAAGCTTAATCTTGAATATATCAAAACTATGATTGTTACTTCAGAACTCATTGTTCCATTGAATTTATAACAATCTAAGAATCTCTAAGCATTAAGAACATACTTAACTATAAGTTCTAATCATCATGTTCTTTATCATATTTTCGTAATAATCAACAATAATTATGTTATCTTTCAACACATTCATAATTCAAGAAGTAAGTAACAATAATATCATCATGTTCTTCACTAATTGTTCATAATTTTAATAATCATCATGTTATACTTGATCAATTTAACATCATGTGAAGTATCATCACTAGTATCATCATCATTACGGGATTAATACAAGATTAGACAACCAACCTCTTGAAAATGAAGAACAAACCCCAAAGACTTAAAGAACACTTCAATCTTCAATCCTCTAGGCTCCAATCCAAGATATGAAGCTCCGAAAAAAGATGGATGGGGATAATATTGACTTAGGAGGGCAGAGGAATGATCCTAGAGAGGATATTGAAGTTTGTTTCGAGCAAAACTGAAAGACAAGACATGTCTTTATAACCTGCATTTATCATATGTACGCTACCAGCAAACCTTAACGTACGTTAAACTCCATCACGTATGCTAAAACCTTAGTGTTACGTATGTAATGATCCTCTAGAAGATACTTTCTCAAAACACACACATCCTTACGTACATTGTCATGATGACGAACGTAAGTCCGTCCTCATTACATACGCTAACATGTCAGCATTGCGTACGTAATGCCCGTTGACTTGGCTATCTCAATCGAGCCAAAAATCCTGGTCATGCACGGACCTACACGCTGAAAGTTGAGATGCAATCTGATACCCTCTATTACGTACGTAATCAATCAAGTTTAACGTACGCAATGGTCATCGATATAGCATACGCTAGAATTGTAATATCCGGTATTTTTCTTTCCCTTGTATTTTCATTTTTGGTATATTTCTCGGTCATAGTGACCCTCGTGTATCTTTCAGTATGTCCTTCCTGTCAACTGTTGAACTGTAATCTCGTTATTGTTTATTGTTTCAACTTTCCTCATATGAGTTCGACTTTGTTAGATCACCATTAATTTTTGGTAACTCCAAAAATTCTAAATCTTTGCAATATTATAGAGCATCGAGTTAGCTTTCCAATGGTTCAAACGGTGAGTCAATCGGAGTCTGGACGAGAGAGTTATGGTCGTTTCAGTTTTTGGCCGATCACTGCCGACCGAACTCGGCCGTGTCGTCCGACACGGCCCGTGCCGTACTCGTCCGGAAATGCCGAAAGTTTCTGTCTCAGGACCCGACCGTGTCGTCCGACACGGCCCGTGCCGAACTCTGCCGGATAAGCCAGAACCGACTGCCGACACGCCCGACCGTGTTCCAGGAGACGGTCGAGTCGTGCCGAGTCGCTGTCGGACGGGTCACTGTCGGAAGGCCCTCCGCGCCGCGACCGTGTCAAGTAGGACACGGTCGAGTCCCTGTCGGCCAGCTGTGCGACACGACCGTGCCGATCGGCACGGGCCGTGTCCGGCAGGTGAGTCAACCCCTATAAAAGGCCCTGCAGACGTTTTTCTTGCCATTTTTCACCTTCTTCTTCTCCCCTTCCACAGTTGGGCGTGTTCTAAGCTTGAAGCCATGTTGTTTAACAACATATCCATGGAGTTGTTGAGGTTATATCATCAATAATCCGTCCGATATCATCCCTTGATCCAGCGAATCAAGGTTAGATCTTTAGAACCCTACTTTTGGTAAAATTGGGGGTTTTCGTGTTTTTGTCCGATTCGTTCCATTTTGTTGATTAATTCATGATGAATATGATTAATCTTGTTAGTATTCTTAGTTTCCCTATGGATTCATGGTATATTTCGTGATTTTTACGGAATCGAGAGGGTTTGGTTGTGGTCCGCCCTCGTTGTTGTTTATATACGAATATACATGAATCGTAGGCGGGTTTTCGGGTGTATTCCATTTCCATATTCGACTAGAGTTGGTTGTAATTATGTTCTTCGAATCGTTAGGTTTGGTTCCGTTGATTCCTAGTGTTCGTCGGTGATTATCCTTTCCGTTCGTTGCGTCATCAAAATATTCAAGGCAAGTATTTTTGGAAACCTTTATGCTTAACGTGAAATAGTAATGTATATTGTGTGTGATTGCTCACCTCGGGAGGGTCCGACGGGATCACGGAGGCAATCCAATGGTATAGCCCTGGATTCACGAGTTTGTTTCGCTAGCCAGCTCGGGAGGGTCCTTAGGGATCACGGAGCGGGATCAATGGTATAGCCCTGTTCCCAAGGCGATGCGTGTGCGTGATTTGTTTTATAATATGGCCAGTTCGGGAGGGTCCTTAGGGATCACGGAGCAGGATCAATGGTATAGCCCTGTTCCCACGGCAAAATTTGTTGACTGTTTGTTTCCGGAAAAAGACACGTCTTGTTTTGGTTTTCGAAATGATATTGGTGCATGTACTATGAAATGTGTAAGCGATTGGTTTGCCTTGATTACTTGTACTAGCGTAATTGCTAACCCCTCTGGGGACCCGTTTTGGGGAAATTCTTGTTATGGATTTCAAGTTATGATTATCCGGACGAGCGGGCACCTGGACAGTACGAGGATGTTGGCCAGGGTCGTTGACATGTGCATTTGGGTCTTTCTATTTCTTTCGTCCATTTCGATTTGGTTATTCTCATAATTGTAAACTTATAGAGTGTACTCGCGAGTACTTAGGCCTTTTATTTCAAACGCCGTATTGTGCTACTTTTAAATTGTTCCATTGTTGGTTGATGATCATTTCGCCGGTTGCTCCGGGCGTAACTTTTTATGTCTTATAATTAAATGTGTGTCCTCGCTAACTGGGATGGTTAGTCGAGTGGAGTTTTCTTGTTTGTAGCATGGTGGGTCCCATGTGTGGGGTCCACGGCGCTGTAATATACTTTGAATATCTCGGGGTGTTACAGAAAATGGTATCAGAGCTCTTGGTTTATGGATACCTAGGCTTGTTGGTTATTTGGGTCTAGTCGTATTTGTTTTGCACATTGTCACACCGCTGCCAGCATCCCAGTACTTCCAGTGCTCGTAAGTTTTCTTAATCGGCTCTTTTGTTTCTTGCATTGTATTTCCACTTTTGAATCGTAGTTGCTTTTCCTCCCTTACTCATCATCGATATACTTCTGTTATCTCTCAACTTCAGTATGGATGCCGGAGGAAACCGTGGTCGTGGTCGTGGCCGTGGACACGGCCGAGGACGTGGGGCAGCCGGTGGGGAAGCCACGTCGCACTCTTCAGGAGCCGACAGTACCGGCGACCGTCACAGTCATGCTTCTTCTCAGGAGCGCGCCGATCTTGGTATTGCGGCTGTTATGCAACAAATGGTTAACCAAATGGCGGCTATAGCTCAGGTGGTCCAGAACCCCAACCAGGCCCATGCTAATCGGGGCGGAGCGGATCGCTGGCTTCAGGATGTCATCAAGATGCATCCTCCTCAGTTTTCGGGAGCTTCGGACCCGATCGGCTGGGAAGGGTGGATCAAGGAGATATCCAAAGTCTTCACTGCTACCAACTGCCCCGAGGACCGTAAAGTCCCTATTGCTCAATACTTTCTCACGGGAGATGCTACAGATTGGTGGGAGGCCGTTGGTCCCAAAGATCATTTTGCTTCGTGGGCGAGTTTCAGGAGTTGATGGAGACCGAGTATTGTCCATGGCCGGTCGATGTGCTCGAGTGCATGCTTTCTTTGATGCTCAACCACGGGATATCCCCGTATCCCAAGCTATTGCCGATTTTAACAAGGAGTTGGGTTATGTGAAGACCAAAGTTGTCGAAGAGAGCGACAAGATTTTCCATTTTTCCAGGAGAATGAAACTGTCCATTCGGGACTATATGTCTGGGCTCGTCTGTACTACCTTGAAGGATTATCAGAGTCGAGCTCTTGCTTATGATATGTTGGTGACCGCTAGCGATTTGGCTCGCGAGAGCAAGAAGCAGAAGTCGGTCGGAAACTTTTCTGGTCCCAAGAGTGGAGGCCAGCAGAAATCTCGAGCTGCGAATATTTCTACGGGCGGTTCGGCTCCTTTCTCTGGGAGCTTTAGGGGTGCCGCCGGAACCCCCACTCGTGAGCTCACATGCTTTAACTGCGGCTTTTCGGGTCATAAGAACCGGGATTGTCCTCGTCCACCTTTGACTTGTCATACTTGTGGTCAGTCGGGCCACAAGGCTTCTTTTTGTGATCAACTCAGACAGCTTCGCGGTGCCCGTTCTTCTCACCCAGCACCTATGGAGCCGAGTGTGAACCAGGGCTCATTTGCTCCGCCGCCTCCACCGAGTGCCGGCCGAGGTAGAGGTCGGGGTCAGCCCGCTAGGGGTGGAGCTTCCAGTGTCGGCTCTGCCCAGCCGCGTATATACGAGATGAGTAGGGCCGATGACCCAGCAGCTACTGTGGCGACAGGTACCGTTCATATCCATTCTCATCCTGTCGGTGTGCTTTTTGATTCGGGTGCTACGCATTCATTCATTTCTCTAGAGTGTGTACGCCGTTTGAGTCTCGACTGCTTGTCACCTTGCGAGCCTTTCATCGTTAAACTTCCTAGCGGTGATAGAATTATCGGTGATCGAGAAGTCTGGGACTGTTCTGTGATTATTTGTGAGAGGGCTTGGCTCTCTAATCTTATTGTTGTGAGTATCGAGAGCGAGGATTTAATTCTCGGGAATGATTGGCTCGAACGGCATGGTGCAATCATGAACTACCGCACGAGGATCATTACCATGTTAGCCGAGGACGGCACTGAACACTCTTTCGCGGGGCGAAAGAGAAACCAGAAGTTTGTTATTAACGCCTTGAAGGCGGTGAAACTCCTGCGAAAAGGGTGTACTGGTTATTGGTGCTACGCCTTGAAGGCGGAGAATGGTGGAGTCGAGCTTTCATCGATTCCAGTCGTTAGTGAGTTTCCTGATGTATTTCCTAACGAGTTGCCGGGATTGCCACTGGATCGTGAGGTTGAGTTTGCTATAGAGTTAGAGCCGGGTGCGGCTCCGATTTCGAAGGCGCCGTATCGCATGGCACCTTCAGAGATGTCAGAGTTGAAGAAACAGTTGAGTGAACTTCTTGAGTCGGGGTATGTTCGACCGAGCGCCTCGCCTTGGGGCGCACCGGTCTTGTTTGTGCGTAAGAAGGATGGTTCACTACGTTTGTGTATCGACTATCGTGAACTGAACAAGGTGACCATCAAGAACAAGTATCCTTTGCCGAGGATTGACGACTTGTTCGATCAGTTGCAGGGAGCGGCGGTATTCTCAAAGATTGATTTGAGATCGGGGTACTATCAGCTCCGGGTGAGGGAGTCCGACGTGCCGAAAACGGCTTTTCGGACGAGATACGGACATTATGAGTTTGTAGTTATGCCTTTCGGGTTAACTAACGCGCCGGCGGTGTTCATGCAGTTGATGAACAAAGTCTTTATCGAGTATTTGGATAAGTGTGTCGTCGTCTTCATTGACGATATTCTTATTTATTCGAGGAACGAGGAAGAGCATGCCCATCATTTGCGGGTAGTGTTAGACATTTTGAGGACCGAGCAACTCTATGCGAAGTTCTCGAAATGTGAGTTCGTGAAGGAAGTGATGTTTTTGGGTCACGTGATTTCGGTAGGGAGTTCGAGTGGATCCGCAGAAAATTGAGGCAGTGTTGGATTGGGCATCGCCCACAAATGTGAAGGAGGTCCGTAGTTTCTTGGGTTTGGCTGGCTACTATCGTAGGTTCGTCGAGGGTTTCTCAAAACTAGCTCGACCACTTACACAGTTGCTCCAGAAATCCGAGAAGTTCGTCTGGACCGATGAGAGGCAGTCGAGTTTTGAGGAACTGAAGAAGCGTTTGACTTCAGCTCCGGTTCTGGCGTTGCCATGTGGCAACGAGGGATTCACCGTGTATAGCGATGCTTCGGGTCAGGGTCTTGGGTGCGTATTGATGCAGCACGGCAAGACCATTGCCTATGCGTCGAGACAGTTGAGGCCGTATGAACTTAACTACCCTACTCACGATTTGGAGTTAGCGGCGGTTGTCTTTGCACTCAAGATTTGGCGTCACTATCTTTTCGGCTCTGCATGTCAGATTTTTACCGATCATAAAAGTCTGAAATACATATTTACTCAGCGGGAGTTGAATATGAGGCAGAGGAGGTGGTTAGAGCTGATTAAGGATTACGACCTCGAAATCCTTTATCATTCGGGTAAGGCGAATGTCGTGGCCGACGCCTTGAGTCGGAAACCGATTGCGTTGCAAACGCTTGAGGTCCTTACGCCTCATTCTGAGCTTCGGCGGGCTTTGATCGGATTAGATGTTGAGGTTTTGCTGCCTGGATCTGTCGGGCAACTTTGTGCCTTAGAAATTTCGTCGTCTTTGATCGATGAAATTAAACTGAAGCAATTAGAGGATCCGATGATTACTCAAATCCGAGAGAACGTTCTTAAAGGAAAGCCTCCTGGGTTTGTGATTCACGAAGATGGTGTTTTGAGATTCCAGAGTCGGCTTTGTGTGCCGAACGATCCAGAGTTGCGACAGGGTATTTTGCGTGAGGCCCATTCCACACCCTATTCTGTTCATCCTGGCTCGAGTAAGATGTACAAGGACCTGAGGAGGAATTTCTGGTGGAATGATATGAAGGAGGAGGTCGCACAGTTTGTGGCGAGATGTTTGACTTGTCAGCAGGTCAAAATCGAGCATCAGCGACCATTTGAGTTATTGCGATTACTTCGCTCCGAATGGAAATGGGAAGATATATCGATGGATTTCATTACGAGTTTGCCGAGATCGAGATCGGGCATGAATATGGTTTGGGTGATTGTTGATCGTCGACCAAGTCGGCACATTTTCCGGGCATCAAGGACACTTGGGGCCGGAGAAATTGGCTCGTGTGTTTATCGCTTGATTGTGAGACTTCACGGTACTCAAGTCTATTGTTTCGGATCGTGATGGCCGCTTTGTATCGCACTTTTGGCAAAGCGATGCATAAGGCGTTAGGTACCCGCTTGCATTTGAGTACCTCTTTTCATCCCCAGTCAGATGGACAGTCGGAACGCACTATCCAGACATTCGAGGACATGTTGCGTGCTTGTGCCCTCGATTGGAGTAGCGACTGGGAGGAGCATTTGCCATTGATCGAATTCACGTACAACAATAGTTGGCACGCGTCGATTCGGATGGCACCGTATGAGGCACTTTATGGGCGACGATGTCGATCGCCGATTTGTTGGGACGAGGCATCCGATTTGGTCGGGACCGAACCGGATGTCGTTTTAGAGACGAGACGGAAGATAGAATTAATTCGAGAACGGATGTTGACTGCCCAGAGTCGACAGAAGTCATATGCCGATGTACGTCGTCGACCTTTAGAATTCGAGGTGGGAGACCACGTTTTGCTGAAGGTGTCGCCAACGAGAGGAGTTTTCCGTTTCGGGAAGAAGGGAAAGTTGAGTCCGAGATTTATTGGACCCTTCGAGATTCTCGAGCGAGTCGGTGGGTTAGCATACCGTTTGGCGTTACCCCCGGCCTTGAGTCATGTTCATAGCGTTTTTCATGTTTCCCGGTGAGGAAATATGTTCCGGATCCTAGTCACGTCATCGATTATGGCGAGATTGATATTGCTGAAGATATTACTTTTGAGGAGCGTCCTTTGAAGATTTTGGAGCATCATGAGAAACGACTGAGGCATAAGACCATCCCTTTGGTCAAAGTGCAGTGGTCGACACACGGTGTCGAGGAGGCAACTTGGGAAACCGAGGATAGCATGCGTGCTAGGTACCCTGAGTTGTTTGTTTCTTAAGTTTCGGGACGAAACTTATTTTTAGAGGGGTAGAATGTAATATCCGGTATTTTTCTTTCCCTTGTATTTTCATTTTTGGTATATTTCTCGGTCATAGTGACCTCGTGTATCTTTCAAGATGTCCTTCTGTCAACCTGTTGAACTGTAATCTCGTTATTGTTTATTGTTTCAACTTTCCTCATATGAGTTCGACTTTGTTAGATCACCATTAATTTTTGGTAACTCCAAAAATTCTAAATCTTTGCAATATTATAGAGCATCGAGTTAGCTTTCCAATGGTTCAAACGGTGAGTCAATCAGTCGGACGAGAGAGTTATGGTCGTTTGATTTTGGCGATCATCGCCGACCGAACTCGGCCGTGTCGTCCGACACGGCCCGTGCTGCACTTCGTCGGAAATGCCGAAAGTTTCGTCTCAGGACCCGACCGTGTCGCCCGACACGGCCCGTGCCGAACTCTGCCGGATAAGCTGGGACCGATCGCCGACACGCCCACCGTGTTCCAGAGACGGTCGAGTCGTGCCGAAGTCGCCGCTGTCGGACGGGTCATCGTCGGAAGGCCCTTCGCGCCGCGACCGGCCGTGTCAAGTAGGACACGGTCGAGTCCCTTTCGCCACGTGCGACACGGCCGCGTGCCGATCGGCACGGGCCGTGTCCGGCAGTCACCAACCCTATAAAAGGCCTGCAGACGTTTTTCTTGCCATTTTCACCTTCTTCTTCTCCTTCCGCACCGGGCG
This sequence comes from Orobanche coerulescens, assembly GCA_033398695.1. Lineage (NCBI taxonomy): Eukaryota > Viridiplantae > Streptophyta > Magnoliopsida > Lamiales > Orobanchaceae > Orobanche > Orobanche coerulescens. Next base: position 94,818,329 of record CM065803.1, read on the forward strand.
TGTTCTAAGCTTGAAGCCATGTTGTTTAACAACATATCCATGGAGTTCTTGAGGTTATATCATCAATAATCCGTCCGATATCATCCCTTGATCCAGCGAATCAAGGTTAGATCTTTAGAACCCTACTTTTGGTAAAATTGGGGGTTTTCGTGTTTTTGTCCGATTTGTTCCGTTTTGTTGATTAATTCATGATTAATATGATTAATCTTGTTGGTATTCTTAGTTTCCCTATGGATTCATGGTATATTTCGTGATTTTTACGGAATCGAGAGGGTTTGGTTGTGCTCCGCCCTCGTTGTTGTTTATATACGAATATACATGAATCGTAGGCGGGTTTTCGGGTGTATTCCATTTCCATATTCGACTAGAGTTGGTTGTAATTATGTTCTTCGAATCGTTAGGTTTGGTTCCGTTGATTCCTAGTGTTCGTCGGTGATTATCCTTTCCGTTCGTTGCGTCATCAAAATATTCAAGGCAAGTATTTTTGGAAACCTTTATGCTTAACGTGAAATAGTAATGTATATTGTGTGTGATTGCTCACCTTGGGAGGGTCCGACGGGATCACGGAGGGAATCCAATGGTATAGCCCTGGATTCACGAGTTTGTTTCGCTCGCCAGCTCGGGAGGGTCCTTAGGGATCACGGAGCGGGATCAATGGTATAGCCCTGTTCCCAAGGCGATGCGTGTGCGTGATTTGTTTTATAATATGGCCAGCTCGGGAGGGTCCTTAGGGATCACGGAGCGGGATCAATGGTATAGCCCTGTTCCCACGGCAAAATTTGTTGACTGTTTGTTTCCGGAAAAAGACACGTCTTGTTTTGGTTTTCGAAATGATATTGGTGCATGTACTATGAAATGTGTAAGCGATTGGTTTGCCTTGATTACTTGTACTAGCGTAATTGCTAACCCCTCTGGGGACCCGTTTTGGGGAAATTCTTGTTATGGATTTCAGGTTATGATTATCCGGACGAGCGGGCACTGACAAGACTGAGGATGTTGGCCAGGGTCGTTGACATGTGCATTTGGGTCTTTCTATTTCTTTCGTCCATTTCGATTTGGTTGTTCTCATAATTGTAAACTTATAGAGTGTACTCGCGAGTACTTAGGCCTTTTATTTCAAACGTCGTATTGTGCTGCTTTTAAATTGTTCCATTGTTGGTTGATGATCATTTCGCCGGTTGCTCCGGGCGTAACTTTTTATGTCTTATAATTAAATGTGTGTCCTCGCTAACCGGGATGGTTAGTCGAGTGGAGTTTTCTTGTTTGTAGCCTGGTGGGTCCCATGTGGGGGGTCCACGGCGCTGTAATATACTCTGAATATCTCGGGGTGTTACAAGAATCTGAACGTAGCGTACGCTATATTTGGACTACTTAGCCAAAGTATGCTTATCATGCAACTTCCAACAGTCAAATAGTATGAACGTCAAACCTACAATAGTTTGATTCCCAAGTATAATTATATAATAAACTTTGTATAAATCTAATTATAATGCGACATTACTCATATAATACATATAGTACAACAATATAAAATAAAAGATTATAGTCGGATATTACATATAGTGTCTTTGGCAACAAAACAAAGAATTACAGTACTAGTGGGTTTTCAGTCAGCAATATACATGTTACCTAACCGGCTTTCTGTGAGGACTATTTGTTTGGTCTTTATTTTCTTCACTCATAGAGTGATCTACATAGAATTTCACCGAGAACTGTTTGTCACATAACTGGATAATACTAAGAAAATTGTACTGTAGTCCTTTTACATAGGCTACATCGGTGACCTTTTTTCCAACAAGCAGGGTACATTTTCCTCTTGTTATTCCTTTCGATTTGTCACCGAATCGCACCTTTGGACCATGACCTTCTACATAATTTGTTAGCTTGGTGACATCTCTTGTCATGTGGCGAGAACATCCGCTTCCAAAATACCAGATGTCCTTCTCCTTGATATCCTGTAAAAAAAAATTAAGTAGATTTAGGTCCTCTTTGATTTTTGGGTCCTTGGTTATTAGTACCTTTAGGTACAAATTTGCCTTACAACAATGCATTTGATGTAGGCCGTGTTAGTTCCTCTTTTGCGAGATTTACATGGGGTGGGCATGTAATTGTTGTAAGTATTGTTTTATATGTAAATTTTAGAATTTTGGCTCCAGACTTGCTGTTGGTAGAACTGAGCGGAAGCTTTCTTTCGAGAAATATACCTGGGTTCTTGTACCCAGTATTTAGGACAATTGTACTGTCGATAGTACTGAGGTTATATATATTGGTGGTACTTGGGTATGGCTTTTCTTATTTTCTGTTGATGATGCTGTTGGTATGCATGAGGAGCATACTGTTGATATTGAGCATTACGTCTTACAAGCTTTAGAGTTTTCCGCTGCTTATGATAAAAGTTGGGTGGCGGAATGACAGACTTTGGTTTCTGAGAGGGAACAATTGTAGCCTTTCCTTTGTCTACAGGTGCAGCTTTTGGAGCTTCCTTGGTTTGAGGAACGGGTTCCACTCCTTTGACAAATACCATACTAGTTTTGCCATTGTTGGATCATGAGTTGTATCCTAGGCCACATTTAGCATGGGCATGTTGTCCAGTGCTCAGCATGTCTTCCATCCTCCTAGATGATTTCTCCAATGACTTGAGGATGGTCTTGACTTCTCCTTCTCTTTCTCAAGAAGTTGTATCTTAGCTTCTAGTATAGCATAATCATTTGTCTTGCATGGATTATGAGATTTTACCTCATATAGCTCATTTGCAAGTTGATGATTGCTCACCATAAGTTTTTCATGAGTGATCTTGCTGTCTTCGCAATCTAAAGACATATTTTCATAATTATTTTTCAGCAGGTCATTTTCACCCGTCAGCTCTAGATTTGAAAGAGAGAGCTATAGGGTTTTCTTGTTTAAGCATCTCATGGGCTTTTTGAATGGTCTAAAACTCATTCATCATATTTTCAAAGGTATGTGATGCATTTAAAGGATTGACTGTGGTTGAGCTTACCTCATCAACACTATCCTCCTCCTCCTCTTCCTTTGCCATAAAGCACATGTAGGATTTATTTAATTTCATCATAGGAGGAGTCACTGTTGGTGACAGCCTGTAGGCATTCCTCTGTTTTGATGGGTGTGGGCGTGGCTTCTGATTCTCTGATCGGTGCCTTGAGATTATTTATCCAGACTCGTCTTTTATCATCCTTCTCCTGTTGCTCAGCTTCTGTACTTTAGGATGAGAACATCTATTTGCATAGTGTTCTGGTTTTCTGCAGTTATAACATAGATTAGAGTCTCCGGACGATGGTGACTAAGATCTTACCTTGTTGAAGGGTTTAGGCTTATAGGGAGCCTTTCCGGATTTCTTAATGAATTTCAAAAATTTGTCCATGAGCAGCGCCATTTTATCTTGTGATAGGATGTCATCATCACTATCAGTGGCTTTGGCTGTGCTAGGGGCAGAGCTGTGTCTCCTGTTGGATACAGCAGCTAGTGATGTAGTCTTTGCAGGTGACACTTCAGAATTTTCTCTTATGTCAATATCATACTAAAATGCTTTGAGGTCAGAGAAGAGGTCAAAAGTAGATATGTCATTTAAATTGCAAGACCCATGCGTAGTAGTGGTCTTAATGTTCCATTGGTCTTAATTTCGTTGGCTATCTTGCAGCTCTTTATCTTTGAGAATGTGCCTTTGTCGAGAGTGAGCAATAGCGCATTCTTGGCGACATTGTCCAGATGTACACTGTCCCCTTTCTTTTTCAAGCATTTATGCATGGGCTTGGCCCTCTATCCTGGCAGCTCGGTTGATCTTAATAATTTTGATAGGTCCTTCTTGTATAACAAAGATCATTTCTTCGTGCATGGTAGCAATATGGGCTTCCATCCCGATTCTCTAGTCATCAAACTCATTAATAGAAAACATAGGAACTTTATTGATCATTGATGTATCCATGATAATGGTAAAATGATGATAGAAATATAAAAATGGAGTTTTCAAAGGCTGGTGATTTGGATCTGATTCTGGTTAAAAATCGACTAATTTTTCGTAGAATCAACCTCTCTGACACCATTTATTGGTCACAGTATACTATATTACAGCTTGAAATGGGGAGGGGGAGTGAATAAGTTGTACTCTTTTTAAAAGTTTATTTTGCATAGCGAAAGTCTTAAGTTAAGTTGTTGTAAGTATAGCAACTAGCTAGTCTCCTGTAGCTTGATGTTTACAGGATTTTCATAGTAAGTATACTTAAAAATCACAGGCAGTATGAAAACAGTAAGTGCAGGTAATGACAACACACAATTTTAATATTGTTCGAGGTAAACCCTCTACATCCACATGTCCTCCACACAGAAGTAAAAAATTTATTAAAATCAAGACGTACACAACTGTATGATTTTAACTAAACAGGTCGCTATATCATTCACGTAGATTGATACAACCGACTGTAGCTCGAGCTGTTCATACAGATTGGCTCTAGGCTTCTTCGACTTGCTTCTTTTTATATGGATTGAAGCTTTGTCCTTGAACTCTATTCTTCCCACACAGGTCAAAATAGGTTCGCTTAGTCCACGCAGGGCTAAGAGTCTCAAAAATAAGGTTTTTAAGTATAACGAGTAGGAACAACAATTGTAGGCTTTTTAGGCTTCGTTGTAGCTGTGCTTTTCACTATTGAGGACTTTGATATTTCTTCACTCAAGATATACACTGTATGCTTGAAGAAATATATTGCTCTTGGATTCTTGATTGATTAGTAAGCTTGTCAATTGTAAGAAATATCCTCTTGCTTGAGCTATTTATAACATTGGAAATAGATCGTTATAAATGTAGTCGTTGGCCGGTTGGTAAGATTTAGACAGATCTGATTGGCGGCTTCAGAATGTTTGAATTAAAGATATTTCATATTTAATGCTTCAGAAATTCTCTTTGATCCGCATTAAATTCTCTTCTGTTTGTAGTCTCTTCAGCTTCATTAAATGATGTCCTGTCAGCATTAAATGCTACTTTAAAACCGTGAATGTTTTATGAATTCACAATGGTTTAAAGTTTTAAGTCTCAATCCTGTTGGATTGTGTTTTACTTTTCTTAAGTAAAACACATACACCTTCTATGTTGTAGTCAACAGTTCTTCTTGCTGTACGCTGAAACTTCTATTAGCTGTAGGATTTGATTTCTATGGACGTTGTTTGAAGTTCACTGTAGGGACAAAATGTAGGGTGTATTTATCAAAACAATTAAGATATTTATTTTCCCCAACAGGATACATATTTATATAGTTCGAAGGGATCTTGATCATATATTTATAGGATCCAGCCCTCCACAAGCCAAGCAAAGTAGCCCAAAAGTGTGCCCAGTCTTCGCAAAATCCATTAGCCCGTTTTTTGTCCACAAGACCACTCTTACTTTTCTCCTTCATATTTTCGTTTTTCAAGCGATTCCTCGTCATCTTTCTCGTACATTCTGAAGTTTTTATTTTTATTTTTTATAACATTAGCTTCTTAGTTTTAATTTCAAATAACTTCTGAACATCATTAATACAATTAAGTATAACTAGTGGTGTTCTTTCCATTCTCTTCAAATCGCCTTCATCGATTATATTAGTATAATACTGTGTAATACATGGGAACACAAAAAAAAACTCTTATGTATATATTTATTCGTAAATCATTTATTATAAATTTTGCAATACTTCTTTGTACACAATATTATTTGTTCTGTTTATGATTACACTATTCTCATTGCAAATAAGAACTTTCAAGTCTTTTCGCCTCTTCATTTTTGATATGGCTACATAAAGCTTATCATGACTGGGTACATGTTTTGGTAGATATACACCAATATGAGAAAGCGTCTGACCTTGACTCTTGTTTATAGTCATGGCGAAGCACACAAAAAGAAAAAACTATTGTCTTTGAAATTTGAATGGTAATCTGCTGTCTAATTGACTTAATATCATTCATGGAATAAATGCTTCACTCCCAATATTATCCCAGAAAGAACTTTTTCGGTTTAATAATATGGTCACGAGTTGGGTAACCACCAATCTTGTGTCATTACATAATCTTGATGATTGTAACTCCCAATATGGATATATTCCCAATTAACATAACTGAAACTCTAACCTCCAGTTTCAAGATATGATTTGGAATTCCAGAACACTTGATGTTATTCAAAAGTATGTTAGATAGATTTGGTTTTCATTTGCATAGGTCATAAAAGTCTTGCATATACTGTCGGAACTGAGATACATTCGCTCGTCTCCTAGAATATAGATATAATGTAATTGTTTACTTACTCAATATTAAGTGAATGATAAGTGCTTTCAACAATGACTGTAATATGATCTTCTACATCTCGGATCAGTATATTGTCAAGAATATCAATCAAGGTTTCCCCATCAACCTCTTCGCCTAATTCACCTTGTATATGTTTGCCAATATTACAATAATAAAATGATGTATGATTGTGCCAAAAAGTGTAATATATTTATGCTGATCAAATTTTCTGTTTCATACATTATTCCACTCAAGTGTAACTAATAATTCTTTGTTGATGGGATCTTTTGCCCATGAAATTTTCGTATTTTGGTCTTTTATTAACTTTTGAAACTTGTATGTCCCAATTGCATAAATAGGGATAAACTGCTTTATATTGAACAGAGGGAAAATTGGACATCCAAAACGACATTAGCTGACTCAAACTACGGAAATTGCACCATCTGAAATACCTAGGAAAAAACAATTAAAGTTCGAAAAGCAGAAAATACATTGTTTATGAAAAAACTATTAAAAAGTGCTCTCAAAATCAAACAGTGTTACTTCAAATGCCCGAGTACTCAACCTTTACTTGGATCATCTTCAGCGTAGTTGCATGTTAGGGGTGTTCAAAAATACTCGATATCCAAAAATTCGAAGTTCCGGATATCTGAAAGTTCGGATATTCGAAAATTTGGATATCCAAAGCTCGGATATCCGGAACTTTGGATTCGGATATCGGATAGTAGTTTTCAGAAAAATCGGATATTCGGATATCCAAAATATCCGAAAAATCCTAAAATTTTTATTTTTTTATATTTTAAATAATAGAAGGTATTCAGATATTCGGATATCTGTATCAGAAGTTTTTTTCGGATATTCGGATACCCGACATCCAAATCCAAATATTTTTTTCGAATATAAGGATATCCTAATATAATTCATATTTTTTCCGGATATCGGATATCAAAATCTGCTATCCGAATTTTCAGATATCCGGAATTTCGGATATCCGGTTTTGAACACCCCTAGTTGCATGTTGGGTTTGAAACGCATCATCCTATATATCATTGCATTCAAGTTATCAACGAGTCACTTCCTCGATGGTGGTGAATATCATCCATTGTCGTAAATTGATGAAACGATGCCCTGATATTTTTGATCGACAATGAAAATTAGTTTATATGTTAACAATTTAATGCAACTGAATGTTTGAAGAGGTAGTGCAATAATACAACTCACTGCATCAATCTCCTTAAAGGGGTCGTTAATATGTCCAGGACCGCAAGTCATTTTGTCACTGGCAATGGCCTTCATTGAAGATTATATTTTTCTAATTAGAACGGGATAAGTATATTCTACAACATATAGAACTATGTGAAGCATATATAATGAAATAATAAAGAGATATTAGTATCTCCTGGCAAACCTTGTCCGGACTCTTTTCAGGAAATTGCTCAAGATTTGCCCATCTTCAGTCACTTTCAAAATAATATACATTTTAACTCGTTACTTTAGTGTATAATTAGATATCTACAATTCGAACAAAAAATTTTTATCAATAAATTGTTCATGCTCATCCGAAAGTGAGTCATCCTCACCAAAACCTGCAACACGACGCGGATATAGAAATTGAATAGTCAGTTATAAACATATTCCTCAAACTATTATGAAAAAATTATTTCATCAAATCTAAAGCCTGCTAGAGATCAGCTGCACTTTTACCCGGAACTTGATAATCAAAAAACACAAAAGATGTAGTTTCTGAGTCGCCCTCAACTCTTATGTCTACCTTATATCTGAAAATGAATATATACATAGATTATTACCATATACTGAAATTTATCAAGTGCAAAGTCATATAAATCCAAGTCTATAAGCCTTACCTAGTGAGAACAAATGTTGAATTCATGCTGCACTTTTCACACCAACATGAATTATTAAGGACTTAGACTTTCTTGAAGCACTTATTGCCAGCATTATAAAATTAATCGTAGTTTGTCTGTATATTCAATATTCTAGCAATTGTTATACAACATTCATGAATATAAGACATACAATAAATCTTATTTAGCTGGTCATAGTAACTTTATTTTGTGTACTCAAACAGATGCAGTTATATAAGAACTGCCTCTGCAATATCATCCGGCTCACATATTCTTTTGAATTGCAGTAAAGATGAGAAACCGTCAGACAGTGTATCGGATCCATGGGACATTAATTGTTTGGATATTAGCTTGCGAGCATCAGTATTTTCCTTGATACTACAAATAAATAAACAAAAGTGTAGCGACCACTTTTCTAAAATATAATTCTTCAAATTTTAAGAAGAATAAATAAAAATTTTGCAGCGGAAATACATTTCAAAAAGACAAACTTAATAATTGCAAGTAATCTTCTCGAGTCATTGTTAAAACAAAACATACCTTGACATAAAAATAAAACAAATTGAACACTTGTTCATAAACATAGTTTGAAATAAATAAACATATAATCATAGGCTTGATCATCCCACTCTCAATCGCACGCCACATCGAGCTCCTCAACCTGAAAGGGGTTAAATAGTGGGGTGAGCTTCCAACTCGCTCAGTGTGGAGAGTACGCAATATGTCTACGTTAATTACTAAATATATTAGCAAGTATAAACAACATGACTGATAAATTCTGATGCCCATCGGCTAGCCCGAAGGCTTTATGCACAATTAAGTGCTTCTGACTGATTTGCACATTTAAGTGCTTCTGACTGATTGCATATTTAAGTGCTTCTGACTGATTGCACATTTAAGTGCTTCTGACTGATTTCACGTGCACATACGAGACAATATATAAAGCAATTAAAATAAACAAAAGCGTAATAAATCCCCACACCTGGATAAAATGCAGTTCTTGAACTTGAATGTGATGAGATGCTTGACTCGACAATTCTAGGCCCGTAAATTCTTGATATTATCTACATTTAATAATAATAATCTATTATTATTATAATTTGTAAATATATAATAACTGAGAATAAAATGCTGAGGCATAGATTAAAATTGAATTATTAGTGGGAATCTAAATAGAGTAACACTTAAAGAATTAAACATTGAGGACTGAAATTGAAGCAATTATAAATGTGATGGGGTTAATTTGAGATGATTGGAGACTGAGTGGACTGAAATTAAGAGGCTGAAAAGAAAACCCGGGGGTCACTCTGACAAAGTTCAAAAGATTGGGACTTAGATGGAAATTCACTGAAAATAAGGGTATAAAAACCCTTAACACCTAACCTCAGCCGACAACTCATTTTCTAACCTGCTCCCTTCAACACTCTCTCTCTAAAACTCTCCTCCCTCATCGTTTCCCAGTCCCTCTCTCTACCGAAAAAAAAAAGAAACACACACATACACCTACACACACTCACACCTACACACACTCACACCCGCCGCGAACTGGATGAATCGAAAAATAAAATTCGTTGGCGTCGCGGTTCGGCAGTAGGTCGCTGCCAAGGTGTGGTCCGACGATGGCAGATATTGATGTTTCGCGTGGTTCCGACCGGTGGCTCGCGCGAAGGAGGGGAGGTCCAAGTGGCGGCGGCGATGGTGAAAGGCTATGGCCGGCTCGCCGGAAGCTGTGTGGCGGCGATGCGATTTGGAAGGGAAGAAATTGAACGGCGACAACAGGCTGGGTTGGTCGAACAGGGAAGTCTGGATTTGATTCTAGGTATTAAATATATATATTTTTGTTTTCTTTTGTGAAAATTGAGATGTATAATCGAAAGAATTTGCAGAAGAATTTACCTGCGGATATGTGTGATTTTGAGGAGAAAGAAACTTGATGTATGATTTTTAGATGAATTTCCTTTGCCCTAGAGTTTTTGTTGTAGAGTGTTTACCTTATGATGAAGAGGAGAAGAACGATCGTTTGTTGTGAAAGAGAAATATTAGTCTTTTTCTGAGTTTAATTTGCTGTTTTGTAGTTTAATACGGGAAGTGGATAACCAATCCTTCCCATGATGAATAACTCCCCCCATTATGCCCACTACCTCCATTAAGGAGGTTAATGAAGGTGCAGAAAACTCCCCCCATGTTCTGATCGTGTGTGTGGGAGAGGGTGTTGGGCTTGGGTGAAAATTAATTAAAATGATTAGTGTTAATGGATTGGGCTTGATGGACTTATAATATTTGGGCTAAATATTATAATGGGTTTGGCTTAGGCCGGCCCAAAATGAATGGATTAAAATTAATTAAAATGGACTTGTGGAATCTTAAGGGTAACGATTTATATCGCTTAAAATTTGACTCGGGCCTAGAAACGACGAGATGAAACAATGAATTAAAATGAGAAATGCAACGAAACGAATCACATGACTTGTCATGAATAATAATGGAATAAATGAATTTGCATGATCATGAAATAAAATGAATTAACGATAAATTATTCGGGCATTAATTTAATAAAATTTGAACATGTTTTTCTATAATTCACAATAAATGTATATGCGAAATCGGGGCGTTACAACCTACCCCCCTTTAACAAATTTTCGTCCTCGAAAATTAAGTTACGTACCTTGAAAAATAAATGTTGGATACTTAGAACGGATCTCCTCTTCACGTTCCCAAGTTGCCTCATTTGGTCCATGACGACTCCATTGAACTTTCACCAATTTAACCTCTTTATTTCGTAACTGGTGTACCCTACGCTCCAAAATAGCTATAGGTACCTCCTCGTAAGTCAGATTCTTGGCTACATGCAACTCTTTGAAATTGCATACATGACCAGGATCATGTACGCATTTTCTCAGCATGGAGACGTGAAAGACATTGTGCACTCCTGATAATTCCACCGGTAATGCCAAACTATAAGCAAGATCACCAACACGACCCAAAATCTCAAAAGGTCCGATATAACGAGGCTGTAGCTTTCCCTTTTTACCGAATCGTATTACTCCTTTCATCGGCGCTACTTTCAGGAACACCTTCTCTCCAATCTCAAATTGGATATCTTTCCTCCGTTTATCCGCATAAGACTTCTGCCGATCCTGGGCAGTCTTAATTCTACTTCTGATTTCGGCTATCTTCTCTACAGTCTGCTCGATCAATTCGACCCAAAATTTTTCCTTCTCCAACCTCACTCCAATAAAGGGGCGATCGACATTTCCTTCCGCATGCAGCCTCATACGGGGCCATTTGTATAGTTGCTTGATAACTATTGTTATAAGCAAACTCCAACGGCAAAATATTCTCCCAATTCTCACCAAGATCAAGAACACACTACCTCAACAAGTCTTCAAGTGTCTTGATAGTACGCTAAGATTGAACATCGGTTTGCGGATGATATGCAGTACTGAAATTCAACTTAGTGCCCAAAGAACTCTGAATACTCTTCCAAAATTTCGACGTAAATCGCGGATCTCTATATGATACTATCGACACTGGAACACCATGTAGCCTCAAAATCTCCCGGATATAAATCTGTGCATATTGTTCCATACTGTAAGTCATCCTCACAGGTAGAAAATGAGATGACTTCGTCAAACGATCTACTATCACCCAGATAGCGTCGTTCTTCCTCACGGTTCGTGGCAGACCAACCACGAAATCCATTGTGATATGCTCCCATTTCCATTCTGGGATTTCCAACGGTTGAAGTAAACCTCCTGGCCGTTGGTGTTTTGCCTTCACCTGCTGACATATCATACACCTCTCCACAAATACACCAATGTCCCGTTTCATTCCTCTCCACCAAAAGAACTTCTTTAGGTCGTGGTACATCTTTGTACCTCCCGGGTGAGCGGAATATGGTGCATTGTGAGCTTCTTCAAGGATTTGATTCCTAAGGGATGGATCCTTAGGAACACATAACCTCCCATCATAAGTCAAAACGTCATCTGCGGAAACGACAAACTTCTCAATACTCCCAGCTTGTGCTCGATCCTTCATCTTGCATAAGAACTTATCACGTGGTTGAGCCTCCTTAATCTTATCCCTCAAGTTTGGTTGAAAGACCAAAGATGATAGGATTGCTTTCGAATGTTTTGAAGACTCAATTACCTCAATCCTCAACTGGGAGAACTCCTTTATCAAACTCTCCTGATCGGTCAAGCAAGCTAACTCGCCTCTAGTCTTCTGACTCAAGGCATCAGCTACCACATTAGCCTTACCCGGATGGTAATGAATAGTACAATCATAGTCCTTCACCAATTCTAACCATCGCCTTTATCTCATGTTAAGGTCCTTCTGTGTGAAAAGATACTTCAAACTTTTATGGTCAGTGTATATCTCACACTTTCCTCCGTAGAGATAGTGACGCCAAATCTTCAGCGCATGTACTACAGCAGCCAACTCCAGATCATGCGTTGGATAGTTCAACTCATGTGGTTTAAGCTGTCTCGATGCATAGGCTACTACTTTACCATGTTGCATCAAAACACAACCCAACCCTTGCTTTGAGGCATCACTATAAATAACAAAGTCTTCCGTCGGATCAGGAATCGTTAATACTGGTGCCGAGGTTAGTCTCCTTTTCAAATCTTGAAAACTTTCCTCGCACTTGTCTTTCCATTCAAACCTCACGCCTTTCCTTGTTAACTGGGTCATAGGAGTGGCGATTTTCGAAAATCCTTCGATAAATCTCCTATAATAGCCAGCTAGGCCGTAAAGTCATGACTTCGCTCGCATTCTTGGGTATTCCCCAACTACTCACTGCTATAACTTTATCGGGATCAACCTCAATTCCTCTTGAAGTCACCACATGTCCAAGGAATCCAACTCTGTTTAACCAAAACTCACATTTCTTGAATTTAGCATACAACTTCTCCTTGCGAAGTGTCTCCAATGTTATCCTCAAATGTTCTTGGTGTTGTTCCTTGTCCTTAGAGTACACCAAGATGTCATCTATAAAGACGATCAGGAACTTATCCAAGTAAGGTTGGAACACCCTGTTCATCAAATCCATAAAGACTGCCGGTGCATTACTCAAGCCAAAAGGCATCACTACAAATTCAAAATGTCCATAACGGGTTCTGAAGGCCGTCTTGGGAATGTCACACTCCCTAATCTTCAGTTGGTGATACCCCGACCGTAAATCAATCTTCGAAAAGGTTCCGGCTCCCCTCAACCGATCGAATAGATCCTCGATTCTCGGTAGTGGGTACTTGTTCTTCACCGTGAGTCGGTTCAGCTCTCTGTAATCTATACACATCCGAAGTGACCCATCTTTAATTCTTACAAACAATACTGGTGCACCCCAGGGTGACACGCTAGGACGAACAAATCCGAGCTCCAGTAGCTCTTGAATCTGGACCTTCAATTCTTGAAGTTCCTTCGGAGCCATTCTATATGGCGCTTTGGATGTAGGGGCCGCCCCAGGGACCAAATCAATACTAAACTCCACTTGTCGGTCGGGTGGGACTCCCGGCAAATCTTCTGGAAACACATCCAGAAATTCTCGTACTATAGGTACGTCTGTAGGGGACACCTCATTAGTACGAGTGTCGACCAAACTCACCAAGTAACCCTGGCATTTCTCCTTCCTCAGACCTCTCAATGCTTTCATGGCTGTGATTACTCTTGGTACTGTCCTACTCTTAGTACCATAAAAGGTGATCGACTCGTCTTCGGAACACCTCAATGTTACCTTCTTCTCACGGCAGCTTATATCGGCATCATGTCTATCGAGCCAGTCCATACCAAGGATCACATCAAAATCCATCGAGTTAATTAAATACAGGCTAGCGTCAAATTCTCTACCTCCTATCTCAATATTCTCGTCAATCATTGTATTAGTGAGGATCGTATTTCCTGACGGTAAGCTAACCTCAAGAGACTCAACGATTCTAATGCTTATATGACCAATAGCATGATAAAACTTTGCAGACATAAAAGTATGTGTGGCACCAGTGTCAAATAAAGCAAAAGCAGGCACATTAGATATCATAAGCATACACGACATCGTGCCGGATTCTCATCTGCGTCCTTTTGGGTCAAAGAATAAATACGAGCCTTTCCTCCAAAGACCTTGACCTTTGGCCCTTTGGAGATGACAATTAAGCCGCATTCCCGGCTCCTTACATCCGTAGTGCACACCTTTTCCATACAAACACTCCCCGCCATGATTCTTACCACACTTCGAGCACTCTGGCTTACTGGTTTGAGGCTTAGGTCCCGACCTTTGATCAACCTTTACTTGCTTATTAGAGACCATGGCCTTATTTTGGTTTCCATTCCAATGCCTCTTACCGATACTAGGCTTCGTAGACTGTTGTTGATCCAGATTATGGCTAGCCTCAACCTCTTGGGCTCGAAAAACCGTCTCGGTATAGGGTAGCACCCCATGACCAGCCACGATGTGACGAATACTCGGGCGTAAACCACTTCGGAACTTAAGGGCCCTCTTTCGATCTGTATCCACCATGTGCTCCACAAAGAAGCTGATTTGGTTGAATTTTCTCTCATATTCTTCAACCGTCATTCCTCCTTGTTCCAGGTTCCAAAACTCTCTCCCCATCTTCTCTCGGTAGTGCTGTGGGTAGTACTGCTCCATCACTATTTCCTTGAACCGATCCCATGTTAATGCAAAGACGCTCGCCGCCGCCTCAAACGCCAATAGCTTATCCACCGGCCCAAAGATCCTCCACCATTTGATATTGGCCACAAATAATTCTTTGCGCATCGGTGCACCCAATGAGCTCAAAGGTGCGCTCCAGCGACATGAACCATTCATCAACGAAAGCTGGTCCTTCTCGACCGTTGAATGTGGGTGGAGTGAAACGTCGAAATTGTTGCACAACTTGTGCCTGAGTAGGAGCTGGCACGTTATTGTTGTGGTTATCCTGACCTCCGTCACCACCACCAAGGTTAGCATTCTGACCACCGAGATTATCTGCACCTCGGTTAGCTGGGCGTCCACGTCCACGAGTTGCCATTATCCTAAGGCATACCACACGCAACGATCCTTCAATACTTACCCAACGAGAGGGAGAAATAAAATGGAGGCGTTACACTGCATCTATAGGTTGAGCACCAGAGATTTCTAGCAATGATGACTTTCGCATGTCACACATATACTTATGAATTTATTAGAAAACAATTTCATGCCCAAATATTTTATCATAAAATTCTTATATACAAAATAGACTGAAGATGCATCTTTAATGCATGAATCATGGTTGATCTGGTAAACTGCATTTATCACATAATGAATAATAATAACTTAATGTACCTTGGAGTCGACGTGGAGCGGCAGAGGTGGATGATCATAATTGCTAAAGAAATATTTGACTACTTGCGAAAATGAAATTTTAGTTTAGAAAAAGAAACCATTTTAACGAGTCTACAGAACCGTAGACCTTCTCCGATACCACTTATGTAGCGACCACTTTTCTAAAATATAATTCTTCAAATTTTAAGAAGAATAAATAAAAATTTTGCAGCGGAAATACATTTCAAAAAGACAAACTTAATAATTGCAAGTAATCTTCTCGAGTCATTGTTAAAACAAAACATACCTTGACATAAAAATAAAACAAATTGAACACTTGTTCATAAACATAGTTTGAAATAAATAAACATATAATCATAGGCTTGATCATCCCACTCTCAATCGCACGCCACATCGAGCTCCTCAACCTAAAAGGGGTTAAATAGTGGGGTGAGCTTCCAACTCGCTCAGTGTGGAGAGTACGCAATATGTCTACGTTAATTACTAAATATATTAGCAAGTATAAACAACATGACTGATAAATTCTGATGCCCGTCGGCTAGCCCGAAGGCTTTATACACAATTAAGTGCTTGGATCGATTTGCACATTTAAGTGCTTCGATGATTGCACATTTAAGTGCTTCGATCGATTGCACATTTAAGTGCTTCGATCGATTTCACGTGCACATACGAGACAATATATAAAGCGATTAAAATAAACAAAAGCGTAATAAATCCCCACACCTGGATAAAATGCAGTTCTTGAACTTGAATGTGATGAGATGCTTGACTCGACAATTCTAGGCCCGTAAATTCTTGATATTATCTACATTTAATAATAATAATCTATTATTATTATAATTTGTAAATATATAATAACTGAGAATAAAATGCTGAGGCATAGATTAAAATTGAATTATTAGTGGGAATCTAAATAGAGTAACACTTAAAGAATTAAACATTGAGGACTGAAATTGAAGCAATTATAAATGTGATGGGGTTAATTTGAGATGATTGGAGACAGAGTGGACTGAAATTAAGAGGCTGAAAAGAAAACCCGGGGGTCACTCTGACAAAGTTCAAAAGATTGGGACTTAGATGGAAATTCACTGAAAATAAGGGTATAAAAACCCTTAACACCTAACCTCAGCCGACAACTCATTTTCTAACCTGCTCCCTTCAACACTCTCTCTCTAAAACTCTCCTCCCTCATCGTTTCCCAGTCCCTCTCTCTACCGAAAAAAAAAAAGAAACACACACATACACCTACACACACTCACACCTACACACACTCACACCCGCCGCGAACTGGATGAATCGAAAAATAAAATTCGTTGGCGTCGCGGTTCGGCAGTAGGTCGCTGCCAAGGTGTGGTCCGACGATGGCAGATATTGATGTTTCACGTGGTTCCGACCGGTGGCTCGCGCGAAGGAGGGGAGGTCCAAGTGGCGGCGGCGATGGTGAAAGGCTATGGCCGGCTCGCCGGAAGCTGTGTGGCGGCGATGCGATTTGGAAGGGAAGAAATTGAACGGCGACAACAGGCTGGGTTGGTCGAACAGGGAAGTCTGGATTTGATTCTAGGTATTAAATATATATATATTTTTTTTTTTTGTGAAAATTGAGATGTATAATCGAAAGAATTTGCAGAAGAATTTACCTGCGGATATGTGTGATTTTGAGGAGAAAGAAACTTGATGTATGATTTTTAGATGAATTTCCTTTGCCGTAGAGTTTTTGTTGTAGAGTGTTTAC
Organism: Orobanche coerulescens; assembly: GCA_033398695.1. Classification (NCBI taxonomy): domain Eukaryota; kingdom Viridiplantae; phylum Streptophyta; class Magnoliopsida; order Lamiales; family Orobanchaceae; genus Orobanche; species Orobanche coerulescens. Next base: position 94,835,505 of record CM065803.1, read on the forward strand.
CTTATGATGAAGAGGAGAAGAACGATCGTTTGTTGTGAAAGAGAAATATTAGTCTTTTTCTGAGTTTAATTTGCTGTTTTGTAGTTTAATACGGGAAGTGGATAACCAATCCTTCCCATGATGAATAACTCCCCCCATTATGCCCACTACCTCCATTAAGGAGGTTAATGAAGGTGCAGAAAACTCCCCCCATGTTCTGATCGTGTGTGTGGGAGAGGGTGTTGGGCTTGGGTGAAAATTAATTAAGATGATTAGTGTTAATGGATTGGGCTTGATGGACTTATAATATTTGGGCTAAATATTATAATGGGTTTGGCTTAGGCCGGCCCAAAATGAATGGATTAAAATTAATTAAAATGGACTTGTGGAATCTTAAGGGTAATGATTTATATCGCTTAAAATTTGACTCGCCTAAACGCATTTAGATGAAACAATGAATTAAAATGAGAAATGCAACGAAACGAATCACATGACTTGTCATGAATAATAATGGAATAAATGAATTTGCATGATCATGAAATAAAATGAATTAACGATAAATTATTCGGGCATTAATTTAATAAAATTTGAACATGTTTTTCTATAATTCACAATAAATGTATATGCGAAATCGGGGCGTTACAAAAAGTTTGTTTTCTGTTGCAATGTATCACACATCACAGACGGACTATACAAAGCTCCTATAATTGACAACATGCGTAAGAGAATTTCATAGATTGAGACTCACATATGGATGCAATGATATATCTATGCTATATAATACTTATCCCCCTTAATTTAATGTGGAAAGGAGATTTAATTGTAACTTTTAATTGTAAATATATGAAGAGACTATTTTAATTGTAACTTTTAATGTAAATAAACTAATTTAAATACAAAAGTTATGATAAACATCACAATGCAAATGCACATTCTAATACACAAGGTGATTAAAATGAACTTTTAAATGATAGTATAAATTTCAAGATGGTTAAATTTTAGCTATGAAATCTTAGATACAATCGGTGCATCGCACGGGTTGAATAAACCAAAAACAACCCCGGAGCAACATACGGGTTAGTAAAGCCTCATTTCATAAAACTAGTTACATAGACTAAAATAAAAGGACAATAACAATAAAAAAAACATATAAACTTCTCTAAACTGCATTTAAATTCTGCTATCTGCTGCTCATTCAACCGTCTGCCCCAACATTACGTACAAAACACATAGATATTCAACCAAAGACCGTGCATCGCACGGGTTGGATAATGCCTCATAATTTAAATAATAAATAGTACACCTGTTCATTTAACACCTACTATTGTATTTCACATTGGTCAAAGAACCCTATGGTTAATTTACGGGATTACTAAACACCGTCCTAGATTACTAGTCATCGCCCTATAATATTACATTTTTGCCTTTATCTCATATTCAGCAGATTTGTAATCCTACCTTCTCAATACCTTTCTCTCTCGACCTATTTTAAAGAAGTCACCAGCCGCCGCCGCACCAGCCATCACAGCCGCCGCACCGCCGCCGTCCGCCGCCATGACCGGAAAAGGAAAAGCTCCGGTAAATATTTTTTTTTAGATTTCTGATACTTTGGCCGCCTTCCGCCGTGTCGGTGTGCACGACGGAGGCCGCAGTCGATTTTTTGTCACAGGCGTCCGCCGATGACGCCTGTCCATGGCACAGACGTCCGCCGATCCCGCCTGTCCATGGCGCAGGCGTCCATGACGGACGCGCAGGCCTAGGAATAGACGTCCAGGTCGGACGTCTGAACCGTATACAGGCGTCCATATCGGACGCCTACGCGCTGGAATAGGCGTCTGAGGCGGACGCCCTAACCATGGTCGTGGCGTCCGCACGTCTCGCTTGGTGCGGGCGTCTGGCCGACGCCCAAGATTTTCTGGAAAAAATAAAATTTTCAATTAATAATTAATAATGTGTATTGTTTGTATGATTATTACTCATCTGTTGTATTGTTTGCTAAATGCAGATGAGAGGAGGAGCGGGCAAATCTATGTCGCTAGTCACAGAGTTGATGGGTTCTGGAGCGCGTCACACCAGAGCTCGTGGTGTTAATGCTTCCGTTCGTAGACAGCGGGAGGCAGAGCGTAGGGGATTCGAGCACGTACCTTATACTGACTTTAGTACTGAGGATTCGAGCGAGTATTATTCGCACGACGATCAGGACATGAACGAGGGCGGTGATGGTTCTTCTTCCTTTTCGTGTCGGGTTCGGAAGGGGAGAGGGGGTAGGTTTGTCACTTCTGGGTCTACCAGTAGTAAACGACGTATGGCGGAGGATGACACATCATGGATGGTTACTGAGGAGATGCCTGGTGGCCCTATCGACGACAGCGTTATCCCGAGTTTCGGTGGGCATGTCGTCGCGCATATCTGGACTGGAGAGATGAGAGGTTTGCTGAAGTGTCACACCAGGATTGCTGCTTATGAGAGCTTGAGTAAGTGGCGCTCAGTGATGTCACCCTCTTTAGTGAGCCGGATCAGTGGGACTGGGTCATCCCACCTGACGGACGCCATGTTCAGACACATTGACTCCCCGTTGATTTCTGCATTCGTTGAGCAGTGGCAGCCCGATACGAACTCTTTTCACATGCCATTCGGAAAGATGACTATCATGTTGCATGATGTGTGGCAGATCTTTCGCATTCCTGTCGAGGGGCTGAATTATTTTGAACCTATTGGGAGATTATTGGGATTATTCAAAGTGGTGAAGAATCTTTTGAAGAACATAATGTTACTTTCATTTGGAATTTATATATATTATAAATATATCTATTTTGAAATTATTCACATGTCATATGTGTGTATATATATATATATATATATATATATATATATATGTGTGTGTGTGGGGGGGTTCAGGTGAGAATGCAATTTAAGTTAAGAAATAAGAATGAATTCATCCATAGATCTTGATAAATGGATGGCCTAGATTTATTCTCACAAAAATTTGATGCATATAATGCAATATTTTAATGCATCAATATTTCGATGCATATAATACATATTTTATTGCATTATAATTTTGATGCACGAAGTGCATATATTTCATGCATAATTAGTACAAAACTCATGCATATTCGCAATTCGCAGGATAAAAATCATTCTCATTTGATCCTAAATCTATATGTGTATGTATATATATTACAGATATTTTCAGTATTTCACATGTATATAAATTTAGTAGCAACACGCCGAAAATCCTTCACCATAGCATATTGTAAGACAACACGTCCATTCGTGCTCTTCCAATTATTAACCATTTGGTCCGCATAATTGTTCCAAACGTACATTCAATTGTGTCTCCACTTATTTGGTACTCCCTCCGTCCCAGCCAAAGGTTGACAGAGGGTGTATATTTGGTGTATTTTAGGTAATGATTGGTGTAAGTAATGATGATTAAATGTGTGGTGGAGATTAAAAAGTAAAAAGTATTGATGATGAATGAGTGGTGGAGATTAAAAAGTAAAAAATGATTGTTTGATTTGATTGTAAAAAGTGATATATGTAAACTTACTAAAGGGACTACTTTTTGATAGAAATGTAAACCTTTAGGCGGGACGGAGGTAGTATATTATATCCGAGGATGGGGGTATTGACAATATCGATGGCCCCATTCTTGTAACGAGAGATCTTAAATCAAAAAATCTGCCAGATCTTTCGTTAAGTGCATTATACAGTAAAACCTCGATAAATGAATATGATCGGGATCGGAGAAAAATATTCATTTAGCAGAATTATTCATGTATCGAAAGAAAATTTAAACATGTTATAAAGAATTGGGACCGAAGAAAATTATTCATTTAACGAGATTATTCGTTTATCAAACATTCATTTATCGAGTTTTAAATGTAGAATCACGTGAACAAGTGTCAACCGTGCCATGGCCCAATAACTAACCCAAAATTCTTGTAGCATTATACAAATCATTGTAGAAGAAACGACTTAATTCCCAATTTGAGAAATTATTATAATAAGCAAAAACTAATTTATTAAATCTCATCCATGCGGCGGAAAATGCTCAGAATATTGTTGGACAAAATTGATGGGGAAACTATGATGTGAGATTAGGAACGTACCTCGGAGTCAAAGCAAAATAAATATGTAAATATGTAAAGAAAATAATAATAATAATACACAAACATAAAAGCACCCAACAAAATGAACAAAAGCACTAGAGAAATACAATTAAAACTAAATTGAAAACTACCTAAAAAGTCCCAAGACACAAAAAATAAATAAAATAATTATTTTGCCTAAAGTCTTCCCCAGCAACCGCCAAAATTTTAATCGACCCAAATACACCATTAAATTTAAGACCGCTCGCATGGGTACGAATCAATTGTAAATGTAGTAAAATTTTTAACCCAATTATATTCTCAAGACATGTTAAGGGGAGAAAATAACTACTCCCCGATCTTAAAAAATAATCCACTTTTATTTTGCTCACAGATTGAGAATTTTTTTTGAAGAGTATAATATAGAGAAAATTATTAAATTGGTCCTGTATGTGGGACCAATTGACCAAAAAACTACATATGTCTCCAGCGGACCAAAAACCTCACATCTCCCCCTACTTTAGCCAATTTAGTCCTCCGTCACGGACGGAGATTTTTCTACCATCTGAATGATGACGACACGCAAAAAAAAAATATAAAAACCTAAAAAAAACTGAAATATTAAAAAACCTAAATTTAAAAAAAATTTAAAAAAATTAAAAAATTTAAAATCTAAAAAAAATTAAAAAAATATAAAAACCTAAATAATATAAAAAAATTTAAAAAAATTTAAAAAATCTAAAAAATTTAAAGAATCTGAAAAATCGTAAAAAAATTTAAAACAAATTAGAACCTTAGGTAATTATTTTTAATTCTGAGATATTAATATAAATATATTAGAATTTTTTATTTTATTTTTAATTTTATAATTCTGAAAAGATTTTTTTCAGAAAAAAAATATTTTTAATTCAAAAGATTAATGTTATAATTCTGAAAAAAATCTTTTTAATCTTTTTAATTTATGAAAAAAAATTATATTTTTTTTAATTTTATAATTTTGAAAAAATCTTTTAATTTCTGAAAAAAATGAGAAAATTATCAAACGATCTTTTTGAATCTTTCAAATTAAAAAGATTCTTTATTTCAGAATTATAAAAATAAAAAAAAATATAATTTCTTTTTCAGAAATTAAAAAGATTAAAAAGATTTTTTTCAGAATTATAAATTAATCTTTTGAATTAAAAAGATTTTTTTTTCTCAAAAAAAATCTTTTCAGAATTATAAAATTAAAAAATAAATAAAAAATTCTAATATATTTATATTAATATTTCAGAATTAAAAATAATTACCTAAGGTTCTATTATTAAATTAAATTAAAAATTAAATTTTTTTAGATGTTTTATATTATTTAGGTTTTTATATATTTTTTAATTTTTTTAGATTTTAAATTTTTTAAATTTTTTTTAATTTTTTTTAAATTTTTTTAGATTTTTTAAATTTTTTTAAATTTAGGTTTTTTAATATTTTATATTTTTTAATTTTTTTAGATTTTTTATATTATTTAGGTTTTTATATATTTTTTTAGATTTTAATTTTTTAAATTTTTTAAATTTTTTTAGATTTTTTAAATTTAGGTTTTTAATATTCCAGATTTTTTAATTTTTTTAGATTTTTTTATATTATTTAGGTTTTTATATTTTTTTTGCCACGTGTCGTCAACGTCGCCACGTGGAAAATACTCCTACGGCGATGTACACTAAATTGACTAAAGTAGTGGGGAGATGTGGGATTTTTTGATCCGCCAGAAATAGATGAGTTTTTTGGCCAATTAATCCCACGTACGGGACCAATTTGATAATCTTCTCGTATAATATACCCAAGATTCCTTTTATTCCTGTCTTTACTAATGACTAGTACTAATAGCTAATCACAATAATCGTTAAATAAGGGTATTTTGAATAAAATAAAGGAAAATAGACTACCATTTGAGACAACCAAAAGAAGCAAAAAGTTGACATTTTTTTTAGATGGATGAAATATTGATCACTCAAAAATAAGAAAATATGTCATAAACACTCTAATTAATTTTAAAAAATTTAATAAAAAACAAATTAATAAAATCTGAGATCAGTTAATAAAATTATTCAACCACCTAGAAATTATGTTTAACTCAAATACCGAAAAGGCATCTAGGGGTTCTGGTTTAGTTTTTTTTTTTTGAACGACGGCATTTTATTAAAACTAGCAAAAGCTAGAAACAATTACAAAGTGTCTATAGTAGCTATAGGATTTTGCAACCAACCTACCCAACTAAATTTAAAGTTAGGATTTCTAGATGAAATCCATAAAAACGATTGAGAAACAATACTATCCCAAAGCAACGCCTTTTTAGGAGGAGTATTAGAAAAAACCAGCCGGTTGCGAAAAAACCAAATGAACCACAAGAGAGTCCCTCCCACTCCTTCAAAGAACACCCGTGCCTTAAGAGGGATGGCCAAAGAATCAAGCCACTCAAACCATTCCGAAATATGCATGCAAAAAGGAATGTCTAACTCCCACCATCTTGCCAACATAACCCACAAGTCTTTAGCCATGTCGCAAGTAAAGAAGAGATGATTAACGGTTTCTACATCTTCGTGACATATGGGACAAAGAATCGAGTCGACATCAATACCTTTCTTGTCCAAGTTCACCCTAGAAGGAAGCTTGTTAAGCGACAACCTCCATAAAAAACATTAACCTTTATGGGAATATTCCGATTCCAACGTGTGGAATTAGGGCTGACATCAAGAATATGGCCATCAATCAAATGGCGAGCTGAAGCAACAGTGTAGCCTTTGGAAATATTAGGCGACCATGTCCAAGAGTCGCATTGGTCAGAAAGAACAACGTCCCGAATAAGATTTTGCAAATCCATTAATTGGAAAGCTTCGATACCCCCTCGCGGGTTTCTCCTAAGAAAATAGCTCCAATCAAGAGAAGAAATCCGATCTACAACATAACATCCTTTATCTTTTTCAAGCATATATATGCGCGGGAAGATGCATTTTAGAGGCTGAGCCCCACACCAAATGTCATCCCAAAAACATACAGAAGCACCATTCCCAACTTTGCGAGTACACAAAGACAGAAGGTCTATACCTTTAAGCTTGAGAGAGTTAATCATAGACAAAATACCATTCCATGTACCTTGAATAGGAGAGTGCATGGAATCAACATGAATACCTCCATTATGCCCATGAATCGCCTTAATCACCCTTGTCCAAAGATCAGATGATTTTTGCTTAAACCGCCAAATCCATTTAAATAAAAGGCTCGCATTAAGAGCAAGGATACTACCGATACCGAGACCTCCTGAAATCTTGCTGGCAAGGCATTTATTCCAACTCACCCAAGTCATTTTCTTCTCGCCAATCTCGCTGCCAATGAAGAACTTGTTTCGCATGTACTCCAGCTTAGAGCATATTGAAACAGGAACCTTGTAAATCGACATGAAATAAGTGGGAAGGCTATTAAGAACCGACTTTATGAGAGAGAGGCGACCACCAACAGAAATCAATCGTGATTTCCAATGGGAGAGCTTGGAAGAAAATTTTGAAATGATAGATTCCCAGTTAACACACCGAGCCATGTTGCAACCCACGGGAACTCCGAGATACTTCAATGGCAATTTAGCCACTCCACATCCTATAACATTAGCTATAGAAGAAATATCCACGTCTGAAACACAAATGCCCATCAGGTTACTTTTATCAACATTAATTTTTAAACCTGAAACAAGAAAAAAACACCGAAGAATGCAAAGCAAATTCTGAGCATTTGAGTGGGACCATTCGCCTGTGAAAATAACATCATCGGCATAGATGAGATGCGATATACGCAACTTATCTTTACCAATAAAAGCACCAGTATAAATACCCCTATCCATAGCTTTACAAATAAGGGCATGTAATCCTTCCATGGCCAAGATGAAAAGAAAAGGAGATAGGGGATCTCCTTGCCTTAGGCCCCTACAGATCTCGAATTCATCCGTAGGAGAGCCATTAACTAACACGGAAGAGCGAGCATGATGAAGACATCCTTTAATCCAATCGCGCCATTTAAGACCGAAACCAAGCTTAGCCATGACCAAATCCAGAAAATCCCATCTTAAAGAATCAAAAGCCTTCTCAAAGTCCACTTTAAATATCATGAGCTGCTTCTTATGCTTACGATACCAAGATATGACCTCATTAAGAATGAGAGGGCCATCAAGGATATTTCTACCCTTAAGGAAAGCAGATTGCTCCGGGCTAATGCAACTACCGATCACCGCACTAAGACGGTTAGCCAAAATCTTTCCAATTATTTTATATTGGCATCCAATGAGACTTATGGGACGAAAATCTGTAACTAACGTTGCATTGGCGACTTTCGGGATCAATGCAATGAATGATGAATTACAACCTTTTGGAAAGGAACCTGTAAGAAAGAATGCTTGCACAAAGCGAATAACATCAGTTTCCAAAAGATCCCAAAAGGTAGTAAAAAATTTAAATGTAAACCCATCAGGTCCCGGGGCACGACCTCCACCACAATCCCATACAGCCCTCTTGATTTCGTCCCGAGAAAAACTACGCTCCAGGAAGACACGTTGATCACAAGAAATAGGATTTAGCATGTCAACATCAAAGTATGGAGTAGGCTCGCTAGACTGATGAAACCTATTCCGAAAATGATCAAGAAAAACATTTTTGATAATGTCGGGATTTTCAATCCACTCTCCTTCATTAAGAATACCTTTGATAGCAAGTTGACGACGATTTTTTTTTATCAAGGTATGAAAAAAGCTGGTGTTTTCTGGTTTAGTTGATTGAATCTTCAGTTTGGGTAATGATAAATAAAATTCACACATAATAAAGTATTCAATCAAGACAACACTAATAAATTCATATACTTTTTCATATTCATTGTTTTATTATATAATGCAAATAATTCAAAAAATTCAATTACTTTAACATTCATGTTTTTCCGCCGTGAACAAAATAAATAATATATCATATGAGTAGATGATACGTTTTCTATTCTCACATACTCTAGATTGTATGTGATCTGGTTACATAATTATCCCTCAACCTATTTTATGAGAATGTGACTAATCAAAAGATGACACATGAACCGATTATTTATGTAATTCAATCCAATTAAGAAATAGAATAGTAATCATACGTCCTTCATGTTATCTAAACGAGTAAATCACCTAATCCCTAGATTAGAAAATTAATCATCATTATGTTCATGTTTGATTCAAGAAAATAAAGAGATTCACAGAGCATCATGCTATAAAAATAATTAAAAAAAATTGATCATACTCACGAGTAAGGAAGAAAATATGTACTTGAATAATACTCGAATAATGAATTAATTCTTGAAAACTTCAAGTTGAATCTTTAGAATATAAATAACAGCAAAAACTAGGTGTTAAGAGGAATAATCTGAAATTGGATCCCCTAATATCTTAGATATAGACTAGGTACCAATTTATAGGACTCCAAAATAGAAAACAAAAGAAAAAACACAAAAGTACTTTCAAACCGATAAAGTGAGAGTTGGCTCACTTCTATGAAGAAAAGTGAGCACCGATTCACTTTGTTGTATGGCCTGTGTTGCTACCCAACATATTATCCGGAGATAGATATTGCTGGATGAGTGGATAGCAAACAAAGTGCGAGAACACTTCCGTGGGAAAAGATAAATAACACAAGAATTGCCGGGGTTGTTAGTCCCGGGCTTGAATGCTCTCGCGAGATATTATTAATACGAATATTCTGGGATACAAGTATTAATGTTAGAATCTATTACAATGAGTGTAAAGACTTCAGTTATCTTAGCTTGTGAGCGTGTAGATTGTCGGAAGAACCAGATTTGATGCTCTGTGAGTTCTTGTAACAACGTTGATGAGCTGTGACGGCGGTGAGAGATCGACAGTATCTCACGGCGTGTATTAGCTATATGTTTGAGCTCCTGGACTTGTATGTCTCTTAGAATCTGCACTGTGGAGACTTCTTGCCTCTGCCGACCGTCTTCTGGTTGAGAGGTGCTGAGAGAGAAATCCTGAGATAGATTCTGGGGAGGAAGCGGGGAGCTTGGAAGTATGTATGTTCTTCTGTATTTCCGTGAATGAATTCGGAATGTAAGTGAACGAATTGGGAACTGAACGCGGAATCTTTTTCCAGTAGAAGGAGGTTCTCTATTTATAGCACTTGGATATGCCGGGCGATCGCCTTTGCTGTATTATAATAAGCGGGCGATCGTCTTTTAGCACATGGGCTTGTCTCCATAAAGTATGCAGGAGTTGCCGCGCCACCGTATGGGTCCAATGAGAAGCCTGCACGCGTCTGAGTCGCTGTCACGGGCGGTCCCACCTTGTGCCTTTCGGCGGGCTTGTCGGTAGGTAGACCCGCCCTTGTCAGAGACAGCTGTTGGTGGTCAGTGATCCATGAAATGCGGATCTTATCTTGGGCCCGCACATGGGTGCTGTCTTGAGATCTATCCTCCGTGGACTTTGACGGACGATGGTCCCTGCTCGTGGTGCAGGACGATCGTTCTTAGCCGGGCACTAGAGTCGATCGCTATGTGTGATTAGTGCATAATTGATCTAAAAATTCATATACAAAATATTCCTTTTACGGGCATAATCGTACTGATTTGTGATTAAAAATATATATTTTATAGATATGTCCAAACATGAGCTAAAAATGGTTATTTTACAGATTACTGACATGAAGCATCAAAAAGGACGGAAAACAAGATCAAATCCAAATCGACAGGAATTTTTCCAGGAAAAACGACCATACAAAACGGCGCAAAATGGACCGTGTTCTGTCGGCCGTTTCACATACGGCGCAAAAAGGGGCGTGTCTTGGGCCGTTTCACACACGGCCGGCATTTAGCGCCGTGTCCTCACGCGTATTCCGGAAGAGACCGAGTCACCACAAAACGGCGCACAACACAGCAAAAAATGGGCCGTTTTCAATAGCCGTTTTTGAGACTGATATTTGTGGAATTTTCCACATTTAGCATCTTGTGAGCTCAACAACTATGTATGAAGTCAATGATATGAAAATCAAGACATCCAAGGAAGATCAAGTGTGAATCAAACACCAAAGACTTGTCAAAGATGCCACAAATTAAATAATCAATTGTATTCTTCAAAATCACCTATAAAAGGACATCTTCATCCATTGCAAAATTACTCCTCTTCTTGCCAAGAAACTCCCATTTCTTTTAGCAAGATATTTTCTCCTTTGAACTCTCACTTTACTTTGTATTTCATTTTTAGTTTAAAGTTTTTCTTTCATTTAGTTTGTAATTGAAAAGTGCTTGATCAATAAGCACTTAGTATTTTACTTTCAATTTTGGTAAGCTTGTAACCTTTAAACAAGTTTGAAGTTATATTTTGAAGTTTGTTTCTTGCACTTTGATTCATTATATTCAAATAAGTTTTATCTATTGTCATTAAGTTCTAGTAACTAAAAGTTTATATATATATATATATATATATATATATATATATTATGTATATTAATTATTTCCATTATAATTTTAGTTTGTATAAACCAATGAGTAGCTAATCTTTCTTCCTAGGGGAAGGGGGATTTCTATTAGGTTATATATTGAGTATTTGATTGATTTACACTATTTTGATTAAAAAGGACTAATTGGTTTAAATAGAGATTGATCATATCCTATTTCTACTAATGAAACCTCCTTGATTGATTGTTGAGTGAATTGGAAACATATCTCTTCAATCTATCAAGTGTTAATCTTGTTATCAACATCTTAAGATTGCGAAAGTGGTTAAGACATCTTTGATTACGAAAGTACAGAGGTGAAAAGTTGATTACTCGATAAACATTCGTTTTTCTTTTATATCCGTGTAAATCAATTCCTATACTTAATTAAAAACCTAATTTAATGAACCCGTAATCCCCTAGATTTTATAAATTCCCAACTCATTTCAATCCTATTCATTTCCACTAGTTAAAAAAATAGTAGTATAAAAAATAGTCTTCTTAAAAATAGTCTTACTTAAAAATAGTCTTACTTAAAAATAGTCTTATTAAAAAGTCTTATTAAAAATAGTTTAAATTAAACATAGTGCATTTTAATTAAGTTAATATTTAAAAACCCAATAATCTATTTTAGTATTTATTTCTCGTAATTTGTAACAAAATATTATACGAAGCCTCATTGACAATCCTCGAGAGAAAAGACCTTGGTAGAACTTACCAAAACTACTTCTACCTCGTATATATTTGCGAGCGACTCAAAAACTCCTATTTTTAGAATAAGTTTTTGAACGATCAAATTTTGGCGCCGTTGCCGGGGATTGTTTTAGGCCAAATATAATTTTTGTGTACTTTTATTTATATCTTGTGATTTAATCTTTCTTTATTTCTTGCATCTTTTATTCATCTTGTTCTTAATTTTTTTTTAAGGTGCTTCAATCGCTTTCTAGTCTATGCAGGGCCGTAGGTCTCTTGCAAGAACCTTGGTACCATACAACGAAAACGTTCATCCCGATTATCGAGTTGGAGATAACCTGGAAGATATTAGCAGTGAAGGAGAATTTTTGACAGAAGAAAACACTGAATCTTCCGATCAAGAAGAAAAGTCAAACGAAGAACATATGGCAGACCAACAAACTTTGAAAGATTTTGCTAGACCGGTGATCGGTACAACAACATCATGCATACAACTTGGCCACAGCACGAAATTATGAATTGAAATCCATTCATTTCAACCAACTCCCATCTTTTTATGGGATGCCAAACGAGGATCCTTTAAGTTTTATTCGTGATTTTTACTCGGTTGTCAATACCTTTCCATTACAACAATTGACCGAGGATCAATTAAAAATGAGGTGTTTTCCTTACACTTTAAAAGATCGAGCAAAAACATGGATTATGACGTTGCCACCAAATTCATTGGCTACTTGGGATGATGTGTGCAACAAATTCATGTCTAAATTTTATCCACATCATAAAACGGCGGATCTAAGGACCAAAATTGCGGCTTTTACGCAATCGGAGGGTGAACAATTTTTTGAAGCATGGGATCGTTTCAAAACTCTTTTACTAGCATGCCCCCATCATCATTATCCTTTACACTGTTTGAGTCAAACTTTTTATGATGGGCTAACTCATAATTGCCAATTTATGTTGACAATGCAAATGGGGAGATATAGGAACACTAACGGCGCAAGCCGCTTTTGATTTGTTTGAAAACTTGCTATATCCTCCCAAAGAAAAGAGTGCACGAGGCAGAGAGTCGAGCTAATGAAGTAAATTCCACCAATGATCTCATCGCGCAAATTGCCGAGCTAACCAAACAAGTCCAACGACTTACAACTCAAGGAATTTCTCAACCACCCAGTCATGCCATCTCAAGAAGTATTTTTCGCGGTGGTGAATATAGTCATGCACCCAACATCAATCCCCGACGAACCCCGAAGAGGTAAATGCTTTAAATAATTTTTACCAACGCCCGAAATGACCCTTTTCTCAAACCTATAATCCCGGTTGGCGAAAACACCCTAATTTCTCTTGGGGTGGGAATCATCACCAACAACCACCATCTCCTCAACATCAAAATTTGCAACAACCATATCAAAGATCGAACCAATTCCAAGGGTCGCCTCAAACCAACCCGTAAAACCCTCATTAGAAGAAACACTTCAATCATTCATCCAAAACTCGGATCGAAGATTTGAAGCAATGGAAGCATCAAGAAACGAGTCGAAACTCAAGTCGGGCAACTAGCAAATCAACCGCAAAATAACCGTAAAGGAGGTTACCAAGTCAACCCGAACAAGCTAAAGCTATCACCACGCCGAGAACCGGTAAGATTTATAACAATCAAGTTGATTCCCCTTCTAATGATGATATTTCAATTATTGCAGAAACAAGGACGAAGATAAGGAGTCAAATGAAAATTCTAAAGAAGAAGTCCCCATCCCAACACTCCACAAATCTACAAATCCATACAAACCCCCAATACCTTTTCCAAGTCGACAAAAATGAAAAACTTGAGAAGCAATTTCTAAAATTTTTGATATGTCATCTAAAGTAAATGTAAACCTTCCTTTATTGGAAGTAATAAAAAGTGTCCCAAAGATATGGAAAATTTTTCAAAGAATTACTCACGGATAAAAAGAAGTTTGGATATAGAGAAAAATTATTGTCTCGAGGTTATGTCGCATTGCTCCAACAACAATTACCTCCCAAGCAAAGTGATCCGTAGCTTCATCATAAATATCGCTATGGGAAACGGTAAGAAGACCACCGGTATGCTTGATCTTGGAGCAGGTATAAATTTGATGCCATTATATATTTTTGAGCAACTTGATCTTGGTGAACTTAGCCCAACTAAAATATGTTTACAATCCGATAGATCGCTTCGTTATCTGTTGGAATTATCGAAGATATTTTGGTTGACATAGAGGGGCTTATTATTCCAGCAGATTTTGTTGTCTTAGAAATGGGACAATGTCTAGAAAATGGAAAAGATCATTCTATTTTATTGGGAAGACCTTTCATGGCTACATTTGAAACAATAATTGATGTTAAAAGAGGAAAATTAACCATGAGTGTGTTAAATGAAACCGTGACATTTTCGTGTTTAATTCGCCTGTTCCTAGTTACGATTTATACGAGGAGTGTGCTTTTGTTGATATTATTGACAATTCTCAGTAGAAACTCTCATTATACAGAACAAGTAATGGAATGTTCGAGCTTAACCCTAAGTTGAAGGAGAAGTGTGCGAAAATCTCTTACAGGGGATTAAGATAGATAGTCCGGAGTCGTTAATGGATAGCAAAGAAAAAGAAATACGAGCTTAAAGAATTGCCTAAGCATTTAAAATATGTTTTTCTTGAAGAGGGAAATAAAAACCCGTAATTATTAATGCAATTGAACAAAGATGAAGAATTTCTTTTAATAGAAGTTTTAAAAAATGCAAAGAGGCAATAGGATGGGGTTTGAGTGATATTAAGGGAATTAGCCCTTCAACATGTATGCACAAAATAATCCTAGAAGAGGGGAAAACCAAGAAGAGAAGCACAACGAAGATTAAATCCCAATATGCTAGAGGTAGTAAAAAGGAAATTTTAAAATTACTAGGCGAGGGAATTATTTATCCGATTGCGGATAGTGAATGGGTAAGCCCGATACATGTGGTGCCAAAGAAAAGTGGCATAACGGTGATTGAAAATGATAAGGAGAGCTAGTACCAACGAGGGTAACAACCGGGTGGCGGATGTGCATTGATTATCGAAAATTAAATGCCGCCACCAAAAAGGATTATTTTCCTCTACCTTTTATTGACCAAATGCTTGATAAACTTGCAGACACAAATTCTCTTTTCTTGATGGCCTTTCAGGTATTATCAAGTGGCGATTGCACCCGAGGACCAATCGAAGACCACATTCACATGCCCTTTTGGAACTTTTGCTTGTCGAAAAATGGCCTTTGATTATGCAATGCACCAGAACTTTTCAAAGGTGCATGTTGTCAATTTTCTCGGATATGATCGGCGATTCTATTGAGGTATTTATGGATGACTTTTCAAGATTTGGATCATCTTTTGATGATTGCTTAAATAAATTGACCAAAGTACTTGAACGTTGTATTGAAAGTCATTTAACTCTCAGCTGGGAAAAAGTCATTTTATGACAGAAAGTGGAATTGTGCTAGGCCATGTGGTGTCAAATCATGGAATTGAAGTCGAAAAAGCAAAAATTGATGTCATTCAAAAATTACCGCCACCAAACAATGTAAAGGCAATCAGGAGCTTTTTAGGACATGCCGGTTTTTATAGAAGGTTTATCAAAGATTTTTCAAAAATAAGTAAACCTCTCTGCACTTTGCTTACCAAAGATGTTTCCTTCATTTTCGATGACGCTTGTCTCGACGCTTTTAAAACCTTGAAAGAGAAACTAACCACGGCACCAATCGTAATTGCCCCTGAATTGTCTTTACCTTTTGAAATTATGTGCGATGCATCTGACCGAGCTGTTGGTGCAGTTTTGGGCCAAAGAATTGATAAAATGCTCCGTGTGGTTTATTACGCTAGTCTAACATTAAATGATGCGCAGGTTAATTATACGACAACCGAGAAAGAATTATTAGCTGTGGTTTTCTCACTGGATAAATTTAGATCTTATATTGTAGGATCTAAAGTGATTGTACATTCAGACCATGCAGCTTTACGACATCTGTTGAAAAAGCAACAAGCGAAACCTCGGTTGATTCGGTGGATTTTAATGCTTCAAGAATTTAATGTGGAAATAAAGGATCGGAAAGGAAGTGAAAATGTGGTCGCAGACCATTTGTCTCGTTTAAAAATAACAGAAAAAATAGATAACAAACATGAACAAATTGTGGACTCTTTTCCACATGAAAATCTATTTAAAATTTCTTCGGTACCTTGGTTTGCAGATATTGTGAATTATTTGGTTTGTGAAATGCTCCCACCTAACATTTCTTACCAAGAAAAGAAAAGGTTTCTATCATCATGCAAAAACTACTTCTGGGACGAACCATGCCTTTTTCGATTATGCAAAGTGTAATACCCGGTTGTAATTCATTCCTTTTCATTCAGTAATTATCAGTCTGTAATTGTCACTCAGTGTATTTTCACTCAATTATAATCATTCATCAATCATGTTCGTTCACCGTGTTCACCGTTCGGAAAAACATCGAGTTGTGTATCGTTATTGTTCATTGTTTCAACTTTCCTCATATGAGTTCTACTTTGTTAGATCACCATTAATTTTTGGTAACTCCAAAAATTCTAAATCTTTTCAATATTATAGAGCATCGAGTTAGCTTTCCAATGGTTCAAACGGTGAGTCAATCGGAGTCCGGACGAGAGAGTTATGGTCGTTTTAGCTCACCCGCTCATTTTTCACTTTTGCCGATCACCGCGACCGGGACTCGGTCGTCGTCCGACACGGCCCGTGCCGTACTCGTCCGAAATGCCGGGTATTCGCCCACAGGACTCGACCGTGTCGCTCGCACGGCCGAGTCGTACTCTTCCGGATAAGCCGTAACCGATCGCCAGCGCCCGACCGTGTCGCCCGCACGGCCGAGTCATGCCGAGTCCGCCGTCGGACGGGTCATCTGTCGGAAGGCCCTCCGCGCCGCGACCGTGTCAAGCGTGACACGGTCGAGTCCTCGTCCCACTGCAGTGACACGACCGTGCCGATCGGCACGGGCCGTGTCCGGCAGGGTAGTCAACCCCTATAAATTCATTTTTTGAGCATTTCAGCTCATTCCTTCCAGTTTTTTCCACCTTTTACGAGAGAGAGAAGCTTGAGGGAGAGTTTTCTTCATCAATTATCATTTGAGTGTGTATTTTTCATCACCTTCAATCATTTGGGAAGCATGGATACTCGATTAAACTCGTGTTCTTCGGATCGAAGTGATTGGATATTCAAGAGGTAATTTCTTCGACACCTTGGACTTCGATTTTGTGTTGAGATATGATATTTTGGACGTTATAATCATGTTATATGAAGGGATATGTATATGATTATGAGTTTGTATAAGGATTCATTGGATTATTGAGGGATTATTCAAGAACACTTTGTATATCGAGTTGAAATTGGGGGTTTTCGATTAATTGTCGTTATAATCACATTTTCGGATATTCGTTTCGGATTATTGATCATTTGGAAGGTGTTTATTGGTTTGAAACACCTCTTGGGGGATTTGATAGTGGTTCATTGAGATTTGATTGTAAACAATCGGAGTTTGGCCACAACGTATTCGATATAATGCCCCAATGAACTTAGTTTAATCGTATCGACGTTTTGAGTTCGTATATTCGTGTTTGATCCGTATATTAAACGAGTTGTTGGATATTGTATAATTCAAGGTTGTTCGAGCGACCGATATCTCAATTAGGACGTTGTTCGTGGAAGGATAATTGTCACCGGTATTGTGTAAGTTGATTCTTACTCAGTTATAAGGATATTCATTTCCTTTTATTGTTGTTCATTCATAATCGTAACTCATTCATCATTGTGTTAACCGTATTAAAACTTGTCATTATCAATTAATCACTTCAGTCACAAGGAACGACGGTTCCAATCATTTTGTTGAGCTATCATTCATTTCACTATCATTTTATCTCGGTGAGTCATTATTTGTTTCCGATGTCACTTTTGTTATATCGTGGCATTCCGGGTCATACTGGCGTGCCGGTTGGTATGTGTAGGATTTTCATGTCGGGCACATTTATGTCGTGTGTTGGTTGTTGGCCTCACATTGATCGTACACGAGTCGATTGCTTCGTGAGATCGACAGGTACAAGACCACGCGGGTATTCGATCGATACTCGTTGGTGGCTTGTGCACGGACACATTTCCATCCCGGGCGTAGTGTGGCGCCACCCTTTGAGCCGTACTGTTAGTTGATTCATACAGCATGTTTGATTGCGTATGTTTTCAACAAGATTGGGTTATAATCTAACCGCTTCGTTTTAATCGAATTTGTGGTTTATACTACATAATTATATGATTGTGTTTATTCAACTCTGGAGGATTTTTGTTCTGTATAACTGACCCCGTTTGGGGATATTTGTTTCTCAGGTCATGGCAAGGCAAAGGCACAGGGAGAGCACGTTGACGGCGAGGAGTCCTAATGATACTAGAAGGGGGCCCCAGTCTGTTCAGTCACTTATTCAGTCATTTGTGTTTCCTTTATTTATTCCGCTGCAGACATTCCGTTTGAATACTCGTTTCATTCAGTGTTGTGTATTTTATCGTCACATAAGATACACATGTATTCTATTTTATCCTGGTGTGTTGTATGAAACTCCTAATCGGAGTAATTGATGTTGTAATGTGGTTCGGTACTACATTTACCCTGTGTAATTCATCCTTTTTCATTCGCCTGGTGGGTCCCAGTCGGGGGTCCACGGCACGGTAATATCCGCCTAGTTTGGGGTGTTACAGAGTTGGTATCGGAGCGTGGTTTTGAATACTACCCTCCAAGTCATGTCTCATTTGAAATCATCGTCATCGGACTAGTATCATTGGACTTTCGCGTCACGTGTGACCTGTGCAGATGCCGAGCCAATCAGACCGAAAGAACTGTAAGACTTCTAACGCCATGGTATAATTTCTGGCAATTATCACTCATTCATAATTTATCAGTTAACAATCCTCAAACATCATTTTCATTTTGACCAGGACGGTCATTTTAACTCATTAATCACTCAATTCATTTCATTACTCTATTGTTGATCTGGATGATCATATCATTAATCTTGTTAACTTGTTCAAGATAATCATTTCAATAGTTTCATCAGATAATCATGTCACCTCAGTTAATCATTCATATAATCATTGTGTTAGAACGTGTATGCTCATTTTCATCATTTAATGACGTAATCATAACGTGATATTCATGTGGGAGATTTAATCATCATGTAACTTTCCACTTCAGTATGGAAAAAGCTGGCAGAGGACGAGGAGGACGAGGCCGTGGTGCGGGCCGAATCCCGAGAGCTCGTGTGAATACACGTGCGAATGCGAGGAATAATGCTAATTTATCTAGCAGCGACGCTGCTACTCATTCACCTGGACGTGATCATTCTCTATCAGGGAGTCGTACTCGGGACACCGCTCAGTCAGAAGGTGTTCGGGTTGACCCACTCGCTTTTATGCAGGGCATGATGGCCCAAATGACCCAGATGGCTCAGTTGATGGAGACGATGCATAACTCCGTCAATCAAAATCAGCAGGCTCCTCCGCCGCCACCTCAGAGGCAAGAGAGGGGTGTAAGCAATATCATTAGCGATATCTCTCTCCAGCGACCACCTACCTTTGAGGGCTCATCTGAGCCGGCAGATATCGTCCATTGGCTTGAGCATTTCGAGAAATTATTTGCTATGGTGGATTGCCCTGAAGGGCATAAAGTTTCAGTTGCGGCTTACTATCTTGGTAAGAGCGCTCATTCATGGTGGTTATCGTTGAAGCCCACAAACGGATCATGTACTTGGGATCAGTTCAAGACTC
The DNA here is from genome assembly GCA_033398695.1 of Orobanche coerulescens. Taxonomy (NCBI): domain Eukaryota; kingdom Viridiplantae; phylum Streptophyta; class Magnoliopsida; order Lamiales; family Orobanchaceae; genus Orobanche; species Orobanche coerulescens. Next base: position 94,855,584 of record CM065803.1, read on the forward strand.
TCATGATGGAGAGGTACTATCCGGCCCCACTCAGGGAGGCCAAGTTGTCGGAATTACTCACTCCCGACCTTTCAGCGGATGATGATGTTCTCGCCATCGCCGAAAAATTTCAGGAACTTCTTCCGTTCGCCTCATCTATCATTCACTCAGAAGCGGACAAGATCAAGTATTTCAAAGAAGAGGTCAAATCCCGTATGAGATTACAAATCGCTTAATCATAATTGTACCACGTTGGCTGAATTCATTGAGAAAGCTCTTACTTACGAGCTCATCGCAAAGAGATTGCTAAGCAACAACCTTCATCTCTGGCAAGAAATCTAAGAACCGTAATCAGTCTGACGGGAGTCAGGCCACTTTCAAGAAACCACGTGCGGGCTCTACTTTTTCTGAGCGACCTCCCACGGCGTCTAAACCCGCGGAATCTCAGTCACGAGCGGCCAGTTCGGCCATCACCTGTTTCAACTGTGAGGAACAGGGTCATTTCAAAGACCAAATATCCGGCGATCATCACGTGCCACAATCAGGATTGCCGGGCATAGGGCCCGCTTTTGCCGAAGGGACTCTAAACCTACTCCGCATCATCTCAGCCCTGTGTCATTCAAAGAAGGCGTAATCAAAGCCACTCGGGCTGCTCAAGACGACAGGAGCTAAAGGCGGAGCCAAGAGCTATCAGACGGGAGCGTCCGGCTCTGGGGCCGGAAAGCCCCGAATTTATGAGATGAAGAAGACCGACGATCCAGAGGCCCGGATGATCTCAGGTACACTCGATATTCTATCTCAACCTGTGTGTACCCTTTTTGACACTGGTGCATCGCATTCATTCATTTCCGAGTCATGTTTGCGTAGACTACGTCTGGGTAGTGCTACTAGTTGTGAGCCTTATGTCATTGGTCTACCTGACGGTAGACAAATTATCGTGAATCGTGAGATTGTAATTGTCCGATCTGGGCCATGGTCGTGTATGGCCAGCGGACCTAATCGTAGTAGATTTGCCGAGGGACGACGTCATCTTGGGTATTGACTGGATGGATCGTCATGATGCCATCATTAGTGTCCGTAAGCGTATGGTCACTATCATTTCAGACGATGGGGTTGAATGTGTTTTTCAGGGAGGTAATCCCGGCTGTTCTGGTAAAGTCATTAATTTGATGAAAGCAGTACGGTTACTCAGTCAGGGATGTGTTGGTTATTGGTGCTATATGACCAAAACCGAGAAAGCATCAGTATTGTTGTCGGATATTCCGGTTGTGAAAGAATATGCCGATGTATTTCCGGACGAGTTACCTGGTTTGCCTCCACAGAGAGATGTGGAATTCACGATTGAGTTGGAGCCTGGTACGTCTCCGATATCGAAGGCACCATACCGGATGGCCCCGACTGAAATGCAGGAGTTGAAGAATCAACTTGAGGAATTTTTCGAGAAAGGTTATATCCGACCGAGTGCGTCTCCGTGGGGAGCACCAGTGCTATTTGTCAAAAAGAAGGATGGTTCTTTTCGCTTGTGTATCGATTATCGGGAGTTGAATAGGGTGACAATCAAGAATAAGTATCCTTTACCCCGTATCGATGACCTTTTGGATCAACTTCAGGGAGCTTCAGTATTTTCCAAGATCGACTTAAGATCTGGATATCATCAGCTGCGTATTCGAGAGTCGGATATCGCGAGGACGGAGTTTCGAACACGCTATGGTCATTTTGAGTTCGTAGTTATGCCGTTCGGGCTAAATAATGCACCTGCGGTATTCATGGAACTAATGAATCGGGTCTTCATCGACTTTTTGGATCGATTTGTTGTTGTCTTCATCGATGACATTTTGATTTATTCTCATAACCGAGAGGAACACGAGATTCATCTTCATCAGGTTCTCGACGTGTTGAGACGAGAGCAACTCTATGGAAAGTTTTCCAAATGCGAGTTCTGGATGTCCGAGGTGACTTTTCTCGGACATGTAATTTCATCAGACGGAGTTCGTGTCGACCCTCAGAAGACGGAGGCTATCCGAGACTGGTTACCTCCGAAGAAGTGTTAAGGAAATCAGAAGTTTTCTCGGATTAGCGGGCTACTATCGGCGATTTGTGGAGGGATTTTCTAAAATCGCTCAACCCTTGACGAACCTTTTGCGGAAGGATAAGAAATACACGTGGTCCGACGCGTGTCAACGGAGTTTTGAGGAACTCAAGAGCCGATTAATGTCAGCACTTGTACTTTCCTTGCCGCAGGGGACGGAGGGATTTGTAGTTTATAGTGATGCGTCTAGACAGGGTCTCGGATATGTGCTCATGCAGAATGGAAAGGTTATTGCCTATGCTTCACGGCAATTGAGAACTTACGAGGTTAATTATCCGACTAACGATCTGGAGCTAGCAGCCGTGGTGTTCGCTTTGAAAATTTGGCGTCATTATCTTTATGGCGTTACCTGTCAGATATTCACCGATCATAAAAGTTTAAAGTATATATTTACTCAGAAGGAGTTAAATATGCGACAGAGGCGGTGGTTAGAACTAATCAAGGATTATGATATTGAGATCCTTTACCACCCGGGCAAGGCGAACGTTTTCGCCGACGCCTTGCGTCGTAAGTCCGTTCAGGAGCAGATGCTTGCTCGTTTAACAGTTCAGAAGGAGCTTCAGCAGGAATTCCTTAGACCCGAGATCGAGGTCCGCTTCAGTAATCGGGGACAACTTTGTATGTTAGAGATTTCATCGTCACTTGAGGAGGTAATCAGAGAGAATCAGAGTTCAGACCCTTCATTGTTGCGCATCCGTGAGGATGTGACTCAAGGGAAAGCCCCTGGATTCGTGGTCCACGAGGATGGACTTTTGAGGTTTAAGAACCGGTTGTGCGTACCGGCGAATGACGAGTTGAAAAACTCGATTTTGAGAGAAGCTCATGCTACCCCTTATTACATTCACCCGGGGTCTAGCAAGATGTATAAAGACTTGAAACAAAATTACTGGTGGAGTAATATGAAGCGAGAAGTCGCGGAATTTGTTTCGAGATGCTTAACTTGCCAACAAGTCAAGATTGAACATCAGCGACCGGCGGGTATGCTGAAACCTCTCCCTATTCCAGAGTGGAAATGGGAAGACATTTCTATGGATTTCATCACGAGCTTGCCGACGAGTCGTCGTGGCATGAATACGATCTGGGTGATTGTGGACCGCTTAACTAAATCAGCTCATTTTCTTGAGATTAAGGATACTTGGGGTCCCGAGAGACTTGCCCAGCTATTCATCAAGGAGATAGTGAGACTGCACGGTACTCCTAAAAGTATCGTTTCCGATCGTGACAGACGGTTTGTGTCACATTTTTGGAAATCAGTTCATCGTGCTATGGGAACTCAGCTTAATCTCAGTACTGCCTTTCATCCTCAGTCCGACAGACAATCAGAGAGGACTATTCAGACATTAGAGGACATGTTGAGAGCTTGCGTCCTCGATTGGAAGGACGATTGGGAAGCCCAACTACCGTTGATCGAGTTCACGTATAATAATAGTTGGCACGCTTCGATTAAGATGGCACCTTACGAGGCCTTGTACGGTCGTCGTTGTCGATCTCCATTGTGTTGGGATGACTTATCAGAATCAATCGGCACCGAGCCCGATATGCTTATAGCCGCCCGTGAGAAGGTAGCTTTGATCAGGAGTCGTTTGTTGTGACTCGAGTCGGCGAAATCATATGCGAATAACCGTAAATCGACCATTAGAGTTCGAGGCTGGTGACCATGTGTTGGTCAAGGTATCCCCGAGTCGTGGTATCTTCCATTTTGGGAAGAGGGGAAAGTTGAGTCCGAGATTCATTGGACCGTTCGAGATTTTGGATCGAGTAGGCGAGTTAGCTTATTGATTGGCTTTACCTCCGGCGTTGAGCCGAATTCATAATGTGTTTCATGTCTCTCAGTTGCGGAAGTATGTTGCCGACCCGAGTCACATACTTCAGTTCGACGAAATCGAGATCGCAGATGATCATTCATACGAGGAGCGTCACATGCAGTGTTAGAGCGGCGAATCAAACAGTTGAGGAACAAGACGATCCCTTTGGTCAAGATTCAGTGGTCTAGACACGGAGTCGAAGAGGCCACTTGGGAAACCGAGGAGAATATGCGGGAGAGTTATCCCGAGTTGTTTGACCCTTAGTTTCGGGGACAAAACTCTTTTTAAGGGGGGGAGTATGTAATACCCGGTTGTAATTCATTCCTTTTCATTCAGTAATTATCAGTCTGTAATTGTCACTCAGTGTATTTTTCACTCAATTATAATCATTCATCAATCATGTTCATTCACCGTGTTCACCGTTCGAAAAAACTTCGAGTTGTGTATCGTTATTGTTCATTGTTTCAACTTTCCTCATATGAGTTCGACTTCGTTAGATCACCATTAATTTTTGGTAACTCCAAAAATTCTAAATCTTTGCAATATTATAGAGAATCGAGTTAGCTTTCCAATGGTTCAAACGGTGAGTCAATCGGAGTCCGGACGAGAGAGTTATGGTCGTTTTAGCTCACCCGCTCATTTTTCAGCTTTTGGCCGATCACTGCCGACCGGACTCGGTCGTGTCGTCCGACACGGCCCGTGCCGTACTCGTCCGGAAATGCCGAAGTATCTGCCCACAGGACTCGACCGTGTCGTGCAGCACGGCCAGTCGTACTCTTCCGGATAAGCGAACCGATCGCCGTGCGCCGGCGTGTCGTGCAGCACGGTCGAGTCATGCCGAGTCGTCGGACGGGTCATCGTCGGAAGGCCCTCCGCGCCGCGACCGTGTCAAGCGGGACACGGTCGAGTCCTGTCGGCCGGTATGCGACACGGCCGTGCCGATCGGCACGGGCCGTGTCGGCAGGTAGTCAACCTATAAATTCATTTTTGAGCATTTCACTCATTCCTTCGATTTTTCCACCTTTTACGAGAGAGAAGCTTGAGGAGAGTTTTCTTCATCAATTATCATTTGAGTGTGTATTTTTCATCACCTTCAATCATTTGGGAAGCTTGGATACTCGATTAAACTCGTGTTCTTCGGATCGAAGTGATTGGATATTCAAGAGGTAATTTCTTCGACACCTTGGACTTCGATTTTGTGTTGAGATATGATATTTTGGACGTTATAATCATGTTATATGAAGGGATATGTATATGATTATGAGTTTGTATAAGGATTCATTGGATTATTGAGGGATTATTCAAGAACACTTTGTATATCGAGTTGAAATTGGGGGTTTTCGATTAATTGTCGTTATAATCACGTTTTCGGATATTCATTTCGGATTATTGATCATTTGGAAGGTGTTTATTGGTTTGAAACACCTCTTGGGGGATTTGATAGTGGTTCATTGAGATTTGATTGTAAACAATCGGAGTTTGGCCACAACGTATTCGATATAATGCCCCAATGAACTTAGTTTAATCGTATCGACGTTTTGAGTTCGTATATTCGTGTTTGATCCGTATATTGAACGAGTTGTTGGATATTGTATAATTCAAGGTTGTTCGAGCGACCGATATCTCAATTAGGACGTTGTTCGTGGAAGGATAATTGTCACCGGTATTGTGTAAGTTGATTCTTGCTCAGTTATAAGGATATTCATTTCCTTTTATTGTTGTTCATTCATAATCGTAACTCATTCATCATTGTGTTAACCATATTAAAACTTGTCATTGTCAATTAATCACTTCAGTCACAAGGAACGACGGTTCCAATCATTTTGTTGAGCTATCATTCATTTCACTATCATTTTATCTCGGTGAGTCATTATTCGTTTCCGATGTATGTTTTGTTATATCGTGGCATTCGGTCATCTTGGCGTGCAGTTGGTATGTGTAGGATTTTCATGTCGGGCACATTTATGTCGTGTGTTGGTTGTTGGCCTCACATTGGACTGTGCACACGAGTCGATTGCTTCGTGAGACTGATTAGGTACAAGACCACGCGGGTATTCGATCGATACTCGTTGGTGGCTTGTGCACGGACACATTTCCATCCCGGGCGTAGTGTGGCGCCACCCTTTGAGCCGTACTGTTAGTTGATTCATACAGCATGTTTGATTGCGTATGTTTTCAACAAGATTGGGTTATAATCTAACCGCTTCGTTTTAATCGAATTTGTGGTTTATACTACATAATTATATGATTGTGTTTATTCAACTCTGGAGGATTGTTGTTCTGTATAACTGACCCCGTTTGGGGATATTTGTTTCTCAGGTCATGGCAAGGCAAAGGCACAGGGAGAGCACGTTGACGGCGAGGAGTCCTAATGATACTAGAAGGGCCCCGATGCATTGATCACTTATTCAGTCATTTGTGTTTCTTTTATTTATTCCGCTGCAGACATTCCGTTTGAATACTCGTTTCATTCAGTGTTGTGTATTTTATCGTCACATAAGATACACATGTATTCTATTTTATCCTGGTGTGTTGTATGAAACTCTTAATCGGAGTAATTGATGTTGTAATGTGGTTCGGTACTACATTTACCCTGTGTAATTCATCCTTTTTCATTCGTCTGGTGGGTCCCAGTCGGGGGTCCACGGCACTGTAATATCCGCCTAGTTTGGGGTGTTACACAAAGATGAAATCATGAGGCGATGTGTCCCAGAAGATGAGCAACAAAGTGTACTAACCTTTTGCCACGAACTTCATTGCGGAGGACATTTTGGCGGACAAAAGGCCGCACAAAAAATTCTCCAATCTGGTTTGTATTGGCCATCCTTATTTAAAGACGCATATCATTTTTGTGTTCAGTGCGATAGGTGTCAACGAACTGGTAATATCGGAAAAAGAAATGAGATTCCCCTCACGATCAATTTGGTCGTAGAAATTTTTGATGTATGGGGAATTGATTTTATGGGACCATTCACTAAATCTGGAAATTTTGAGTACATTCTTTTAGCAGTCGATTATGTATCCAAGTGGGTTGAGGCAATCCCCACAAGGACTAATGATGCTAATATTGTTGTTAAGTTTGTACAGGAATACATAATCAGCCGTTTCGGATTTCCCAAGGCAATAATCAGTGATGGGGATCCCATACTTCAACAAGTTATTTGACAAGCTTATGGCCAAAAATGGCATAAATCACAAAATTGCAACTCCTACCATCCACAAATGTCGGGTCAAATGAAACAAGCAACCGACAAATAAAAGGGATCTGGAAAAAGCGTAAGCCCAACTCGAAAAGATTGGGCTGAAAAATTGGTCGATGCACTTTGGGCATACGACGACATACAAGAGTCCATTGGGAATGAGCCCTTACCGTCTAGTCTATGGAAAAACTTGTCACCTTCCGGTTGAAATCGAACATAAAGCTTATTGGGCAATTAAGGCCGTTTCAATGGAATTGAAAAAGTTGGACAGAAAGATCGCTACAAATATCGAACTAGACGAGTTAAGAAACGAAGCATACAAGAACTCTCGATTTACAAAGACAAAGTCAAGAGACTTCACGATAGGAAACTTACCCTCAAGCACCTTGAACCAGTGCGAAAGTACTTTTATTTAATTCTCGTTTGCAATTATTTCGAGTAAGCTAAAATCACGCTGGGCCAGGACCCTTCGAGATTGAGGAAGTATTTCCATACGGAGTAATTAGACTGATAAATCCTCAAACCAAAGAGTCATTTCAGGTGAACGGACACAGGGTAAAGCCTTATTTTGAAAATCAGAAATTCCTCACGGAGAGAGCATAACCCTTGAAGATCCGTCGCACGACTAAAACAGGAAGTTGTCAAGCTAATGACATTAAACGAGCCCTTATTGGGAGGGAACCCAATTTATTTATTGTTTTTCTTATTTTTTATTTTAAAAAAAAACAAAAAATCAAAAAAATCAAAAAAATCGAAAAAAAAAAAACGCTGTATGACACGGCGAACAAACACGGCGATAATCTGGACTGTTTCTATCGCCGTGTCTATTTTCCATCAAAACATCACTGTACGACACGGCGCACAACACGGTGAAAACTGGACCGTTTTTCAGCGCCGTGTTCTGGCAGACGGGTTATAAACATAACCACGGCCTTTCATTCTTATTTCCTTCTCACCCTAACCTCCGACCACCTCCCCTAAAAATCCCAACTTTTTAATTTCTTTTTCTTAAATTAGTTTATTTCAATACATAAACACCTCAATCAACCTACTTTCATCAAATTTGTTAGGAATTTTCCAGATATTCGTCATCAAGCGACAATGTAGTTTACTTCAAAATTCTTCAATATTTGTTGCGAATTCGATTCTCATTGTGTTTGTAGATATGTGGCTACGTTTGTTCACGTGAATGAACACTTTTGTTGGATTATATGTGAGGATTTAACACTTTTTCATAAATTGAAATGAAATTATGTCAAAATTTTGATGGTTTTAGTTTATAATATTTTAAATGATGAAAGTTTGTAAATTCGTGGTGCTTTGCATAGATTAGTTTTGTTCTATTGCAAATCGTATAGTTTTGAAGCTTTCATGTACCAGGGGGTTAGATTTTGTCCATAAATTGATGAAATTGGAAGCTTGTTAAATCACGATTACAAGGTGTCCGATGAAATGCTTAAATGAATTTTTTCTTGTGATAATTGTGCAGGACAACCAGGACTCGCAAGCGCCGGGCAGCCAGCCCTTTAGCATCATCTTCTGCCACCGAGAGCGACAATTCTCAACCAGAGCATACCACGGGGACCTTTGATGCTATACGCTTTACAAGTGCGGAAAATGCGGAATGGTTTGAGCAGCGAGCTCATTCCAAACTTCTGGTCGAGAAAGATATCACACAGGAGGTTGAAGAAAAATTCAACCTATCTCAATTCTTCAGTCACCTACATTGGGAGAATGCGTTAAAGCTCCCTGATCATTACTACGGAGATTTGGTCCGTGAATTCTACGCCAACGTAGAGGCAAAACACAAAGATGACTACGCTATACGAAGCACGGTTAGAGGGACACCAGTGGTAATCACCGATAGCTCGATAAATCACTCGCTCCACACTCCGGACGAGGGGGAGAAAGTAAATTTCAGAAAATCCTTCAATCCCCCAGAAGGACCGGTGTGGAACACTAGTAGTGCGATGGCGCGGTTTGACATCCAGTACACTCCTTCCCGAAAGGATGGAGTGAAGATCGGGACCTTATCCTTCTCCGACCAGCATCGCCTCATTTTATATCTTCTCGGCACAAATGTTCTTCCGCGTTCGAGTGGTAAAAATGAGGTACGAGTTGGGGATTTATACTTTTTGGATAAAATGGTGCATGGGCTAAGTGCTATACAGGGATTGAATTATGGGAGTATTATATACAATCACATGAGAGATTTCCTAAGGAACAAAAGCCCCAAGCACTCCATCCCTTATCCCCGGTTGATCACATTGATACTCAAGCAGGCGGATGTGGACTTCTCATATGCCGACCGCACATTAATTAATGACCGGGACAAATTGAGGCGTGCTACTTGTAACCGAATGGGTATCGAATTCGAGGAGTCCGCACAGCGCGACGACGAGGAACATTCTCCGACTGACGGAGGTGACGGCGAGAGCCCTACACGAGAGACGACCGAATCCCGCCATCCGAGCCATCAACCCCAGTCCCAGTCCCTCCTCCGTCGTATTTGGGAGGCGATTGGCTGCATCAGAGACGATCAGGAAGTTATCAAAAGTGAGCTTAAAAAGGTAAACGATCGTCTCGACCGAACAGACGAGCAGATGGCACGCATTCAGCAGCACTTCGGGATCAGACCACCATCACCACCGCCCGGGACATCGGCTTAGTGCTACTTTTTATTTTATTTTATTTGTGTTATTCTTCTGACTTCTTTTTCTTTTTGGCTTGTTTAGACTGTTTGCGTATTTTTTTTCTTTTTCTTGCAATTATGGATTTTGTTTTTATTTAACTTATTTCAACATGGTTTTCTGCTTTTGTTTGAAAGTTCTTAGTAGGGATTGCTATGAGGATCAACCGTACCACACGACAGGGGAGTCTTTTTTCTTCTATCTTTTCAATACATTGAGGACAATGCTTATTTTTAAAGTGTGGGGTGATATCGGAAATATATGAATTTTTAATATAAAAAAAAATAATTACCTCCAACAGTCAATTTGTAATATGTCTTACTACTCACCTCGGGAGACTTGTTTATAAAAATTTTGGTACGTTAAAATGACCATGTGTTAAAACTTGAATTTTTCGATGAAAGGTCAAACTCAATTGTTCCAAAAAAAATATTTTGTGTGAATTCATGAAACATATATTTTTAAAACCTTGTGAGCTTTTGAGCCGTTGTTTACTTGCTATCATGCAAAAATCTCCTTTGATTGAGTGCGCTATTTGTGTTGTGAAACTCTAGAACGTGCATTGGTATCTTACTCAAAACTACGAAGTGTGTGCAAAATAGTGAAAGTGATTTTAGGCGATTTTTTTTTAGCTTTTCAATCTTTTTTTTGGCCTACCCCAAAAAATTACTAATTCCCTCGTTAACCCAATTGAGCTTATTGCCTATTTTATTGTCAACCACATACTGAGCTTTCCATCACTATGAATCCTTTGACCCATACTTGAACAGTTAGAAATTATTTTTGACAAGGATGAAGATATTGTGTGGTGACATTGGGTGATATATATTGTTGGTAATGTTGAAAAATGGAGAAAATATTTACTCCGCTGTTTTTGGGAACTTAGTAACCGGGTGTATTCATGTGACCCATGTTTACATTCGCGTAAAATAGTTACCTTAGATATGAGTATGCATAAAAGCAGCTTGTGTATGTTTTATTATCCTAGTAACCGGGTGTATTCATGTGACCCATCATTTACATTCGCGTAAAACAGATAATAAACAACCCAAGTAAAAAAAAAAAAGGGTTGATTGAAAAGCAAGAAAAAGAGCTCAGATAAATCGAAGCATAAGTAAGGGGATTGATAGAAAGCTTAATTAAAAAGCTTCTAAAGTGCTTACCAGCTGATAAAACTCGATTCAGAATATTTTCTAATGTTCGGTTTCAAGTCACTTTATCCATATTTCCCTACCCCAACCAAAGAGCCGACATTACAACCTTAAAGTCCTTTTTGATTCACAACGTTACACACACAAGTGGTAGAGATAAAAGACGATTTGCACGCCTATGGAAATTTTCACTTCATTAAATAAGCTTGAGCGAAAATATGTCCCATATACACTTGAGAGTGAGCGATACACTTATCCAGCGAGTTCTATGAATTCATGCTTTTTGTTTAAAAGGAAACTTTCTTGAGATTTGACAAAATTATAAAAACTTGGTCTAATTTACCCCTTGAGATGTGGTAAAAAAATTATTATTAGTACGTTCAATCATACCATATCCGAGGTTTACTTGAGGACAAGCAAATAATTAAGTGTGGGGTATTTGATTAGTGCATAATTGATCTAAAAATTCATATACAAAATATTTCTTTTACGGGCATAATCGCATTGATTTGTGATTAAAAATATATATTTTATAGATATGTCAAACATGAGCTAAAAATGGTTATTTCTGATTCGACATGAAGCATCAAAAGGACGGAAAACAAGATCAAATCGAATCGACGGGAATTTTCCAGAAAACGACCATACAAAACGGCGCAAAATGGGTAGTGTTACGCCGGCCGTTTCACATACGCGCAAAAGGGCCGTGTCTTGGGCCGTTCACACACGGCCGGCATTTAGCGCCGTGTCCTCACGCATATTCGGAAGAGACCGAGTCACCACAAAGCGGCGCAACACGGCGAAAAATGGGCCGTTTTCAATAGCCGTTTTGAGGCGATATTTGTGGAATTTTCCACATTTAGCATCTTGTGAGCTCAACAACTATGTATGAAGTCAATGATCTGAAAATCAAGACATCCAAGGAAGATCAAGTGTGAATCAAACACCAAAGACTTGTCAAAGATGCCACAAATTAAATAATCAATTGTATTCTTGAAAATCACCTATAAAAGGACATCTTCATCCATTGCAAAATTACTCCTCTTCTTGCCAAGAAACTCCCATTTCTTTTAGCAAGATATTTTCTCCTTTGAACTCTCACTTTACTTTGTATTTCATTTTTAGTTTAAAGTTTTTCTTTAATTTAGTTTGTAATTGAAAAGTGCTTGATCAATAAGCACTTAGTATTTTACTTTCAATTTTGGTAAGCTTGTAACCTTTAAACAAGTTTGAAGTTATATTTTGAAGTTTGTTTCTTGCACTTTGATTCATTATATTCAAATAAGTTTTATCTATTGTCATTAAGTTCTAGTAACTAAAAGTTTATATATATATATTATGTATATAAATTATTTCTATTATAATTTTAGTTTGTATAAACCAATGAGTAGCTAATATTTCTTCCTAGGGGAAGGGGGATTTCTATTAGGTTATATATTGAGTATTTGATTGATTTACACTATTTTGATTAAAAAGGACTAATTGGTTTAAATAGAGATTGATCATATCCTATTTCTACTAATGAAACCTCCTTGATTGATTGTTGAGTGAATTGGAAACATATCTCTTCAATCTATCAAGTGTTAATCTTGTTATCAACATCTTAAGATTGCGAAAGTGGTTAAGACATCTTTGATTACGAAATCTGAGAGGTGAAAAGTTGATTACTCGATAAATATTCGTTTTTCTTTTATATCCGTGTAAATCAATTCCTATACTTAATTAAAAACCTAATTTAATGAACCCGTAATCCCCTAGATTTTATAAATTCCCAACTCATTTCAATCCTATTCATTTCCACTAGTTAAAAAAATAGTAGTATAAAAAATAGTCTTCTTAAAAATAGTCTTACTTAAAAATAGTCTTACTTAAAAATAGTCTTATTAAAAAGTCTTATTAAAAATAGTTTAAATTAAACATAGTGCATTTTAATTAAGTTAATATTTAAAAACCCAATAATCTATTTTAGTATTTATTTCTCGTAATTTGTAACAAAATATTATACGAAGCCCTGTTGGACAATCCTCGAGAGAAAAGACCATGGTAGAACTTACCAAAACTACTTCTACCTCGTATATATTTGCGAGCGACTCAAAAATTCCTATTTTTAGGATAAGTTTTTGAACGATCAATGTGTCAAAGGGCGATCGCTGATCGGTCAAAAACTTATCCTAAAAATAGGAGTTCTTGAGTCGCTCACAAATATATACGAGGTAGAAGTAGTTGTGGTAAGTTCTACCAAGGTTTTTTCTCTCGAGGATTGTCCAACAGGGCTTCGTATAATATTTTGTTACAAATTAAGAGAAATAAATACTAAAATAGATTATTGGGTTTTTAAATATTAACTTAATTAAAATGCACTATGTTTAATTTAAACTATTTTTAATAAGACTTTTTAATAAGACTATTTTTAATACTACTATTTTTAAGAAGACTATTTTTTTAACTAGTGGAAATGAATAGGATTAAAATGAGTTGGGAATTTATAAAATCTAGGGGATTACGTGTTCATTAAATTAGGTTTTTAATTAAGTATAGGAATTGATTTACACGGATATAAAAGAAAAATAAATGTTTATCGAGTAATCAACTTTTCACCTCATAACTTTCGTATTCAAAGGTGTCTTAACCACTTTCGCAATCTTAAGATGTTGATAACAAGATTAACACTTGATAGATTGAAAAGATATATTTTCAATTCACTCAACAATCAATCAAGGATGTTTCATTAGTAGAAATAGGATATGATCAATCTCTATTTAAACCAATTAGTCCTTTTTAATCAAAATAGTGTAAATCAATCAAATACTCAATATATAACCTAATAGAAATCCCCCTTCCCCTAGGAAGAAATATTAGCTACTCATTGGTTTAAACAAACTTAAATTATAATAGAAATAATTGATATACATAATATATATATATATAAACTTTTAATTACTTGAACTTAATGACAATAGATAAAACTTATTTGAATATGATGAATCAAAGTGCAAGAAACAAACTTCAAAATATAACTTCAAACTTGTTTAAAGGTTACAAGCTTACCAAAATTGAAAGTAAAATACTAAGTGCTTATTGATCAAGCACTTTTCAATTACAAACTAAATGAAAGAAAAACTTTAAACTAAAAATGAAATACAAAGTAAAGTGAGAGTTCAAAGGAGAAAATATCTTGCTAAATGAAATGGGAGTTTCTTGGCAAGAAGAGGAGTGATTTTGCAATGGATGAAGATGTCATTTTATAGGTGATTTTCAAGAATACAATTGATTATTTAATTTGTGGCATCTTTGACAAGTCTTTGGTGTTTGATTCACATTTGATCTTCCTTGCAAGTCTTGATTTTCAGATCATTGACTTCATACATAGTTGTTGAGCTCACAAGATGCTAAATGTGGAAAATTCCACAAATATCAGCCTAAAAACGGCGATGAAAAACGGCCCATTTTGCGCCGTGTTGTGCGCTGTTTTGTGGTGACTCGGTCTCTTCCGGAATACGCGCGAGGACACGGCGCTAAATGCCGGCCGTGTGTGAAACGGCCCAAGACACGGCCCTTGTTGCGCCGTATGTGAAACGGCTTTCTGGCTGCGGTCCATTTTGCGCCGTGTTGTATGGTCGTTTTTTCTTGAAAAATTCCCGTCGTTTTGGATTTGATCTTGTTTTCCGTCCTTTTTGATGCTTCATGTCAGTAATCTGTAAAATAACCATTTTTAGCTCATGTTTGGACATATCTGTAAAATATATATTTTTAATCACAAATCAGTACGATTATGCCCGTAAAAGGAATATTTTGTATATGAATTTTTAGATCAATTATGCACTAATCAAATACCCCACACTTAATCATTTGCTTGTCCTCAAGTAAACCTCAGATATGGTATGATTGAACGTACCAATAATTTTTTTACCACATCTCAAGGGGTAAATTAGACCAAGTTTTTATAATTTTGTCAAATCTCAAGAAAGTTTTCCTTTTAAAACAAAAAGCATGAATTCATAGAACTCGCCGGATAAGTGTATCGCTCACTCTCAAGTGTATGTGGGACATATTTTCGCTCAAGCTTATTTAATGAAGTGAAAATTTCCATAGGCGTGCAAATCGCCTTTTATCTCTACCACTTGTGTGTGTAACGTTGTGAATCAAAAAGGACTTTAAGGTTGTAATGTCGGCTCTTTGGTTGGGGTAGGGAAATATGGATAAAGTGACTTGAAACCGAACATTAGAAAATATTCTGAATCGAGTTTTATCAACTGGTAAGCACTTTAGAAGCTATTTAATTAAGCTTTCTATCAATCCCCTTACTTATGCTTCGATTTATCTGAGCTCTTTTTCTTGCTTTTCAATCAACCATTTTTTTTTCTTTCTCCCTTTTTTTTCTTTTTTTTTTTTACTTGGGTTGTTTATTATCTGTTTTACGTGAATGTAAACGATGGGTCACATGAATACACCCGGTTACTAGGATAAAAAAACATACACAAGCTGCTTTTATGCATACTCATATCTAAGGTAACTGTTTTACGCGAATGTAAACATGGGTCACATGAATACACCCGGTTACTAAGTTCCCAAAAACAGCGGAGTAAATATTTTCTCCATTTTCAACACTACCAACAATATATATCACCCAATGTCACCACACAATATCTTCATCCTTGTCAAAAATAATTTCTAACTGTTCAAGTATGGGTCAAAGGATTTATAGCGATGGAAAGCTCAGTATGTGGTTAACAATAAAATAGGCAATAAGCTCAATTGGGTTAACGAGGGAATTAGTAATTTTTGGGGTAGTCCGAAAAAGATTGAAAGGCTAAAAAAAATCGCCTAAAATCACTTTCACTATTTTGCACACACTTCGTAGTTTTGAGTAAGATACCAATGCACGTTCTAGAGTTTCACAACACAAATAGCGCACTCAATCAAAGGAGATTTTTGCATGATATCAAGTAAACAACGGCTCAAAAGCTCACAAGGTTTTAAATATATATGTTTCATGAATTCACACAAAATATTTTTTTTTTTTGGAACAATTGAGTTTGACCTTTCATCGAAAATTCAAGTTTTAACACATGGTCATTTTACCGCACCAAAATTTTTATAAACAAGTCTCCCGAGGTGAGTAGTAAGACATATTACAAATTGACTGTTTGGAGGTAATTTTTTTTTTATTTTAAAAATTCATATATTTCCGATATCACCCCACACTTTAGAAATAAGCATTGTCCTCAATGTATTGAAAAGATAGAAGAAAAAGGACTCCCATGTCATGTGGTACGGTTGATCCTCATAGCAATCCCTAATAAGAACTTTGAAACAAAAGCAGAAAACCATGTTGAAATAAGTTAAATAAAAATAAAATCCATAATTGCAAGAAAAAAAATACGCAACAGTTTAAACAAGCCAAAAAGAAAAGAAATCAGAAGAATAACACAAATAAAATAAAATAAAAAGTAGAACTAATCCGATGGCCCGGGTGGTGGTGATGGTGGTCTGATGCCGAAGTGTTGCTGAATGCGTGCCATCTGCTCGTCTGTTCGGTCGAGACGATCGTTTACCTTTTTAAGTTCACTTTTGATAACCTCGTGATCGTCTCTGATGCAGCCAATCGCCTCCCATATACGACGGAGAAGGGACTGGGACTGTGTAATATCCGGTATTTTTCTTTCCCTTGTATTTTCATTTTTGGTATATTTCTCGGTCATAGTGACCCCCGTGTATCTTTCAGTATGTCCTTCCTGTCAACTGTTGAACTATAATCTCGTTATTTTCGTTGTTTCAACTTTCCTCAGATGAGTTCGACTTTGTTAGATCACCATTAATTTTCGGTGACTCCAAAAATATTAAATCTTTGCAATATTATAGAACATAGCTTTCCAATGGTTCGAACGGTGAGTCAATCGGAGTCCGGACGAGAGAGTTATGGTCGTTTCAGTTTGGCCGAGCACTTCCAGGAGCCTTTCGGCCGATAGGGGGGGTCGATAGACTCTACTGCCGGCAATCTGTATGGGTATCGGTTGGGCCTATCGGCCGATAGGCCGGCCGATAGGTAAATTTCTTCACATTCGAACTTCAGAGCCTTTCGGCCGATAGGGGGTCGATAGACTCTCTTGTCGGCATTAGTATGGCTATCGGTTGGGCTATCGGCCGATAGGCGGCCGATAGGTTCTGGCGTGTTACACTATAAATGTGTTGTTTTCAGCGTAATTCACTCATTTCCTCCCCTTCTTCAACCGTGCGCGAGAGAGAGAGACTTGAGAGGGAGAGTTCCTCCATCTATCACTTACTTGTGTAGATTTCTTCATTCCTTTTCGATCGGGTGGCTCGGATTGCGGATCTAACCCGTGGTTTTTGGATTTGAATGCTTGATTCATCAAGAGGTAAGAATTCCTTTAACCCTACCTTTTGGATAATTGGGGGTTTTGGGGTTTTGTCCGATTCTTTCCGTTTTGTTGATGAATTCTTGATGAATATGATTATTCTTGTTAGTGTTCTTAGTTTTCCACGGATTCATGGTATATTTCGTGATTTTTACGGAATCGAGAGGGTTGGTTGTGGTCCGCCCTCGTTGTTGTTTATATACGAATATACATGAATCGTAGGCGGGTTTTCGGGTGTCTTCCAATTCCGTATTCATTTAGAAATGGTTGTGATTGTATTCTTGAATCGTTAGGTTCGGTTTCATTGGTTCTAGCGTTCATCGGTGATTTTCCTTTAGTTCGTTGCGTCGTCAATAATTCAAGGCAAGTACATGCATTACATTTCGTTATGTATATTGTGATTTTCGAAATGAATGATGAATGGTGATTTTGGGTGCGTGAGATGTGTTCCTTCCACCGGAGTGTCCGACGGGATGTCCGGGGTCGATACTAAGGGGTACGGCCGCGGAAGGGAACTTGTGTGCGTGTGTGATTGAACTTCCACCGGAGTGTCCGACGGGATGTCCGGGGTCGATACTAAGGGTACGGCCGCGGAAGTGGTATCCCACCGGAGTGTTCGACGGGATGTCCGGGGAGTCGATACTAAGAATGCGGCCACGGGATACCGATTGTGATTTTGTGATATCGTGATGATGAAAATCGATGTGATTGCCAATGTAGTATTCCGGAATATATATGTGGCAAATGACTTATGTTTGGGATGTTTGTGTGAACTGTATTTTGTATATAATGTTGTGTAATTGTGTACTTGCACTAGCTATTCGAATGCTAACCCCTTAAATGGGGGAAATGCGTCTTATGCATTTAGTCTAGGAAGAGCCGAGGAGCAGGCACGAGACGCACGCGAAGGATGGGATGGCTTGATGATAGTGGCTCGAGTCGTATTGTTCTTTTTATGTTTTGTCATTGCATTTGTTGAGTATTGGAGTTAAACCGCTTACTTCCGAATTTGGTTTAAGTCCCTGGGCAATGAATTGATATTTACATTATGTTTCATGTACTCCGTTGAAATGTTTTGGCGAGGCCACGGCCCCGTTTACTTTTGAGTGCATCTTTTGGGGTTTGTCATTGTGGTTATGTGTCTTGTGTTAGCTTTGGTAGACCTCACGAGGTTTCTACGGCGTGTAATGTCCCCTTTGTGAATTGGGGTGTTACATTTATGGTATCGAGCTTAGGTTTTGAATACCTAGTCGGTGAATTTTGGAGTGCATCGGTTATGTCGTTAGAGTCGATCGTTGAGCCTAATATCATCACGCTACCGTCTTTTCGTGCGACCGTGGTGTAAGTCTCCTCGAACTCTTATATTTACGTAATTCGTTTTCTTGCGTAGTTCGGAATTGTGACTTGTGTTACCAACCTTGTGAATTGTGATTCTTTCGATCTTGTTCTTTTCGTATTTTCTTGATATGTTGAGAGGTCGTGGTAGACCGGCTAGGGCGCGGCCGAGGCCGTGGTCGGGTGCGATAATGAAGAGGGCTCACTTTCTCGATCCTCTGCAGACTCGGCCTCTCACTCGGTGCCGTCGGGTAATAATGCCGACGGCAGAGCTCTTGCCGTACTTGCGATTAGTAGCCCGGCTTACTCGAATAGCTCGGGGTGGGCCTTGAGAATCCACCCCGACACTGAAGAGGAAGCTAGTAAATGGCTTCAGACGGTGACTAAGATGCACCCTCCTCGTTTCTCGGATCTTGACTCCTCGGTTGGGAGAATTGGCTCTTCGGTGTCCGGGGCCTTTGATGCCGTAGCTTGTCCGAAGACGGAGGGTACATATTGCCCAGTACCTCCCGGATAAAGAAGCTGCGGAGTGGTGGGAAGCCGTTGCGCCCGAGAGATCGTCGGGCCACTTGGGAGGAGTTCAGGGCTGCTCTGGAAGCAGAATATTGTCCACCGCCAGATAAGGAGCGCAGAAGTGAGTAGTTTTTCACCCCTACACCTCGGGATGTGCCGATTTCTCGTGCCATTATTTCCTACAATCAGCAGTTGAGTTTTGTGAGAGATCAGGTGAGGACGGAGGCTGATAAAATCCGTTACTTCAATATGCGCATGAAGCCGCATATCAGGCAGAGTATGGCACCGCTCATGTGTGCCACCTTGAAGGAATATCAGGATCGCGCTCTGGCGATCGAGATGGCTGTCCCGGAATCAGAGTCGGTTTCGGAAGCTAAGAAGCAGAAGACCACTGGCGGGTTTCCGGTAAAGGTGGTCGATTTTGAGGTCTCGTTGCATTCCTACACGGGAAGAGACCGTTTAGCCCTGGGGATCTCGGGGTAATCGTTGATCCAGTCCGTTGCTTCAGTGGCGAGTTTGTTTTAAGCGCAACCAATATGAGCATTTGATGAGGGATTGCCCTTTACCTCCAGTTATTTGTTTTACTTGCGGGCGATCAGGGCATCGGGCGACCCATTGTGAGAGGGCCACTGTGCTAGGGTCCCGACTACCACCGCCGATCGAGAGGAGCACGGCATTCCGATTACTCATGTTCCGCAAGGTTCGGGCCGTGGTAGGGTCGGGTCGGCGGATCACCGTCTGTCGAGTTCGGGTTGATTCACCCCGGTTGTATCGGATGAGGCGTACAGAGGACGAGGCGTTCAGTGGCGTCGGTACCACTCGGATCCTTACTCATCCGGTTTGATTACTTTTTGATTCGGTGCTACCCATTCCTTTATTGCTTCGGATTGTGTGAGTCGTATTGGTTTTGACCGCTTGTTTGAGTGTGAGCCGTTTGTAGTGGGTACACCCGGTGGAGATCGTATGGTTGGGGACCGGGAGGTTAGGGATTGCCCGGTGAGGATCGGGGCCGGGATTGGCCCTCGAATCTCATTGTTTTAGACCTTAAGGGCGAGGATTTGATCCTCGGGGACGATTGGTTAGATCGTCACGTTGCTAACATGAACTATCGGACTCGTACCATCTCGATAGTTGCGAGGCGGCACCGAGCATACTCTAGTCGGTTGTAAGCCGGGTAGATCGGGAGTGTGATTAGCGCCTTGAAGGCGATGAAACTTCGAACCGGGGTTGCGTCGGCTCGGTGTTTCGCCTGCAGCGGAAGATGGTGGGGTTGACATATCGTCGATTCCAGTTGTTAGCGAGTATCCTGATGTATTTCCGGACGACTTGCCGGGATTACCACCACATCGAGAGGTGGAGTTTCCTATTGATCTTGAGCCGAATGCGGCCCCTATTTCTCGAGCACCATACCGTATGGCACCTTCGGAGATGCTAGAGTTGAAGAACCAGTTGGGAGAGTTGTTAGATAAAGGGTATATTCGACCGAGCGCATCGCCTTGGGGTGCGCCTGTACTTTTTGTCAAGAAGAAGGATGGATCGCTTCGTTTATGCATCGACTATCGAGAATTAAACAAGCTAACCATCAAAAATAAATACCCTTTGCCCAGGATTGACGATTTGTTTGATCAGCTTCAGGGGGCGACAGTCTTTTCGAAGATTGATTTGTGATCGGGTTACTACCAATTGAGGATTCGGGACGTCGATATTCCGAAAGCTGCCTTTCGGACGAGATATGGCCATTACGAGTTTGTGGTTATGCCTTTCGGGCTAACCAATGCCCCAGCAGTGTTCATGCAGTTGATGAACAAAGTTTTTATTGAGTATCTGGACAAATTCGTAGTCGTTTTTATTGACGATATTCTCATCTATTCACGGAGTCGGGAGGAACACGCCTTACATCTTCGGATTGTATTAGACACTTTGAGGGCTGAGCAGTTGTACGCGAAGTTCTCTAAGTGTGAGTTTTGGCTCGAGGAAGTTACGTTCCTCGGGCATGTGATTTCAGCAGAGGGAGTTCGGGTAGATCCGCAGAAGATAGAGGCAGTGATGGCTTGGGAGCCGCCTAAAAATGTGAAGGAGGTGAGGAGTTTTCTGGGTCTTGCCGGCTATTACCGTAGATTCGTTGAGGGATTTTCGAAAATCGCTAGACCACTCACTCAGTTGCTCCAGAAAACTCAGAAGTTCGAGTGGACTGCAGACAGGCAGGACAGTTTTGATGAGTTAAAGAGACGTTTGACTACCGCACCCGTGTTAGCGTTGCCTCAGGGGAACGAGGACTTCGTAGTGTATAGTGATGCTTCGGGCCTTGGTCTAGGATGTGTTTTGATGCAGAGAGACAGAGTGATTGCGTATGCGTCCCGCCAGTTGAAACCTTATGAGGTGAATTACCCCACGCATGATTTGGAGTTAGCTGCGGTCGTTTTTGCCTTAAAAATCTGGAGGCACTACCTCTATGGGTCATCATGTAAGATTTTTACGGACCATAAGAGCTTGAAGTATATCTTCAGTCAGAAAGAATTGAATATGAGACAGCGTAGGTGGTTGGAACTAATTAAAGATTACGACCTCGAGATACTTTACCATCCGGGTAAGGCTAACGTAGTGGCCGATGCGTTGAGCCGAAAGCCGATGGCGTTGCGGATGTTGGAGGTACTTACACCACAGAGTAGGATCCAGCGGGATTTTATTCGTCAGGATATCGAGGTTTGGGTTCAGAGAGTTCAGGGTCAGTTATGTGCGTTGGAGATCGCTTCGTCCTTGACCGATGATATCAAGGCGAAGCAGTTTGACGTTCAGTTTTTGTTGCAGTTGTGAGAGGATGTGAAGAAGGTGAAAGCCCTGGATTTGTAGTTCACGATGATGGAGTTTTGAGATTTCGCGCGTACTATGCGTACTGAGTGTTGTTGAGTTGAGACAGAAGATTTTGAGCGAAGCTCATACCACGCCTTACTCCATACATCCCGTACGAGTAAAATGTACAAGGATGTGAGGAGTAACTTCGGTGGAGTAATTTGAAGATGGACGTTAGCGAGTTTGTGTCAAGGTGTCGACTGTCCGCCAGGTTAAGATCGAGCATCGGCGACCATGGGCTTTTGCGACCACTTCCTATTAGGAGTGGAAATGGGAGGACATTTCTATGGATTTCATTACGGTATGCCTAAGACTCGGATCGGGATGAACATGATTTGGGTCATTGTCGATCGGCTAACCAAATCGGCTCATTTCGGGTATTAAGGACACTTGGGGGCCGGAGAGACTTGCACGAGTGTTTGTTTCGAGATCGTGAGGTTACATGGGACACCTAAGAGTATTGTTTCGGATCGTGATGGCGGTTCATATCACATTTTTGGCAGCCGTTCATAGAGCTTTGGGAACCGAGTTGAGACTTAGTACATCCTACCACCCTCGAGACAGACGGACGATCGAGCGGACGATCTGACGCTAGAGGATATGTTACGAGCCTGTGCTTTAGATTGGAAGGATGATTGGGAGACACACTTGCCATTGATCGAGTTTACGTACAACAATAGTTGGCATGCCTCGATCAAAATGGCACCATTCGAAGCGTTGTATGGGAGGAGGTGCAGATCGCCGTTGTGTTGGGATGATACGTCTGAGCTAATCCACTGAGCCCGACATGATAGTTGAGACGAGGGAGAAGGTTACCTTGATTCGTGGTAGATTGCTGACGGCCCAGAGTCGACAGAAGTCTTATGCCGATGCACGTCGCCGACCGTTGGAGTTTGAGGTGGGAGATCACGTCTTGCTTAAGGTGTCGCCGACACGGGGAGTTTACCGCTTCGGTCGGAAGGGTAAACTTAGTCCGAGATATATCGGACCGTTTGAGATTTTAGATAGAGTTGGAGAGCTTGCATATCGGTTAGGCTTGCCGCCGTCTCTGAGCCACGTGCATGACGTATTTCATGTTTCCCAGCTTAGGAAGTACGTATCGGACCCTAGCCATATTATTGATTTTGGAGAAATCGAGTTGGGGCCCGACATTACCTTCGAGGAGAGGCCGATTCAGATCTTAGAGCGTCGAGTGAAGCAACTCAGGCACAAAACAATTCCCTTGGTCAAAGTGCAGTGGTCGAGGCATGGATCCGAGGAAGCCACGTGGGAAACGGAGGAGAGTATGAGGTCGAGATACCCCGAGTTATTCGTGTTGTAAGTTTCGGGACGAAACTTATTTTTAGGGGGAGATAATGTAATATCCGATTTTTCTTTCCCTTGTATTTTCATTTTTGGTATATTTCTGGTCATAGTGACCCCTGTATCTTTCAGTATGTCCTTCCTGTCAACTGTTGAACTATAATCTCGTTATTTTCGTTGTTTCAACTTTCCTTAGATGAGTTCGACTTTGTTAGATCACCATTAATTTTCGGTGACTCCAAAAATATTAAATCTTTGCAATATTATAGAACATCGAGTTAGCTTTCCAATGGTTCGAACGGTGAGTCAATCGGAGTCCGGACGAGAGTTATGGTCGTTTCGGTTTGGCCGAGCACTTCCAGAGCCTTTCGCCGATAGGGGTCGATAGACTCTACCGCCGGCAACTGTATGGGTATCGGTTGGGCTATCGGCCGATAGGCCGGCCGATAGGTAAATTTCTTCACATTCGAACTTCCAGAGCCTTTCGCCGATAGGGGGTCGATAGACTCTACTGTCGGCATTCCGTATGGCTATCGGTTGGGCTTTATCGCCGATAGGCCGGCCGATAGGTTCTGCTGTGTTACACTATAAATGTGTTGTTTTCAGCGTAATTCACTCATTTCCTCCCCCTTCTTCAACCGTGCGCGAGAGAGAGAGACTTGAGAGGGAGAGTTCCTCCATCTATCACTTACTTGTGTAGATTTCTTCATTCCTTTTCGATCGGGTGGCTCGGATTGCGGATCTAACCCGTGGTTTTTGGATTTGAATGCTTGATTCATCAAGAGGTAAGAATTCCTTTAACCCTACCTTTTGGATAATTGGGGGTTTTGGGGTTTTGTCCGATTTTTTCCGTTTTGTTGATGAATTCTTGATGAATATGATTATTCTTGTTAGTGTTCTTAGTTTTCCACGGATTCATGGTATATTTCGTGATTTTTACGGAATCGAGAGGGTTGGTTGTGGTCCGCCCTCGTTGTTGTTTATATACGAATATACATGAATCGTAGGCGGGTTTTCGGGTGTCTTCCAATTCCGTATTCATTTAGAAATGGTTGTGATTGTATTCTTCGAATCGTTAGGTTCGGTTTCATTGGTTCCTAGCGTTCATCGGTGATTTTCCTTTCCGTTCGTTGCGTCGTCAATAATTCAAGGCAAGTACATGCATTACATTTCGTTATGTATATTGTGATTTTCGAAATGAATGATGAATGGTGATTTTTGGGTGCGTGAGATGTGTTCCTTCCACCCGGAGTGTCCGACGGGATGTCTGGGGGTCGATACTAAGGGGTACGGCCGCGGAAGGGAACTTGTGTGCGTGTGTGATTGAACTTCCACCCGGAGTGTCCGACGGGATGTCTGGGGGTCGATACTAAGGGGTACGGCCGCGGAAGTGGTATCCCACCCGGAGTGTTCGACGGGATGTCTGGGGGTCGATACTAAGGGGTACGGCCACGGGATACCAGTTGTGATTTTGTGATATCGTGATGACTGAAAATCGATGTGATTGCCAATGTAGTATTCCGGAATATATATGTGGCAAATGACTTATGTTTGGGATGTTTGTGTGAACTGTATTTTGTATATAATGTTGTGTAATTGTGTACTTGCACTAGCTATTCGAATGCTAACCCCTTAAATGGGGGAAATGCGTCTTATGCATTTCTGTACCTAAGAGCCGAGGAGCAGTACGGGCACGCACGCGAAGGATGGGATGGCTTGATGATAGTGGCTCGAGTCTGTATTGTTCTTTTTATGTTTTGTCATTGCATTTGTTGAGTATTGGAGTTAAACTGCTTACTTCCGAATTTGGTTTAAGTCCCCTGCGTGGGCAATGAATTGATATTTACATTATGTTTCATGTACTCCGTTGAAATGTTTTGGCCGAGGCCACGGCCCTGTTTACTTTTGAGTGCATCTTTTGGGGTTTGTCATTGTGGTTATGTGTCTTGTGTTAGCCTGGTAGACCTCACGAGGTTTCTACGGCGTGTAATGTCCCCTTTGTGAATTGGGGTGTTACAGACTGGGGTTGACGGCTCGGATGGCGGGATTCGGTGGTCTCTCGTGTAGGGCTCTCGCCGTCACCTCCGTCAGTCGGAGAATGTGCCTCGTCGTCGCGTTGTGTGTCCTCCTCGAATTCGATACCCATTCGGCTACAAGTAGCACGCCTCAATTTGTCTCGGTTATTAATTAATGTGCGGTCGGCATTTGAGAAGTCAACATCCGCCTGCTTGAGTATCAATGTGATCAACCGGGGATAAGGGATGGAGTGCTTGGGGCTTTTGTTCCTTAGGAAATCTCGCATGTGATTGTATATAATACTCCCATAATTCAATCCCTGTATAGCACTTAGCCCATGCACCATTTTATCCCAAAAGTATAAATCTCCAACTCGTACTTCATTTTTACCACTCGAACGAGGAAGAACATTTGTGCCGAGAAGATATAAAATTAGGCGATGCTGGTCGGAGAAGGATAAGGTCCCGATCTTCACTCCATCCTTTCAGGAAGGAGTGTACTGGATGTCAAACCGCGCCATCGCACTACTAGTGTTCTACACCGGTCCTTCTGGGGAATTGAAGGATTTTCTGAAATTTACTTTCTCCCCCTCGTCCGGATTGTGGAGCGAGTGATTTATCGAGCTCTCGGTGATTACCACTGGTGTCCCTCTAACCGTGCTTCGTATAGCGTAGTCATCTTTGCGTTTTGCCTCTACGTTGGCATAGAATTCACGGACCAAATCTCCGTAGTAATGATCACGGAGCTTCAACGCATTCTCCCAATGTAGGTGACTGAAGAATTGAGATAGGTTGAATTTTTCTTCAACCTCCTGTGCGATATCTTTCTCGACCAGAAGTTTGGAATGAGCTCGCTGCTCAAACCATTCCGCATTTTCAGCACTTGTAAAGCGTATAGCATCAAAGGTCCCCGTGGTATGCTCTGGTTGAGAATTGTCGCTCTCGGTGGCAGAAGATGATGCTAAAGGGCTGGCTGCCCGGCGCTTGCGAGTCCTGGTTGTCCTGCACAATTATCACAAGAAAAATTCATTTAAGCATTTCATCGGACACCTTGTAATCGTGATTTAACAAGCTTCCAATTTCATCAATTTATGGACAAAATCTAACCCCCTGGTACATGAAAGCTTCAAAACTATACGATTTGCAATAGAACAATACTAATCTAAGCAAAACACCACGAATTTACAAACTTTCATCATGTAAAATTTTATAAACCAAAACCATCAAATTTTTGACATAATTTCATTTCAATTTATCAAAAAGTGTTAAACCCTTACATATAATCCAACAAAAGTGTTCAGTTACGTGAACAAACATAGCCACATATCTACAAACACAATGAGAATCGAATTCGCAGCAAATATTGAAGAATTTTGAAGTAAACTTACATTGTTGCTTGATGACGAATTTCTGGAAAATTCCTAACAAATTTGATGAAAGTAGGTTGATTGAGGTGTTATGTATCGAAATAAACTAATCTAAGAAAAAGAAATTAAAAAGTTGGGATTTTTAGGGGAGGAGGTCGGAGGTTAGGGTGAGAAGGAAATAAGAATGAAAGGCCGACTTTATGTTTATAACCCGTCTGCCAGAACACGACGCTAAAACACGGTCCAGTTTTAGCCGTGTTGTGCGTCGTGTCGTACAGTGATATTTTGATAGAAAATAGACACGGCGCTAGAAACGGTCCAGATTATCGCCGTGTTTGTTCGCCGTGTCATACAACAATTTTTTTTTTTTGATTTTTTTGATTTTTTGATTTTTTTGAATTTTTTTTTGATTTTTTTGATTTTTTTGATTTTTTTGATTTTTTGAAAATAAATAATAAGAAAAACAATAAATAAATTGGGTTCCCTCCCAATAAGGGCTCATTTAATGTCATTAGCTTGACAACTTCCTGTTTTAGTCGTATGCAGGATCTTGAGGTTATGCTCTCTCCGTGAGGAATTTTACGATTTTCAAAATAAGGCTTTACCCCGTGTCCGTTCACCAAATGACTCTTTGGTTTGAGGATTTATCACCTAATTACTCCGTATGGAAATACTTCCTCAATCTCGAAGGGTCCTGGCCCAGTGATTTTAGCTTACCTGGAAATAATCGCAAACGAGAATTAAATAAAAGTACTTTCGTACCTGGTTCAAGGTGCTTGAGGGTAAGTTTCCGGTCGTGAAGTCTCTTGACTTTGTCTTTGTAAATCAGAGAGTTCTCGTATGCTTCGTTTCTTAACTCGTCTAGTTCAGATATTTGTAGCAGTCTTTCCTGTCCAGCTTTTTTCAATTCCATTGAAAGGGCCTT
Source organism: Orobanche coerulescens (assembly GCA_033398695.1). NCBI lineage: Eukaryota > Viridiplantae > Streptophyta > Magnoliopsida > Lamiales > Orobanchaceae > Orobanche > Orobanche coerulescens. The sequence goes on from CM065803.1 coordinate 94,883,182, forward strand.
AATTGCCCAATAAGCTTTATGTTCGATTTCAACTGGAAGGTGACAAGTTTTTCCATAGACTAGACGGTAAGGGCTCATTCCCAATGGACTCTTGTATGCTGTTCAGTATGTCCAAAGTGCATCGACCAATTTTTCAGCCCAATCTTTTCGAGTTGGGCGCACAGTTTTTTCCAGGATCCCTTTTATTTGTCGGTTGCTTGTTTCAGCCTGACCCGACGTTTGTGGATGGTAGGGAGTTGCAATTTTGTGATTTATGCCATTTTTGGCCATAAGCTTGTCAAATAACTTGTTGCAGAAGTGGGATCCCCCATCACTGATTATTGCCTTGGGATATCCGAAACAGCTGATTATGTATTCGTGTACAAACTTAACAACAATATTAGCATCATTAGTCCTTGTGGGGATTGCCTCAACCCAATTGGATACATAATCGACTGCTAAAAGAATGTACTCAAAATTTCCAGATTTAGTGAATGGTCCCATAAAATCAATTCCCCATACATCAAAAATTTCTACGACCAAATTGATCGTGAGGGGCATCTCATTTCTTTTTCCGATATTACCATTTCGTTGACACCTATCGCACTGAACACAAAAATGATATGCGTCTTTAAATAAGGATGGCCAATACAAACCAGATTGGAGAATTTTTTGTGCGGTCTTTTGTCCGCCAAAATGTCCTCCACAATGAAGTTCGTGGCAAAAGGTTAGTACACTTTGTTGCTCATCTTCTGGGACACATCGCCTCATGATTTCATCTTTGCATATTCGAAAAAGGCATGGTTCGTCCCAGAAGTAGTTTTTGCATGATGATGAAAACGTTTTCTTTTCTTGGTAAGAAATGTTAGGTGGGAGCATTTCACAAACCAAATAATTCACAATATCTGCAAACCAAGGTACCGAAGAAATTTTAAATAGATTTTCATGTGGAAAAGAGTCCACAATTTATTCATGTTTGTTATCTATTTCTTCTGTTATTTTTAAACGAGACAAATGGTCTGCGACCACATTTTCACTTCCTTTCCGATCCTTTATTTCCACATTAAATTCTTGAAGCATTAAAATCCACCGAATCAACCGAAGTTTCGCTTGTTGCTTTTTCAACAGATGTCGTAAAGCTGCATGGTGCGAATGTACAATCACTTTAGATCCTACAATATAAGATCTAAATTTATCCAAAGGAGAAAACCATGACTAATAATTCTTTCTCGGTTGTCGTATAATTAACATGCGCATCATTTAATGTTAGACTAGCGTAATAAACCACACGGAGCATTTTATCAATTCTTTGGCCCAAAACTGCACCAACAGCTCGATCAGATGCATCGCACATAATTTCAAAAGGTAAAGACCAATCAGGGGCAATTACGATTGGTGCCGTGGTTAGTTTCTCTTTCAAGGTTTTAAAAGCCTCGAGACAAGCGTCATCGAAAATGAAGGAAACATCTTTGGTAAGCAAAGTGCAGAGAGGTTTACTTATTTTTGAAAAAACTTTGATAAACCTTCTATAAAAACCGGCATGTCCTAAAAAGCTCCTGATTGCCTTTACATTGTTTGGTGGCGGTAATTTTTGAATGACATCAATTTTTGCTTTGTCGACTTCAATTCCATGATTTGACACCACATGGCCTAGCACAATTCCACTTTCTTTCATAAAATGACTTTTTTCCCAGCTGAGAGTTAAATGGCTTTCAATACAACGTTCAAGTACTTTGGTCAATTTATTTAAGCAATCATCAAAAGATGATCCAAATACTGAAAAGTCATCCATAAATACCTCAATAGAATCTCCGATCATATCTGAGAAAATTGACAGCATGCACCTTTGAAAAGTTCCTGGTGCATTGCATAATCCAAAGGGCATTCTTCGACAAGCAAAAGTTCCAAAAGGGCATGTGAATGTGGTCTTCGATTGGTCTTCGGGTGCAATCGCTACTTGATAATACCCTGAAAGGCCATCAAGAAAACAGTAGAATTTGTGTCCTGCAAGTTTATCAAGCATTTGGTCAATAAAAGGTAGAGGAAAATAATCCTTTTTGGTGGCGGCATTTAATTTTCGATAATCAATGCACATCCGCCACCCGGTTGTTACCCTCGTTGGTACTAGCTCTCCCTTATCATTTTCAATCACTGTTATGCCACTTTTCTTTGGCACCACATGTATCGGGCTTACCCATTCACTATCCACAATCGGATAAATAATTCCTGTAACACCCCCAAGGTATTCGAGGTATATTACAGCGCCGTGAATCCCTATATGGGACCCACCAGGCTGAACAGCATCATACTCATCGACTCACATAAACGACAGGACAATACCATGTCATAAAGACGCAAAACAGAACAATCCACCCGGTTTAACCGGTCAACATAACATCATCATCCAACACAACATAATAAGCAACAATACAATCCAACCGAACAAGAACCCCTTAAGTACTCGAGTACAACTATTAGTTCAAAACCACAAAAGACAAAAAGGTAAAAGACACCAAAACGTCACTCGTGCACAATCATCACGCACGGCCATCATCCGTGTACTGGTCCAGCGCCCGCTCGTCTTGATGAACCTGACCTGAAATTCATAAAACGAATTTCCCCAAAACGGGTCCCCAGAGGGGTTAGCAATTACGCTAGTACAAGTAACCAGATGAACAACTTACATCTTACACATATAGTAATGCATGCAATAAAGAAAACCGTTCGAAAGCACTCATTTCCGGAAATGCCAATATCAAAATCACATTTGTAAAATGCACCACAATTAACTGTCGATCCACACCTCCGTGGACCCCTACCGAGACCCCGTCGGATCTAACCCGTAGTGGTTAAAAGCAAAGCTCGTCGATCCACACCTCCGTGGACCCCTACCGAGACCCCGTCGAGTCTAACCCATAGTGAGCATACACACACACACAATTTCTCATACAAAACCATTATGCTAAGATTGTAAGTTCATAAGGATACTTGCCTCGATTAATAGACGGTGACGCGAACGGAACGGAAGAATCAAGCACGACCGTGAGGAACCGACGGATGAACCTAACGATTCGAACAACACAATCACAACCAACTCTAGACGATTACGGAAAAGGAATACACCCGGAAACCCGCCTACGATTCATGTATATTCATACCAAAATAACAACGAGGGCGGACCACAACCAAACCCTTTCGATTCCGTAAAAATCCACAAAATATCCATGAATCCGTAGGAAAACTAACGATACTAACAATATTAATCGTATACATCATGAATCCACCAACAAAACGGAACTAATCGGAAGAAAATCCCAAAAACCCCCAAATTAATCGAAATAGGGTTTTAGAACATTACCTTAGGAGATTCAAGTACCAAGATCCGTAGAACGCGCGTTAGATTGATTGCCCGAGCCTTACAACCGAAGGAAGATGATGAAAAATCGACTCCCGAATGAAGAATGCTTGAGAGTTCTCTCCCCCTAAGCTCTCTCTCTCTCTCGCGCAGTGAAAATGGGGAAAAGTCGGCCGATTTCGTCTAATAAAGACGAATCTGCACAATTGACCGCTTCGTGTGCCGCGGCACAGCCAAAGTGTGCCGCGGCACAGGCCAAGAAAATACTCCCAGGTTTCCGCGTTGTGCCGCGGCACAGACTGCGCGTGCCACGGCACACGGTACAGTTGGGTTTTAGTCGCAGAAGACACACGAGTGTGCCGCGGCACTGGCCTGGCACTGTGCCGCGGCATCGGATGGGTGTGCCGCGGCACACAGTACAGTTTGTTCGACTATCAATTGAAGGAATTTGTGTGCCGCGGCGCACACACCTTGTGCCGCAGCCCATACCTCCTTTTGGGTTCCAAAATGATAAAAATGATCCGGAAAAGGGAATAAAACGATAGGAATCAATATTTGGGGGCCAACAACACGCAATGGATCCACGGCAACCCCGAAACGGCGGTTCCGCACAACAACAACGAGGATACAGTTCAACAGTTTGACAGGAAGGACACACTGAAAGATACACGAGGGTCACTACGACCGAGAAATACACCAAAAACGAAAATACAAGGAAAAGAAAAATACGGATATTACATTCTACCCCTCTAAAAATAAGTTTCGTCCCGAAACTTAAGAAACAAACAACTCCGGGTACCTAGCACGCATGCTACCCTCGGTTTCCCAAGTTGCTTCCTCGACACCGTGTCTCGACCACTGCACCTTGACCAAAGGTATGGTCTTATGCCTCAATCGTTTCTCACGATGCTCCAAAATCTTCAAAGGACGCTCCTCAAAAGTAATATCTTCAGCAATATCAATCTCGCCATAGTCGATGACGTGACTAGGATCCGGGACATATTTCCTCAACTAGGAAACATGGAAAACGCTATGAACATGACTCAAAGCCGGAGGTAACGCCAAACGGTATGCCAATTCACCTACTCGCTCGAGGATCTCAAAGGGTCCGATAAATCTCGGACTCAACTTTCCTTTCTTCCCAAAACAAAAAACTCCCTTCGTCGGCGACACCTTTAGCAAAACGTGGTCTCCCACCTCGAATTCCAAAGGTCGACGACGGATGTCGGCATATGACTTCTGTCGACTCTGGGCAGTCAACATCCGTTCTCGAATTAACTCTATCTTCCGCCTCGTCTCTAAAACGACATCCGGCTCGGTCCCGACCAAATCAGACGCCTCATTCCAACAAATCGGTGATCGACATCGTCGCCCATAAAGTGCCTCATACGGTTCCATCCGAATCGACGCGTGCCAACTATTGTTATACGTGAATTCGATCAGCGGCAAATGTTCCTCCCAGTCACTACTCCAATCGAGAGCACAGGCACGCAACAAGTCCTCGAACGTCTGGATAGTGCGTTCCGACTGTCCATCTGTCTGGGGATGAAAAGAGGTACTCAAACGCAACCGGGTACCTAACGCCTTATGCACCGCTTTGCCGAAGTGCGATACAAAGCGGCCGTCACGATCCGAAACAATAGACTTGAGTACCGTGATGTATCACGATCTGCGCAATAAACACACGAGCTAACTTCTCCGGCCCCAAGTGTCCTTGATGCCGGAAAATGTGCCGACTTGGTCGCGATCAACAATCACCCATACCATATTCATGCCCGACCTCGATCTCGGCAAACTCGTAACGAAATCCATCGATATATCTTCCCATTTCCATTCGGAGCGAAGTGATGCAATAACTTGACCCGGTCGGCCGATGCTCGATCTTGACCTGGCGACAAGTCAAACATCTCGCTACAAACCGTGCGACCTCATCCTTCATATCATTCCACGAAGTTTCTTCTCGTGTCCTTGTACATCTTACTCGAACCGGGATGAACGGAATAAGGTGTGGCATGGGCCTCCGTAAAATACTCGCCTCAACTCGAGTCGTTCGGCACACAAAGCCGACTGAATCTCAAAACACCATCCTCGTGAATCACAAATCCAGAGACTTTCCTTTAAGAACGTTCTCTCGGATTTGAGTAATCATCGGATCCTCTAATCGCTTGACTTAATTTCATCGATCAAAGGCAGCGAAATCTCTAAAGCACGAAGTTGCCCGACGGCTCCGGCAACGAGACCTCAACATCTAACTCGATCAAAGCCCTCCGAAGCTCGGTGAGATGTAAGGATCTCAAGCGTTCGCAACGCGATCGGTTTCGACTCAAGGCGTCGGCCACAACGTTCGCCTTGCCGGATGATAAAGGATTTCGAGGTCATAATCCTTAATCAACTCTAACCACCTCCTCGCCTCATATTCAACTCTCGCCGAGTAAATATGTATTTGAGACTTTTATGATCGGTAAAAATCGACATGCGAGCCGAAAAGATAGTGACGTCAAATCTTGAGCGCAAAACGCATTGCCGCTAACTCCAAATCATGAGTAGGGTAGTTCGGCTCATACGGCCTCAAGCTGTCTCGACGCATAGGCAATGGTCTTGCCGTCTTTGCATTAATACACACCCAAGACCACGACCCGAAGCATCGCTATAAACGGCAAAACCCTCGTTGCCACATGGCAACGCCAAAATCTGGGCTGAAGTCAAACGCTTCTTGACTCCTCAAAACTCGATCGCTCTCGTCATTCCGCAGAACCTCTCGGATTTCGGAGCAAGCTGCGTAAGTGGCCGAGCCGCCGAGAAACCTCGACGAACCTACGGTAGTAGCCAGCTAAACCCAAGAAACTACGGAGCTCCTTCACATTCTTGGGCGGTGCCCAATCCAACACGGCCTCAATCTTCTGCGGATCCACACGAACCCCCTCGGCTGAAATCACGTGACCTAAAAACATCACTTCCTTCAGCCAGAACTCACATTTTGAGAACTTTGCATAGAGTTGCTCGGTCCTCAAAATGTTTAGTACTACCCGCAAATGATGGGCATGGTCTTCCTCATTCTTCGAATAAATAAGAATATCGTCAATAAAGACGACGACGCACTTATCCAAATACTCGATAAAAACTTTGTTCATCAACTGCATGAACACCGCCGGCGCATTAGTTAACCCGAAAGGCATAACTACAAACTCATAATGTCCGTATCTCGACCGAAAAGCTGTCTTCGGCACATCGGACTCTCTCACCCGGAGCTGATAGTACCCCGATTTCAAATCAATTTTCGAGAATACCGTAGCTCCCTGCAACTGATCGAACAAGTCATCAATTCTTGGCAAAGGATACTTGTTCTTGATGGTCACCTTGTTTAGTTCGCGATAGTCGATACACAAACGTAGTGAACCATCCTTCTTCCGCACAAACAGGACCGGTGCGCCCCAAGGCGAGGCGCTCGGTCGAACATACCCCGACTCAAGAAGCTCGCTCAACTGCTTCTTCAACTCTGCCATCTCTGAAGGTGCCATGCGATACGGCGCCTTCGAAATAGTAGCCGCGCCCGGCTCTAACTCTATAGCGAACTCAACCTCACGATCCGGTGGCAATCCCGGTAACTCGTCAGGAAATACATCAGGAAACTCATTAACGACTGGAATCGACGAAAGCTCGACTCCACCATCCCCCGCCTTCAAGGCATAGCACCAATAACCAGTACATCCCTTTCGCATGAGACTCATCGCCTTCAAGGCGTTAATAACGAATTTCTGATTTCCCCTCTTTCGCCCCGCGAAAGAGTGCTCGGTGCCGTCCTCGGCTAACATAGTGATGATTCTCGTGCGGTAGTTCATGATCGCACCATGCCGCTCGAGCCAGTCATCACCAAGAAACAAATCCTCACCCTCAATATTCACAACAATAAGATTAGAGGGCCAAGTCATCTCACAAATAAGTACAGAACAGTCTCGAACCTCCTGATCACCAACGATCCTATCACCGCTAGGAAGCTTAACGATGAAGGGCTCACAAGGTGTCAAACGGTCGAGACTCAAACGGCGCACACAATCCAGAGATATGAACGAATGCGTAGCACCGGAATCGAAAAGCACACTGACAGGATGATAAAGAATATAAACGGTACCTGTCGCCACGGTAGCCGCTGGATCATCGGCTCTCCGCATCTCATAGACACGCGGGTGGGCTGAGCCGACACTGGAAGCTCCCCCCTTAGAGGGCTGACCCCGACCCCTTCCCCGACTAGCACTCGGCGGGGATTGAGGAGCAAACGATCCCTGATTCACACTTGGTTCCCTAGGCGCTGGAATGGAAGCCCGGGCACCAAGAATTTTCTCCCTCTCCGCACAGAAAGCAGCCTTGTGGCCGGTGCCACTGCGATTACACGTCAGCAAAGGGCTCAAACAAGTACGACTGATGTGGCCTGTACGACCATAATTGAAACACTTCACATCACGAAAAGGAGCATTGGTAGCTCCACGAGGACCCCCAGCGGAACGAACTGGACCACCGCCGGCGGGGAAGTTAGCAGATTGGGATCTCTGCTGACCCCCACTCTTGTGGCCCGAAAAGTTCCCAGCGGACTTCTGCTTCTTACTCTCGCGGGCCGCCTCACTCGCCGTCACAGACATATCATAAGCAAGGGCCCTGCTCTGGTAATCTTTCAAGGTAGTGCATACAAGCCCCGACATATAGTCCCGAATCGGCAACTTCATTCGTCTGGAGAAATGGAAAATTTTATCGTTCTCCTCGACGACTTGGGTCTTCACATAACCCAACTCCTTATTAAAATCAGCAATAGCTTGAGATACGGGGATATCCCGCGGTTGAGCATCATAAAAAGCATGTACCCGAGCCTGTCTGACTGGCCACGGGCAATATTCAGTCTCCATCAACTCTTGAAATTCAGCCCACGAAGCAGCATGATCTTTGGGCCCAACGGCCTCCCACCAATCCGTAGCGTCCCCTGTGAGAAAATATTGAGCAATAGGGACTCTACGTTCCTCGGGACAGGTAGTGGCAACGAAGACCTTAGATATCTCCTTAATCTACCCTTCCCAGCCAATCGGGTCTGAAGCTCCCGAAAACTGAGGAGGATGCATCTTGATAACATCTTGGAGCCAACGATCCGCTCCGCCCCGATTAGCATGGGCCTGGTCCGGGTTCTGAACCGCCTGAGCTATTGCCGCCATTTGGTTCACCATCTGTTGCATGACGGCCGCAATACCAAGATCGGCACGCTCCTGAGAAGAAGCATGGCTATGACGGTCGCCGGTACTGCCGGCTCCCGACGACTGTGACGTGGCCGCCCCACCGGCTGCCCCACGTCCCCGGCCGCGTCCACGACCACGACCGCGACCACGACCTCTTCCAGCATCCATACTGGAGTTAAATAAGTAGCAAAAGCCATACGAGGATCAGTACAAGAAAAGAACAATCACAAGTCGAGAATCAAGGGTACGATACAAGGAATTAATGAACAGAGGAAGGAAAAACTTACGGGCACTGGTAGTACCGGAATCATGGCAGCGTGACGATGATGTGCATAAAAAAACACCACAAGACCCAATAAACCGACAAGCCTAGGTATCCATAAACCTAGTGCTCCGCTACCATTTTCTGTAACACCCCCAAGGTATTCGAGGTATATTACAGCGCCGTGAATCCCTATATGGGACCCACCAGGCTGAACAGCATCATACTCATCGACTCACATAAACGACAGGACAATACCATGTCATAAAGACGCAAAACAGAACAATCCACCCGGTTTAACCGGTCAACATAACATCATCATCCAACACAACATAATAAGCAACAATACAATCCAAACGAACAAGAACCCCTTAAGTACTCGAGTACAACTATTAGTTCAAAACCACAAAAGACAAAAAGGTAAAAGACACCAAAACGTCACTCGTGCACAATCATCACGCACGGCCATCATCCGTGTACTGGTCCAGCGCCCGCTCGTCTCGATGAACCTGACCTGAAATTCATAAAACGAATTTCCCCAAAACGGGTCCCCAGAGGGGTTAGCAATTACGCTAGTACAAGTAACCAGATGAACAACTTACATCTTACACATATAGTAATGCATGCAATAAAGAAAACCGTTCGAAAGCACTCATTTCCGGAAATGCCAATATCAAAATCACATTTGTAAAATGCACCACAATTAACCGTCGATCCACACCTCCGTGGACCCCTACCGAGACCCCGTCGGATCTAACCCGTAGTGGTTAAAAGCAAAGCTCGTCGATCCACACCTCCGTGGACCCCTACCGAGACCCCGTCGAGTCTAACCCATAGTGAGCATACACACACACACACAATTTCTCATACAAAACCATTATGCTAAGATTGTAAGTTCATAAGGATACTTGCCTCGATTAATAGACGGTGACGCGAACGGAACGGAAGAATCAAGCACGACCGTGAGGAACCGACGGATGAACCTAACGATTCGAACAACACAATCACAACCAACTCTAGACGATTACGGAAAAGGAATACACCCGGAAACCCGCCTACGATTCATGTATATTCATACCAAAATAACAACGAGGGCGGACCACAACCAAACCCTTTCGATTCCGTAAAAATCCACAAAATATCCATGAATCCGTAGGAAAACTAACGATACTAACAATATTAATCGTATACATCATGAATCCACCAACAAAACGGAACTAATCGGAAGAAAATCCCAAAAACCCCCAAATTAATCGAAATAGGGTTTTAGAACATTACCTTAGGAGATTCAAGTACCAAGATCCGTAGAACGCGCGTTAGATTGATTGCCCGAGCCTTACAACCGAAGGAAGATGATGAAAAATCGACTCCCGAATGAAAAATGCTTGAGATTTCTCTCCCCCTAAGCTCTCTCTCTCACTCTCGCGCAGTGAAAATGGGGAAAAGTCGGCCGATTTCGTCTAATAAAGACGAATCTGCACAATTGACCGCTTCGTGTGCCGCGGCACAGCCAAAGTGTGCCGCGGCACAGGCCAAGAAAATACTCCCAGGTTTCCGCGTTGTGCCGCGGCACAGACTGCGTGTGCCGCGGCACACGGTACAGTTGGGTTTTGGTCGCAGAAGACACACGAGTGTGCCGCGGCGCCGGATAGGTGTGCCGCGGCTGCTGCTGCACCGTGCCGCGGCACGGATGGGTGTGCCGCGGCACTGATCGATTTGTTCGACTATCAATTGAAGGAATTTGTGTGCCGCGGCGCACACACCTTGTGCCGCAGCCCATACCTCCTTTTGGGTTCCAAAATGATAAAAATGATCCGGAAAAGGGAATAAAACGATAGGAATCAATATTTGGGGGCCAACAACACGCAATGGATCCACGGCAACCCCGAAACGGCGGTTCCGCACAACAACAACGAGGATACAATTCAACAGTTTGACAGGAAGGACACACTGAAAGATACACGAGGGTCACTACGACCGAGAAATACACCAAAAACGAAAATACAAGGAAAAGAAAAATACGGATATTACAATTCCCTCAGCTAGCAATTTTAAAATTTCCTTTTTTACTACCTCTAGCATATTGGGATTTAATCTTCGTTGTGCTTCTCTTCTTGGTTTTTCTACCTCTTCTAGGATTATTTTGTGCATACATGTTGAAGGGCTAATTCCCTTAATATCACTCAAACCCCATCCTATTGGCTCTTTGCATTTTTTTAAAACTTCTATTCAAAGAAATTCTTCATCTTTGCTCAATTCTGCATTAATAATTACAGGTTTTTTATTTCCCTCTTCAAGAAAAATATATTTTAAATGTTTAGGCAATTCTTTAAGCTCCGGTATTTCTTTTTCTTTGCTATCCATTAACGACTCCAGACTATCTATCTTAATCCCCTGTAAGAGATTTTCGCACACTTCTCCTTCAACTTCCGGGTTAAGCTCTGAACATTCCATTACTTGTTCCTGTATAATGAGAGTTTCTATAGAATTGTCAATAATATCAACAAAAGCGCACTCCTCATATAAATCATAACTAGGAACAGGGGGCGAATTAAACACAGAAAATGTCACGGTTTCATTTAACACACTCATGGTTAATTTTCCTCCTTTAACATCAATTATTGTTTCAGCGGTAGCCATGAAAGGTCTTCCCAATAAAATAGAATGATCTTTTCCATTTTCTAGACATTGTCCCATTTCTAAGACAACAAAGTCTGCTGGAATAATAAGCCCCTCTATGTCTACCAAAATATCTTCGATAATTCCAACAGGATAACGAAGCGATCTATCGGCCAATTGTAAACATATTTTAGTTGGGCTAAGTTCACCAATATCAAGTTGCTCAAAAATATATAATGGCATCAAATTTATACCTGCTCCAAGATCAAGCATACCAGTGGTCTTCTTACCGTTTCCCATAGCGATATTTATGATGAATCTACCTGGATCACTTTGCTTGGGAGGTAATCGTTGTTGGAGCAATGCAGACATAACCTCTGAGACAATGATTTTTTCTCTATATCCAAACTTCTTTTTATCCGTGAGTAATTCTTTGAAAAATTTTCCGTATGCTGGGACACTTTTTATTACTTCCAATAGAGGAAGATTTACATTTACTTTGGACAGCATATCAAAAAAATTTAGAAATTGCTTCTCAAGTTTTTCATTTTTTTGTCGGCTTGGAAAAGGTATTGGGAGTTTATATGGATTTGTAGATTTGTGGAGTTTTGGGATGGGGACTTCTTCTTTAGAATTTTCATTTGACTCCTTATCTTCGTCCTTGTTTCCTGCAATAATTGAAATATTATCATTAGAAGGGGAATCAACTTGATTGTTATAAATCTTACCAGTTCTCAGCGTGGTGATAGCTTTAGCTTGTTCGGGTTGACTTGGTAACCTCCCTTTCTGGTTATTTTGTAGTTGACTTGCTAGTTGACCGACTTGAGTTTCGACTCGTTTTACTGATGCTTCCATTGCTTCAAATCTTCGATCCGAGTTTTGGATGAATGATTGAAGTGTTTCTTCTAATGAGGGTTTTCTGGGTTGGTTTGAGGGCGACCCTTGGAATTGGTTTGGTCTTTGATATGGTTGTTGCAAATTTTGATGTTGAGGAGGTGGTGGTTGTTGGTGATGATTCCCACCCCAAGAGAAATTAGGGTGATTTCGCCAACCGGGATTATAGGTTTCAGAAAAAGGGTCATTTCTGGGGCGTTGGTAAAAATTATTTAAAGCATTTACCTCTTCAGGGTTCGTCGGGGGATTGATGTTGGGTGCATGACTATATTCACCACCGGCGAAAAATACTTCTTGAGATGGCATGACTGTGGGTGGTTGAGAAATTCCTTGAGTTGTAAGTCGTTGGACTTGTTTGGTTAGCTCGGCAATTTGTGCAGTGAGATCGCTAGTGGAATTTACTTCATTAGCTCCGACTCTCCTGCCTCGTGCACTCTTTTGCTGGGAGGATATAGCAAGTTTTTCAAACAAATCAAAAGCGGCTTGCGCCGTTAGTGTTCCTATATCTCCCCCAGCTGCATTGTCAACAGTAAATTGGCAATTATGAGTTAGCCCATCATAAAAAGTTTGACTCAAACAGTGTAAAGGATAATGATGATGGGGGCATGTTAGTAAAAGAGTTTTGAAACGATCCCATGCTTCAAAAAATTTTTCACCCTCCGATTGCGTAAAAGCCGCAATTTTGGTCCTTAGATCCGCCGTTTTATGATGTGGATAAAATTTAGACATGAATTTGTTGCACACATCATCCCAAGTAGCCAATGAATTTGGTGGTAACGTCATAATCCATGTTTTTGCTCGATCTTTTAAAGTGTATGGAAAACACCTCATTTTTAATTGATCCTCGGTCAATTATTGTAATGGAAAGGTATTGACAACCGAGTAAAAATCACGAATAAAACTTAAAGGATCCTCGTTTGGCATCCCATAAAAAGATGGGAGTTGGCTGAAATGAATGGATTTCAATTCATAATTTCGTGTTTTCTGGCCAAGTTGTATGCATGACGTTGTTGTACCGATCACCGGTCTAGCAAAATCTTTCAAAGTTTGTTGGTCTGCCATATGTTCTTCGTTTGACTTTTCTTCTTGATCGGAAGATTCAGTGGTTTCTTCTGTCAAAAATTCTCCTTCACTGCTAATATCTTCCAGGCTATCTCTAACTCGATAATCGGGATGAACGTTTTCGTTGTATGGTACCAAGGTTCTTGCAAGAGACCTACGGCCCTGCATAGACTAGAAAACAGTTCAGCGCACCTTATGTGAAAAAAAAAATAAGAACAAGATGAATAAAAGATGCAAGAAATAAAGAAAGATTAAATCACAAGATATAAATAAAAGTATATAAAAATTATATTTGGCCTAAAACAATCCCCGGCAATGGTGCCAAAATTTGATCGGTCAAAAACTTATCCTAAAAATAGGAGTTCTTGAGTCGCTCGCAAATATATACGAGGTAGAAGTAGTTGTGGTAATTTGTACCAAAGTCTTTTCTCTCGAGGATTGTCCAACAGGGCTTCGTATAATATTTTGTTACAAATTACGAGAAATAAATACTAAAATAGATTATTGGGTTTTTAAATATTAACTTAATTAAAATGCACTATGTTTAATTTAAACTATTTTTAATAAGACTTTTTAATAAGACTATTTTAAGTAAGACTATTTTTATTACTACTATTTTTAAGAAGACTATTTTTTTAACTAGTGGAAATGAATAGGATTAAAATGAGTTGGGAATTTATAAAATCTAGGGGATTATGGGTTCATTAAATTAGGTTTTTAATTAAGTATAGGAATTGATTTACACGGATATAAAAGAAAAACGAATGTTTATCGAGTAATCAACTTTTCACCTCATAACTTTCGTATTCAAAGGTGTCTTAACCACTTTCGCAATCTTAAGATGTTGATAACAAGATTAACACTTGATAGATTGAAAAGATATGTTTCCAATTCACTCAACAATCAATCAAGGAGGTTTCATTAGTAGAAATAGGATATGATCAATCTCTATTTAAACCAATTAGTCCTTTTTAATCAAAATAGTGTAAATCAATCAAATACTCAATATATAACCTAATAGAAATCCCCCTTCCCTAGGAAGAAAGATTAGCTACTCATTGGTTTATACAAACTAAAATTATAATAGAAATAATTGATATACATAATATATATACATAATATATATATATATATATATATATATATAAACTTTTAATTACTTGAACTTAATGACAATAGATAAAACTTATTTGAATATGATGAATCAAAGTGCAAGAAACAAACTTCAAAATATAACTTCAAACTTGTTTAAAGGTTACAAGCTTATCAAAATTGAAAGTAAAATACTAAGTGCTTATTGATCAAGCACTTTTCAATTACAAACTAAATGAAAGAAAAACTTTAAACTAAAAATGAAATACAAAGTAAAGTGAGAGTTCAAAGAAGAAAATATCTTGCTAAAAGAAATGGGAGTTTCTTGGCAAGAAGAGGAGTGATTTTGCAATGGATGAAGATGTCCTTTTATAGGTGATTTTCAAGAATACAATTGATTATTTAATTTGTGGCATCTTTGACAAGTCTTTGGTGTTTGGTTCACACTTGATCTTCCTTGCATGTCTTGATTTTCAGATCATTGACTTCATACATAGTTGTTGAGCTCACAAGATGCTAAATGTGGAAAATTCCACAAATATCAGCCTAAAAACGGCGATGAAAAACGGCCCATTTTGCGTCGTGTTGTGCGCCGTTTTGTGGTGACTCGGTCTCTTCCGGAATACGCGCGAGGACACGGCGCTAAATGCCGGCTGTGTGTGAAACGTCCCAAGACACGGCCCTTGTTGCGCCGTATGTGAAACGGCCTACAGAACACGGTCCATTTTGCGTCGTGTTGTATGGTCGTTTTTCCTTGAAAAAAACCCGTCGTTTTGGATTTGATCTTGTTTTCCGTCCTTTTTGATGCTTCATGTCAGTAATCTGTAAAATAACCATTTTTAGCTCATGTTTGGACATATCTATAAAATATATATTTTTAATCACAAATCAGTACGATTATGCCCGTAAAAGGAATATTTTGTATATGAATTTTTAGATCAATTATGCACTAATCAATCGCCTTGGGAGTCGATCGCTAGGTACTTGATGGTGGTCTGGTATCTTCGTTTAGGCGAGTTCGCCATAGCTTGATTGATTGTGGTCTCGGTCGCTCGGCTTTGCAGTCGATCGCCTGTCGAGGCGAATAAATCTTGACACAACAGTTGCCCCCCAGCTCGCTCCTATGTTGGAAACGTGGGGTGAGGTGGTTCTGCTGGCGATCGCTGAATTTTGACGAGTGACTCTGCATTTTACTGAACTGGCGATCGTCTTCGAGCTAATTGATTCTGAATTTGGACGACCTGGTAGGTCGCTGAAAAGAGCGGGAAATGGCAGCGGATGCGGAAAGGTCTCTGGGACACGCATCGGGTTCCTGTTGGGGGAGGCCGACGGTCATTTATGACTCCTCGTCTGACGCGTCCTTGAAAAGACGCGTACGCGGGTTTCAAGGGAGTCAATAAATGCGACGGTTGTACTTCAACCCTTGAGACTCTCCTTAATTGCACACGAGCACCTGCCTCCTCCTATAAAAAGGCGTAGTGTAGCAGCGTTCATTCTTACGCGCATTTATCGGAGAAAGAAGGTTTTGCTGAAGATTTTTCTGGAGACTTTGATTGTCGATCGTCAGTCGATTCCATCTTTGGTAAGAACACACTCCTCTTTTCTTTATCTTGAATTCGAGAATGTCTGGAATACCTTCTTCGTCGGGAGTGGGCACCTCCTCCGCCGCTGGGACTTCTAACGTCCGGGGAGGATCCTCCACAGATTTCCACCTGGAGACGGCCGCAGAAGCTATCCGCGTCGGCATCGATCCCGCGGAAGTCGAGGCGTTATTTAACGAGGCCGACGTCGCTAGGGAGGCGGCGGTTGAGCATCGACGGTCACAGATGGAGAGGGATCTGGCGGTGAGGGCCTATTGGGAGCGGCATAACGCCTTTGGCCAGGCCTATGTGGCCTTTGCTGAGATTATGGAGAGGCTGGACGGTCCGTTTCCAAGATTCGATTTCCGGGAGTACTCGATCGCTAACCCTTATCAGCCTCCTAAGTGATCGCTATTTCGGGCCGCGCAGCGATCTTTATGGTCTCTTGGCCAAATCAGGAGTTCGGCGACCAGGAGGGATCTGGACGTCTGGAGGACGAGGTTCCATGTCCCTTTAGATGTGGATCTCTTTGTGCCGGTCGAGAACGAGAGAGCCGATCAGCCTCCGGAGGGGATGGTCGCTGTGAACGAAGCGATCATAGAGGCAGGGTTGCGATTGCCTTTGTCGTTCTCCGTCTCCCATCTGCTGGCTGCTTGGAATTTGGCGCCGCTCCAGCTAACGCCGAATACCTGGCTTCAGATTATCTGTACTCTGACCTTGTTCGGCGATCACCGACTGTACCGCCTCCCTTCGCCGTCGGAGATGAACCACCTGTTCAAACTGACGGTTCAGAAAGGGTCGGTCGGAGGCTACCATATTCAGGGCCGATCCGGTCGGGTGATCCTTGGAATCCCGAACAAGGTGCGGGGCGATCTGACGAAATGGTTCTGGGTCGCCGGTGCCTGGAAAGCCTCAGCGAGCGACAACCCCACTGGCGAGCTGAACATTCCCACTGGCTTTCGGGAGAGAAATCCCGGTAAGGGTTCAGACTCTCCCTTTGTTCGGATATGTTCTGAACTGATCTAATTTGATTTCGTTTTTTGCAGGTTTCCATATTCCGGCAATCGAGGAGCTTCCTTTTGATTTCCTGGTCGTCTGGGAGTGGATACGAAGTTTGCCGGACGACGAATTGGACGCTAACCGGATCAACAAGGAGAGTCGTCGGTTGTCCGCTCGCCTATTCCGTTTTCCGAGACATCTCTCGGTCTCAGGTACGAATTTCTATGATCTCCTTTTGTTGGGCGATCTTCCTGTTGGAGGAATATGACTAATTGTGGCTTGATTGTTCCTATTGCAGAGGTTCGCTTTCCTCGCTTTGTGGAGCCCCCACCGGAGATAGCTATGTCGAACCCTGGAGTTCTGGGTCGTCTCCGCCACACGAAGTCTTCTCGGACTCCTCCTGTGGCGTTACCTATCCTTCCGGAGGTGGAGCCTCGCGTAGAGCCGACCGTGGCTGAGGAGGAAGTTCGTGAGGAGGGGCTTCAGACGAATCATAAACGGCAGAGGTCGGGAGAAACTCCTGTTTTTGCCACTGCCAGCGAGGCGCCGATCGCCGCACCTCCGATCGCTGTTGCTCCTCCGGAGAATGAGCCTACTCCCTCCGCGGCTTTCTTACGGGAGATGGCGATCGCCGATGCTGAGACCCCTCGTGGTAAACCATACTTCGGCCGCGATCCCGAGAGAGCCGAGAGGTAAACTTTGCTTGTTGAGTTGAAACTGGTTGTTCGCGTAGGAGATGTGTTAACTTTTTTGTGTTGATGCAGGGTCCGTCGCATAGATCCATCTTGCCCGCCGATGGTGTTGGATTTCTTAGCGAGTCGATATCCTCGCCAGTCCTGTGACATCCCGCAATACGTCAACCGGGCCGTTTCTTCTCTACCGAAGGCCTGGATGACCGATCTAGATGCGATCGCTCGTCAGCGATCTGGGAGTACTATGCAGGCTGTTCTCGCCTTTTCTCTACAGACGGCGACCATGGCTGTCCAAACTGCACAGGAGTTCGAAGGGCGCCCTTCCACTGCTGGCCTGCAGGCGGATCTCGAGGCGGCTCGGAAAGAGAACGCCGAGTTCGCCGACAGGATCATGGCAATGGAGAAGGACTCCTTGGATGCAGCTAAGCGGGCGAGTCAAGAGCTTGAGCTGGCAAGGAAGGATGCCTAGATTTCTCGGTTGATGGTTGACCGATTCCGGGACCGAATGACAAATGTCGTACGCTCGCAGAAGGCCGCTGAGATGGAGGCCGATCGACTGAAAGTGACTGTCGCTCGGCTGACTAGCGAGCTGGCGGAGTCGAGGGAGAAGACAGCTGCAAGGGAGGCCGAGCTCCAAGGATCGCAACAGGCGATGGCGGAGCTGAAAGGGGAGGTAGAGGCGACCAAGGCTAATCCCTTCCTTAACTTGGAGTTTGTCAGCGAGTTTGCCTATTATATGGCGTTCGCTGATTCGATCCGAGCTTCTAAGAAGGGAGGGTTGGAGGTCGGCCTTCTTGCTGAGAACTTCAAGGCGTATGCACTGGAGCATCCTCTCCATCCTGCTTTCTCCTTGCCGATTTTGGATATCTCGGAACTTGGCGTGGATTTGAGCTGGTATCCGACTACGGCGAACCTCGTTCATCCTGATGCTCCGGAGGACGGGGAGGCCGCTCTGAAAGCTAGCGAAGGGCCGCAGGCCGATCCGGTGGTTGGAGGCGAAGGCCAGGCAGGGGCCTGAGGCTCTTCATTCTTGTTTGCTTTAGCTTTTTGTCTTGTAGTTTTGTAGCTTTCTTTTTGTAGTACTTAGGCCTTCGGGCGACCTTGTATGTACTTGTGAAACTTCAAGCAATGAAATGAATGTCTGATTCTCCAATTTTTACTTGAATGTTTGCTTTTCGAGTCTTTGCATGACTTTTGTATAGACGTGTGAGGAGAGATTGTTGCGAGTGTAGTTCCAAATGAATTGATAAACTCACATAGATAACTTTTACAACAAATTCGATCGCTACATAAACATCTGAATAATGCCGACCTCCGTATGTCGTCGAATAGGGACGATCGTCGTGTATATATCCGCACTCTTCCCCCTTGTTTTTGTTCGCATAGTGGAAGTAAGGGGATGAAAATAAATCGTTTGAGTGAGCGGTCTTCAAGTTTGTCGAATCCTCGAAAGGCCGTCCATCTCGGTCTTGAGGAGCCATGCACGATCGCGGAGTTCGATGGACCGATCTCCACGATCATGTCTTGTGCGCGAACGACATTGTCTGTCTCGTGACTCATTTTATTGTGAGGGTCCTCCATTAGGCTGCGCCTCGCCTCGTATTTAAACGAAGGGCGTGCGGTCTTGGTCTGGAGGAGTCCTTGCGCGGGGCGTCGTCGAATTAATCAACTCCACGTCCGCGGCTTGTTAGATCTGCTTCCACCTCGGCCCGCCATGAAAATGGCGACCCTCGATGGTGTACGTTGAGATGGGGGTAGGGACGCGTCGCATTGTCCGAGAGGACCCACCACGTTAAGTGATGGACCTCCGAGGGCGGGTGAACGTGTCCACAGATTAGTTTTGGATGGCCCTCAGACTACGCCGGCCTCGTATTTAAACGAAAGGCGGGCGATCTTGGCCCAAAGGGACCTTGCATGGCCTAAACAGTCAGTTCCATCGACTACCAGGACCATGGATGCACTCTTCTACCTCGGATCGTCATGTTAGATGCCGACCTTCGACAGTGTACGTTGTGCGGGGGAGGCGATCTCGTGCATTACTCCATCGTGTTATATGATGAACTGTAGATGGCGAGCGAGTCCTCCGGTTTACTTTGGAGAGACCTTCGGCTACGCCCGCCTCGTATTTAAACGAAGGGCGAGCGATCGGAGCCCAAAGGAACCTTGCATGGATGGATCGCCGGTTTCATCGATTTTCGCGACCATGGCGGCACTCTTCTACCTTGGATCATCATGTCAGAAGACGATCCTTGATGGTATACGTTGTGCCAGGGGAGGCGATCGCTGCGTAGGTCCGTCATGTTGACGACGAACTTTGGAGGGCGAGCGAGTCATCCTCTTTTTCGGAGCGTTAGCTCAGGCAGTAGCCTTTGGTTCAATGAGGTGGGAAATCGGGGAGAGACGTCCGAAGTTCCCTTCTCTTAATTGAAGTATGCAGATACGGTCGCCGAGGTTGATCGAGGGGTCGGCTCGTATGAGCTTTCCGGCCTGTTCGCATTCGACTCGGGCGACTGCGTTGGGAGATCGGTGGGGCTCCGGCTAAGCCAATAAGCTGTCCAACTTGCCTTCTTCGAATAATCTCCAGAGTTGTCTGACAAGGTCGCGACATTGGTTGGTGCTGTGACCGGGACTCTTGTGGTAAGGACAATATTGATTGTAGTCCAGATGACCGTGGTCCCTTATCGGCTTTGGCTTGTTTAGCGGTTGGCGCCCCTTGATGGCGTGGAAAATGTGGGCTGGAGTTCGATTGAACGTGTGGAGGAGATGGGCTTCCATATCCTCGTTGGCCTTGTAGCCGCCAGATGGATTGGCGACCGTCTTCTTGGCTTTGGCGATCGCCGTCTTTCGTGCATGAGGAGGCGTTTCCTCGCCTAGGCGGAGGGTGAGTAGCCTTTTCCTGGCCAGAAAGTTGGCAGCCTTAGCGCGGAAGATCGCGTAGGTTGGGGGGATGTCTTTGGTGAGATGTCTAAACATGGGTAAATGACCGTAGAATCCCCCCAGGACCGAATAGAGAGCGAGCTCGTCACTGACGGGTTCGCCGGTGAGGATGATTTCGTCTACTCGGTCGATGTAATCTGCGTCGGTTTCGTCTTCCCCCTGCCTGATTTTCATCATGCGGTGGGGGCCTTCTGGTCTAGCGACCTTGGCGGCGAAGTAAGACGTGAAGTCGCTCGCCAGTTTCTCATAGGAGTCGATCGATCGCGATGGTAGTGAGATGTACCACCTGTGGGCCAGCTCGCCCATTGTTAAAGGGAAGATTCGGCATTTGGTCGCGTCTGTTGCCCCACACCCGGTTATGTAAATTCGGAATTTACTTAGGTCGGTTTTGGGGTCCGATCTCCCTTTATACAGGGGTGTTTTGGGAGGAGCGATCCTTGGTTGCACGGGGGCGAGCTCGATGTGGACCGCGAGTGGCTTGGTCGGCCCGATGATCTTTCTGCTGGTGCTTGCCCCAGTGTCCAAGAGTGCTTTCATCTCGTCGAGCTGGCGTTGCATAGCAGCCATCGCCATGGCCTGGCTGCTCGCGGCTATGCGCCGGGAGCGGGATCCGAGGCGATCAAGTACTGACCCCCTGGCGTTTGGAGTGGGAGCCAAATGGTAGACTTGTGTTTGGCTGAGAGTTGGGTATGCCGAACTCCTGGTGACGGACTCGGATTCCGTCGTTTTGTGGTTGGGGCCAAAATGCCCCGGTCGCCATGATGGGTCGTGTCCCAGGCGACTGAATACGGATCCGTACGGTCGTGCGAGAGCTTTTTCTCGCGAATCGGGGCTTTCTGACGATCCCTCTCCCAGTAGACAGTTGAATTTCCGTTTTCCCATGTGGCGGATGGTCGAGGGAGTTATTGCGGGTGACGCGCATGCTCTCTGTCTCTCCTCTAGGATGGCCATAGCCTCCTCGATCTGTTCCTCGGTTTGGAACTGTTCGAGTGAGAGGTTGGGGCCATCCCTCAGGTGCGGGATCGAGAATCTCGCGTTGCCGCGGCTTCCCCCGGCCGTCGGCTGGGGTTCGGATTGAGCCGGGATATGGTGTTCGGCGGTTCGGAGAGCGGCTCTCTTCGATGTACCGGTGGACGTCATGATGCTGAAGGCTTTCTTTGAAGCGCAGTGAGTGTCACTTCAAGTATATACCCCGAGAACAGTGAGTGTTCTTCGGGACGGTAGGAATGAAAAATGAAGGTCTAGATGCCCTCCTTCTAGCGCCAATTGTTGCTACCCAAAATATTATCCGGAGATAGATATTGCTGGATGAGTGGATTGCAAACAAAGTGCGAGAACACTTCCATGGGAAAAGATAAATAACACAAGAATTGCCGGGATTGTTAGTCCCGGGCTTGAATGCTCTCGCGAGATATTATTAATACGAATATTCTGGGATACAAGTATTAATGTTAGAATCTATTACAATAAGTGTAAAGACTTCTAGTTATCTTAGCTTGTGAGCGTGTAGATTGCCGGAAGAATCAAATTTGATGCTCTGTGAGTTCTTGTAACAACGTTGATGAGCTGTGACGGCGGTGAGAGATCGACAGTCTCTCACGGCGTGTATTAGTTATATGTTTGAGCTCCTGGACTTGTATGTCTCTTAGAATCTGCACTGTGGAGACTTCTTGCCTCTGCCGACCGTCTTCTGGTTGAGAGGTGCTGAGAGAGAAATCCTGAGATAGATTCTGGGGAGGAAGCGGGGAGCTTGGAAGTATGTATGTTCTTCTGTATTTCCGTGAATGAATTTGGAATGTAAGTGAACGAATTGGGAACTGAACGCGAAACCTTTTTCCAGTAGAAGGAGGTTCTCTATTTATAGCACTTGGATATGCCGGGCGATCGCCTTTGCTATATTATAATAAGCGGGCGATCGTCTTTTAGCACATGGGCTTGTCTCCATAAAGTATGCAGGAGTTGCTGGCAGTCAGCTGTGCGGTCCAATGAGAAGCCTGCACGCGTCTGAGTCGCTGTCACGGGTGGTCCCACCTTGTGCCTTTCGGCGGGCTTGTCGATAGGTAAATCCGCCCTTGTCAGAGACAGCTGTTGGTGGTCAGTGATCCATGAAATGCGGATCTTGTCTTGGGCCCGCACATGGGTGCTGTCTTGAGATCTATCCTCCGTGGACTTTGACGGACGATGGTCCCTGCTCGTGGTGCAGGACGATCGTCCTTAGCTGGGCACTAGAGTCGATCGCTATGTGCCAAAGGGCGATCGCCTTGGGAGTCGATCGCTGGGTACTTGATGGTGGTCTGGTATCTTCGTTTAGGCGAGTTCGCCATAGCTTGATTGGTTGTGGTCTCGGTCGCTCAGCTTTGCAGTCGATCGCCTGTCGAGGTGAATAAATATTGACACAACAGCCTGTCGCTCACTAGTGAGCTAGTCGCTCACTTGGAGCGTAGCGCATCGGAGTACATTGAGCCCAGCGCAGTCGCACACAGCTTGTTCGTTCTTATTGTACCTTCCTCTAGATAAAATTCGGTTTACAAACGGTCGATGGAGTTATAAAGCTAACTATGTTACATTTACAGACATATACTCTATTATGTTTTCTAAAATTCCAAGCATTGAATATTTTATTAGCATTCTTGGATCGTTATGTTGTCAGCTTTATTAGCTTATGCCCAATTTCTGCCGAGTTGCTCTTTGCTCATTCGGCATTGTATTTGATTATCATCTAATTTAAATTATATGGTCTTACATTCCCTTGCGTCTAATTTATCATTTCATATCCCATATTTTCTTATCTTCTATTATCATCAACACAGAACACCATATAATGTAAAATAACTAAAAGAAAGACGAAAAAACTAAAGATACGTTGAGACCCATGACAAAACACACGATGCTAAAATACTACAAAAATATACTAAAAATCACAAATAGTATATGTTACATATGAACGTCACACTATAAAGATTACCACTTTAGCCGACGACTGGCCGACGATCAGCCGGCGTCGTCGGCTAAAGGTTGGAAGTTTAGCCGTTGTCGGCTGAACAACTTTAGCCAAAGACTTTACTTTAGGTCGTCGGCTAAAGTCCTGCGAGCCATCGGCTAAAGTGGAGTAGTTTAGCCGACGGCTACGAGACTTTTTAGCCGAGGAATTTGTAATGTTTATCCGACGACTACCATACTTTAGCCGACGGTTTGTCGTCGGCTAAAGTCTTACCTGTTTTTTATGCCGAATATATCACCATCTCACACTTCAACACACCATTTACAACACACTTAGAAATTACACAACAAGAACACGAAAAACAATAATTTTATCTGGTTTGATCATTTAAGAAATCATATTGAAGGTATGTTTATTGAACTTAGATAAATATTAATATTATGCGTGTGTGTGTGTGTGTATATATATAATAAAGTTGTTTTGATAATTATGAACATGTTTAAGAATTAATTCTATATATATAATAAAGTTGTTTTGATAATTATGAACACGTTTAAGAATTAATTCATTTTCTTGAAGATTTCTTGGTGTATGTATAATATACCTCGAATGATTATATGATCAAGTATTATTTTTTTGAATAATATGTATATATATAGATTTGACATCTTGAATTCGAGCTATGATGATTGAAGCGTAATTTTTGTATGTTCTTGATAAATACAAATTATGATTGTGTAATATTATTGGTATTTTTGTTATAGGATGGATAAATGTTGGATTGGTATACAAAAATAGGATCCAAGAGTCACAAATGGAATGAGAGGATTTATTCAATTTGTGAAGGAGCATGATAGTAATAGTATAATTTATTATTGTCCATGCAATAACTGTAAATATCGCAGCGATATGTATCGTTTTACACTTGATGTTGTAGGGGAGCGCTTGAGCGCTTTTTGGGATAAATACACATGTTGGATTTACCACGGTGAAAGATCAAATTCACTTATTTCCCATGATCAGTGACAGTACAGTGGTAGCACATCCAATGATCCCACAAGAAGGTTGATTGACGACGTGTTCAGTTATTACTAGAGGGGCGTACCGGCTGAAGGTCAAGAATATCATATAGCTGATCAACCAGTCATCCAAATGCCTACACCGATACCCGTTAACATCCAACGATCACACAAGGAGGTTGATTGACGACGTGTTCAGTTATTACTAGAGGGACGTACCGGCTGAAGGTCAAGAATATCATATAGCTGATCAACCAGTCATCCAAATGCCTACATCGATACCCGTTAACACTATTTCTGTTGATAGATACAACAAGCTAATCCAGCTTCAACAGACTCTTGACCCTGGGTGTCACATGACAGTTCTTGGTAGTGTCATAGAGACTATGAGAGTCAAGGTGGAGAACAAAACCTCGATTAAGGTTGTGGATGATTATTTGGAACTTAGAGGGAAAATGCTACCAGAAAGTCATCATCTTCCTAGTGATCACAGTAAAATGAGAGGTATCTTGAAAGGTCTTAAGCTATAGTAAATCAAGATCCACGTATGTATATATGATTGTGTTTTATTTTGGATAAAGCCTAATGAAGACCTAAAGAGATGTCCGGTATGTGACACAGAGAGGTATAAGTTCACTCCTTCTGATAAAGAGAAAGCTATGGAGGTTATTTGGTATTTCCCTCTGAAGGATAGACCAGATAGGCTTTCATGTCTCCTCACACAGTCAATGCGATGAGATGGCATGCCGAGCCTCGTGTCAATGACGAGGATACTATGATACACCCTTCTGATGGAGAGGCTTGGAGGAATAGATACGGAGTTTCCAGAGTTTGCATTAGATGTCCGAAATGTAAGACTCGGGCTCGCATCTGACGGATTCAACCCTTTTTGGCAACATGAGTCTTTCGTATAGCATATAGCCGGTGGTAATGGTTCCTTACAACCTTCCTCCGTGGATGTGCATGAAGGAGTATAATATGTTGACTCTCTTAGTACCTGGCCCTGGGTATCCAGGAAAGTGTATTGATATTTATTTTAGACCTTCGATATAGGAGATGAAGTTCTTGTGGGAGCAAGGTCATCTGACATACGACAGTTACTCACATGAGATGTTCTACTGTTTTTTCTTATATAAATATGTAAAAGCTATAGATGAATTATGACATTCACCTTAATTAATATCC
The DNA here is from genome assembly GCA_033398695.1 of Orobanche coerulescens. Classification (NCBI taxonomy): domain Eukaryota; kingdom Viridiplantae; phylum Streptophyta; class Magnoliopsida; order Lamiales; family Orobanchaceae; genus Orobanche; species Orobanche coerulescens. The sequence goes on from CM065803.1 coordinate 94,909,014, forward strand.
ATATAACGCACCCACAAAGTGATGGCCACCCGATGTGGTCACGTGAGTTGATGCTTCTTTCGATGGAGCCTGTTATATCTAGAGTTTATTCAATGGCGAAGGTAAATGGTGTGACATTTTTATGTATCGATAGAGATCAAAGAAGGAGAAGTCAAAATTCTGGGGTTATGATCGACGATGGATATTACAGTGTTCTTCTCGAAGTAGTAGAACTAATTTATGGAGAAGGCTTGACAGTGTACTTGTTCAAGTGTAGGTGGTTTGATACTAATCGTGAAACCGAAAGGGAGGATGATTATGGACTTTTATCCGCTGATACTTCTACAAGTTGGTATGGTGGTGATCCTTTTGTTTTTGTAATATCGACTAAACCAGTTTATTACCTGAATAACTTGGTAAAAAAGGAGCATGGAAGATCGTAAATCATGTGGCTATGAGAAATATATATAGTACGTCTACACTTATACAAGCAGTAGATAAGTATGACGATGAGGCATATCAAGATCCGGATACAGTTAATATTCCACCATCCTCCACAATACTACTGAATAATGTTGTAGAAGGTCGAGTGATTCGACTACATGGTGAAGAACGTAGGTTCATAGATGTAGATACAGATGAATTACGTGCAGGCTCTGAAGAAGATGATGATGAAGAGTTCATACGTATGCTGCCAATTATCAACTTTGACATGGAGACAGAGTCAAGTGGTGATTCTGACTACGATCCTTAGAAGGACATATCATTTGTAAAAGTTCTATATATATTTATTTTATTTACAAATTCAGAAAATATTTCAAGTCAATATTTGTGTAGTTGTGCTTAAAAAATATGCCAAAATAAGTCCAAAACGGTGTTCATTGTTGTTTGCAGTTCGAACGAATCGAAAAAATTGATATTTTTCATCATTAACAATTATTCATTGATTTTTTTTAATTTTATTAAAAAATTACAACTAATTCAAATTTTGATGATATTTTCATCCACTTTTAAAATTTAATTATAAATATATATATTTTTTGTAATATCTAATGTAATTAATGTCTTATATTGACAAATATATAATCATTATAATATATATTTATAATTAAAAAATATATAAAATATCAGTACATGTATAGAAATAAAAAACTATCTTCAATGTACGAATGACAAATATGACTTAGTGGCAAAAAACCAAATTACTTATACAAATAGCTCGGGCTCGAACCCCGATAGCCACTGAGTCTTGTTTTTGTCCATAAATTTTGGGTTTAGCCATTAGGAAATATTCTTTATGACTATATTAAAATCGAACCTCTTTGATAATATTTCGTCCAGTATTAGAAGGTGATTGATGATGTCTTTCTTCTTATTTTTTTACGTTTAAATTCCTTCCATAAATCGGTATTTGTTACGAATGATTGATGTGTTTCGTTTTATTTTTTGGATGAAGTGTAGATTCGATAATTTTCGACCTCCCAATTTTAGGAAGGTGGTTTCTCAAATTGTTCTCGTTCGATATTTTGTGTGTCAGCTACAGAATAGTAAATGGATTGGTCTATTGTTGCGGATTTCGTTGAACCCAAGTGCACGTTGTCGTAAATAAGTAATAAAGAGATGAGTAAGATATCGTTCCCACGAGGACTGACTTACTAACTACCGATTTATGAGTATTCTAATTTTATCTGAACTATCGAATTTTGAGATGCAAGTAATAATAAAAGAAAATTAATAAAAGAATAAATAATAAAAACGATTGTTTTAAGAAAGAAAATCAAATAAGGAATAAATCTAGGATTGTGAATCCACCTCGGTTTATCCGAATTACTCTCGATTATATGAATTTAATGATTTCCCAATTTATTGAAGGCGAAGGTTGCTAAAATACTCTACCGCCTCTCCCGAGGTCAATAGATTTTTCTAAGGCGAATAACACACTCTATTCCTAGGTGAATTGATTCGACAATAGGCAAAAAGAACGAAATCTTCAGAAAGGCCACGTAGTTCCTATGAGTATATTCCTATCTCATAAGATAAAACGGTTCTCACCAATTTTCCCTACCAACTCTCCTCTCCCGATTCGAGTTGCGTAATTAAAACAATTTAACTATAGGCCACACAATTGAAAGAATTAAGAACAATTGGAGAAAACTCAATAAAAAAAGGGAATTATATTAATGCAAAATCGAAAGTTAATTCATCAAAACCTCGGTTTCATCAAAATCCTAGAACAGGGTTTTAGCCTGACATGCTAGAAAATAAAAATACAAAAATAATTAAAGAAAGCATAAAGATCAAACGCAGTCGAAGAGCTCGGATTCCTCCGTTCTCTAGCTTCCGCTCTCTGCTCCTTGGTGTTTTCTGCTTCTTCTCGATTCCTCGATGATCGATCCCCCCAATCTCAGACCTTAAACCCCTATTTATAACTATCATTAGCCTCCAAAATGCGTCCGGGGATTGGGTCGAAAACAGCTTCAAAAATGGCCCAGAAACGCGGCAAATCCATCAAAACCGCCCCGTGGGCCGCGGCTCACTTAAGCTGTGCCGCGGCTCACTTAAGCTGTGCCGCAGCTCACCATGTTCAGCGCCTATACCTGGGCGCTTATTTTTCCTCATGGGCCGCGGCTCAGCATTCTTGTGCCGCGGCCCCCGGTACAGTTCGCTCGGCGTTCTCTGTGTGCGTGTGCATGCTCGGCCAAGATATGGGTGCCGCGGTCCCAGGCCAAAAATTGTCGTTTTGGCCCGTTTTTCGCCATTCGAGCTTCCGGATTCCAATTTCCTACAAAACATATAAGAATAGTGCATTAAAAGCTCATTTAAGCAGATTTAGACTTCAATTGGATAAAAATACTGATAAATAAGCGCATAAAATACGCCTAACATCTATATATGAAATGATACTTCGGCTATATTTGTGTGAGAAGTCAAAACATTTAATATGCATGGTGTCCAAACTTGCACAAGGCTATTAAGTATGCGTCCTGTTGTTACTTAAGTGCAAAAGCTTTTACATGTTTTGAAGGTAACATTTGAGTTTAAACGGTATGTATGTGCTGTTCTGGTGTATTGTTGTTTACTTACAAATTGTGGGCCGCAAATGATTCTTGAGATGCCTATATTCAGAAGAAATTATTTGTATGTCTTGAAGGTAAACATTTGAGTTTAAACAAATTGTATTTGCTGTTTTGGTTTATTTTCTTCTATTTTTACAAACTGTGGGAAGGAAAAGATTGGTATAAGAACGTATATTTTAGCAACAAAGATGGGATATATATAGGTCTCTTATTAACTTTAGTGATGATAATTCAGCTATTGATGTTGGTTAAATACTAATTTCAATGTACACATTATATTGCATAAACGTACATGCCAATCCATTTATATTCTGCAGCTGACATGGACCATCATGTTTTATTCCAGATTTGCACCTTATTAAATGAAGTGTAAAATTGATTTGTCTTTACCTGTTTCTTTTGACTTTCCATTTGTATCTCGTGTGTATATTGGTGTAGGTGAATTTAGTTAATGTGAGAGTTTGTGAATGTATACATGTTAAATGGATAAAATTAAGAGACAAATGAGTGGTAACAAAAAGTCGAAGACTCCAGAGTTGGGGAGAGTTCCGTAGTCCAATCGTACGGATCCTATGGGTAAGTATGTGGATCAAACTAGCTCTCGCATATGTGAGCTAGTACATAATAGTGGGCTGAAGTTTAAGGATGGAAACTTGTATCCGGCAGATGACGCACCTAAAACGAAGGCCCAGCCGAAGCGGTAAAACGAAAATTAATTCGATCCGAATCCCTATGAGGATCGATCGAGCTACGTATATATGAATATTATACGAAACACAAGAGATACAAGAAACATACCCTTGTAGTCCGTTGATTTAAATGGTGTCCTTCTCTTGAACTATTCCCCAAGCTTTAGTTGATTTCCCTAAGATCCAATCCGCTCCAAGCTCTTGGATGATCCAACACCGAAAGTACCGCGTCTCTACTTGCCACGCGCCGGAGAAACGACCGGAATGACGATCACCTTGCTATCCTCCAAGGATACGGCTAGAGCTAGGATGATGAAGCTTTCTATGTGATTATGACACTCTAAGTGTATAACTTACAACTCTCAATCAATCTCTTGATATTCTCCAAGAACAACAAGAACAAGATGAAGAAGAAGATGAAAACTTTGAGAAAATAGTCTCTCTCTCTCTCTCTCTCTCTCTCTCTCTCTCTCTCTCTCTCTCTCTCTCTCTCTCTCTCTCTCTCTCTCTCTCTCTCTCTAATTCACGGTTGGAATGGAATGATTGAAGTGAGAGTTTGTCAAGTCATCTTCTTATTCTATTTCCATCCTCATGTGAACAAATCATACCACATGATACCTTGCCCCACGAAGTCATGATCACTCATTAAAGAATGGAAAGAAAATACAATGGGAAGGTAGGTGGAAGTAAGGAGCCATCATGAAAAACAGATGAGTTTGGTTCATTTCGGACTCCCATGAGTCCAAACACATAAACTCTGATTCTGTTCCGATGTATTTATATTAATTAATTAATCTAATTAATTAATCATATCAAATACATTATAACATAATTAATTTCTCCAAGAAATAATTATATACATGAATTAAATTAATCACCCAGTAATTTATTTAATTCATTAGGCCATAAATTAATTTATCCAATAAATCAATTTAGACATCTAATGTCCTAAATTAGATATCCAATATCTAATATTCATAATGAGAGAATAAGATCGATTCATTCTGTCGTTAATCCTATTGCGTGACTCGATAGGTCCGTCTAAGTCAGCAATGGGAGGAACCAAAGAGTAGTAGCACCACCTAGCAAGCCTGGCGGCCTACACTGTACCCCAACTGAGAACGAATGATTGAGATCATTCAAGAACCATTCTGTCGTGAATACCAGTATATGTATAAACCCTTCTTTCAGATGTCCAGATAAAGTTATAAGGTCACGGTCAGTCAAACCCTATCTGTACTTGACGCTATGCATGAGTTAATGCAAATCGAGATCATCGAGCTCTCGTGTATCCAATACAACTAGCTCCAATGCTTTGGCCAAAGACTTATGATCTCATCTGCCAATAACCGCATAGTACATATAACCCGTTCACTAACAGGAGAAAGAATTCTATCTTGGTATTCAGTAGGACCTGCTACTTGCCCTTCAAGACGCATGTCGAGGTTGACCCCCGCCTGTAATACCCGTAATTTCGATTTCCGGTAATTTCTTTTTTTCGGCGGAAGTCCGTTTTGACGACTCGCTCATGACCGTTTCGTCATTCTGAGAATGATTAATTCTACACTTTTGTCATCCGAGTTCGTTTCGGTGTTGTTTTGTTGAGTTCCGTGCTTTTTAGCGACTTTTCCGCACTTGAGTTCCATTCTTGCGAATCTCGTTCGAAACTGCTATTTCGAGTTTCCTGTAAGTCCGTTTAACTTTGTTAGACGTGTTGTGAACTTCGGTTTGGTTACTCAATCACGTATCGTGATTTCCGGGCGTTTTGGGCCATTTTGTAATTTACCCAAAGTTACGGGTATCCATATCTGTATTTGTCGTCTCGACCCTTTTCTTGGTCGCGTATGATTAATTATTGCATTACGTTTTCATTTCGAGTCGTTGATGTCGTCCGCGAACTTTTCGTCGTGTTCGTTCCGTGCGTTTTCGGAAATCGAGACGTCGGGTCGTGGCGGTGGCGGGCCGGTGCGGCGCGTCGGAAGTCTTGGGCACTAGCCGAGCAGCACGGCAGAACCGCGTAAGCGCACGCTTCTGGCCGGACGCCTTCTGCGCTAGCTCGGCGATGTAAGCGCACGTTGTCGAGTCGGCCAGCGTACGCTTCTCGGGCACAGGCGGAGGATTACGAGGTTACGGACTCGGGTAGGATCGGCAGTAGCGCACGCCATCTGCCGGTCGTGGCGCACGCTTCGCGGGGGTAGCGCACGTCGGCCGACTAGCGTGCGTTCACGGGATGAGTTTGTTAGTCCGAGAGGCTCTGGGCCAGTCGGCTAAGCGCGCGAGCTTCGGCCGTAGCGCACGCTAGCGGGAGTCGGGCGGACAAGTCATGGTCGGCGGGGTGGTCGGTGGTGCCGGGTCATGCGGGCCATGGCCGAGAGTCCGGGCGATCTTGGCCGATAGCGCACGCTAGTCCGGAAGGCTAGCGACGCTAGTTCCGATATATATATGACAGACCAACCACTTTTTCATTCATTTTCATTTCCTTTCTCTTGGTCCATTTGGAGCTTTGGAGGAGATGAAGCCATGTTGTTAAACAACAAATCCATGAAGTTTCTGAGTTTATATCACCGATCAATCATCCTATAACATCCTTCGATCCAGCGAATCAAGGTTAGATCTTTAGAACCCTACTTTTGGGTAGATTTGGGGGTTTTCGCGTTTTTGTCCGATTCGTTCCGTTTTGTTGATTAATTCATGATGAATATGATTAATCTTGTTGGTATTCTTAGTTTCCCTACGGATTCATGGTATATTTCGTGATTTTTACGGAATCGATAGGGTTTGGTTGTGGTCTGCCCTCGTTGTTGTTTATATACGAATATACATGAATCGTAGGCGGGTTTTCGGGTGTATTCCAATTCCGTATTCATTTAGAAATGGTTGTGATTGTATTCTTCGAATCGTTAGGTTCGGTTTCGTTGGTTCCTAGAGTTCGTCGGTGACTTTCCTTTCCGTTCGTTGCGTCGTCAATAATTCAAGGCAAGTATTTTTGGAAACCTTTATGCTTAACGTGAAATGGTAATGTATATTGTGTGTGCTTTGCTCACCTCGGGAGGGTCCGACGGGGCCTCGAGGGAATCTATGGCTTCGTCCTGGATTCATGAGTTTGTTTCGCTAGCCAGCTCGGGAGGGTCCTTAGAGGCCTCGAGTGGGATTCGTGGCTTCGTCCCGGTCCTAGGTGACATGTGGTGCTTGGTTTGTTTTATGAATGTGGCCAGCTCGGGAGGGTCCTTAGAGGCCTCGAGTGGGATTTGTGGCTTCATCCCGGTCCTAGGCAAATGTGATTGACTGTTTATTTCCGGAAAAGACATGTCTGGTTTTGGTTTTTGAAATGATATTGGTGCATGTACTATGAAATGTGTAAGCGATTGGTTTGCCTTGAATACTTGTACTAGCGTAATTGCTAACCCCTTTGGGGACCCGTTGTCGGGGAAATTCTTGTTATGGATTTCAGGTTATGTTCATCCAGACGAGCGGGCGCTGGGATGGTACGAGGATGTCGGCCAAGGTTGTTGACATGTGCAATTGAGTCTTGTTATTTACTACTGTCTTTTTTGAGATGGATGTTTTCCAAATTGTAAACTTATAGATTGTACTAGCGAGTACTTAGGCTTTTCCTTTCGGATTGTGATTGGTCTTCGTTGGAGTTACTGTATTTGTCGGTTGATGTTTATTATGCCGGTTGTACCGGACGTGTTGTTTTATGTTCTTGTTGTTAACAATTGTTTCCTTGCTAACCGAGACGGTTAGTCGAGTGGTGTTTTCTTGTGATTAGCCTGGTGGGTCCCATGTAGGGGTCCACGGCGCTGTAATACACCTCGAATATCTTGGGGGTGTTACAGAAAATGGTATCGGAGCTCTAGGTTTATGGATACCTAGGCTTGTTGGTTATTTGGGTCTAGTTGTGTTTTGTTTTGCACATTGTTACACCGCTGCCGGCATCTCAGTATATCCAGTGCTCGTATGTTTTCCTTACTCGTTTCTCTTGTTTTCTCGTATTGAATTTCCACTTCTTGAACTGTGATTGCCTCTCTCGTACTTATCGTCGAGTTGTTTTTCGATCCAACCGATTCGTGTACATTTGATTCTAGTATTGCGCAGTCCTTTATCTCTCTGGAGTATGTGCGCCGTTCTGGGCTTGACCGTTTGTTGTCTTGCGAGCCTTCCATCGCTAAACTTCCTAGCGTTGGTGGGATCGTTGGATATCGAAAGATCCAAGATCCGTGGTATACTGTGAGAGGGCTTGACCCTCTAGTCTTTTGTTGTATGATGGAATTTGTGTTTGGTAATTGCGATATACTAAATGTATGTTGAGCCGAATGTACTGATGGTTTGGACACCGAGGGGTGCAGTATGATGTGGAAGTTTGAACATTGATATGTTCCGGAAAAGGTATCGATGGCAGAGTTTGTTGAGAAACTCACATATATGGTTTCGACATGTGTTCGAATCGGTGTTCATTAGTTATGCTGTTAAACTTGAAGAGATAGTTTGACATATGCTTGGAATTAGTATTTCCGAGTTGCGCTTGTTGAACTGGTGATTTTTGAATGCCGTATATGCGTGTGTTCGGGAATTGATGGTACTTGGCTAATTATTAATATTTACAACCAATGTGTTTCTATTAATAATAATACATGCGGCGTGCATGCTTGAAAATTTCTTAGACTTGATCGTATTGTGGGTTTTTGAAAAGTGACATGAATTTGGGTGAGCCAGCCTTGTATTTTCAAATAAAACCTTGTGTCGGTATTTAAAAGTCGTGTATAAAAGTGTTTAGGACATTTTATAAAATGCTACCGCTGTTAAACCCTTGTCGTATTTGAAAGGGCTTTGAAAACGATTTTTAACTTATCGGTTTTATTTTCGAATAACTAGAGTATACGATTTAAAAAAATCAGATTAGCTTGGGGAAACCTAGGCTGTCGAGTCAAGTTGCGTTTGTTGAGTTCTGTCTCATCGGATTTTGTCTGACTTAGTCGCATTGCGACGCATCGTTTGAGATCATTGGTCGTGATTAGTATCGAGCGGCGGTCGTCACTTACGTGCGACCTATGGATGTAAAACTCCCTTTCTTGTGTTGTGCCTCGTGTGACACGAGTTATTTGTATGATTAGTCGTTAAATGATGGAATCCTTCTGTGGATTTTGATTTCACGATATGTGTTTATTCGACTCTCGTATTTGGTTTATACGAGGAGTGTCGTCGCTGCTGATGTATTTTCGAACCACAATTTTATCCGCTGCGTGAGTTCTTTCAAAACGGCTTTCGGTATTTTGCAAACTGAGTTTTATTTCATAAAACCGATTCCCTAAATCAAGTTTGGCATTTTGGCCTTGAACATTTTATGACGGTTTAACAAATGATTTTGTGAGTTTTGGATAATATTACAGTCATTGGTCTTTTTGACATTTTCGAAATGACGTGGGAAATTGTGCTTAGCCTGGTAAATCTGTTTGAGAAGGGTTTACGGCATGTAATTTTTCTGATATGTTCTGTTGTTGTCTCTGTGGGTCGTTAGCGCACGCTACGCTTTGCGGCTAGCGCGCGCGAGAGTGCGTTGGTAGCACGCTAAGGAAAGGATAGCGCACGCTACCTAGTAGTTCAGGGCAGTCCAGGAGCTACTGGACTGGGTCTGAAGTTCTCGTTAGCGCACGCTAACACTTGGGGTTAGCGCACGCTAACAGTGTATTTTTGGTCAGGAGTTTTGTTTGGTGCCGTGATAGCGCACGCTAACCTTAATGATTAGCGCACGCTAATTGTGTCCAGTATAAATACTGGACACCAGCCTAGAAGTTGCATTTTTCTTCATTTCTTCTTCTTCCTCCATGAGTTTGAGACGTAGCGACTAGGGTTCGCATCTGGGCTGATTTTTCTTCCATCCAAAGGTGTTTTGGAGTATCCTAGATGATTTTTAACATCATCTAATCCATTGTTCTTCGCCGAATCTAGGTATTTTCTTGAATCTCTAGAGTTGACTTTTTGGAGTTTTGTTCTTGATATCATTTTCCATCCAGTTTTGATAAACCGATTGTTGTTTTAACGATGTTGTTAAACATATCCTAAGGATTGTATATCACTGTCGTGATTTTGAACGATTTAATGAGTGTGCTATGATGTGTTTAAGTGAATGTTGATACGTGCGAATTTTGGGCATTTTGGCCTATTGTACTTCTGAAAAACCTTGAGTATCTTAGAAAATAAACCTCGAGACGTACTTTTAAAATGAATTATTTTCTCACAGTGTCCTCAAGATGCCTACTAGCGCCACGCTATGTTTCAAAATTATTCTACTTTGAGGATCAAAATATTTTGAGATATTTCTAATGATTTAGAAACGCATTCGCTTAGACCCGAAGGTCGAATATTGCCGAAAAGTTTTAATTTAAAGAAAGGTATCTTCATTTTTTTTATCAAACGCAAGATGATTTTTTTTAAAGTCTCGATGACGATGTTTGTACTACTTTTTGGTATATGATACTCAAGATCAACTGGTGCTTGCAAATTATTTTCAAAAGGTGGTTTTCGTTTTCAAAACCTATCATTCCTATTTGCGGTCCGGGAATATATGTGTAATGTTCGTACACTCGTTAGGGTGTTAACCCCCGAGTTGTGGTTCAATCGGTGGTGTGAGCGTTGATTCGTTCGCAACACAGTCGTCGTGGTAGCCTCTGTGAGGGGTGTGATGTTGGTATTGGATGTTGTCGCCTCGTAGCGGTTTTATGCGTTATCGCATATATGCGAGCTGTTAGAGCTCGGGTTGGTATGATTGTGTGCATCGGTGATTGTTCCGCGTTGTGTCGGTTGCTTGTTGTATTGTTACCATTGGTTCCGTTGTTGTGAGTTTCGGGGGCGAGGTCAAAGGTAATACCCGTACTATTTTGACTTCTATATTTTCTCTTTCTCCAGTCTATCGATTTGCTCGTGTTCATTGATACCTTCTGAACTTGTTCTGTACCTTGGTTTCATCGTTCAAACGAGTTGTAGTCTGGTTTTGAGTCGATCTGGTTATCGCTGTGACTTTTCCGAATTCGGTTCGATTCTTGTGAACCTTGTTCGGAAGTAACATCTTCTGGTTCTAATAATTCTTTTATTCGAAGTGGATCAAATTTTGAACTTCTGTATTTTCGGCTCTATCGACTCGCTTATGCTCGTTAACATTTCTGAACTTTCCCTATCCCTTGTTTTTGTTGATCGAACGAGGGTGGTATTGTTTCGGAATAACTCGTTTGTCGTTGTGACTTTTCAATCGCTATTCCCTTTCCTGTGGATCTTATGGGAATGCATGTCTGGTAGTTCTCACTAGATCATCCTGGGAGTTGTTGTTTGAATTTTATTATCCTTCGTGTTTCGGACATGATTGTTCGATTTTTGTTGTCTCGATCATTTGTTTGTTCGGTTTTTGTTCTCGTTTCGTGATTGTTGAGCGTTCAGGCTCCTTCGTAATTCCCTTAAGTTCGGGAAATTACTCTCGTTTTCGATCTTCCAACCTTTAGGCGGTGGAATTCCGTATTTGTTCAGCGTTTGGCTCGCATTTTGATTGATGAACCGTTGGGTTGGTCAATCGTATTGATTTTCGTTCGTTGTGTTTTGTGATTGTTCGGATAATTGACTTGATTGTATTATCCGTTTGATGATGCTTGTCATTTGTTGGTTTTATTATATCCCTAACGGTGACGTTGTGTTGGTCGTCGTGGAGCGTGTTTTCACACCATATATTCCGTTGCGTCGTTTGTAACGTTTCGCCGTTGGGTATTAGTTAAGCGTTTCTGGCGTATCTCGTTGAGTTTTCCTGGCGGGATATTGCTTCTCCCTACTTGTTTTAAGTTTCGGGACGAAACTTCTTTTAAGGAGGGTAGAATGTAATACCCGTAATTTCGATTTCCGGTAATTTCTTTTTTTCGGCGGAAGTCCGTTTTGACGACTCGCTCATGACCGTTTCGTCATTCTGAGAATGATTAATTCTACACTTTTTGTCATACGAGTTCGTTTCGGTGTTGTTTTGTTGAGTTTCGTGCTTTTTAGCGACTTTTCCGCACTTGAGTTCGATTCTTGCGAATCTCGTTCGAAACTGCTGTTTCGAGTTTCCTGTAAGTCCGTTTAACTTTGTTAGACGTGTTGTGAACTTCGGTTTGGTTACTCAATCACGTATCGTGATTTCCGGGCGTTTTGGGCCATTTTGTAATTTACCCAAAGTTACGGGTATCCATATCTGTATTTGTCATCTCGACCCTTTTCTTGGTCGCGTATCATTAATTATTGCATTACGTTTTCATTTCGAGTCGTTGATGTCGTCCGCGAACTTTTCGTCGTGTTCGTTCCATGCGTTTTCGGAAATCGAGGCGTCGGGTCGTGGCGGCTGAGCAGCTGGCCGGACCGGTGCGGCATCGGAAGTCTTGGCACCGCCGAGCAGCACGGTAGGAACCGGCGAGCGCACGCTACGGCCGGGACGCTGCGCGCACTAGCTCGGCAGTGTAGCGCACGCCGAGTTAGCCTGATGTACGCTATCGGGCACAGGCGAGAGAGATTCCGAGGTTACGACTCGGGTAGGAACTGCAGGTAGCGCACGCAACTCTTGGTCGTGTCGCACGCAAACCGTCAGGGTAGCGCACGCCGCCGTCCGACTAGCGACGCACGGGATGAGTTTGTTAGTCCGCAGGCTACCGACAGTCGGCTAGCGCGCGCAGGCTTCCGGCCGTAGCGCACGCTAGCGGGAGTCGGGCGGACAAGTCATGGTCGGCAGAATTGGTCGGTGGTGCCGGGTCATGCGGGCCATGGCCGAGAGTGCTGGGCCGATACTGGACGATAGCGCACGCTAGTCTGGGAAGGCTAGCGCACGCTAGTTCCGGCCCAGTATATATATGACATACCAGCCACTTTTTCTTTCATTTTTCATTTCCTTTCTCTTCGGTCCGCGGCTGGAGCTTTGGAGGAGATGAAGCCATGTTGTTAAACAACAAATCTATGAAGTTTCTGAGTTTATATCACCGATCAATCATCCTATAACATCCTTCGATCCAGCGAATCAAGGTTAGATCTTTAGAACCCTACTTTTGAGTAGATTTGGGGGTTTTCGCGTTTTTGTCCGATTCATTCCGTTTTGTTGATTAATTCATGATGAATATGATTAATCTTGTTGGTATTCTTAGTTTCCCTATGGATTCATGGTATATTTCATGGTTTTTACGGAATCGAGAGGGTTTGGTTGTGGTCCGCCCTCGTTGTTGTTTATATACGAATATACATGAATCGTAGGCGGGTTTTCGGGTGTGCTCCAATTCCGTATTCATTTAGAAATGGTTGTGATTGTATTCTTCGAATCGTTAGGTTCGGTTTCGTTGGTTCCTAGCATTCGTCGGTGACTTTCCTTTCCATTCGTTGCGTCGTCAATAATTCAAGGTAAGTATTTTTGGAAACCTTTATGCTTAACGTGAAATGGTAATGTATATTGTGTGTGCTTTGCTCACCTCGGGAGGGTCCGACGGGGCCTCGAGGGAATCTATGGCTTCGTCCTGGATTCGTGAGTTTGTTTCGCTAGCCAGCTCGGGAGGGTCCTTAGAGGCCTCGAGTGGGATTCGTGGCTTCGTCCCGGTCCTAGGTGACGTGTGGTGCTTGGTTTGTTTTATAAATGTGGCCAGCTCGGGAGGATCCTTAGAGGCCTCGAGTGGGATTTGTGGCTTCGTCCCGGTCCTAGGCAAATGTGATTGACTGTTTATTTCCGGAAAAGACATGTCTGGTTTTGGTTTTTGAAATGATATTGGTGCATGTACTATGAAATGTGTAAGCGATTGGTTTGCCTTGAATACTTGTACTAGCGTAATTGCTAACCCCTTTGGGGACCCGTTGTCGGGGAAATTCTTGTTATCGATTTCAGGTTATGTTCAGCCAGACGAGCGGGCACTGGGATGGTACGAGGATGTCGGCCAAGGTTGTTGACATGTGCAATTGAGTCTTGTTATTTCCTACTGTCTCTTTTGAGGTGGATGTTTTCCAAATTGTAAACTTATAGATTGTACTCGCGAGTACTTAGGCTTTTCCTTTCGGATTGTGATTGGTCTTCGTTGGAGTTACTGTATTTGTCGGTTGATGTTTATTATGCCGGTTGTACCGGACGTGTTGTTTTATGTTCTTGTTGTTAACAATTGTTTCCTTGCTAACCAAAACGGTTAGTCGAGTGGTGTTTTCTTGTGATTAGCCTGGTGGGTCCCATGTAGGGGTCCACGGCGCTGTAATACACCTCGAATATCTTGGGGGTGTTACACCGCCTTCCGGTTTACAGGGTCGAACTAATCTAATGAAAATCTTGACGTCACAAGCACATCCCTACTAAATCCTCAAGTCGAAGGTTCACAAATATCTATCACAACCTTTCGATTCCGTCATTGACTGTCCCGGAGTGAAATCCATGTGACGAATCGAGGGTGAGTCGGTTCGAGTATACTAATCCAATTAGCATACCTATAACGTGTGCTCCCACTAACCATTAGTGTTCGACAGGAACTCTCCACGTCAAAGAACACGTCATACAAGTCTTCACATAAACTTAACGCCCAGTCAAGTTTCATCGACTTGCGAACGATTAAGTATTTAAGCTATAAACCTTTCCAGTGCCGATCTCCTTATTCAATAAGGAGTGGAATGTTTTGCTCTCAAATACACGGACTCGTTTATATATATATATATATATATATATATACGAGTTAGGAACGCCAGTAACTACTAGTAAATAAAGAAACATCCATTGCCTTATATTAATGATTTACATAATAACAAGTACAATGCCCTCACTCAACATCATCTGAGTGACATTCGAGGGCATACTCCTAACAATCTCCCACTTGCACTCAATGCCACACATTATGGTATCTAATACCCATGTTCTCCAGATGACGCTCCAAGCAAATCTAAGAAAGTGGCTTGGTCAGTGGATCAGCGACATTGTCGGCTGAGTCTACTCTATGCAGCACAATGTATCCCTTTGCGAACAAATTCTGTCATGAGATGATACTTTCTCTCAATATGTTTTGTGCCATTATTAAACCTCGGCTCCTAGCCCTGTGCTACTGCTCTATTGTTTATCATATAAAAACGAAAACAGGCAGCGCAACACAAGGTCTCATGTGAAGTTTACCCAGTAACTTCTTAACCTTCCTTTGGAGGCCTCCAAGGTTGCTTTATACTCAGCCTAACAGGTGAAACCAGCAGTCGCGCTATACTTGGCACTATGCCAAGATACTGCTCCTCCATTAAGAGTAAAATGTAGCCAGAAGTAGACATCGAGTCATCTTTCTGTCCTTGGAAGTCCGAATCAGTGAAGCCCATCATTCAGTTCTCCACCACCATATGTAAGAACCAGATCTCTAGTCCTTCTAAAGTACTTGAGAACGTTCTTTATGGTAGTCTAATGTTCCCTAACTAGGTTGGCCCGAAACCTACTTACCACGCTCCCAGCATGCACAATGTTAGGTCTCGTACACAATAAAGTATATATTAGGCTACCCATTTCCGAAGCATATGGTATATTACTCATTTCCTTTCATTGTTCCTCACTATGAGGACACATCTTCAAGGTGAGTTTTATTCCATGTCGCATCGATAGGAATCATATTTTAGAATAATCCATCTTAAATCGCTTTAAGATTTTATCTATATAGAGGGCTTGGGAAAAACTTATCATTCTCTTCGCTCTATCCCAGTAGAGTCGAATCTCAAGAATATAGGTTTCTTCTCCCAAGTCTTTCATGGAGAAATTACTTGAAAGCCAAGCTTTCACAGAACTGAGCATTCCCACATCATTTCCTATTAGTAGAATGTCATCTCCATATAGTACTAAGAATGTGATCTTGCTCCGACTAACCCTATTGTATACACAAGGTTCCTCTTTATTTTGCACGAAGTCAAACTCTTTGACTGCCTCGTCAAAACGAAGGTCCCAACTACATGAAGACTGCTACAGTCCATTTCATGGAGTCTACATCCATCATTTCTAGGTCATTGGTCGCGGGTCGGTCTCTTGGTTATCACCTGCAACCTCGTGGAAACCCAGTTCCTCCAAGTGCATAAAACTACACCTCTCAGGTAATTGAGACACCCTACTAGACCTACGAGGTGGTTGTACTTGTGTTTCAGAAGGTTCGGTTCCAATTTCTTGCATAGGTGTCTCCTGAGGAGTTTCATTGTATTCTTCCAAAGAAATACTTCTACCTGCTCCGCCTTCCTGAATGAACTCATCTTCCAGGAAGTGTGCTTGCAAAGCAACAATGATCTTTCGATCTTTGGGCATGTAGAATAGATAATCCATCGTCCTAGACGTGAATCCAATGAAACGTTCCTTTGCGGACCTCGCTTCCAACTTTTCCACCTTAGTCTTCTTGACATAGGCGGGACATCCCCAAATCCTAATGTGATTAAGACTTGGTTTCCTGCCCTCCCACATCGCATGTGGAGTTTTAGGAACGGACTTGGAAGGACATCTGTTCTAGATATAAGCAGCAGTCAGGAGTGCATACCCCCAAAGGTAAATCGGTAAGTCAGTATGGCCCCGCATGGAACGAACCATGTTCAACAAGGGCCGATTCCTTCTTTCTGACACACCATTTAACTGAGGAGTACCTGGAGGTGTTAGTTGTGATACTATTCCATGTTCCTTAAGGAACTCTTCAAACTCCGTACTCATATACTCGCCACCTCGGTCCGACCGAAGTGCTTTGATATGATTTCCAGTTTGTTTCTCAACTAGGGCCTTGAATTCCTGGAATTTCTCAAAGGCCTCGGATTTATGTTTCATTAAGTATATATAACCATACCTAGTATGATCATCTGTAAATGTAATGAAGTACTGATATCCGTCACGTGCAGCTTCCAAACCACCACATACGTCGGTATGGACTAATCCTAGTTTATCAGTGGCTCTTTGAAAAGTCCCTGTGAAGGGGGACTTAATCATTTTGCCTTTAAGGCAAGATTCACAAGTAGGAGAGGGATACGATCCCAATGGACCCATAAGTCCATCTTTTTCCATTTTGTAAACCTTGGTCTGACCAACATGACCAAGTCTAAGATGCCATTTCAAAACTTGATTAGTTTCATCCCTACCACGCTTCCTAGTCATAGTATTCACAACAACTTTGTTACTGAGGTTTAGATGATACAGTCCATTCAACAATGTAGCAGTGCCCACTAGTTTATTTCTAAATAAATTTTGCAGGAACCATCACCAATGAAAAATGAAAAGCCTTTACGATCCATGACTGGAATGGATACAATGTTTATATGCCCCTTGGGCAAAACAAGTACATCTTCTAAAGTCAGAACAAAACCGGATTCTAAACCCAAAAGAAGTGATCCTATGTAGGTTGCCTCGACACTATGCCCGCTTCCGACAGTGATCATCACTTCCCCAGCTCCAAGATTCCTACTTTGTTCCAGATCCTGATTCACGGTACAAATATGAGAACTAGCACCAGAATCCAGTATCCAAGAAGTAGAAAATACAGTAGCAGAAAAATTTGTTTCCAAAACTAAAAGTTCTGTACCTGAAGCGCCATGAAGAATTGGACAGTCTCTAGCCCAGTGGCCCAGCTCACCGCACTTGAGACAAGCGTTCTTCTTCTTCTTGTTCTTAGGAACCACCGGGGCCTTGTCCTTGCCCTTGAAGTATTTGACTTGTGGTCCCGTCTGCTTCTTGGTCTTTTTCTTCTTGTTCTTAGACCTCCGAGGTCCAAAAGAAATCACAAGGACAGACTCCTTCATCCGCGGAGTCTTTATCTGAGACTGAGCGGTCACGAGTTTGTTCATTAGCCCAGCTAAGTTGCACGCAATCTCATTGCAGTTAAAGTTCATAACAAACTGGGAGAAGGAATCAGGGAGAGACTGTAGGATAAGGTCGGTTTGAAGAGAAGTATCTATCTTAAAATCAAGAGCCTCCAATCTCTCGATCATGGATATCATTTTGAGGACATGGTCCCCAACCTTCTCACCTTCCTTCATCCTAGCACCGAACAATTGCTTGGATATCTCATATCTAGCCGTTCGACAGTGCTCACCATAAAGCTCGGTTAAGTGAGATAGAATCTGCCTAGCATAAGTCATTTTCTCATGAGCTCTCTGAAGCTCATTAGACATGGAAGCCATCATCTAAGCATGGACGTTCACGTCATCCTTAACCCACTTTTCGTCGTTTTCAATCTCTTCCTGATTGACTCTTGTCTGCATCGGAGGCGCCGGAATGTACGTCTCCAAGACGTATTCCAGTGCCTCAATATAGAGGAATATCATCAGATTGCGGAGCCAATCCACAAAGTTAGGTCCGATCAAGGTGTTCTTTTCGAGTAGAATTGCAAGTGAGGGCATTGTCATATTGAGAGTTATGTCTGCATTAAGTACGATAGATTAATTGGTGACTCGTTTAATTATGATCTGAGCATAGAATTAAGGTATTTTATATTCTTGTTACCCAGCTCCCACTATTTTTATCAGAATAACACACTCTCTGTGAAATCCGGAAGTATCATTCGCTCTACTTCATAATGGCGATCGAGTTCATTATAAATCTTAATAGAGGGCAACCGAACAGGTTTCTAGTCTATTAATTCTCATTAAGCGGTGTCCAACACCAACCCATCTAATGGATGATTCGATCTTCTTTTTCCCCTTGTTCACTCCCCTCAACCTATATGGTTTCTATGGTTCGTGAACAAGTTAAGTTTACACCATCGATGCAAATCAGTTTCACAATTGAATCTTATTCGGCAACCTATCAGGTTTCTAGGGATAAAATTTGCTCCAACCGAAGGCATCCAATGCGCTTCCGGTAATTTATCCATCCTCCCCGAACGACTACCCCGATAACTCGGAAGCATAGCACATCCGGCTTGGATTTCAATTTCCCGAAAGCTCGATGGAGGGAAGGAAAACCTTGAAACCTTATAAACTTAATAATTTGTTGTGGGAGAATTTTCGCAATTAACGTTACACTTTGCACATTAATCCATTTAAGCGCGTTTGTGCATTCATACAATATGAACAACCATTCACAACCTGGTTGCTACCAACATGTAGTTCATGGACCGTTCCTAGAATCTAAAGCTTAGTAATCTAATTATAAATCTTCAGTCTTGAATCTTCATCTTCTCGAATGGATCTTCCTCCGGTCTTCGTCATTACATATAAATTTTACACTGAAAAATTGCATCCTAGATACAAATATTTCTAGTAAACAGCCTTTACAACCCAATCGAATAAAACCGAACGATTCAAAACTAAGTCCATGAACCACATCCCCATTAAAAAGCATTCATCCAATAAATATTATATAAACGGATTGCGTAGAGATACATGATCCAATCAACATACAAATAATAAATAGAATCGATCTAATCAATTTACACAATCGGTAATATGAAAAATGTTCAAAGTATTCGGTCACCCACAAATATTCCAATTAACTAAAATTCCCTTATAAAATGAAATATCATAAATCATTTTAATCCTATTAAATCCAATTTAACATGCGGGAGATTAATTTTCTGGAATATACGAAAAAATCGAGCCGGGGTGAAACTGCCTGCCGGACACGGCCCGTGCTGATTGGCACGGTCGAGTCACCTCCGTCAGTCTGCCGTCCAGACACGGCCCGTGCCGGATAGCACGGTTGGGTTAGCCCGATAGCTTCTAAAGCTGGCCTTCCAGACACGGCCGTGTCAAATGACACGGTCGGGTTGTCCCGACAGTCTGCCGACCAGACACGGCCCGTGCCGAATGGTACGCTCAGGTCATCCCGACAGTCTGCTGAGACTGGCCGGTTGGCACGACCCGTGTCGCCTGACACGGTCGGGTCAGCCCGACAGCTTCCTGCCCCTTGTCCGAAAATTCGTCCGACGACGATTCAGAGCTAGATTTTCGACCGGATATCCAATATCAATATTTTCCGACTTTCATATCTTCAATATAAATCACATTTCCCAAAAAATAAAGATTTATATTTAGACATAAACTTACGAAAAATACAACTACAATGAACGAAAAACATACACCACGATTACGACTATAAATGATTCCAAATCATTAATGCCAATATCGTATATACGATCGCAAGACCTACACTCCGACGCCACTGTTGGGATTCGGCGCCTAAAACGATGGCCCAACGAAGCGGTAAAACGAAAATTAATTCGATCTGAATCCCTACGAGGATCGATCGAGCAACGTATATACGAATATTATACGAAACACAAGAGATACAAGAAACATACCCTTGTAGTCTGTTGATTTAAATGGTGTCCTTCTCTTGAGCTATTCCCCAAGCTTTAGTTAATTTCCCTACGATCCAATCCGCTCCAAGCTCTTGGATGATCCAACACCAAAAGTACCGCGTCTCTACTTGCCACACGCCGTAGAAACGACCGGAATGACGATCATCTTGCTATCCTCCAAGGATACGTCTAGAGCTAGGATGATGAAGCTTTCTATGTGATTATGACACTCTAAGTGTATAACTCACAACTCTCAATCAATCTCTTGATATTCTCCAAGAACAACAAGAACAAGATGAAGAAGAAGATGAATACTTTGAGAAAATAGTTTTTTTTCTCTCCCTCTCTCTCTCTAATTCACGGTTGGAATGGAATGGTTGAAGTGAGAGTTTGTCAAGTCATCTTCTTATTCTATTTCCACCCTCATGTGAACAAATCATACCACATGATACCTTGCCCCACAAAGTCATGATCACTCATTAAAGAATGAAAAGTAAAGACAATGGGAAGGTAGGTGGAAGTAAGGGGGCGGCCATCATGAAAAACGGACGAGTTCGGTTCATTTCGGACTCCCGTGAATCCAAACAGATAAACTCCGATTTCGTTTCGATGTATTTATATTAATTAATTAATCCAGTTAATTAATCATATCAAATACATTATAACATAATTAATTTCTCCAAGAAACAATTATATACATGAATTAAATTAATCACCCAGTAATTTATTTAATTCATTAGGCCGTAAATTAATTTATCCAATAAATCAATTTAGATATCTAATGTCCCAAATTAGATATCCAATATCTAATATTCATAATGAGAGAATAAGCTCGATTCATTCCATCATCAATCCTATTGCGCGACTCGGTAGGTCCATCTCATTCAGCAATGGGAGGAACCAAAGAGTAGTAGCACCACCTAGCCAGCCTGGCGGCCTGCACTGTACCCCAACTGAGAACGAATGATTGGGATCATTCAAGAACCATTCTGTCGTGAATACCAGTATACGTATAAACCCTTCTTTTAGATGTCCCGATCAAGTTATAGGGTCACGGTCAGTCAAACCCTATCTGTACTTGACGCTATGCATGAGTTAATGCAAATCAAGATCATCGAGCTCTCGTGTATCCAATACAACTAGCTCCAATGCTTTGGCCAAAGACTTATGATCTCATCTGCCAATAACCGTATAGGACATATAACCCGTTCACTAACAAGAGAAAGAATTCTATCTTGGTATTCAGTAGGACCTGCTACTTGCCCGTTAAGACGCACGTCGAGGTTGACCCCCGCCTTCCGGTTTACAGGGTCGAACTAATCTACTGAAAATCTTGACGTCACAAGCACATCCCTACTAAATCCTCAAGTCGAAGGTTCACGAATACCTATCACAACCTTTCGATTCCGTCATTGACTGTCCCAGAGTGAAATTCGTGTGACGAATCGAGGTTGAGTCGGTTCGAGTATACTAATCCAATTAGCATAACTATAACGTGTGCTCCCACTAACTATTAGTGTTCGACAGGCACTCTCCACGTCATAGAACACGTCATACAAGTCTTCACATAAACTTAACGCCCAGTCAAGTTTCATCGACTTGCGAACGATTAAGTATTTAAGCTATAAACCTTTCCAGTGCTGATCCCCTTATCCAATAAGGAGTGGAATGTTTTGCTCTCAAATCCACGGACTCGTTTCTATATATATATATTTACGAGTTAGGAATGCCAGTAAATACCAGTAAATAAAGAAACATTCATTGCCTTATATTAATGATTTACATAATAACGAGTACAAGGCCCTCACTCAAATCCTCTGAGTGGCATTCGAGGGCATACTCCTAACAAGTTTGTGAATGTATACATGTTAAATGGATAAAATTAAGAGACTAATGAGTGGTAACAAAAAATCGAAGACTCCAGAGTTAGGGGAGAGTTCCGTAGCTTCCAATCGTGCGGATCCTATAGGTAAGTATGTGGATCAAAGTAGATCTCGCATATGTGAGCTAGTACATAATAGTGGGCTGAAGTTGAAGGATGGAAACTTGTATCCGGCAGATGATGCACATACTACTGTGAGGCGCTTATCTTATCAGACTCCCAGACCGAGGATGACCCTCACTACCGCCGATATAGCTCAACCTCGTATACGTCCTATACACCGCATTCCCTCCCCTCCTCCTACATCTGGGAGCCATGGAACTACACCGAGCACGTCATCTAAAGTGCCTTCTAGTCCACCGTCGACTCAATTTATGGCCCATATGGTACCGGCGATTCCAGGGGTCGATGAGAAAGGAGTCCACCGGTCATAGAGCTTGGTTAACCCAACGGAGGCGTATGTGTTCCAGGTATGGCCTGATAAAATGATTTGGCGGACATGTCGGATATCTAAGATGAAGTTGTACACGGAGCTTGCGGATGATAAGGAGGAGGGTCGTACTGAAGCCGAACCAAAAAATAAGAAGGCCCATAGCCCATAGAACGGCCTAGCACTTGACGCATACGTTAACAAAAATGGCCATCACAAGATAGCAGTAGATGAAAAGTATCAACGACCCATTTTGGCTTCTGGTGCTTGTACGACATATTGTCGTAATGTTGGGTTTGTCATACGTGATAGTGTTCCAGTACTGTGGGTCGAGTGGAAGGATGTGCCACAGTCAGTGTCCTAAAAATCGGCCTAGGCGGCCGCCTAGGCGCTAGAAGGTGGCCCTCCGCCCCGACTACCCCTTAATCGGTTCTGCCAGGCGGCTAGACGGGTCTTAGGCGGGCTAGGCGGGTCCTAGGCGGGCTAGGCGGGTACTAAGCGGGCTAGGCGGGTCCTAGGCGACTACCGCATCTGTCCAGATTTTTTTCCTTTTCTATTTTATTTTTTAACGTTTTGTCCAAAAACGTGTTTTCTTTCGCTGGACCCTCAAACCCTAAGTACCATTTTCCTTCTCTTGTATCTCCCGGTCCATTCGTTTCTTCCTTTTCACCTTCGCTGCGGAGACTATCATCTAATTCTCCATCTGCCCGCGCACCAAATAATCGGCAGCTCACCTTCTTCTAGTCCAGTTTTTCCATTCCGGCCATTTCATCATTTTCAGAGTTCCGGTGGTTCTTCCATCTTCTGGTCAGTGTTCTTCCAGCTCACCTTCGGGTTTTCATTTTCTATTTTTTTTTAAAAAAAAGCTGCTGTAGATGGAGAACCTATATTGGAGGAAGGATATGGAGATGAGGAAGACATGGAATTTTGACTTTAGTTTGTGGCTTTTGCTTTTTGAATGTTTTTTTTCAAGACTATTGGAATGTTTTTTTTTTCAAGACTACTTTTGAAAAGAATATTATTATGCATTTTGTATGCATATATAAAAATAAATAAAATATAAAATATATAAAATAACCACCTAGCGCCTAGCTGCCTAGGCGCCGCCTCCAAGGCCTAGGCGCTAGAAGGTCCCCGTCCGCCTGCCCACCGCCTAGCGCCTTTTAGAACATTGGCCACAGTGCATGAAAAATGCATTGAATAATGATATGTCGGTAAGTTTACATCTCAATTCCAAATGCTGCTATTTGAATTTAAATTCGGAATAAATTTAGTAATATATTTGTATATGTTAACTGTAGGTGTGGTTTGAAGCTCCTTCTTTCATACTACATACTTGGTGTGATGAGGTGCAAACAATCAAGTAAGTAATTTTCACAATACGTAGTTGGTTGTAATTGTAACACCCCCAATATATTCGGGAATATTACAGCGCCGTAAATCCTTTACATAAGGATTTACAAGGCTGAAGAATTTAAACAGGCATTAAAAGATACTAATAAACGGAAATAACGAAATTACGGTACAACAATTCTGACCCAATACAGAAATAGTACAATTTGATCAACAGAACTCAATAATACATCACAAAATTCAAATCATCACAAACGACTTTGTACTCGAGTACTTTATTGAAATAACGAATAAACAATAGATAAATAAACCCGGTCGGGACATCACTCTGCACCCTCGTCGTCATACAGTTCCAGTGGTTGTTTCCCCGCTCTCCTGGATCCTGAACACAAACAAAATGTTCACCCCCGAAGGGGTTAGCACAACGATGCTAGTACAAGTACCACAACATATTATTCATATTTCACGGTGAATAATAATAACGTAAACGACAAAATACCAACGAGTCTTCTCCTACGAGAAACTCAAACATAACATACACAACTGATAATCACAACATGATATCAATACATACACATGGTAATTCCATCGATCCAAAGCTCATCGCTAGAACCCACGATGATCCCGTCAGACCAACCCGTGGTGGAAAAACCCGTCCGATGATCCAGCGCACGCTAGCATAGATCCCCCGATGATCCCGTCGGACCAACACGAGGTGGACACACAATAACGACATACATGCACGACAATATGTATAACAACAATTAAGGTACTTGCCTCGATTTGAAGACAATAACAATACTTCCACGAAAAGGAATACTCGAAGATCGTCCTCCTCAATCAATCACGTAACGAGACCAAACCTTAACAAAAGAAATGATATAGGATTTATCTCACGTCGTACAAATGTTTAACAATTCGATTCACGGCCAAAAGTTCATAAAATGCATTCTTCCCGAACTGCTTAGCGCACGCTAAGTACTCTGTGTAGCGTGCGTTAAGTCTGCCCGATAGCGCACGCAAACAACAGAGCCTAGCGCATGCTAACGATGCATGGTCGATTTCATCGACTACCAATCGACTTCTCGATGGTCTAGCGACGTTACGTACCAAACGTAGCGACGCTAACTAGTGCTCGATAAGCGACGTTAAACCGCATAGCATAGCGTGCGCGCTATTCGCATGGCGCCATCACGAGCAAGAATCGTTTCTTGCCATGATCGAAACAACGAAACCTTGCGTGATAATTCATGTTACTTCCATGAATACCATGTTCATACTCTTATGAATGATTTTACGGATAAAGACAACTTCGGATTCAAGGATATGCATACCAATATAAAACCATATTCTATTCCGACTTCAAATCTTCATACGACAATTCGAAAAGCTTAACGGTTGATATCAACACCTCTATATCAATCCATATTATCATAGTGAAGTTGATAAACGTCCTATATATACTAGATAAATCCTTCCATGATCAAACCTTTAGATTTATCTAACAATAAGGATGTTAACGTCTAGTCCAAGATTACTATGAAATCATCTATTAGATTCGGTTTACCAATGATAGAAGCCTCTCTTCACATATTCAGTGTACTAAGATTCGAATCATGATGATTATAATCAAGGTATTTAAGGCTTATTCAACTCACTATTCCAAACATGATATACTTGGATAATTCATCTATGAAAATCCATATCTTGTTAACATAATCATCCAAATCGTTAGAATCCAACTCTAAGTCTGGAGATAGATTGAACATACCTTAAAATGACGAAATCACTGAACCGTAAGGTAGAATCCAACTCCGGTTGGTTGTATGCCCTTCCGAGGTGCTATTCCACTCCCATGAACATTCCACGTGATAACCAATGTATAAACATCAACAATATGTATTCTAAGTGTATAGGAGCATTACTACAACTCTCTGAACTCTCAAGATTGAGGAAAGTGCGAAAGAAATGCAAGCCAACACGGTTGATGTCCCATTTATAATATTCTGCATTATTGACAAGTTAGCGCACGCTACTAAGCATCCCTTAGCGTGCGCTAATAATGGTTGACTTCAGATTTTGTCCGGGTGCGTCAGCGGGAATCTTATCCGGTCCCATGTCCCGGCTGGCGCATGTGTTAGCCGTTCTGCTCAATAATTGAGTCCTTAGCGCACGTTACTCCTACCTGCATAGCGTGCGCTAATAATGGCCCGATAGCGCGCGTTAAGATACATTCTTAGCGTGCGCTATCACAAGGTTGCTTGAGCAATTTTGCAAGTTTCAATACTTATGTATAATGATATCAATGCATGAAATATCATACTCCAATAATCAAAATCACCAATCCGAATAATACATGGTTTGAATACAGAGGAAATACACTGTAATAAATCCGGATATTACCTACTCTCCTACTAAAAAGGAGTTTCGTCCCGAAACTCAAGACGAAAATAACTCGGGATATCTAGACTTCATATCAGCTTCTGTTTCCCAGGTGGCTTCTTCCATTCCGTGACGTGACCACTGAACTTTGACCAAAACGATTGGTTTGTTCCTCAGTTGCTTAACTCGACTCTCGAGTATCTTGACTGGTCTTTCTTCAAACGTCCCATCCTGCTCGACTTCGATCTCGCCGAAATCAATCATATGACTGGGATCTGGTATATATCTCCGTAACTGGGATACGTGGAACACGTTATGAACATGACACAACAACGGCGGCAATGCTAATCTGTATGCCAACTCCCCAACTTTCTCGAGGATCTCAAATGGTCCGATATATCTCGGACTTAGCTTTCCTTTCCTTCCGAAACGAAAGATTCCCCGAGTAGGAGAAACCTTCAAAAGTACGTGATCTCCAGTACTGAACTCCAATGGGCGGCGGCGTACGTCCGCATAGGATTTCTGGCGACTCTGGGCAGTCAATATCCTCTCACGAATTAAGGTTATCTTCTCTCGAGTCTGCTCGATCAATTCTGGTTCTGTTCCGATTAAGTCCGATGAATCGTCCCAGCATAGGGGCGATCTGCATCTCCTTCCGTATAATGCCTCAAACGGTGCCATCTTAATAGAAGCATGCCAACTATTGTTGTAGGTAAATTCAATCAACGGTAGATGAACTTCCCAATCGTTTGACCAATCTAAGGCACAGGCCCTTAGCATGTCTTCCACTGTTTGTATAGTTCTCTCAGATTGTCCGTCAGTCTGCGGGTTGTAATACCCGAGATTTCGGTTATGTAATTGGAACTTGTGATATTGTAATGATTGTACTTTTGCCTGAGTATTATTCTCCGTATTTCATAATCCGATGTTGCCAAGCGTTTATTTTCAGGGTTGTGATTTAAAGGTTGAAATTCTGTGCATGTAGCGCACGCTACAGGCTAAGGGTAGCGTACGCTAACATGGTTTCATAGCGCACGCTATCGAGTGTAATTAGCGCACGCTATGCGTGGTCATATTGATTGAGACGTGCGGTAGGTAAGATCTGGCCGGGGGACCCCTGTCGGATCGTGTCGGATATACTGACGGCCGAAAAGCCGAGTCAACGCCTTAGCGCACGCTAAAGGTCTATGCGTAGCGCACGCTAAGTGCCGAGTACAGTTTAGACTGTGAGCCGTTAGCGCACGCTATGAACAGGGTCTAGCGCGCGCTAATAGCCATTTATTATAAATAGGACAGCATCCTATTCGTGATTTCAGTTCCTTCTTCTCCCACAACCCGAACTTTGACACTTAGAACATAACTCCCTTCGTCCTAAACACTCCGTATCAACCTCCTAGTTCGAGATTGAAGATCATATATCATTGGAGTTTGGTGTTCAAGCCTTCGGTGTTGGATTGCTTCATTTTCATCCGTGTTCTTCACTACTTTGAGGTAGGTGATTCTTCACCAATGATTAGTAATGTTCCTAAGGAAGTTTGAATCATGTTTGGATAGCAAGTACTTTGTTTTTAATCGGTCATCACATGTTAGAAGGATACTTTTGACGTATCGGTACTAGATGTCGAATGAACCTTTGAACCATCTTATTATAAGGACTCCTAAGCATGTTTAAATCGATTTATGATCAAGTAATCGGATATTACCTAGTTGATACGTTGTATACGTTGGAATCATGTGTTTTGGAATGTAGGACGAATGGAACTTAGATTATTTCTTGAAGATCGTAGAGGAATTATGATATTGAGATAACTATCCGTATATTTGTATCTCATGATCATAGAACTTCCACAAACCTTATTAGCATAATATGCCCGAGGATAACTTGTATGATCACGGTAGAATTCGTGAGTTCTTCACCATTCAACCCAGTTTTCGGTTTGCAGTATTCTGCCATGCAAGGTTAGCGCACGCTAACATGTGTGAGTTAACGTGCGCTATCGGGGTTGATCGCCCAAACGCACGTAGCGTACGTTATGAGACAAATGAGTCGATCGCCGATTCGTGGCTAGCGACGCTAGTCTTTTACGATAGCGACGCTAACGGTCGGCTTAGCGCACGTTACGAGAGTACGTAGCGCGCTAAGCAAATCCAGCGACTTGTTTATTTTGAGTTTTTCGCCGTAGGCCAATTGTTAGGCCATGGTTCGACTTGAGATGATTTGTATATCATTCCTTTTGTTAAGGTTCGAGCTTGCTACGTTGATCGAAGGAGGCGACCTTCGAGTGGGTTGAGATCATTGAAGTTTATCGTTCTTGCCATCTTCGAGGCAAGTATCGTGATATATTAATATCGGTATTTTTGGAGTATGCGTATGATTATGCATGTTGTGGAACATGATATTTACTTCGTTGATTTGTCATGATATTCGTTATATAGTGTTTATTTGTTCATGTTGATGAACATAATGATTTGGCATATGTGTATGCATGAGTTGTGTTTGTATACGTTGTACGATCTATGCTGAGGGCGCTGGATCGGATGTCCACCTCGTGTGGTCCGACGGATCTTCTTGGGATCTAGGCTGAGGGCGCTGGATCATTGGACGGGTTATTTCCACCTCGTGTTGGTCCGACGGGATCATCTTGGGATCTATGCTGAGGGCGCTGGATCATTGGAATACCCATGCTGTGTAATGGAATCTTGTAGATTCGCATTGTCGGATTCCGGTAGCGGAAGTCCGTGTGATGTATTTTGTTATGTATTGTTGATGCATATTCGAATTGTTTAATATGATACTTGTACTAGCATCGTTTTGCTAACCCCTTCGGGGGTGGACATTTGTTTTGATGTTCAGGTAGCCAAGGAGCAGGGGAAATGACCACGATCTGACGTGACGACGAAGGGGTTCAGTGATGTTTATTGTTATTGGAGATTTGTTTTCTTGGTTTGGTTTCTGTACTCGAGTACGCGTGTCTTATTGATATTGATTCGATATGGTTGTATTAATTACTCGTTGAACCAGTTGTACGTTTTCACAAACTTGAATTTCCGCAGTATTGATGTCTTAAATTTACTTTCTTTTTAATTAGCCTTGTAAATCCTTACTTAAAGGGTTTACGGCTGTAATTATTCGAATATCTCGGGTGTTACGAATATGGTATCGGAGCTAAGATTCATGGATATCTTGGCGTGGGTTTTATTTGGGTGCATTTACGTTATTTGATTTACTGTCGCTTTGTAACATCACCGTTTCACCAAGTCGTCATGTGGACCGTGGTTGTAAGTCTCTTAATCTCTTATACTACCGCTTTACTTAATTCTTGTTTTGTGAGTATTGACGGACTTTATTTCAAAAATTTTGTTCGATATTGAGAAATTGCGTTTACGGTATGTTGAGAGGAGGACGTGGACGCGACGCGGTCGTGGACGCGACGTGGTAACATGAGACATGAGGATTCCGCAACTACCCCGAAATATCGGCTAGTCGGACCGATTCCCATTCTCGAGGGCGCAAGGATCGGCGAATGATGACGCAAATCCTAACATGCCGGAGTGCTTCAACAGTGGTGGCGCAGATAAACCGATTCGCTCAGTCGTTGATCGCATGCAGACGGCGATGGGACAGAGCACCACGAGGATAACCGGGAGACAGATGGCTTGCCGAGGTGGTTAAATTGCACCCGCCAAAATTTGACGGATCGCCGAGGCACTTACTTGGGATCACCGGCTCAAGGAGTTGGAGAAGATATTCGCGGGTCTTAAGCGTCCCGAGGACCTAAGGTTCCCATTGCCCAAGATTTTCCGACCGGGAGGCCTTTGATTGTTGGGAGGCTATTAGACCCGAGAATCATAATGCGGATTGACGAGTTCAAACTAATGATGGAAGCATGATTGTCCTCGTCCAGTTAGAGAGGCAAAGATCCGAGAGTTTTTCTCACCACAGAGTTCGGAGGCATCTGTAACAGATGTAATTAAAACTTTTAATCATCAGCTGACTTGTGTGCGACACTTGGTCAGAACGGAGGCAGAAAAGATTTTTCATTTTGATATGCGGATGAAGCCGGAGATTCAGCAGTACATGTCCGGATTCGAGTGTACTACGTTGCGACAGTATCAAGATAAAGCGCTGGCCTACGACATGAAAGAGGCGGCGGTGGAGAAATCAGTAGAGGCAAAGAAGCAGAAGGTGACCGGCAGCTTTGCAGAAAACAAGAGTGGTGGGGCCCGCAAGGGCCAGTCTTCCTTTTATTCGGCTAGGAAACCTCCACATCCTTCTAGAGGCGGAAAGAAGTTTCGGACAACATCAGCAGTTTCGGACGCATCAAGAAAATGCTACAATTGTGGTCGAGCAGGGCATATTCGACGTGATTGCCCCGCATCTTCTGTGACTTGTTACGATTGTGGGCAAGAAGGGCACCGTGCGGCCTTCTATGGAGCCGCTGCTAGATCTTTTGGTACCCGCACTCCAGCACCAGTTCCTAAGGAGATAAGTGTGAACAAGACACAGCAGAGTGGATTTCAGCAGCAGAACGCTGGGAAGAGAGAGACATCCAGTGCTGGGTCCGTTCCTCCGCGCCTGTACGAAATGAGGAGATCTGACGACCAGAACACTGCTGTTGCATCAGGTACGATTCAGATCCTTTTGCAACCAGTTAGTGTCTTGTTCGATTCGGGAGCTACGCATTCTTTTATATCTTTGAACTGTGTTAAACGTTTGAACATCTCGTGCTTGTATAATTGTGAACCTTATGTTGTGGGATTACCGAGCGGAGAGAAAATTGTGGGAACACTAGAAGCTAGGGATTTCCCAGTATCTATAGAAGGAAGAGATTGGCCGTCGAATCTCATCGTTGTTGACATCCACGGTGACGATTTAATTCTCGGAGATGATTGGCTCAACCGTTATGGAGCTATCCTGAATTACCGAGAGAGAGTCATTTCTATCATTGCTGATGACGGGTCTGAACACTTATTCCGAGGATGGAGACCGGGAAGCTCGGGAAAATTGATCAAGGCAATGAAAGCCGTGAAATTACTGAAACAGGGATGTCATGGACTTTGGTGTTATGCCATGAGGAAAGAGGAAGGAGTAGAGCTCTCGTCTATTTCAGTTGTGAATGAGTTCTCAGATGTATTTCCCGACGAGCTACCAGGGTTACCTCCGCAAAGAGAAGTGGAATTCACCATTGAATTAGAGCCTGGAGCAGCCCCTATTTCCAGGGCACCATACCGCATGGCGCCAACCGAGATGTATGAACTCAAGAAGCAACTGGAGGAATTGTTACAGAAGGGCCATATTCAACCGAGCGTTTCTCCTTGGGGAGTGCCCGTTCTCTTTGTCCGGAAGAAAGACGGATCCCTCCGACTGTGTATTGATTACAGGGAGCTTAACAAGATGACGATCAAGAATAAGTATCCTATACCTCGGATCGACGACTTATTTGATCAACTGCAAGGGGCGAGGGTATTCTCGAAGATTGACTTGCGATCAGGATACCACCAGTTGAGAATTAAAGAATCGGATGTACCGAAATCTGCTCTCAGATCCCGGTACGGGCATTATGAATTTGTAGTGATGCCATTTGGACTTACCAATGCCCCTGCGGTATTCATGCAATTGATGAATCGGGTATTCTTAGAGTACTTGGATAAGTTTGTGGTCGTTTTCATTGACGACATCTTGATATATTCAAGGGACGCAGAGGAACATGCTGAACATTTACGTGTGGTTTTGAGCATCTTGAGAAAGGAACAGCTGTATGCTAAATTTTCTAAATGCGAATTCTGGCTTAAGGAAGTAACCTTCCTTGGGCATGTGATATCATCCGACGGAGTTCAGGTGGACCCGAAGAAAGTCGAAGCAATCTTGGAATGGGAAGCCCCTAAAAACGTGAAAGAAGTCTGAAGCTTCTTAGGATTTGCTGGATATTATCGCCGCTTTGTAGAGGGATTTTCCAGAATTGCTCGTCCGCTCACTCAGCTGTTACAGAAAACTCAAAAGTTCACGTGGAATGAGAAATGCCAGGCTGGTTTTGATGAACTTAAGAAGAGACTGACGACAGCACCTATTTTAGCATTGCCAGATGGAACTGATGGATTCATGGTATACAGCGACGCTTCAAATCAGGGTTTGGGTTGTGTGTTGATGCAGAAGGATAAAGTGATTGCTTATGCTTCTCGGCAATTGAAACCGTACGAAGTTAATTATCCGACTCATGATCTGGAGCTAGCAGCTGTGGTCTTTGCCTTGAAAATTTGGCGACATTATTTGTACGGCACTCATTGTCAGATCTTTACAGATCATAAGAGCCTCAAATATATTTTCAGTCAGAAAGAATTAAACATGAGGCAGAGAAGGTGGCTGGAATTGATCAAGGATTACGACTTGGAGGTTCTCTATCATCCGGGGAAAGCAAATGTCATAGCCGATGCTTGAGTCGAAAACCCGTTTCTCTTCGAGTGTTGGAAGCACTTACATCCCAAACCAGTATTCAACGGGAACTGATCCGCGAGGGGATTGAAGTATGGGCACCAGGAATCCAAGGACAACTTTATGTGATGGAACTGACTTCATCACTAGTCGAGGGGATCAAGTCTAAGCAGTTGGACGATTCTCTGATCCTTCGATTATGTGATGAAGTAAAGAAAGGAAGAGCCCCAGGATTCGTGATACAAGATGATGGAGTTCTGAGATTTCAAAGTCGACTTTGCGTTCCCGATGATGATGATTTGAGACGGACTATTCTGAAAGAAGCTCATAGCGCGCCCTATTCTATTCACCCGGCGAAGTAAGATGTATAAGGATCTAAAACAAAACTTACGGTGGGGAATATGAAGAAGGACGAGCAGAGTACGTTTCCAAGTGTTTGACTTGTCAGCAGGTCAAGATTGAGCATCAGCGACCTGCCGGGATGTTAAAGCCGCTTCCGATCCCTGAATGGAAGTGGGAGGACATTTCGATGGATTTCATCACCAGTATGCCAAGGACTAGAGCAGGAATGAACATGATTTGGGTCGTAGTTGATCGACTAACCAAGTCGGCTCATTTCCTAGGAATCAAAGATACATGGGGACCCGAGAGATTGGCACGAGTATTTGTTGCGGAGATAGTCAGATTGCATGGGACGCCAAGGACCATTATTTCGGATCGAGATGGTCGTTTCGTGTCGCACTACGGAAGGCGGTTCACAAGGCTTTGGGATCGAGGCTCAACTTTAGCATGACTTATCATCCCAAAACAGACGGTCAGTCCGAAAGGACTATTCAAACTGTAGAAGACATGCTTAGAGCTTGTGCGTTGGATTGGTCAACTGATTGGGAAGTTCACTTGCCCTTGATCGAATTCACTTACAATAACAGTTGGCATGCTTCTATTAAGATGGCACCATTTGAAGCTTTATGACGGAGGAGATGCCGATCACCTCTGTGTTGGGATGATTCTTCGGATCTGATCGGGACGGAACCGGAATTGATTATTCAGACTCAAGAGAAGATAGCTTTGATTCGAGAGAGACTATTGACTGCCCAGAGTCGACAGAAGTCTTATGCCGATGTACGTCGTCGTCCTCTAGAGTTCGACGTTGGGGATCATGTGCTATTGAAGGTGTCTCCTACCCGAGGGATTTTCCGTTTTGGGAGAAGAGGCAAGCTTAGTACAAGATATATCGGACCATTTGAGATCCTAGAGAGAGTTGGGGATTTAGCGTACAGGTTGGCCTTACCGCCATCGCTGAGTCATGTTCACAATGTGTTTCACGTATCCCAACTGCGGAAGTATGTACCGGACCCCAGTCACGTCATTGATTTCGACGAGATCGAGATAGCTAATGATGGCACCTTCGAAGAGAGACCAATCAAGATACTTGAGAGCCGGATCAAACAATTGAGGAATAAACCAATACATTTGGTTAAAGTACAATGGTCACGACATGGAGTCGAAGAGGCCACTTGGGAAACGGAGGACGGTATGAAGGCTAAATATCCGGAGTTGTTTTCATCCTAAGTTTCGGGACGAAACTTCTTTTTAGGGAGGAAGGATGTAATACCCGAGATTTCGGTTATGTAATTGGAACTTGTGATATTGTAATGATTGTACTTTTGCCTGAGTATTATTCTCCGTATTTCATAATCCGATGTTGCCAAGCGTTTATTTTCAGGGTTGTGATTTAAAGGTTGAGATTCTGTGCATGTAGCGCACGCTACAGGCTAAGGGTAGCGTACGCTAACATGGTTTCATAGCGCACGCTATCGAGTGTAATTAGCGCACGCTATGCGTGGTCATATTGATTGAGACGTGCGGTAGGTAAGATCTGGCCGGGGGACCCCTGTCGGATCGTGTCGGATATACCTGGACGGCTTTCGGGAAAAGCCGAGTCAACGCCTTAGCGCACGCTAAAGGTCTATGCGTAGCGCACGCTAAGTGCCGAGTACAGTTTAGACTGTGAGCCGTTAGCGCACGCTATGAACAGGGTCTAGCGCGCGCTAATAGCCATTTATTATAAATAGGACAGCATCCTATTCGTGATTTCAGTTCCTTCTCCTCCCACAACCCGAACTTTGACACTTAGAACATAACTCCCTTCGTCCTAAACACTCCGTATCAACCTCCTAGTTCGAGATTGAAGATCATATATCATTGGAGTTTGGTGTTCAAGCCTTCGGTGTTGGATTGCTTCATTTTCATCCGTGTTCTTCACTACTTTGAGGTAGGTGATTCTTCACCAATGATTAGTAATGTTCCTAAGGAAGTTTGAATCATGTTTGGATAGCAAGTACTTCGTTTTTAATCGGTCATCACATGTTAGAAGGATACTTTTGACGTATCGGTACTAGATGTCGAATGAACCTTTGAACCATCTTATTATAAGGACTCCTAAGCATGTTTAAATCGATTTATGATCAAGTAATCGGATATTACCCAGTTGATACGTTGTATACGTTGGAATCATGTGTTTTGGAACGTAGGACGAATGGAACTTAGATTATTTCTTGAAGATCGTAGAGGAATTATGATATTGAGATAACTATCCGTATATTTGTATCTCATGATCATAGAACTTCCACAAACCTTATTAGCATAATATGCCCGAGGATAACTTGTATGATCACGGTAGAATTCGTGAGTTCTTCACCATTCAACCCAGTTTTCGGTTTGCAGTATTCTGCCATGCAAGGTTAGCGCACGCTAACATGTGTGAGTTAACGTGCGCTATCGGGGTTCAGTTAACGCCCGAAACGTACGTAGCGTACGTTATGAGACAGCCGAGTCAGACTGCCAGTTCGTGGCTAGCGCACGCTAGTCTTTTACGATAGCGTACGCTAACAGTCCAGCTTAGCGCACGTTACGTAGAGTACGTAGCGCGCGCTAAGCAAATCCAGGCAGCTTGTTTATTTTGAGTTTTTCGGCCGTAGGCCGAATTGTTAGGCCATGGTTCGACTTGAGATGATTTGTATATCATTCCTTTTGTTAAGGTTCGAGCTTGCTACGTTGATCGAAGGAGGCGACCTTCGAGTGGGTTGAGATCATTGAAGTTTATCGTTCTTGCCATCTTCGAGGCAAGTATCGTGATATGTTAATATCGGTATTTTTGGAGTATGCGTATGATTATGCATGTTGTGGAACATAATATTTACTTCGTTGATTTGTCATGATATTCGTTATATAGTGTTTATTTGTTCATGTTGATGAACATAATGATTTGGCATATGTGTATGCATGAGTTGTGTTTGTATACGTTGTACGATCTATGCTGAGGGCGCTGGATCGGATGTCCACCTCGTGTTGGTCCGACGGGATCATCTTGGGATCTAGGCTGAGGGCGCTGGATCATTGGACGGGTTATTTCCACCTCGTGTTGGTCCGACGGGATCATCTTGGGATCTATGCTGAGGGCGCTGGATCATTGGAATACCCATGCTGTGTAATGGAATCTTGTAGATTCGCATTGTCGGATTTCCGGTAGCGGAAGTCCATGTGATGTATTTTGTTATGTATTGTTGATGCATATTCGAATTGTTTAATATGATACTTGTACTAGCATCGTTTTGCTAACCCCTTCGGGGGTGGACATTTGTTTTGATGTTCAGGTAGCCAAGGAGCAGGGAAACAGCCACAGTACCGACGTGACGACGAAGGGGTTCAGTGATGTTTATTGTTATTGGAGATTTGTTTTCTTGGTTTGGTTTCTGTACTCGAGTACGCGTGTCTTATTGATATTGATTCGATATGGTTGTATTAATTACTCGTTGAACCAGTTGTACGTTTTCACAAACTTGAATTTCCGCAGTATTGATGTCTTAAATTTACTTTCTTTTTAATTAGCCTTGTAAATCCTTACTTAAAGGGTTTACGGCGCTGTAATTATTCCGAATATCTCGGGGTGTTACACGGGTGATAAGCTGTGCTGAAGTTCAATTCGGTCCCCAAGGCCTTATGAACTGCTTTCCAAAAGTGAGACACAAAACGACCGTCCCGATCAGAAACAATGGTCTTCGGCGTACCATGCAATCGAACTACCTCCGAAATAAATACTCGTGTCAACCTCTCTGGTCCCCACGTATCCTTAATGCCTAGGAAATGAGCCGATTTGGTTAAACGATCAACTATCACCCAAATCATGTTCATTCCCGTCCTGGTTTTCGGCATGTTAGTGATAAAGTCCATCGATATGTCCTCCCACTTCCATTCAGGAATCGGGAGTGGCTTCAACATTCCAGCAGGCCGTTGATGCTCGATCTTAACCTGCTGACAAGTTAAGCATTTCGAAACATAGTCCGCTACATCTTTCTTCATGTTGCCCCACCAGAAGTTCTGTTTCAAGTCCTTATACATTTTACTGGTGCCCGGGTGGATAGAATAGGGCGAACCATGAGCTTCCTTCATAATCGTCTGTTTCAGAACATCAACATCGGGAACGCAGAGTCGGTTCTGAAATCTCAAAACTCCATCGTCATGAATTATGAATCCGGGGGCCTTTCCTTTGATCACTTCATCATGCAATCGAATCATCAGAGGATCATCTGCCTGCCTAGATTTGATTTCTTCGGTTAATGACGAAGTTATCTCCATCACACACAGCTGTCCTTGGGCTCTCTGTAACCACACTTCAATCCCTTCACGAATCATCTCTCGCTGAAGGCTAAGTTGGGATGTCAGCGTCTCCAGCATCTGAATAGAGACAGGCTTGCGGCTAAGTGCATCGGCCACTACATTTGCTTTGCCTGGATTATATAAAATCTCCAAGTCATAGTCCTTAATCAGTTCCAACCATCTTCTTTGCCGCATGTTCAACTCTTTCTGACTGAATATGTATTTGAGACTCTTATGATCCGTAAAGATCTGACAGTGAGTCCCGTACAGATAATGCCTCCAGATCTTCAAGGCAAAAACCACTGCTGCTAGCTCCAAATCATGTGTCGGGTAATTCACTTCATAAGGTTTTAGTTGTCGCGACGCATAAGCGATCACCTTATCATTCTGCATCAACACGCACCCAAGTCCTTGGTTCGAAGCATCAATGTAAACTATGAATCCTTCAGTTCCCTGCGGAAGTGATAGAATCGGTGCCGTCGTCAATCTCTTCTTCAATTCATCAAAGCTAATCTGACATAATTCATTCCACTCAAACTTTTGAGTTTTCTGCAGAAGTCGAGTAAGTGGGCGGGAGACTTTAGAAAACCCTTCCACGAATCGACGATAGTATCCAGCAAGTCCTAAGAAGCTTCGGACCTCTTTCACGTTCTTTGGAGGCTTCCAATCCAATATTGCTTCGATCTTCTGAGGATCTACTCGGACTCCTCTAGCTGACACCACATGGCCGAGGAACATTACTTCCTTTAGCCAGAATTCACACTTAGAAAGTTTGGCCTACAATTGTTCGTTTCTCAAAAGTTCCAATACAATCCGCAAATGTTGTGCATGTTCTTCAGGACTCTTAGAATATACCAGGATGTCGTCAATAAACACGACCACAAATTTATCCAAAAATTCAATGAACACACGGTTCATCAACTGCATAAATACAAAGAAAAGTAGTGAGACTAAACGGCATCACCACAAACTCATAATGCCCGTAGCGAGTTCTGAATGCTGATTTCGGAACATCAGATTCCTTAATCCTCAGCTGATGGTATCCTGATCTCAGATCAATTTTAGAAAATACTGTTGCCCCTTGCAACTGGTCAAACAAATCAACAATCCGTGGCAACGGATACTTGTTCTTAATCGTCATCTTGTTCAGCTCTCGATAGTCAATACACAGTTGGAGCGATCCATCCTTCTTTCGGACAAAAGGATGGCGCCCTGTGGTGAAACGCTTGGTGAATATAGCCCTTGTCCAAGAACTCCTCCACCGCTTTTGATTCGTACATCTCAAGAGGTGCCATACGATACGACGCCTTAGAAATTGGTGTCGCTCGGTTCCACTCAATAGTAAATTCTACATCCCTTCGTGGAGGTAGCCTGTAACTCGTCAGAAATACATCCGGAAATTCGTTCACAACAGAATGGATGAAAGTTCCACGATTTCATCTTCTTTCTTCATTGCGTAACACCGCATCTTGCGATACTGTTTCAACAATTTAACTTTTCATCGCCTTGATCAACTTTCCGAGCTTCCGGTTTCCATCCCTCAAAGAATCTCGAACCATCATCGGCGATCGGCGAGATATTCCTCCTTCGGTAGTTCACAATTGCTCCATATCGATTAAGCCAATCGTCTCCGAGTATCAGGTCATCTCCTTGCATTTCTATCACGATCGGGTTTGAGAGCCACTCGCCCCCAATTGATACAGGGAAATTTATAGTTTCTAAATTTTCGACAATCCTCTCTCCACTCGGTAAACCAACAACATAAGGTTCACAAGCATGAAAACCGGAAATATTCAAACGATTTACACAAGACAAAGATATGAAAGAATGTGTAGCTCTGTATCGAATAAAACGCTAATCGGCCGGGAAAGGATCTCGATGACTCACGATGCAAAGAAGATCTCGATCGTCTGTCCTCCTCATCTCGCATGCACGTGGGGGAGCAGATCCGGCACTCGATGTCCCCTTTCGGTCCCATTGTCCTCTGCCTCGCGCTGCCAAAATTCCCGAGGCATCCGAACACTTTGCCGCTCTCGTGGAATACCGGCCTCCTTACGATCGCCGTGGTGTACGGCTCTGAAAGACTTTGCGCCTCTTCACAAAACACCACCCGATGTCCCTATCGTCCACAATCAAAACAAATCACGGCAGAAGGGGCAATTCGTCGATAGTGCCCCGGGCGCAGCTTAAAGCATTTCTGGTAACATCAAGAAGAGTTGATGTCGCTCCGAAGTTCTTTCCGCTCCTAGCCGGGTGCGGAGGTTTCTTGAAAGAGTGAAAAGATGACTGGGCCTTACGGCCCATTGCTTTTGTGCTCGTAAAAGTACCAGAGACTTTCTGCTTTCTTGTTTTCCGCAAATTTCTCCATGGCCGCTTCCTTGATCTCATATGTCAACGCCTTATCCCGGTATTGGAGTGTGGTACATTCGAATCCGGACATGTACCTCGAACTTCTGGTTTCATTCTCATATCGAAATGAATCATCATTTACGCATCTGCTCGACCAGATGTCGAACAAATGCCAATTTCTTGGTTAAACGCCTTGATCGCTCGGGATACCGCACATCGGAAGGCCGAGCGAGAAAACTCCCGAACCTTGGCTTCCCTCACAGACGAGGGCACATCGGGCTTCCATCATCAATCTAAACTCTGTCCAATCGGCATCATGGTCTACAGCCGGATGGCTTCCCACCATTCGGACGCTTCCCTATCGTAAAATATTGAGCGATAGAGGCTCTCCTATTGCAGGCGATTGATTCCGCAAAGATTTTCTCCAGCTCCTTTAACCAATGATCCCGGTGGGAGTCTCGAAATACCGTCGAATTTGGGAGGTTGCATCTTCGCCACCTCCTGCAGCCACCGGTCACCTCGATTTCCCATATCCGGGATCCCTTGCCATCTCTCTCCCTCGCCGTAGTCCCACCGCCACTTGCATTCGGTCCACGACCTGGGCGAACTGAGTCATCTGGTTCACCACTTGACGAAGGATCTCTGGTACAGCAGGATCTGGTTCATTATTAATAGATTGTTGCGGCTCGCCTGAGCTATGACTAGCCTGATTAGAAGGCGACGCTTCTCTTTCGGCATTTCTCCGTCCGCGTCCACGACCGCGACCACATCCACGTCCGCCTCTCAACATACTGTAAGCATACATACTCAATATACAGGAAACAACATCGTTCTAATATTCGAGTATAAAGAGATACAACATGAAAAGAACAAGATAGAGTTTAGGAACTTACAACCACTGTTCGCATGAAGACGTAGGTAGTGCAGTGATGTCTTTCACGGCCGGTTATCCCAAAAGACATAAATGACCCCTATTTTAACCCAATGGCCAAGATATCCATAATCTTAGCTCCGATACCATATTCTGTAACACCCCCAATATATTCGGGAATATTACAGCGCCGTAAATCCTTTACATAAGGATTTACAAGGCTGAAGAATTTAAATAGGCATTAAAAGATACTAATAAACGGAAATAACGAAATTACGGTACAACAATTCTGACCCAATACAGAAATAGTACAATTTGATCAACAGAACTCAATAATACATCACCAAATTCAAATCATCACAAACGACTTTGTACTCGAGTACTTTATTGAAATAACGAATAAACAATAGATAAATAAACCCGGTCGGGACATCACTCTGCACCCTCGTCGTCATACGGCCCGGTGGTTGTTTCCCGCTCTCCCGGATCCCGAACACAAACAAAATGTTCACCCCGAAGGGGTTAGCACAACGATGCTAGTACAAGTACCACAACATATTATTCATATTTCACGGTGAATAATAATAACGTAAACGACAAAATACCAACGAGTCTTCTCCTACGAGAAACTCAAACATAACATACACAACTGATAATCACAACATGATATCAATACATACACATGGTAATTCCATCGATCCATTGCTCATCGCCTAGAACCCACGATGATCCCGCTGACCAACCCGTGGTGGAAAACCCGTCCGATGATCCAGTATGACGCTAGCATAGATCCCCCGATGATCCCGTCGGACCAAGACGAGGTGGACACACAATAACGACATACATGCACGACAATATGTATAACAACAATACATAAAACAATTAAGGTACTTGCCTCGATTTGAAGACAATAACAATACTTCCACGAAAAGGAATACTCGAAGATCGTCCTCCTCAATCAATCACATAACGAGACCAAGCCTTAACAAAAGAAATGATATAGGATTTATCTCACGTCGTACAAATGTTTAACAATTCGATTCACGGCCAAAAGTTCATAAAATGCATTCGCCTGACCGCTTAGCGCACGCTAAGTACTGTGTAGCGTGCGTTAAGTCTGCCCGATAGCGCACGCAAACAACAAAGCCTAGCGCACGCTAACGATGCATGGTCGATTTACTAACTACCAATCGACTTCGCTCGATGGTCTAGCGACGTTACGTACCAAACGTAGCGCACGCTAACTAGTGCTCGATAAGCGCGTTAAATCGCATAGCATAGCGTGCGCTATCTCGCATGGCGCCATCACCGAAAGAAAGCTATTCTTGCCATGATCGAAACAACGAAACCTTGCGTGATAATTCATGTTACTTCCATGAATACCATGTTCATACTCTTATGAATGATTTTACGGATAAAGACAACTTCGGATTCAAGGATATGCATACCAATATAAAACCATATTCTATTCCGACTTCAAATCTTCATACGACAATTCGAAAAGCTTAACGGTTGATATCAACACCTCTATATCAATCCATATTATCATACTGAAGTTGATAAACGTCCTATATATACTAGATAAATCCTTCCATGATCAAACCTTTAGATTTATCTAACAATAAGGATGTTAACGTCTAGTCCAAGATTACTATGAAATCATCTATAGATTTGGTTTACCAATGATAGAAGCCTATCTTCACATATTCAGTGTACTAAGATTCGAATCATGATGATTATAATCAAGGTATTTAAGGCTTATTCAACTCACTATTCCAAACATGATATACTTGGATAATTCATCTATGAAAATCCATATCTTGTTAACATAATCATCCAAATCGTTAGAATCCAACTCTAAGTCTGGAGATAGATTGAACATACCTTAAAATGACGAAATCACTGAACCGTAAGGTAGAATCCAACTCCGGTTGGTTGTATGCCCTTCCGAGGTGCTATTCCACTCCCATGAACATTCCACGTGATAACCAATGTATAAACATCAACAATATGTATTCTAAGTGTATAGGAGCATTACTACAACTCTCTGAACTCTCAAGATTGAGGAAAGTGCGAAAGAAATGCAAGCCAACACGGTTGATGTCCCATTTATAATATTCTGCATTATTGACAAGTTAGCGCACGCTACTAAGCATCCCTTAGCGTGCGCTAATAATGGTTGACTTCAGATTTTGTCCGGGTGCGTCAGCGGGAATCTTATCCGGTCCCATGTCCCAGCTGGCGTATGTGTTAGCCGTTCTGCTCAATAATTGAGTCCTTAGCGCACGTTACTCCTACCTGCATAGCGTGCGCTAATAATGGCCCGATAGCGCGCGTTAAGATACATTCTTAGCGTGCGCTATCACAAGGTTGCTTGAGCAATTTTGCAAGTTTCTATACTTATGTATAATGATATCAATGCATGAAATATCATACTCCAATAATCAAAATCACCAATCCGAATAATACATGGTTTGAATACAGAGGAAATACACTGTAATAAATCCGGATATTACAGTAATTACTCGAGAAATTTTGTGTGATTGGTTATTATTTATAAGTGTTTCTTATCGGTACAAGTCCTGGAAGAATGAGCTACACATGTTTTGGTCGGCCTGGGGTAATTCCCACGAGGCTACTCCAGAGGAGTTCAAGTATCGGGAGTGCGAGTGGAGAATGTAATACCCGAGATTTTCATTTCCGGTTGCCTTGAATTTTTATCACTTTAAGTGGATTGCGTGATGTTTGTGTTTATATGATTATGTGTCGTTCTTTGTCATGTGTTTGTTTGCGACTCGGATTGTTGGTGTTGTATGTTAGTCTTTTATCTCATGTTGCATGATTGTCATTCCATTGAGGAGTATCGTAGTTGTGTTGAGTTTTTGGTGCGATCTTACTGCCTGTGCAATAGGTGTACCGCATGCTACATTGCCTCATGGCGCGCGCAACTGGTGCAAAGTTAGCGCACGCTAACTGGAAATGCAGAAAGTGTCCAGAAGTTGTTGGACTGGAATTAGAGCTCGTTAGCGCATGCTAAGGTTTGTGATTATCGCATGCTAACTGTACTGTTGGGCAGAACATGCTGTGATGTTGCTTAGATAGTGCACGTTAATGAGTGTGATTAGTGCACGCTAAGTTGTCAAGTATATAACCTGGACAGCAGGCGTTTCTCCTCATTTTATTTTGTTTCTTCTTCCTTCCGCGATGGTTGATACGAAGGTGATTAGGTTTTGCTCCATCCAAGGTGTTTCGGAGAGTCCTATGTGATTATAACATCATATAATCCATTATTCTTCGTCGGATCGGGGTATTTTCTTGATTTCCCTAAAGTTGACTTTTTGAGGGTTTTGTCCTTGATTCCGATTTCAATCCGGTTTTGGTAAATCAGTTAGTGTTAAATGTTGTTATTGATTATGTTCTATGGATTGTATATCCAT
Source organism: Orobanche coerulescens (assembly GCA_033398695.1). NCBI lineage: Eukaryota > Viridiplantae > Streptophyta > Magnoliopsida > Lamiales > Orobanchaceae > Orobanche > Orobanche coerulescens. The sequence continues at coordinate 94,952,802 of CM065803.1, forward strand.
AATTCCAATTTGTTTAACCCGGTTGATGAATCTAGGGTTCTTGAAGAACTGTGAACATTTAGTGTTCGATTAAATGTTTCAATGAGTTTTCATTTAGTTTTTGGTTGTGATTTTCATTGTTATTTGTCCTTATCCTCGTAGTGATTGTGTTATCGTTGTTTTTTGCAGAGTTTGTAGGTTTCAAGGCACTTTGGCCGAATCGTGTTCGTCGAGTCATTCCCGTGTTGATTTCGGAGGCAAGTATCTTGCTTATACAATTTGTATCCTGTAAATAGAGATTACGTGTTGGGTTGTGAAGATTGGTTTATCTTCGTAAACATAGTCCGTATGAATTGCTTATGAATTACTTGTTATGAATGCTTGGCGATGTTTGTGTTATTTTGGTATGGGTAGTATTGTGGAACTTTGTTGGATTGGTTGTCTATATGGTTGTGTCCCCTGTTGTGTATTGATCATGAGATAAGTTATTCGTGTGCCATTTATGATGATGGTTGGATTGTAGAGATTGTGTTATGTGTGTTGGATGCGTAAGGTTGTGGTGATCAATGCGATTGATTGACCGTGTCGATTGTTGAAGCAATGTGAACGTGAATATTGTGTGTTATAATGCTAAGTTCACTTGTATGGGTACGACGGGACCTACGAGGATTCACGGAAGTGGACCATGGGATCAGAACTTAGTATGTAGTGTTGTGGTCCAATCATGCGGGTTTTACGAGGTCTACTATGACACCTGACAGAAGATCATGGGTCCAGGGCAGAGTACGTCCAACCGTGTGGGTTCGATGGGGGCCTTTGGTTACTCGTGACAGTGGATCGTGGAGTCAGAACTTATATTGTGATGATGTATTTAGTAAAGACCATGTGAGTTATTGAACCTACGGTGACTCAGACAGTGGATCACGGAGTTGAGATTGATTTATGACTGTTGCGTTTGGTTAAGACTGTATGGGTTGTTGAACCTACGGTGACTCGTATCAGTGGATCAGGAGTCGAGATTGTTTTTGTGATTGTTGTGTTTGGTTAAGATCATATGGGTTGTTCAAGCTACGGTGACTGGTGACAGTAGATCACAGAGTCGAGAACATGTTTTGATGAACAAAGTTTTGAAAGGAAAGTTCTACGAAAATGGAATGATTGGGATGAGACCAAAGCTATTTATGGAAATGTTTTCGTATTGTAAAACTATTGAGATTTGAATTGAGATTTGGGTTAAGACCCTAACATTTTGAAATAATTCTTAAAACTTAGGACCCGATGTCCTAAAGGCTTCGTATTTCTAAAATTCCCGAGATGATAATTCTATTTTCAAATGCTTCAAGTACATTGTTTTCCAAATACCAAAACCTCGCGGGAATAACTATTTGATAGTTGTCTTTATCTGATTCGTGATTGTTGTTTGGTTGCTACATTTCATGGTTATGATACTTGTACTGGAAAATTCGATTTTCTAACCCCTTACATGGGGGAAATGCGTTTCATGCATTTCAGGTATGCTTGGTTCGTGGGAGCAGTCACATGATCGACACGAAAGATGATGGGTTGCGATACTAATCAATAGAATGGAGTTCAGTCTGATGTCATTGTGTTATTGTATTATTCCCAGTCTTCTGTTGTGTTATATCATTTTGTATTTGGACCCCTGCGTGGTATGTGTTGTAACGAACTTATTTAGTTTGATTTAGTTATATGACCTTATCGGTTCGTGCATTATCTTGTTTGACTCCTGCCGTTCAAACAGTTAGTCATTTTCTAGTGTTTAGTTTTGTAGATCCTTGTGAGAAGGGTCTACGGCGTGTGACATTCCTGGATGATTTGTGGGGGTGTTAAATTTATGGTATCAAAGCTTTGGTTGTAGAAACCTTGGCTGTGGGGTCGAGTCGAGTTGTATTTTGTTCCGTCGTTCGAGTTGTTGCATGACAATTGGAGATTAATATCATGGGCGACTGTCATCTTCGTGCGACCTTTGGATGTAAGTATCCTCTTTTATGTGCGGTATCCGTGATTCATGACTTTTGTTATATGTGTGTTGTGAAATGGAATTCATATTTGATGCTTGTGGTATATTACGTGTCTAATGAGCTGGATATATTGAGGGATCGGACAACGAGTGGTGTAGTGTGTTATGAAACTTTGAACATTGATGATGTTCCATAAAGTCTATCGACGGTAGAGTTTGTTAAGAAACTTAGATAGATGGTTTTGACGTGTGTTTGAATTCGGTATGCATGGGTAGTGTTTGTTAAATTGGTGATTTTTGTATGCCGGATGGGCATGTGTTTTGAAATCGATTGATTTCGGATCATTGTTGTAATAATACCTGCTGCGTGTGTGTTTAAAAAATGGTTTTCTCGAAAGTTCCTAGACTGGAGTATGTTGTGGAAAATTTCATTTTCGAAAATGTTTTGACGTTGCGGTCAAAATACGATTTGATGTGGATTTTGGAAGTTTGTTTGGATTTTTGAAGAGCCGGCCTTGTAATTTCAACTTAAACCTTACGACGGTATTTCAAAAATGTGTTTTGAAATATTTTGGATAATTGTTAAAATATTACTGTCATTGATCTTTTGTCGTATTTCAAAGGATTTTAAAAATGATTTTCGTGTATCGGTATTATTCTCAAATAACTCGAGTAAACGATTTTTTTTTAAAATCTTTCACATCATAAAATTTTTGTATTTCAAATCAAAATGTGATTTTGCTTTCGAAAGTGGTGAAAGATGAAAGTTTTCTGAATTGAGTCAGTTAGCGCACGCTAACGTACTAATTAGCGCATGCTAACTAGACCGGACGGGCAGAATGTTATAGTTAGCGCACGGTACTTGTAGGCTTAGCGCGTGTTAAGATGCATTGTATTGTATGGTTTGGTTCTGGTTTGTAACATGTACGATGTTATTCGGATGCGATTGTTGATCTGTGGGAATGTTTAGTGCGAGTATGAATGGTTTGTCCACCCAGTGATGGTTCAGTAAAACCTCTAGGGGTCGATCCAAAGGAGCATGGCCGTGGATTACATTGTGTGTTATTAATTGTGATAATGTTGTGTGGTAACATGTTGTTTGTGTGTTGCTATTTGTGATGATGTGGCGTGATAACGTGGTTATCTTGATGATGTTTTCGAAGAAATTGATATTTTGGAATGTTGTTTTGCAAATGTTCATAGTGAGATTGGTAAGACTTATGATTCATGGCTTTGGTAAAACAGCCCGATGTATCAAAATTATTTTTTAATTTTTCTTCGGAAAAATATACAAATTCAAAGATTTTCAAATGATATTAGTTAAACGAATACCTCATGGAGTTTTAAAAGGAATGTTGTCAATAGTCGACTACAACGATGTGTAGTTGTTAGGGCCATGTTTATATCCGTATTGGTCATAAGTCTTTTATTGATATGGTCATGTAATTCGTTGGTTACGATAGTAAGTTCCAGATATTGCAATTGTAGTTCTTGTATTCGTGTAATTATCCGGAATGGATATTTTTGTCGTGTTACTAATTGTTGCCCTATGATAATGTGTTGTCCTGAATTAGCATTTTGGTATATTGTTTGCGATATTGTGTTTCATTGTATTGAATGATTGCCTGTTCAGTATGCCGAGAGGTCGAGGTCAAGGTCGTGGTCGCGGCCGTGGACGTAATCAGGAGCGTGATAGGGTGACTCATTCATTGCCGAGCACCAATTGGTCCAGTGCAGATGGTTTGGAGGACCAGTCGCATGATCAGGGACAACCAGCTAGGGATAATGTTATTGTTGGCGCCGCCACCATCCTTCAGCAGGTGGAAACCCAGTTGGCACAGATGAATCAAGTGGTGCACCTAAATAAGCTCCGAGATAGGGATAACGGAGCTAGTAAGTGGTTGCGAGACGTGATGAGAGTGTATCCACCTCGTTTTGTAGGTTCTTCTGATTCGTTGGGTTGGCAGAACTGGATCTTCCAGTTGGGAAGAACATTTGATGTTGTAGCTTGTCCGGATGATAGGAGGTTACCCATTGCTCAGTACCTCCTCGATAAGGAAGCTGCGGATTGATGGGAGGCCGTAGCACCTACAGATCGTAAATCCACTTGGACTGAGTTTAAGACTGCCATGGAGGCAGAGTATTGTCCGTTGCTTGTCCGAGAGTGCAGGATTGTTGAGTTTTTCTCGGCTACGGCCCAGCATGTGTTGATATCCCAGGCGATAGTCTATTATAACCAGCAACTGTCTTATGTTCGTGAGCAAGTGAGAAGTAAAGCGGACAAGATCCATTACGTTGATATGCGCATGAAACCCCGTATACGTCAGAGTATGGCTCCTATCATGTGTACTACTCTGAAAGAGTATCAAGATCGAGATTTAGCCATCGAGATGGCTATTTATGTAACATAAGTTGGACCAGAAAGTAAGAAACTGAAGATTGCGGGTAGCTTCTCGAGGGGTCAGAGAAGTGAGTTCCATGAGCCTGTTGTTCCGTATCATTCTTCTGGGAAGACTCCCCATTCGGTTGGTCAGTCCAACAATCCTACCCCTGTGGTTAGCAAGGTGAGCAGTGTGAAAAAGTATTTCAACTGCAGTCGTGTGGGCCATGTACGACAGAATTGTCGCTCGCCATAGGTGAACTGTTTCAAGTGTAGTCAAGTGGGACACCAAGCGGTGCATTGCGAGACCGTTGCTAAGATGTTTGGGGACCGTGGTTCCGCTCCTACTCCTGGATGGGCCAGTGGTGCCCAGTGATAGTATTTTGTGTTTTGTATTTTGCATTGTATCTCATGCGGAGATCTAATGTTTGTGATGTTTAATGTTTGGGGCTTGATGACCGGTGTTTTGGTTTGAATAATTCCTTGTGATGTTCTCGGATGATTTCTGAGGGTGTTACAGTGGATATGCGCACATTTCAGCGACTCGGACTATATTGTATGTAATCGACCAATAAATATTGTTATTGGTGTTTAAAGATATGTAATGTATATGAAACTTACGTGTGGTAATTTTGTTAATTGTTAAATAAAATTTACATGTTTCTATGTGTAGGCGAGCAGTTCCACCAACATTGCTAACCGTAAGGGTTTGACGGAGCACTACAGCTTAGGTTCGTGGTCGTTAGCGATAGTTTCGCACGATGCCACTTCTGATAAAATATGGCGAATGCCTTTATCTATGTGACTTGGAACGCATATCCAAACTGTCCGGATAGACATATAAGTTGTAAATGTATAATACTGCTATCAATCCTTACCTCTGAACTTTATTAATATTCAGTTACTTATTTTGTTCCCATTTAATTAGGAGAGAGTGATGGAGGAGTCTGAGAGGATGTTGACATAGATGGCGAGGGAGGAGCATCCGAATTTGGACGAGACCGGACTTGATTTAGCACGTCGAGAGATTGAACGGGTCGATCCCTACATTAGGGCAAGGGTGTGGGCTACCATTTACCCTCCTAAAGGGAGTCATCACCGGACGCCGATGATGGGAGCTGAAGGCAACAAATTATTGAAGGATACTCCAGGGTTTCAGCACAATCAAAGGGGCATCACTCAAAAGGCCTATTTGGAGGAGAAATTGAAGATCGAGAGGGTGCTCCGAGTTGAGTAGCAAAGAAAGTCTCAAGACCAGTTCCATAAATTCCAGGAGGAGCAAAGGAAGGCTCAACAATAGATGCTATCTCAGCAGCAGGCCATGATGCAGTATATGATGTTATCGAGTCATACCGTGACTCAATCGAGAATTCAGGCACCACCATCTCCATTCTTAAATTTACAAACATGCAGGACGGTAGTAATCCTTCTTCTATCTTTAAGAATTTGACAAATTTAGGTGGATTTTAGTTGTCGTTATAGTAGTACTTTGGCTATATAAACATATTAATGCTAAATATTTGTTTATTAAAACTTATGTTCGTTAATGTTGGTGTTTATAGTGATTTTGTTGATGTTGCTACGTGATATGTTGATATGTTGTGATTTTTGTAATGTTGGTGTATAAATTACGCTTTTCGTACATTGATGTATGCTGATTGTGATGTATGGTGATGTACTGTATATTTGGAATACACAGGTTAAGTCTGAATAGATTTGGAGATCTCAAAATTTGAATATATAATTTTTTTAGTAGACTTTAGCCGACACCATTTACACAAACCGTCAGCTAAAGTTGTTTTTTTATACATAAAAAGCACTTTAGCCGACATATCCGTCGTTGGCTTAAACTATTAGACTTTAGCCGACAACTCAGTGATCGTCGGCTAAAACAGTGAAAGTCTAGCCGATAATTGCTATGCCGTCGGCTAAAACAAACAGAGTTTAGCCGACGACAAAAAGGTCGTCGGCTAAAGTTTAACTTTAGCCGGCGAACTTCCGTCTTTGTCGTCAGCTAAACTTTAGTCGACCGACCTCGGCCGACCAACTTTCAGCCGACGATCGGCCACTTTAGCCGTCGGTTTTCGACTTTAGCCGACGACTTTGCTGTCGGCTAAATTCTGAACATTGGTAGTGTTATTAAAGATAACCCAGAAAATTATACTAATTAATGATTTTTTGGAATATTTATAAAATCCTACTTTATGAAGTGTTTACAAAAATTCTACGAACTTTGCTTAAAAGGACTTCAAAATCCTATTTCTTTGTTTTACAAATATGAAGAAATTACAAATATGTGGAAGAAATTATAAGGTTGAATTTTCATGAATACTTCCCTTTGTTGTTTTGAGGTCATTTTCTGTTTTTATTTTCAAAAATACTAAAAACGTGTTCTCTTTATCATTTTCGAAAATACATTTTGGAAAATGAAAAGAATATTTGTACACAAAATGTAAAATGGCCAACACCTCGTTTTGAGCGTTTTGCGTGTATTTCAACAAAAAATCTTCCAAATGCTCAAAATGCATTTTGAGTTTTTTTTTTATTATTCTAATTTGAAACTAAGTCTAAAATAAAGATTTATGAATTTAATATTAATATTACAAAAAAAATATTTTGCAAAATAAATTTAACAGAACGCGTTTTCAGCAATTTTGAAAACAAAAATAAAAACAGAAAAATACAAAACATTTTTCAAAATGAAAATACAAAATGAAATACAAACAGAACGCAACCTAAGATTTTCAAAAATTATTCTTAACTTGTGTATTTGTGTAAACGTCCGAAGATAATTGTGATAACCATATTGAGCCATTTGAGCACGAGCACAATCACTACATCTGTAGAATTAGGAAATTTGGATGAGCACAAAAATACCATATTTTTTGGAAAAAAAATTATCCTTACCTTCTCAACCAGAAAAGACATGTACTGTGCATTTATTTCCCCCAAAAAATACGTTCATATGCCTCTAATGATATGTGTTGCTTATAACTTGTTTCTTACTTGCATCATATTTATTTTTTATCTGTTTCTTTAATCTGAATAATAGAAAAGTGGATCTTACTATACTTATATGTATTTCTAAAACCCAAGTAATGAAAAAACCTATTTGATATTATTCTTCTAAAACTTAAATAATAGAAGAGTGAATTGGCAAGGATAATTCAATTGGTTAAAAATAATTAGACTGTTTCTCATAATTTTTTGCTGACTGAAGTTTGAAAATGTTGGAAATTTAGATAAGACATGATGCTTGGTCTTTTCCAAAATTGTTGGTGTTTGCAAATTTTGGATGGGGAATATTATGTATTTCCGAAAGGGTGTTTTTAGATTTAAATCGGAACCGTAAGTACTTTTTTATTACATTGTTGAAAATATCTTGAAATATTTGTATAGATATAACCGCGAGCTATATTTTTGAAGAGTTTATAAACTTCTATTGGTGCGAGCTATATACCTAAAATAAAGTTGCGGAATTGTTGCAATATTTGAAAGGTTTGTGCAAGCGGTTGAACAAGAGCCATTGATAGAGAGTACTCCTAAACAGTGATAGAGAAGTTGATAAGTTCAGGATCATAATTTTGTTGACATTGGAAAGATGTCGGGATATGATTAAGGTGAAAGTCGAGGGAAGAATTCGATAAGTGGATGATAAATGAGTATTGACTGCTCGAGTTTATGGTCTATCTATTTAAAGCGAGATGTGATGTAGTAGTTCGTTAATTGTTTTGTGTAACCTACTTCTCAAATGCTCTAGGACCTTTTTGAAATATTTACTACAGATAAAAAATTGAGATCAAATGAATTTTATTGAAAAATATTTTTACATTGAGAAAATTTTTAAGAAAGGAATTTTGAGCAACGAACCTTGTATTCAAACTTTATGGTGTCTTGTGATACACAAGAACTTATAAAAATTAATTTCGATCTCTTAGAGTCAAGGATCGTACTTTGTTGGCAAAATCCATTGAAGGAAATTATTTTCAGAGTGTGTTGAATATATTTGTGAGAACTTGTGAGAAAAGTGTGTTGAAGATGGATATATTTGGAATTGAAGATTTAAGTCGATTGTACGTTAATGTACAGAAATAACGGGATGGTGTGCATTGGAATTACCGATTACGATAGGAAATATCTATTTGATGAGCATATGCAGTGAATTTGTGTGATACGTGATATCATGTAACGGGGATGCTGACTTGTTGGTAAGATTAGAGTTCTTGGGTTTTATTAAGCTTCAATAATGATATTTGAATTTGTGGTGCATTGAGCAGTAGGCGTGGCTCAGTTACATTCGGTTCGGTTTTTGACTTAAATCGAGAATCAAACTAAATATTCGGTTTCGGTTTGCTTCAATTCTTTTTGAAGTTCGAATCATTTAAGTTCGGTTTTACAATTATTTGGTTCGATTTCAGTTTGGTTTGATGTTTTTTTTGTTCTTCACAATATAAATTCAAATATTATATACAACCGAATAAATTATATATAACAAGCCAACAAGAGCTATACATATGCTCAAGATAAAAGCTAGAGTTGCATAGCAATTTACAAATATTTCAAAACATATAATAATCACAAATCACAGTAGCTCATTCTCTCAATCTAAATTAGTTGAATCACAAATTACATGGGTATATTGTCGGTCCTCCTTGGACCCATGCGGGTCTTAAGAAAGGAAAACAAATTACATTAAAATTACAAATACACAAAAATGACAATAATGACGTCGTTTTAGTATGTTGACTTTGACTTTGGTCCATTTCGATCCGTTTCGGTTCGGTCTGACCCCGAACCGAGAACCGAACCAAACCAGTCGGTTCGATTCTGTTTTTTTATTTTTTGGTTCGGTCTTCTTCGATTTCGATTTTTCGGTTCTTTTTTTGGGGTTTTCGGTTTGATTTTTAGTTTTCTGTTCCCAAATGCCACTCTATTGCATATGACGAATTATTTTGTGAATCTAGGCCATGAGTAAGTATGACGGACTATGTTGAATGAATTCTGGTGGTGAGAAATATGGTTGAATCAACCGATGGGAATCGTACGAGTGGGGAAGTAATTTGTCATGTATCTATGTCAAAACGATTTGTTGAAGAATATTTTGAGGTTTCGAGGGTGCTTGCCAAGTTTCAAGGATGAAATTTATTCTCAGGTGATAAAATGTAATATCCGAAAAACTTTAATGATGAATTTTTCTATATTACTAATGATGTCGGTTCAATGTGCGATATTTCAATCTTTCTTTTATCATGGAGTTCGGTGTTGCCATTACTATTACGCGTTAATCATCATTATTTAGGGTTGAATATATTGTGATTTTGTTTGGAGTGTTTGTGAAGCTCGAAGTCGAGGAGCGTCTACACGAATGGAAAAATAGCAGACTTTTAATCAACTAATCGGATGGAGATTCCATTCCGGTGTAGGGGACATATTTTCCATGATCTAGGGCAGTAGGAAGATTATGTTAGGAATATGCCCTCGAATGCTACTCAGAGCATGAGAGAGTGAGAGCATTATATTGTAATTATAAACATTAATTAAATAAGTATTTATTATTGTTATATTATTGTATATCACAGGCGTCGTCATTTGGTATATTGAATAATAGTTCATGCATTTGAGAGCAAACATTCCACTCCTTATGAAGATAAGGAGATAGGCACTCGAAATATTTAGGACCCAAATGTTTAACCAGTTCGCAAGTCCATAAAACTCAACTGGACATTAAGTTTATACAAGACTTGTATAACATGTACTTTAACATGTAGAGTACCTGTTTTCACTAAGGGTTAGTGGGAGCACAAATTATAGTTATGCTGATGGGATCAGTATCGGACACGACTCACCTCGATTCGGTCACATGGATTTCACTCCGGGATAATCAATGCGAAAGGTTGTTATAGGTATACGTGAATCTTTGACTTGAGGATTCAGTAGGAGATGTGCTTGTGACATTAAGTTAGTCATTAGAGTTAGGGCTGAGCATCGGGCCTGACCAGGCCCGGATCGACCCGGTACGAATTGGACCGGAATATAAATGGTCGGACTTTATCGACCCGTCGGAACCGGGCCAACCCGGTCCGGACCCGGTAAAACCGGGTCGGTTTGGGTTGGCCCAATTTTAGCCTGATTTAGTAAAAAAAAATCTTGTTGCATATTAAGTGTCGTGTTATTACATCTAAAATGCTTTCTTCTTTACATACTTCCATAAAATACAATTATCAATCTTAATATCTTCATTTAGTCACCGAAGTCCCAAGTTCAACAATATTTTAGGATTAGTAAACTTAATTAGAATAATATGCAATCATATATTTCATCATCACCGAGGGTAAATTACAATAAAAATATACTTTGTACGCATTTTTATTTTTACCGGATTGTTCCGGGCTGGACCCGAATTTCCCGGATTTTGGACCGGTCCGGCCCAGAACCCGAATTTTGTAAAAATGCAGACCCAGGACCCGAACCTGATTACCAAGTCTGGTACGGGTCCGGGTCTGAATTGGGTCCGGTCCATTTGTGCTCAGCCCTAATTAGAGTAGTTCGATCCAATCACCGGTTAGTAGGGTCAACCTCGAAATGCAACTTAGTGGGCAAGTAGCAGTCTCGACTGAATACCAAGATAGGATTCTTTATCCTCTAAGTGAGAAGGTAAATGTCCGATGTGGTTAGTGGTAAATGAGATCATAAGTCATTGGCCAAAGTATTTAGAGCTAGTCGTATTAGTACACGAGAGCTCGGTGATCTCGGTTTACATTAACAAATGCACAGAGTCAAGTTATAATAGGGCATTACCGAGACCCTAATACGTGATCAGGACATTTGATTGAAGGGTTTATACGTATACGATATTCATAACTAGAGTGTTAGGATAAACATTCCTGTTTTGATAAACGCCAACATACAGCAAAGAAGTCTTAAGAAGTCGGAATATCGCCAAGTATGGAAGCTGTTAGGGATATCCGTACAGCCCGTCCATACAACAAGAGATCTTCTACAGAGTCCATCCTACAGTACTTGCATGATACAGCAGAAGAGATAATACGTTGGATACAGCAGTGCGACTAGGTGTTTTACTTAGGAAAGTAAAACACATCCAACATGATTGAATGGAAAAAGCTTTAAACCATTGTGAGATAAACATTATTTATTCATAAAGTATTCACAGTTAAAGCAGTATTTATTGCTGATAGGACAATATTTAATGCGGTCGGAGAGAGACCAGTCTGAACTCGCTGAAGAGCATTTAATGCGAAGTCAAAAAGAATGTCTGAAGCATTAAATGCGATCTGCTTTAATTCAAACATTCAGCAGCCCCCAATCAGAGACGTCAACATCTCACAACCAGCAATGACTACATTTATAACGGATATATTTCCAAGGTTATAAATAGCCCCAAGCAAGAGGACATTGCTAACTAATAAGGCTGAAATAATTTATTCTCGTGCATACATCTGATAGATTACTCTGACAATCTAGCTATTAAAGAGCAATATATTTTGTGAGCATATAACAGTATTCAAGCGAAGAAATATACTAAGTCTTAACGCAAACAGCACGACATACATCAAACGCTCATAAAAAATATAGTTGCTGTTTGGAATCGTTCTACCTTTTACCGTTGAGATAATTATTAACCTAGTGTGGACTAAGGTTCCTTGCGTATTCCGACCGATATGGGAAGAATAACATTAAAGATGAAGCTACGATTTGTGTGAGAAGAAGCGAGTCAAAAGAGATCAAGCCAATCTGTGTGAACGGCCCAAAGCTACAGTCCTTGTATCAATCTGTGTGAACGATACATAGACAAATTTACTTCCAGTCTTTACTATTTTCATTTAAACTGATTTATAAGTATACATTGTGAAAACCCTATACGCATCAAGCACACAGGAGAATACCCAGTTGCTGTATTTATAGCAATTCTCTTACAGACTTTCGCTACGCAATTAACTTTGAAAATCGTACAACTTATTATATTTTTACCTACTAAGCTGTTTACTGTATACTATGTGGCCAACAAGTGGTATTGGAGCGGTTGATCTAAAAAGAATCAGTCGATTTTTAACTGAATCAGATCCACAAATCATAAGCTTTTGAAAACACTGTTTATACTTTCATCATTCTATGTATAAGATGGACTCATCCATGATAAATAAGGTTCCTATGTTTTCCATTAATGAGTTTGATAACTGGAGAATTAGGATCGAAGCTCATCTTGCGGCCATGCACGATGAAATGATTTATGTCATTCAGAAGGTCCTATCAAGATTTTGAAGGTCCACACAGCCCCAAGGATAGAAGGGCAACCTTATACCGAGATGCCAGAGAAAGAGAGCGATCAGTGGACGACTGATGAGTGCAAGTGAGCCAACCTGTACAACATCGCCAAGAATGCTCTATTTGTCACTCTCGACAAAGGCACATTCTCGAAGGTAAAGTGCTGTCAGACAGCCAAGCAAATCTGGGAGAAACTCAAGCTTATTTGCGAGGGAACTAAGCTCTCGAAAGAAAACAAAATTTCTAAACTTACTCAGTAGTTCGAATATTTCGAAATGAAATCTTCCGAAACAATTGAGGAGATTGACCTCAGATTCACTGACATTGTCGGTGAACTTGAAGCATTGGGTAAAGTGTATACCTAAAAGGAGAAAAATTTAGAAATCTTTAGATCACTCCCTGCCCGATGGGATATTAAGACTACAGCTATGCGTGTATCCTGTAATCTAAACGATATTTCCACTTTTGATCTTTTCTCTGACCTCAAAGCTTTTGAGTATGATATTGGCATGAGAGAAAAGGTCGAAGAGTCACTAGCCAAGCCTACAACACTGGCTGATGTATATGACAGAAGACACAGCTTTGGACCCAGCACATCCAAATTAGCACACAAGACTGCAGACAACGATGATGACATCCTGTCACAAGATGAAATGGCCCTGCTCATGCACAAGTTCAAAAAGTTCATCAAACAGTCTGGAAGACTCCCTACAGGCCCAAGACTTTTCACAAGGTAAGCTCTGAATCTCCTTCATCCGGTGATTCTAACTTATGCTATAACTATAGGAAACCTGGACATTATACAAATAAGTGTCCACATCCGAAAGTGAAAAAGTTGCCAGAAGCTCGGCAACAAGAAAAGGATGAAAGAAGATGTGTTTAAAAAAACAAGCTCAAGGCCCTGATTGGCGAATCAGAAGCCTCACCCGTGTCGAACAAGACCGAGGAGTCCCTTCAGGTAATCACTGATAGTGACTCCTCCGATAATGGGATCGAGGATAAAATATATATGTGCTTTATGGCTAAAGAAATACAGGAGGGTGAGGACAATGATGATGAAGTAAGTTCAAATTCAACTGTTCTTGTAAATGCATCGCATACCGTTGAAAATATGATGAATAAATTCAAAAACATTCAAAAGGCCCATACAACTCTAAAACGAGAAAACATACATCTCGAAATTTCAAACATAGAGCTGAAAGATGAAAATGACTTGCTGAAGAATAACTATGAAAATATGTCTATTGATTGCGAAAACGGCAAAGTTACTTTTCAAAAACTCATGGAAAACAATCATAAACTTCAAAGATCTAAATAAGGCTAAGTCTCATAATGAGAGAAAGATAAATGATTTTGCTTTACTCGAAGCCAAATTAAAGACTCTCGAGAAGCGAAAAGGAGAATTAGATACATCCTGAAATCATTTGAGAAATCTTCTAGACGGATGGAAGAAATTCTAATCACTGTGCAGCATGCTCACAATAAGCGTGTCTTAGGATATGACTCATTCTCCCATAAGGGAATGACTAGTACGGTATTAGTCAGGGGTGTGGAACCCATTCCAGTACCTGAAGAGAGCCCAAGTCCTGCAAAGGTTACAGTTGCCCCTTGTACAGCGAAGGCTGCGATTCCGCCACCAAATTCATACCACATACATCGGAAACCTCAGCCTCCCAGACCTGTAAGGCATGATCAACAGCATGCTCCTCGAGCATATCAAAAGTGCCAACAGCCATTCAGAAAGAAGGTTGCATCTAAATATCAAAGGCAAGCACCGCTGTACTACCAATAGTACAGTGCACCTAGATATTGGATACATGAGCCCCGTTATCCATCTAGAAAGCAGGTCGCCGTGCAGTATCAACAACAGCTCTGGGAATCCAACTAGAGACCCAGAAGGCAAGCTGTAAGGTCGAAGAAAATGGCTCCACCAAGACGGTAATCCTACTGGAATAATAACCCTAGATTTTACATGCATAATAATCAAGGTTACAACAACTACGTGCCTGCTCCATGTAGACATCGCATGACAGGACCAAAAGTAACCTACAGCAAACCAATTGCTGTCAGGCAAATTTGGGTACCTAAAGGCACTAACATACATGGACCCAACAATCAAAGGGGACCTAAATCTACTTAAATTCCTTGCTTACAAGATATCGAAGAGAATGACATCTGGTACTTTGACAGCGGATGTTCTCGGCACATGACATGAGATATCAGCAAGTTGTCAGATTATGTAGAAGGTCAAGGTCCAAAGGTGTGTTTCGGTGACAAGTCCAAAGGAAGAACAAGAGGGAATGGAACTCTGCCTGTAGGAAAGTTCAAAGTCACTGATGTAGCCTATGTTGAAAGCCTACAGTACAATCTACTTAGTATTAGCCAGTTCTATTAGAAGTCTATATAGATCACTATAGAGTGAAGGACATCAAGACGAAAGAAATTGTACTCACAAGAAGCAGATAAGGTAATATGTATATTAATGACTGGAAGCCTACGAGCTCCACTATTCTTTCTTTTGTTGCCAAAGGCACTGCAGATCAAAGCTGGCTATGGCACAAGAGGATGTCTCGTATCAACTTCAAGACAATCAACAAACTCGCCAGACATGGAATGTTTAGAGGTTTGCTCGATGTGTTATTTCATAAAGACAGTGTCTGTGGACCCTGTCAGAAAGGCAAACAAGTCAAACCATCATGAAAACCAAATCATACCTGTCCACCCACAGGGTTCTGGATATGCTACACATAGACCTAGTTTGATTCACAAAACTGATATAAGAGACGATTGTGAACCCAACACCCCGTTATGTCATGCTTAATCGAAGAAGAAGGTAAATGATTTAAAAGTCTTTTTGATTAATTTTTTCATGAAAAAATGTATCTCTTTATGAGCTTTTATGAGGTGTTAACTAAGAAACATGATACATTTGTTGGAACAGAATCGGAATAATGCGTCGTTTGTGCGGAAGTGATTATTAAAGTGCTGAAATAAAGCACACACGGATTTATAGAGGTTCGGCTATAAACGAGCCTACGTCCTCTCTCGATATCTTTTCCATACATGCTTAATAGTGTTTTGATGATTAAAGTTATTACACAAAACAAAACAACAAAGAAGCGAAGCAAAGAATTGAAGCAGACGAAGACGCAAAAAACTGGATTTATGCAAGATTAACGTACGTAAAATGTTCTATATAGCGTACGTAATGCATGGAGATTAACGTACGTAAGCAAGGATGGCTAACGTATGTAATGAAGTGTTCAGAGTTCAAACAATAAGGACGTAGGCTCGTTTATAGCCGAACCTCTATAAATCCATGTGTGCTTTATTTCCGCACTTTAATAATCGATTCCGCACAAATGGCGCATTATTCCGATTCCGTTCCAACAATTGGTATCGGAGCGGTACTCCTATAAGTGGCTTTACATCCGAGGAGAGAAGATCCAAATGGCATTCTAAATTGCTCCAGTCGAAGGCCTTGCTCTTAACCGACCACCATTTTTTGATGGCTCAAACTTCATGACGTGGAAGAAAAAGATGTCAATATTCATCCGAGCATATGACATCGAGCTTTGGAAAGTAATATGTCTTGGTCCGAAAATTCCTCTCAAATCCGACAGTACGCTTAAATCTTTCGAAAAATATGATGACGCAGATTGGAAGAACGACCATCTAAATTGTAAGGCTACTCAATTTCTATTTTGTGCCTTGAATCCGGAAGAGGTCAATCGTATCTCATCGTGTGAAAGTGCTAAAGAAATATGAAAAATCCTTGAAATCACACACGAAGGGACAACCCAAGTCAAGGAGACGAAGATCAATATGCTTCTCCATGACTATGAATTATTCATGATGAAGGGTGACGAGTCCATCACCAACATGCTCGACCGATTTTCGGTCATCACCAATGGGCTAGCTTCATTCGAAAAACCATTATCTAGTAGTGAAAAAGTCAAGAAAATTTTGCGATCACTACCTAGCGAATGGGACGGCACCGTGACTGCGATCATGGAATCTAAAGATCTCAATACGCTTGATTTTAGCTCCCTCGTTGGTTCGCTAATTAATTATGAGATAGTTTTAAAATCACGAAGTGTCAAGCCAAAGCCGAAGGAACGATCAATAGCCATGAAGGCTAAGATGTCAAAGAGAGAAGAAATTCCGGTAAATGATAGCGACGAAGAATCGGCATATTATGCCAAGAATATTAATAAGTTCCAACACTTATTAAACCGGAGAAATAGGGACATCCAAACGAGCGAATCTAAGAAATTCGACAATAATTGTCGATTATGTGGTAAACCAGGCCACTTTGATAAAAATTGCCGAGCAATACCCAAGAAGGAGGTTCTCATTGCAACATGGAGCGATGATATGATGATTTTATCAATCAAAACAATCTCGCTCTTATGGCACGGAGTTCATTCGACGATAGCAACGTCGAAATCTAAGTAAGTAATTCTTACGACGAACTTTTTGAAGCATTTGAATTATTGCATACGGATTATCAAATGCTTTATCCGAAATTAAATTCCTTCAATTTAAAAATAAATCATTGGAAATTGAAAATTCCAAAATTCTGGAAAAGGAAAAGTTTATCGAGATCGATCATTCTAAATGCCTTGAAAACAAAAATAATTTAAAGGATGATCTTGTTAAATTCAAACCGAGCTCAAAAATTTAACGAATAAATTTTCTCTCGGAAACGAGAAATTTAAAAATATGCTCTCGGTTCAAAGTTTACTTTAAATAAACAGGGGTTGGGATTCAAACCTCGTTCTAAAAACGAACTCTTAAATTTAAAAATACCCCGTTGTGACAAATATTTGAAAATTGGGCACCATATTTCAAATTGCAAAAGCACAAGACGGATGATAAAAGTTAAAAAGATTTGGGTTCCTAAATGAACAATTATTTCAAATATCATCTATATTTCCAAACAAAAACCAATTATAGGTTGGATCCCCAAAAATTAATTTGTATTTTACTCAGGGGAGATGATATTTTCACGGAGAGTTTATACCCTATTCATGCATATAGTTATATTCATCATTTGGTATCGCATATTTTTTTATACATCAATTTGGTATTTATCATTTTGTTGTCATTTATTACAGTTTTTGATGAAAATAAAAAGGGGGAGAAAGGAGAAAAGAAAAAGAATGGGATTAACCCTGAAAGGGGGAGAAAATCGAAGAAAAGTCGAAAAGATGAAGTTGAAAAGAAAAATGAGGAGACGTCGAAAAGATGATGAAAATTTGAAAATTTGAAAATAAAAAGAAAAGGAAAGAAGGAGTCGAAAAAGAAATGGGAGAAGAAACTAACGAAACGGACAAAGTCGAAAACTTTAGTCTGTACACATATACATATATTTGTATTTTTGCAAGTAAATCCCATTGACGAAGTGTTGTTTTGTAATCATCAAAAATGGGGAGATTGTTCGAACATTTTGTTCCATACATGCTTAATAGTGTTTTGATGATTAAAGTTGTTACACAAAACAAAACAAAACAAAACAACAAAGAAGCGAAGCAAAGAATCGAAGCAGACGAAGACGCAAAAAGCTATCCAAAATGCAGAACATAACGTACGTAACGAATATATGTTAACGTACGTAAGCTGTCGAATATAACGTACGTAAGCATGAAGGCTTAGTGTGTGTAACCAAGTGTTTGCGAATTCAAACAAGGAGAACGTTGGAAATGACGTCATGGCATAGGTCAGCATGCAACGGACATATTGACTTCATATAACGTACGTAATGGGTGTTTGATTAACGTACGTAAAGGAGGAAACGAATGCTACTGGACTGAAACTGGACTAAGCTAACGTACGTAACACCGAAGGAATAACGTACGTAACACGAGCTAACGTACGTAATAAATGGGCCTTAACGTACGTAAGAGAGGCTCAGGGAGCTAACGACTAGTTTGATGAAGAAGGCTATAAATACCATTCCTATGGTATTGTTTCTCTACAACAACTTCAAGCAAATGATACATTCATCAGAGATTGATATACATTATATTGTTGTTCTGATATTGAGCTTATATTGTTAGTTTGAGTGTTTATACATTCAACACATACACGAGAGGTAAAAGAAAAGATACGATTGGATTCGGTGCTATTAGCATCAAGGCTCCGGCATTATTAGAATCGCAATCGCTATCTTAGTGAGGTTTATCTAGTACCGATAGAAAGCTAGAGCGGTTGATTCCTTGTCCGATAGAAAAGGAAAACGGTTTAACGTGGACCGACACAAAGACAAGTACGAGTGGTTTATCACGGACCAATTGAAGACGTGATTGTAACGGTTATCTCTCGACCGATAGAAGAGATGTGTAGAGATTTTTTATCTTAATCCTATAGAAAAAGATACCGAGAGAGGACGTATGCTCTTTTATAGCCGAACCTCTATAAATCCGTGTGTGCTTTATTTACGCACTTTAATAATCGCTTCTGCACAAACGGCGCATTATTCCGATTCCGTTCCAACAACATTTTCTACGACGGAGTGTGAGATGTACGAATTTCATTTACGAAGACACATAGCTTGTTGTTGATGAAGAAGCATGAAGAAAGAGAACCTAGAAGCTTCCTTGGGATCTTCTCTTACGCGAATGAGAACTTAAAGTGCCTTGAGTGTTTCAGCATCTACAAGAATGTGAAGGAGAAGGACCAACAATGATGGTGTAATGATGTGGACCAATGATGCAACAGCGTCTCAAAAATGAATATCACATGCATATGAGTGGCACGAGCATAGTCATCTTCAATTGGGATGTTCATTCTCATCAGAACCCGAATAACATTTATTTATGTATCCCGTTCCCCGAGTGTTGTTATGTATTAGGTGTTTCTCAGCCTAGAGTTCGAGACAAATTTTTTGGCAAATTTTTCCTTTCCTATTTTGAGTTGTCTTGGACAATAAGTTAAATTAGGATTGAACTCTCCTTATATAAAGAGACATCCACAAAAACCAAAAACACACAGAAGCGGCCAGACGCAAAGATCAAGACACGAAGACTAAAGAATGAGGACTCGATATAAGTTTATCTTTGCTGAATTTCTTTCTTTCTTATTTTTTTCTCAATCTTGAGCACATGTTTTTATTATTTTTTTGGGATTATATCCATATTTTTGACTAATTTATTTTATGATTCTAGGATTATTGTAAGTACCTTAAAATATTTATATTTTGCAATTGATTAAATTAGTTCATTTTTTCTAGTCATTTGCTAGTTCTTGCATTGATTGTTCAAGTGTGAATAATTTATCACTATTTATGCATATTTAAGTAACTGATTTGAATCAGAAAGGAGATAGCTGGCTACATGATTGTGGAAATTTGCACCATAAACAAGTGCTAGTTCTAATTGAAAAATATACGTTTATGAGTATAATATAATCCTAGGAATGCAAGGAAGTTAATTATTAATTCTTAGATCAAGAGATCGATAATAAATAATTAATCTATATTTTATCTTTGCTCTAACAAAAGAATTGGAATATTTAAGTGATTAATCACACAAGCAGAGGAATTAAACTTGATCTTAATTACCAATTATGCATGAATAAATTAGGGGAATACATATCCTAGGATCATTACTTCTCGATTGCTTGTTTATTGTAATTTTCTCTCCTTGATTATTTCTTACATCGCTTTGATATTGCTTTCTTATATTTTATTTTAGTTTATAAATCAAAATCTCAATCTTCAGAACTGTCTAAATAAAATTCAAAATGTCACGATCGCAATAGTTGTAGAGTTCCTCCTAGAACTAGTCTTTGCGGATACGACCTTGTCTCACCGCTTACTGTAACTACATCGTACATTTGTGATTAGCAAACATAATCTTGCGAATTAGTTTTTGGTGCCGTTACGGAGACTAGTTGGGGGATTCTATGATGATGTGCAGATATTAGATTATAGTTTATATACTTTTTTTACTTTTTGTATATTATCTTGGTTTATACCTTTTTAATTTGTTTCATTGATTGGTGATGGAGATTAGATTGCAATTATATTATTATTTATATTCTATTGTTTAGGGTTTTAAGTAATTGTTAATGGGTTGGGCTTTTAGGGCTTACACGCCTTAAACCCTAATTTGATGTTATAAATAGGAGTCATGAGAAACATTGTAAGGGAGTTGTTCTGATGAATTAAAAATATTGAGCATGGCTAAACTTTTTAGATTATCAATTTGCAAGTACTTCAACTAAATTAATTATTTGTAATTAATGAATTTTTTCCTTGCTATACTTATATTTGAATTTCTTACTTTTTTTTGGGTAACTCAAATAGTAGATTACTCGAATGACCCATTCGAACTACTTAAATAACTCATTCGAGTAACTCAAATAGTAGGTTACTCGAATGGGTTATTCGACTAATTCGAATGACCTACTCGTGTTATTCGAGTATTGACCTTACTAGGTATTGTGCATTTCGGCAAAATCACTCAAATTGCTGTTACTCGAAAGTGTATTATTAGACTCAAATGCATTCGAATAAATGCCAAATCCGATAGCTTGAGTATCCAAAGAGTTGTTGTTAAACTTAGAATAGAAAAAAATTCGTTATATCTAAAAAGTTATCATTATCCTTTTGTAGTGACGAATACACGGCATGTTTTCACCCATAATAACAAAAGTCACAATATTATTGATTTGGACAATGGTTGAGGTCAACCAGATATAGGCCGTATGCGGTTTGTGGTTTTCATTCCCCCAACAATTTTCTTAACCACTGGAGATAGCTCAGTGATCACGGGTTCTCTCCACTAGGAATTACACCCGGGTTCGACTCCTTCCATCCCTGTTTTTTCTTGTATCAAGTCAATTTTTATGTTAAAAAGAAAAAAAAATTGTTAAAGTAATAATACCCAATGTGTGCCTAAGTCTGTTAGTTTATGGGCTTTCCTAGATAGGGTATGGTTAGACCTGCTTGTATGTATTTCTCCCTATTTAAAGGAATGTCATCAATGAAATAATACACACGTTTGCCCTACTTTATTGTCTCAGTTATTTTCCCTTCAACACGTTATCAGTACGTAGTTCCCCAACTGAGCAAGAAAAAATCTCATCCCGATTTTTATGAAAATCCCGAAAAAAAAACGAAAAATTGTATTTTTCTGGAGAAACCATAGCGCGGGTCATCTTCTTCCCCGATCGCCGCCCGTATGCTACCCCCACCAGACCGGCTCGCCGCCCTTCTGCGACCTCACCTTCCCCCTCGGCCCAAACCCTAGCCGTCGGCCCTCCAATTTTCGATCTGCAATCGCCGCTCACCTGCAGCAGATCGGACCGCCCTTCCCCTCGTCTTCCCCAAATCAGACATGCGATTCTCGCACCAGCCTCGCCGGATTCTAGTTCACCCTTCTACTAGATCGGAACTTATCAGAAGCCCCCTGCCCTGTGACTCCTACTCTAGAGCCACCGCGCTCCAGCCGCACCCGACTCAACGCCCCCTGCCCGTGGATCCCGGCTCCAGTCCTGACCACCCAACAGTCCGGCCTACTCACGTCCAACCCAGTTTCATTATTGTTCAGATTCCGGCCCGCTCGTCGAGTCTACTTGGTCCGCGACCCAGACCCAGAAGGCTAGACTCGATTCGATTGTTGACCCGACCCGATTGTTGACCCGACCCGCCTGGCAGTCCCGTTTTCAGACCGTTTCTGCCCATATTCACGAAATAAGGTACACAATACGAATAACCCTACTATTTGTAACGTGCGCGATTTACATGCTTTAATTACTTTAACTGCATATTTATATTTCATAAATTTATTTATGCCTAATTAAACCAAATAAAGCATGATGCATTAATAACTTTAATTAAATCAAAGTGAATTGCTTAAAGCAACTTGAATTAAAGTAAATTCACGTTGAATTATAATTATATTGCGGCATAAGAGACCTACTTGACTGCATAATACGTGTATAGATATATTCCTAGGATTATGTGTCTATATCTATAAATATACATATATTTGCATGCATATATAGATATTACATGCAATTAGGCTTCATATTAGTAGATTTTAGAGGACTTATTTCTACTGCCTATATTAAATAGAACCATGATAAAGTAATATCATTGGTAATTCTCAAATAGCATCGAAAGTAGTTTTGACCATATTTTGGTTCCAAAAAATAATAACGCTCTCATTATTGAAAATTTTACCATGGAAAGTACTCATGGTAAACTGTGAAAAATCACTTTCCTTTTTCTTATATTAAGATAGCTTATCCAACTCGCCTCAAATTTGATATCTTGGACTCAAAAGAGCTTGAGTACCACAGATGGGTGTCCTACGTCGAGACCACATTTATCACTAAAGAATATGGTGGTACGCTCCTTAACACCACAGACCAAGTATCATCTAATAATATAAAAGCGAGTGCACTTCTATTCCTTAGGTGACACATCGAACCCAGCCTGAGATAGGAATATCTACAGTTGAAATTCCCTAAAGAACTGTGGGATGCCCTTAAGGGTAATTTGGGAACATTCACAAACTTTGCTCCCAGAGTTGACCGTGCAGTGGAATGAAATCTGCTTGTTTGATTGTAAACGGATCAACGACTTCAACAAAGATATACTCCGCCTCAAGGCACGCCTAAATTTCTATGGGAAGGACATCATAAAAGATGGCATGATCCAGAAAACCCTTTTCACCTTCCCTACTTCTGCTCTTATACTAGCGAACCAGTATAGGCTGAAGTATGATAATAAAAGCATCACTACCTTCAGTAAGCTAATCAACCTACTGCAAGTAGCTGAGAGGCATAACGAAGTGTTAGTGAGCAGTAATGTCAGGCCGGTTGGGACAAAGAAAATTCTCGAAGCCAATTATGGCAAAGTGAAGGATGGAAACTACCCCAATGAATAGGGGACTGGACATGATAGGCTTCATGATCAAGGACGTGGGGGTCTATCCAATGTATTGCGAAGACTTGGTGCTTCCGGCTCTGCTAGCCAAGGGAACCAAAAAGCACCTACCCATCCTCTCGCCTCTAAGGCTCGAGTTGGCAATGAACCGTGCTATCATTGTGGAGATGCTGGACATGGTACAAGAACTGCCATGCAAGCAAGCGAGTCGTATCTCACTACAAGAAATATAGAGATCCCAAAGAAAGGAGAACTCAATGTATGGAGGAATATGATCTAGACAAGTCCCCCTATGTCAATTTCACGATCACCAATCGTCGAATTGAGTCATACGAGCCACAGTCTATAGACAGAATCTTACTATTATGTTTACATTCTCGTTTACATTTGGTATAGTTGCATTAAGACGACTGTGTTGGTGTTTTATTTTCAATAATGGCCTGATGCGACGTTGTTTCACGAAGAAGATATTAATATTGCTTACGTTAGATTCCTAGCTGTATTTCAAAGTACTGAATAATGCTTGAATACTAATGGTTCGAAGTTTCACTCTCTTCTAAGGAATGAATCGAGTAGAACTTGAATGTTCTTAGAATAAGGCTTCTATTCGTGGAATAAGTCGCCTGCGAAACCTCTGTAACTACGATGATTGGGTCCTCCCAACTCATCAAAGGGTGAGGTAATGCTCAATTTTTGATGCCTAAATGACACTCATTTACAAGTTACCGATACTCTGTATGCACCTAGATCCCTTCGAACCTTACTTAGCTTCAACAATATACGTAGCAATGGTTTCCAGATTGAAATCCACTATGCAAATGGAATAGAGTTTCTTTTATTAATTCTAATGAATGTGAACTTAAACGCATTTTAGAATAACTCATGAGTCAATCTAGTGGATTGTACCTCGCTACTATTAGGTTTTCAAAATCATATGTTGTCACCAACAATGTACTTTGGGACATAGACTCATATAGGCTTTGGCACGATAGACTAGGTCATCCTGGTCGAAGTATAATGATCCATATACTAAAAAACTTGTACGAATATCATTACTTTTCGAGCGAAAATGTGGCAACAACTCAACATAAATAACAATGTTGATGTTAATCGTATTATATCATCCAAAGAACCGGATGCATATCAAATACGCACCACTTATTTTTGCAAAGCCTACTCTTTAATCAATGTGGGAGCGAGACCTTCCTACGCTAAAGAAACAAAAGCAAACATTCCATTTTTACACTGAATATAAGGAGATATTTATGGATCCATCCACCTAATATGCAGACTATTTATGTATTTATAGTTTTGATGGATTCTCCGACATGTTGGTCACATATCGCTCTCCTATCCACTCAAACTGCTGCAAAACTCCCAAGATAACTTATAAGGGCTCACCTCCGTTATCACATCTAAAGGGCTTGATGATGTTGGAGAGTTCACATCGAAAAGTATTTGATGTTTATTGCATGATAGAGATCAATGAATAGTATCTCGTCTCATGTGCATATGAAAACGGTCTCACATAAACCACCGTCGAAAGAATATGTATGGTGATTATGTCATTGGTTATGCGCCCCAATTTGATTATTTTTGCCTGGAATTATGCAATATTGCATGAAACTTTACTTAAATCGTTCATTCTTAGACCCTCTGCTAACCAATTAGTTTATGTGTACCAGTTGGTAACTAGATAGCCTGATTTTTGTACTTTGGACCCAGACGGACTTGACTGCGAATTGCGCATATTTGGTTAGGCATTATATGTGCCTTCTGCGCCCCACAGCGCATTGGTCTTTAGAAACGTTTACGCATTCACGTTGGATAAGAATCTCCAGACGTTTATCCGCTATTTAGAACCTTCACAGTGATCTCTTTACCGCACAATTTGCGGATTGTCACTTTAATGAGACAACCTTCCCGTCGTTAGTGGGAGGAGAGAAAATGTAATTTCTCGGGGAACGACAGGAATTGTCATGGTGTCTCCCACTTTGTCTCATTATGATCCCCAAACTTCACAATATTACCGCGAAGCACAAAGAACACTTAATCTTCAGGATGTAGCAGATTCGGTGCCTGATGCATTTACTGATATTGTTCAAGTGACAAGATCTCACATTACAACTGCAAATATGCCTGTAAGGTTAGAAGTCCCCTGTAAGGGGCACATTACCAATGAACCGGGTGATGCAACTACACCTGGTGGAGGTGTGGTTGAGGTCGTGGCTCCCTACGAAGGAAGGGGTAGAAGACACATGGTTCGACTAAATACTCACCCAAGTAAGAGGTAGAGTATTGCAAAAAATTACATGTTAACCATCAATGAACTCGTTTCATGAGATCGTGCTTGATGTTATTATGTCCATGAATCATGACGAGGGGGACGCCCCGAAGATATGATTCAGAAAATCAAGAATCTCAATGAAATTATGATGGTGTGGCCTGATCAACCACACACTTTGATGACATGTCATGAATCCTAAAGTATGATGATGTCGAACCTCGCTCAGTTGAATGAAATCAACATAGAACTGATTGGCCTATAAGACAAATATTCCAAGTAGAACTAGATTCTCTGACAAAGAGACATGTATTTGGTGTAGGTAGTGCTAACCTAACCATGTGTAAAGCCTGAAGGACATAATCGAACCTTTGTCGTAAATCATAGTGAGAATATTAGAGTCCTAATGTACAAGGTTCACGAAGTAATGCTTCTCACAATGTCCCGGAATTGATTAGCATAGTAATTTTCGAGGGACTGGAAATGCAGCCAATAGATGTGGTTACTACCTATCTCTATGGGGATCTAGATACAGAGATATATATGGAAGTGTCCTATAGCATTTCATTACCCAAATCAAGTGACTCTAAACTGTAATATCCGGATTTATTATTGTGTATTTCATCTGTTGTTGAACCCTGTATTATTCGGAATTGTGATCCTGATGATTGGAGTATGATATTTTTCATATTTGTATCTTTGTACATAAGTATAGTCTCATGCAAACACGTGATAATGTATGCTAAGAATGTAGCTTAACGTACGTTATCGGCTAAAACTAGCGCACGCTACGAATGAGGAATTGCGTGTGTTAGGTAGTCAATTATTGAACTAAGCGGCTAGCACATGCGCCGACCAAACATGGGCCCGGATAAGATTCCCGCGGATGAACCTGGACAGTTTTGGAGTCAACGCTAATTAGCGTGTGCTAAGGACAGTAAGATTGTAACATCCCCAGAATACGTCCGGGAATATCACATGCCGTAGACCCTTCTCACAAGGATCTACCAGGCTACACTCCAATAGAATACTTAAATGATTAACCGACCGGGGTCAATCTAATTACAAAGCGGACCGACAAGGTCATTAAACAATTCATAACTAAAGAAACTCACCTCACAATGACAAGAATAAACTGCAATATAGAAAAAAAATGACAACTGAATTTAATAAATGAAAACTACACCCATGCAAGGGTGAATACTCGACCAAAAAGGGGGATGCCGACCAAAGTTAAAACAAAAGGAAAGACTCTGACTCTCGTGTGATTAGCATCGTCGTCTTCCATCTTCTTCCAAGCCAATCCCGTGACTGCTCCCGAGCTGCCAAAACCTGAGCGCATAACAGGCACCCACCCCCCGAAAACTCGGGGGTTAGCAAACTGGAATTTTGCTAGTGCAAGTACATAATATACAAGATATACGAACAGTAACAACACAAAATTCAACCATCGTGAAGTCTTAATACAAACCATACATTCCCAAAGTCTACACAGTATAGCATTCGTATACACAAGGTGAACAATAATCACATAGTCATATTCTCTATATGGAACATAACACCAATTAAACTTTAAACGAGCCCAAGGAGTCAAAAGATTTACTTTGTAAATCTATTCTTATAAGGGAAAAGTATTTTGATAAGATAGTTTGAAAACATTATTAATGACTCGGGTCGTCTTGGGGTTTTAAACAAAAATCGAATGGGAATGCTTTCAGAAAATAATTTCAAGAGATCTCGGGTTCTCGACCCAAGATATGGAAAAATGATTGCACGAAAACATGTCAACATTATTTAGGATCCTCAACCCAATTTATAGAACACTGACACAAATGAAATCATTACAACATCTCACGGGGTTCTCAACCCAATCCAATTAACATCATCACGAGATCAATCATCTCAACGTTTCACAGGGCCCTCGACCCAATACACAGAATAGCACCACAATACAATCAAAGGCACAATCTCTCATTCGACATATCCTGCTCAAGACTTCGACAATTAACCCTGAGATTTCACAAACCTCCTTGGTTAATTAACCCTGATACCAACGCCTTAAAAACAAGTTGAAACAAACTTTTCAAAAACACGAATCGTGGTCTATATCAAGACAAACGTTAAGAGCGAGTTTAAAATATTTTAGATACGAACATCGTTCGGTAACGGGGTCTTAGCTATCACTCAAATACCCGAAACCAATAAGCCTGCCAGGCGCCTTTGCGCACTGTACCGCGTTCACTCCACTATGTTGGCCGCTCCTTGAACATGTCACCGCGCCGGCGATCACTCCCGCAAGAGCCGCCTTGACACACGCATTATGTAACACCGGCGTTCACCACCCATATGGAGCCGCACATTGCGCAGGTACACCAGACGGAGTGCACGCCCGCCTCGTAGGTTCCGGATATGACGTTTCTCACAACAAGTATCCACATTGTTTCAAACATCAAGCACACAGACAAACGTCACCACAACTATCAACTCGGTACATCAAGTTACACAATTTTCTCCGCCAGTCCATAACCACACAAATAAACAATAACACGCACGTTATCAATCAAACTCAATCACAATAACCCTTCAAGCATAACCAACCAACACCGCACATATATCCCTATATTGCGACTCAACCGAATATATATATATATATATATATATATATAACCTTACTATATTATAAGAATAAATATAGTTTACCCATCAATCCAAGTCGAGTACGTCATCTAGTGTTAGTATTCATCACTCGTCATTCACCAATATAGGCACTTATATCAATATATGTATATACATACATATATTTAACATATAAATATATATACATATATAAAACTAGATATATATATATATACATACACATATATATATATATACACACATTTATACATCCGTATAAATTCATACACTTCGACAACAATGATTTCACGGAGTTACAATTCGTATATCAAGGTACTTGCCTTGGTAATCTCTCGCGGATACTCCGAAAGTACGGTCGGTTGGCAAAATCCGGAACTCCAACGAAAACAACGATCGGAAGGGCTCAACACCAGATTTTTGTAGGGAAATCGTCCCTAATATCCTATCATCGAATAAACAATCAATCACGCGAGGAAAAACATCACAACACGACCAAATTCCTCACTGCGGCATTTCCCCGGACACCTTGACGGCGTCAAACGGAAGTTTATATAATCGACGAATCGGAAATGGTAAAACCGTGGAAAGATGATGAAAATGATAGAATACAACTTAATCTACAATTATCCATCAGTAATTTAAGTTCATATGGCTCGAACGAATGAAATCTATCAAGATCCCCAAATTTCCTAAAGTTTGGATTTTAGGAAAAACTAACCTTGATTCGGTCGATTGAAGGATGTTATGGATTGATCGATCAATGATATGGACTCAGGATCTTCGTGGATTTGTTCTTCAATAACATGCCTCCTTGATCTCAAAACCTCCGGCCGCGGAAAGAAAAGATTGAAATGAAAAAAATGCGTTGAAACAGGGCTGCTCGGTCAATTATATAGGCAGATCGCTTAGCGTGCGCTAGCTGCTAAGCGTGCGCTAGCGGGCCGACCATGGTCCATCCGAGGCTCTGGACTGATCCTCGCCTGTAGCGCGCTAGATGCCAAGCAGGCGCTATGTATGCCGGTTAGCGCGCTGGCAATGACCGGCCAGAAGCGTGCGCCACGGCCAACTCTCTCGAGTCCGTAACCTCGGGCCTCACCGCCTGCCCAGAAGCGTGGCGCTGGGTGCCGCATAGCGTGCGCTACGACTGCCGGTTAGCGCGCGCAGCCTCCCGGCAGTAGCGTACGCTATGCCGGTCCCTGCCGCGCCCGTCCGGCCAGAGCCCAGCAACCGTGCCGGTTCCTCCCGCAACCGTCCGGCCAGCGCCCGGCTGCCGTGGCCTGACGACTCGATTCTTAAAAACGCACGGAACGAACACAACGAAACGCTCACGGACAACAACATCGATCCGAAATGTAAATAATATACAACAAATCACCACATATGGCCATAAACACAAAATCGATTGTCGAGAAAAATAATACCAACGCTCGAAAACCGAGAAATTTCTGGTCTAAAATAAAATACTTCAAATTAATCAGAATAAAAATCTCGGATATTACAAAGATAGTGTGCGCTAATCAGCTAACGTGCAAAAACATTATATAAGGGACAGCACCCTCATTTCATTTGGTTTACGTTTCCTTCACTTGTTCTTCATTCCTTGGAAGTCCATAGAGCCTTCCATACTTATTAAACACATATAAACCCTCCTTACATGATCATTGAAGATTTAAGAGTACTTACGCTTGATCATTGAAGAAGAAACTCACTTTGGAGTGACACACAAGCAACCGGTATTGAAGTCTACCTATTATTTCAGTGTTTTCTTCATCTTAAGGTATGTTAATACTATCTCCTACCTTGGATTCGTGTTATTAAGGATATGAGGATTATGCTATCAAGATATTGAGTTCCATTGATGAATTATCCAAACAACATCATGTTTATAAGTTGGAATATTTATACTTAGATATCATCGTTGGAAACATCATGACTAGCATCTTACCACGTCGAATGATGAGAGAAATATTCTGAGATTGATTATCCGTATTGATGACGTTACCATATTGATCATAGACGTAAAGTTGTTATCACTTTTGTTAAAT
The DNA here is from genome assembly GCA_033398695.1 of Orobanche coerulescens. Classification (NCBI taxonomy): domain Eukaryota; kingdom Viridiplantae; phylum Streptophyta; class Magnoliopsida; order Lamiales; family Orobanchaceae; genus Orobanche; species Orobanche coerulescens. The sequence continues at coordinate 94,983,291 of CM065803.1, forward strand.
GGACTTAGGAAAGAAGCATGGAAGATTTGCATCCTTTCTTATAAGTTGGAATTGTTAGTTCATCTTCATGGTTAAATCGGGATGTAATGATGATATTGAAATCTACTGCATCGACCTTAAGAACACCAAACTTCGCATGAGAATTGTAATCAAGATGGAATATGGTGTTGTGATGATTATACGTATCCTTGTATCTCGAAGATGATTGAATCCGTAAGATTATTTGTAATAGGATGAACGTAATATGCATGGAGATAACGTATATTAAACACTGAAGATTTCGTAAGTATCATCACAGTTAGAGCAGTCGACTGCCCAGGGAAGAACTGTCATACATGTTTAGCGTGCACTAAGCTTCATAGTTAACATGCGCTATCGGGCATAAGTTAACGTATGCTACGCTTGAAACGTAACGTGTGTTATATCATCAGACGAGTCAATCGAATGATCAGTGAGGTACTAATAGTGTATGGTTAGCGTACGCTATACTTTGTATTATTCTGTGCGCTAACAGGTAGCCTTAACGTACGCTACACAGGATACGTAGTGTGCGTTAAGCAAGCCAGGCAGATTACGTTTTTTATGAACTTTCCACCGTAATTTGGATTGTTAGATGTTCATTCGACATGAGATGAATTCTATATTATTTCTGTTGTTAAGGTTCTAGCTTAGCAACGTGATTGATCGAAGGGGGCGACCTTCGAGCATTTCGATATTTATGGGAGTTTTATTCTTGTCATCAAATCGAGGCAAGTACTTTAATTAGAATTGTTCGTATTATGTCGGTTATGTTATGATTGTACTGTGTACATGTGTTGTGATTAATTGTCCGCCATGCGTTGATCCGACGGGAATCATCATGGAAAATCTATAGATGTGTGCGCTGGATCGTTGGACAGGTAGTTCCACCATGTTTTGGTCCGACGGGATCATCATGGGAATCTATAGCTGTGTGCGCTGGATTGTTGGAATACCATGAGTATGTTGAGACTGTTATGATGTGATATGTGTTGATATTATTTCTCGTTGGAGAAACTTGTCATGATTATTGTTGATTAAATCATTGTTGTATGATTATCGTACTTGTACTAGCATCGTTGTGCTAACCCCTTCGGGGGTGAACATTTATTTGTGTTCAGGATCCAGGAGATTAGGGAGACAACCATTGGAGCTGCATGACGACGAGGGTGCAGAGTGATGTTCCGGACGGGTTTATTCATCTGTTGATTTTGTTGTTTTAATAAGTACTCGAGTATGTCGTCGTTTGTGATGATTTGGATTTGGTGATTTATTAATACTCTTCCTTTGGATATTTGTATTCTCAGTATTGGCCAGAACTGTTTGTATTTTATTTCAGTTGTTTACATACGTCGGTGTCTGTTATTGTCTTTTTATGTCTTCAGCCTTGTAAAATCTTATGTAAGGATTTACGGCGCTGTAATATTCCTGAATATATCGGGGGTTTTACAGAATATGTTATCGGAGCTAAGATTATGGATATCTTGGCCATTGGGTTAAAATAGGGGTCAGGAATGTCTTTTGAGGTAACCGGCCCCGAATAACATCACTGTAGTGCCTACGTCTTCATGCAAGCGGTGGTTGTAAGTTTCTAAACTCTATCTCGTTCTTTACATGTTGTATCTCTTTATACTTGAACATTAGAACGATATTGTTTCCTGTATATTGAGTATTTATGCTTACAGTATGTTGAGAGGTGGGCGTGGACGTGGTCGCGGTCGCGGCCGCGGACGAAGGAATGCCGAAAGAGAAGCTTCGCCTTCTAATCAGGCCAGCCACAGATCAGGCGAGCCACAGAGATCTATTAATAATGAACCGGAACCTGCTGTGTCCGAAATCCTTCGTCAGGTGGTGAACCAGATAACTCAGTTCGCCCAGGTCGTGGACCGAATGCAGGTGGCAGTAGGGTTACAACAGGGAGATCGATAACAAGGTATCCCAGACATGAAATCGAGGCGACCGATGGCTGCAAGAGGTGGCAAAGATGCAACCACATAAATTCGACGGATTTTATGAGACTCCCACATGGGACCATTGGTTGAAGGAATTGGAGAAAAATTTTACCGGAATTAATTGCCCAGACGACCTGAGAGCCTCTATTGCTCAGTACTTTCTGATAGGGGAAGCATCCGAGTGGTGGGAAGCCAGCCGGCCTGTAGACCATGATGCTGACTGGACAGAATTCAAATTGATGATGGAAGCTTAGTACTGCCCTCGTCCTGTGAGGGAAGCCAAAGTTCGGGAATTTTTCTCCGCATGTACCGCCGACGAACCAAGATCCTGCATAATTAAGACGTTTAACCAAAGAATGGCATTTGTTCGACATCCGGTCGTAATGTATGCGTAAATGATGATCCATTTTGATATGAGAATGAAACCAGAAATCCAGAGGTACATGTCCAGTTTTGAATGTACCACTCTCCGTCAATACCAGGATAAGGCGTTGGCGTATGAGATCAAGGAAGCAGCAATGGAGAAGTTGGCAGAGTCCAAGAAGCAGAAAGTCTCCGATAGTTTCACGGAGCACAAGAGTAGTGGCCCCCGCAAGGCCCAGTCATCCTTTCATTCTTTCAAGAAACCTCCATACCCATCCAAAAGCGGAAGGAACTCCGGAGCAGTATCAGTCACGATGGATACATTTAGGAAGTGCTTTAACTGTGGTCGCCCAGGCCACCTTTGGCGTGATTGTTTTCGTATTCCAGTTATATGTTTTGATTGCGGACAGGAAGGGCACCGTGTGACGTTTTGCAAGGATGCCACCAAGTTCAATGGAACCCGTACATCACAGCCAGCTCAGAGAGAAGCCAGTATCCAACAGACGCAGCAAATTGTTCAGATGCCTCAGAATTTTGGCCGCGGACGAGGCAAAGGACAGTGGGACCGAAAGAGTACATCGAGTGTCGGATCTGTTCCCCCACGTCTGTACGAGGTGAGGAGAACAGACGATCAGGATGCTGCTGTCGCATAAGGTACTGTTCAGATCCTTTCCCAACCAGTTAGCGTTTTATTCGATACAGAAGCTATGCATTCATTTATATCTTTGTCATGTGTAAATCGTTTGAATATTTCTAGTTTTCATAATTGTGAACCTTATGTTGTGGGTTTACCAAGCGGAGAGAGGATTGTTGGAAACCTAGAAACTAGAGATTTCCCTATATCATTTGGAGACAGAGAGTGGCTCTCAAATCTGATTGTGATAGAAATGCAAGGAGACGACCTGATACTCTTTTTTTTTTTTTTGAAAGCACAAACCAACCAAACCACTTAAAAGTAGGGTGTCATAACGCAAAACTATAAAATTGAACATCAAAGACGTCTACAAGAACAAGTCTCCAAACAAAAAGAATTAAAAACAGACCGGCACCAGTCGGGAAACAAAACATCAAAAGATATGATAAATCCCGAAAACAAAAATAACACTTATTCTTCAGTAGCTATAGTTCCCTTCTCACTTACGTAGATACCATCAAGGAACTTCCTTATATCCTTGTTCTTCACATGGCATTTCTGATTTATCAAGGCAGCAGATCGTGAAACAAGCTCGATGTCATTTCCATCCAAAACCAATTCATCCTTAACTTTGTTAGAACGCACAATTGAAACCCCCTCAAGCATATCCACCTTCCTCACCTTTTTCTCGCCAAGGAAATTGCGAATCTCAATGCTCGTGCCGTTGTTGGTGATGGACGCATTGATCGGGAAATGAGCATACACAAAGCGCATCTTGTAATCAAATCCCTTGGTAACACCCTTGATCAGATTCGCCACATGGCTAAGCGCGGTGCGAATGGCGGCGGTGGCTTTGCATCGACTGAACCAAGCGTCAACCTTCAATTTCTTCTTCCCGGTGTCCTCATCTTTGATGGGCTGGAAATCGAGGTTCATATGCTTCAAATTCTTGGATAGTTTACCTCTCGGACCTTTAACTTCGATCACTTTGGCTTTCACCTTGATCGTCACCTCCTCGGGGATTTCCATGGAGTCGGAGGAGAGAATCGACTTCATTTTTTCAGATCCTTTCTTTCCCTCAAACAGTCTGGTTGCGCGGCAGGGTGGAGGCGGAGAAGCTTCGAGACGACCTGATACTCGTAGATGATTGGCTTAATCAATATGGAGCTATTGTAAACTACCGAAAGATGAATATCTCGCTGATCGTTGACGATGGTTTCGAAATACTGTTTGAAGGATGGAAACCAGGAAGCTCAGGAAAGATGATCAAGGCGATGAAAGCTATCAAATTGTTGAAACAGGTCAGATCGATAATTTGGTGCTATGCAATGAAGAAAGAAGACGAAATTGTGGAACTTTCATCCATTCCTGTTGTGAACGAATTTCCAGATGTATTTCCTGACGAGTTACCTGGACTACCTCCACGACGGGATGTAGAATTCACCATCGAGCTGGAACCCGGAGCCACACCAATTTCTAAGGCGCCGTATCGTATGGCACCTACTGAGACGTACGAACTGAAAAAGCAACTGGAGGAGTTATAGGACAAAGGCTATGGGAGCACCAGTTCTTTTTGTTCGGAAGAAGGATAGATCGCTTCGACTGTGTATTGACTATCGAGAGCTAAACAAGATGACGATTAAGAACAAGTATCTATTGCCACGGATTGATGATTTGTTTGACCAGTTACAAGGAGCAACAGTGTTTTCAAAAATCGATCTGAGATCAGGATATCATCATTTGAGGATTAATGAATCCGATGTTCCGAAATCAGCATTCAGAACTCGCTACGGACACTATGAGTTTGTAGTGATTCCGTTTGGTCTCACTAATGCACCTGCTATATTCATGCAATTGATGAACTGAGTGTTCATCGAATATTTAGATAAATTTGTGGTTGTGTTCATTGACGACATTCTGGTGTATTCTAAGAGCCCGGAAGAGCATGCACAGCATTTACGAATTGTGTTAGACCTGTTGAGAAATGAACAATTGTACGCCAAACTTTTTAAGTGTGAATTCTGGCTGAAGGAAGTAATGTTCCTCGGCCATGTGGTATCAGTTGAAGGAGTCCGAGTAGGTCCACAGAAGATCGAAGCAGTTATGGATTGGAAGCCTCCAAAGAACGTGAAAGAAGTCCGGAGTTTCTTAGGACTTACTGGATATTATCTTCGGTTCGTGGAAGGGTTTTCCAAAATTACCCGCCCACTTACTCGACTACTGCAGAAAACTCAAAATTTTGAGTGGAATGAGTTGTGCCAGAATAGCTTTGATGAATTGAAGAAGAGATTGACGACCGATTTTAGCACTCCTACGGGGAACTGGAGGATTCATGGTTTACAGTGATGCTTCGAACCAAGTACTCGGATGCGTATTGATGCAGAATGATAAGGTGATCGCTTATGCGTCACGACAGCTGGAACCTTATGAAGTGAATTACCCAATGCATGATTTGGAGCTGGCAGCAGTAGTCTTTGCTTTAAAAATCTGGAGACATTACCTGTACGGGACTCACTGTCAAATCTTTACGGATCACAAGAGTCTTAAATACATCTTCAGTCAGAAAGAGTTGAACATGCGGCAAAGGAGATGGCTGGAACTGATTAAGGACTACGACTTGGGGATTCTTTATCATCCAGGCAAAGCAAATGTAGTGGCCGATGCACTTAGCCGCAAGCCTGTTTCTATTCAGATGCTGGAGACTCTGACCTCCCAGCCCAGCATTCAACAAGAATTGATTCGCGAAGGAATTGAAGTATGGTTGCAAAGAGTCCAAGGACAACTGTGTGTGATGGAAATAACTTCATCGTTAACCGAAGAAATCAAATCTAAGCAAGTAGATGATCCTCTGATGATTCGGTTACGTGATGAAGTGATTAAGGGAAAGGCCCCAAGATTCGTAATTCATGATGATGGAGTCTTGAGATTTCAGAACCGACTTTGCGTTCCCGATGTCGATGTTCTGAAACAGACAATTATGAAGGAAGCTCACAGCATGCCCTATTCTATCCACCCAGGCACCAGCAAGATGTATAAGGACTTGAAGCAAAACTTCTGGTGGGGCAACATGAAGAAAGTGTTGGGATTCTGAAAATAAAACGAAATACATAGCGGAAATAAATACGAATCCCAAACAGGATCGATCAAGTAACGTATATACGAAAATATAAATACGAAGATAAAGATCATACCCTTGAAGCCTTTGAAATAAATCTTCGTAAAAATGATGATGATCACGAAGCCCGTCCCGAACACGAAATCCCTTCGTTCCAAGCATCGAAAGGTACGAAGCCTCTACTTCACACGCGTCGGAAGTTGCCCGGAAAAATTCGATAGCAATCCGTTCTCGAAGAACACGGCTAGGAATTACTATAGGAATTTATATCTCTAATTTTTCTTACTTCTTTTCACCTCAAAGATGAATAAAATGAAGAAAAAAAATTACTCTCCCCTCCTTACTTTTCTCTCGGACAGAACACCAAAAGTATGTGTGAAATATGTGTTGTCTCAAAGTCACTCTTTTGTGTTGATGTGTAGGTGATATTATATATCTACAAAAAAAACAACTCACATGAAGATATAATATATCATCAAGCATCTCAACACATGATGACTTAATCAAGACAACCACAACACACATGCATGCAATAATACCATGTGTGGTGGGGAAGGGGCGTCCCATGTAGGAAATTTCCTAGAAACGAGCCGAGCCACTCGGCTGCAATTGGACGCTCACAAACGACTCCATTAAATACACTCCGTTTAATCATCAATGTATTTATATTAATTAATTAATCTAATTAATTAATTATATTAAATACAAATATATTTCTCTAAGAAATATAATTTATGAATTAAATTAATTACCCGGTAACTTAATTTTAATTCATAAGACCGCTATTTGATTTATCCAATAAATCATAATTAGATATCCAATATCTAATATTAATAGAGAGATAATAAATTCACATTTATCCATCAACGCTCCTGATGCGCGACTCCGTAGGTCCGTCTCAGCCGGCATTGGGAGGAACCAATGAGTGCGGGCAGCACTTAGCCAGCCTAGCGAGCCGCACTGTAAACCCCGGCTGAGAACGAATGAAGGGATCATTCCAGAACTATTATGTCGTGAATACTATATACGTATAGACCCTTCATCAGATGTCCCGGTCAAGTCTTTGGATCACGGTAAAGTCAATCCCTACTGTTGACTAAACTCTATACATGTGTTAATGCAAATCAAGACCGACTGATTAATAGTGTATCTAATACGACTATATCAGAATGCTTTGGCCAAAGACTTATGATCTTATTTGCCATTAACCGTATAGGACATTCGCCTGCTCACTAAAAGGAGATAGAATCCTTTCTTGGCGTACAGTAAAGACTGCTACCTGCCCATATAGTCCGCACTTCGAGGTCGACTCAGTAAATAAGCAAATGAGTCTAACTACTCTAATGACAAACTAAATGTCACAGGCACGTCTTCTACTGAACCCTCAAGTCAAAGGTCCACGTATACTATCACAACCTTTCGATTCGTCATCGACTCTCCAAGAGTGAATACCGTGTGACTGAATCGAGTATAAGTCGTGTTCGAGTATACTGGCCCCACCAATATACTTATAACTATGCTATCAAGACGTGCACACGTCCTAGCATCAGTTATACAAGTCGTATTAAAACTTAATGCCCATTTTAAGTTTATTGACTTGCGAACAATTTACGTAAATAAACTCTAAACACTTCCAATGCATTTTCTCTTATCCCATAACGAGAATGGAATGTTCGATTTATTTACATGGACTTCACTTCAATATTTACCAAGTCAAGAATGCAATTGAAATACAATAAACAGTGAATGAATCGTATTGCCTTTTTATTAATTATTCCATAATTACAAGTACAATGCCCTTACTCTCTCATCCCCTGAGTGGCATTCGAGGGCATATTCCTAATAATCTCCCACTTGCACTCAATGCCACACATCATGGTATCCAATACCCATGTTCTTCAGATGTCTTTCTAAGATGGCCTGAGATAATGGCTTAGTCAGCGGGTCAGAGACATTGTCTTCTGAGTCTACTCTTTGCAATGAAACATATCCTTTTTCCACCATCTCTCTGTTAGATTGGTACCGCCACTAGAAGGGGGGGTTGAATAGTGCGGATAAGAGTATTGAACTCTTTTTGTGCGGAAGCAAAATATCGGAGTAATTAGAATGCGGAAAAGAAAGAACACAAGAATTTGTTCGAGAGGTTCGGCTATTAACAAAGCCTATGTCCCCTACCTAGTTTTATCGACTAGGACTTTTCTTAGAACTTAGAATTGCACTTTCTAGTTTAGTGCCAACTTCTTATAATTTCTTGATTTCCGGGCTCAAGAACAACCTCACAAAAACACTCTTGTTTTTCTGGGTACAAGATAACCTATACACAAAACAAATGCGAGTAGAAACTCGACTTTCACAATATATCGCTCTTTGATACAAGAATGAAGATTGGAAATTATAGAACAAATCTTCTCGTATCACAATCTAGAATAAGTATATCTCTCAAAATGTTTGCTTGATATTGTTTGAGTATGCTAGTAGGCTCTGAATGCTTGTGTGTATTCAATTCTCCATGAAGTTGGCTATTTATAGCCTTCTTGAGCTCATATTCCCGTTGGAACAGTTTAACTGATTACGTACGTTATATGCTGATGGTTACGGACGTTATGAACGTTACGTACATTATATGTTCCGAATAGCGGCCGTAACGAAAGTGAAGAAACGGTCCAGTGAGATATGATAAAATGCGTTACGTACGTTATGAACTTTATGGTTACGTACGTAATATTCTGGTCAAAGATCCATTGAGTGAGACGACTTGTTGCAACGGCTAGTGGCTTTTCCAATGGTCAGAATAATTCAAGCATTACGTATGTTAGATAATTCTGGTTACGTACGTTACCTGCACAGAAAAACTTACGAAAACAACGAGTGTTACGTACGTTATAATAGACGAGTTACATACGTTAACTGTACTGAAAATCTTGCAGACAACTGTGAATGTTACGTACGTTAATATGGTTTGCGTTACGTACGTTAACTGAAGAGAAAATATGTTTTAAGTAAATTTTGGTTTTATTAACACATCATCAAAATGATCTAAAAGATATTGTTCCAACACTCTCAAACGATGTGGTATTTTCTCTCTATATGCTTGGTGTTGTGGTAAGCCCTAGGCTCCTTGGCTTGGGCGACAGCTCCATCATTATCACAGAATAGTGATATAGGCAGCTCCGCATTAGGCACCACTTGAAGTTCTTGCATAAACTTCTGCATCCAAAATGCTTCTTTGCTAGCCTCTGAGGCAGCTAGATACTCTACTTGGCAGGTGGAATCTCCAGTAGCAGTTTGCTTGGAGCTTCTCCAAGATACTGCTCCTCCATTGAGAGTAAAAAAATACCCAGATGTCGATTTAGAGTCGTCATTGTCTCCTTGAAAATCATAATCGGTGAATCCAATCACCCTCAGTTCTCCACCACCGTAAGTAAGAACTAAATCTCTAGTTCTTCTTAAGTACTTAAAAATGTTCTTTACGGCAGTCCAGTGTTCCCTACCCGGGTTTGCTTGAAATCGGCTTACCATACTCACAGCATAGGCTAAGTCCGGTCTCGTTCACAATATAGCGTACATGAGGCTACCCACTGTCGAGGCATAGGGTACCTTACTCATCTCTCTTGTATTCCTCACTTTGAGGACACATTTTCGTGGTGAGATGAATTCCATGTCGCATGGGAAGGAACCCTCTTTTAGATTCATCCATCTTGAATCTTCTCAGGATTTTATCTATATAGAGGGCTTGGGAAAGTCCTATCATTCTTCGCGCTCTATCTCTGTAAAGACGGATCCCTATAATATAGGAAGCTTCTCCCAAGTCTTTCATGGAGAATGTTTTAGAAAGCAAAGCTATCACAGTGCTGAGCATTGCTACGTTATTTCCTATAAGTAGAATATCATCTACATATAGTACTAAGAACGCAATGTTACTCCCACTGACCTTTTTGTAAACACACGGTTCCTCCTCATTTCGCATTTAAGTCAAAGTCCTTGATCGCTTCACAAATCAAAGGTTCCAACTCCGAGAAGCTTGCTTCAGCCTATAAATGGCTCGTTGCAGCTTACACACCTTATCAGACCTTCGAAGTGGAGGTTGTGTTACAATAGGTTCGGTTCCTTATCCCTGATCAGATGTCTCCTTAGGACCTTCATTATTCTCTTCCAATGAGATATTTCTACCCGATCAACCTTCCTGAATGAATTCATCCTCAAGGAAGTGCGCTTGTAATGCCACAACGACCCTATGGTCTTCTGGCATGTAGAATAGATAACCCATCGAGTTCTCTGGGTATCCAATGAAATGTCCTTTGATGGACCTCGCTTCCAGTTTGTCCATCTTAACCTTCTTGACATAGGCTGGATGTCCCCAAATCCTTATGTGATTCAGGCTTGGTTTCTTAACATTTCACATCTCATGTGGAGTGATAGGAACGGATTTGGAAGGACATCTATTAAGGATACAGGCAGCGGTTAGTAAGGCATACCCCCACAGGTAAATAGGTAAATCAGTGTAATTTAACATAGAGCGAACCATGTCCAACAAAGTTCGATTTCTCCTTTCTGAAACACCATTTAACTGTGGGGTTCCTGGCGGCGTCAATTGTGAAACTATTTCATGTTCCTTAAGGAACTCATCAAACTTAGTTCTCATATATTCGCCACCTCGATCCGACCGAAGTGCTTTGATATGACATCCAGTCTGTTTTTCAACTAGGGCCTTAAATTCTTTGAATTTAGTAAAGGCTTCGGATTTATGTTTCATTAAGTACACAATCCCATACCTAGTATGATCATCTGTGAACGTTATGAAATATTGATATCCGTCTCGGGCCACTTCTAGAGCACCACAAACGTCGGTATGTACCAATCCAAGTTTATCGGCAGCCCTTTCAAAAGTCCCTGTGAAGGGGGACTTAGTCATTTTGCCTCTAAGGCAAGATTCACAAGCTGGATAGGGTTCTACACCTAATGGACTTAAAAGTCCATCATTCTCCATTTTCTGAACCTTGGTCTGACCAACATGACCAAGTCTAATGTGCCATTTAAAAGATTGATTAGTATCTTGCCTATCATGTTTCCTAGTTATAGTTTTCACTGCTGTTTTATTTTGCATGTTCATATGATATAATCATTCAACAATGTAGCTGTGCCAACCAATTTATTTCGAAAATAAATTTTACAACTACCATTTCCAATGAAGAAACAAAATTCTTTCCGGTCCAAGACTGGAATGGATACAATGTTTTTATGCCCCTTGGGCAAAACAAGTACTTCATCTAATGTCAAAATAAAACCGGATTCTAAACCCAGTAGGATTGATCCAATATCGGTTGCCTCGACACTTTGTCCGCTTCCGACAGTGATCATTATTTTCCCAGCTTCAAATTTTCTTCTTTGTTCCAGATCCTGATTCATAGTACAATTGTGAGAAGTGGCACCTGAATCCAGAATCCATGAAGCAGAATATACAGTAGTGGAACAATTTGTTTCAAAAACAAAAAGTTCCGTACCTGATGCGCCATTAATCTTAGGACAAGTCCTTCGCCAGTGGCCCAGCTCACCGCATTCAAGGCATTTGTCCGTAGGTTTTGGACCGCCTACCTTTTGAACCTTTTGGGCCTTGCCCTTTCCTTTCTGTACCCCTTTCTTGGGTTTGTACTGCTCGTAGGTCTTTTTCTTCTTGTTCTTGGACCTCCGAGGCCCAGAAGAAATCACAAGAGCAGCCTCTCTCGGTTTAGTCTTCATGTTAGACTGCGACGTCACCAGTTTATTCATTAGCCCAGCTAATGTGCATGAAATTTTATTACAGTTGAAATTCATTACAAACTGCGTGAAAGAGTCAGGGAGAGATTGAAGGATGAGATCAATTTGAAGGAATAAATCCATATTAAAGTTGAGCACCTCGAGCCTCTCAATCATAGAGATCATATCTAGCAGTCCTACTGTGCTCTCCATAAAGCTCGATCAACTGTGCGAGAATCTGCTTAGCAGAAGTCATTTTCTCGTGCGCTCTCTGCAGCTCATTTATTGAGCCCATCATAAAGCCACGGACTAGCACGTCATCCTTGACCCATTTTTCATGGACGTCAATATCTTCCTGATTACCCCTAGTTCGGATTGGAGTCGGTGGAATGTCCGCCTCCAAGACGTATCCCAGAGACTCCATACTGAGTACAATCATCAGATTCCGCAACCAGTCAACAAAATTGGGTCCAGTTAGGAGATTCTTTTCAAGTAGTATTGCAAGTGGGTTTTTAGCCATTTTTAGAGAGATTCAGTTTCGTTTTCTGCAAAGATTTAGACAAGATTCAATTAGTGACTTGTTTAATTATGACCGAGTACAGAATTTAAGGGCTTGTATAATTCTTATCTCGACTCCCACTAATTTTATCGGAACTATACACTCCCATGTTATAATCCGGAAGTCATGGTTAGATCGACTTCTTAGTGGTGATCAATTTCTTTACAAAGTTTAATAGAGGGCAACCCATACGGTTTCTATTCTATTATTCTTTATAAAGTGGTGTCTAATACCAACCCATCTAATGGATGATTCGATCTTCTTTTACCCCTAGTTCACTTGCCCTCAACCCATTCGATTTCTATGGCTCGCTGAACTATCTAAGTTTTAAACCGTCAACTCCTATTAGTTTGACAATTGAATCTTACCCGGCAACCCATACGGTTTATAGGGGTTTGATTTGTCACAACCAAAGGCATCTAATGCACTCTAGGAATTTATCAACTTTTCCCAAAAATATTACCCCGACATACTCGGAAGAATAATATTCCGATTTAGATTTCAATTTTCCATGAGTTTGACGGAGGGTAGGAAACCTCGCAACCTTTATAACTTAGTTTGTTTGTAGTCGGGAGAATTTCGCGATTAATGTTACACTTTGCACATTAATTCATTTATACGCGCATTTGTTGGTTTGTCAATCATTCAAAATGAAAAACAGAAAACAGTAACCTAGTTACTACCAACATATAGCTCATGGACCTAATTCCTAAGTACTGGGCCAAGCGAATGACCCAATAAATAAAAAACACAGTCTTCGAATCTTCGTCTTCTCGGTCGGTTGTCTTCGGTCTTCGTTATAACAAAAATAATAATTACATCATTGAAAAATTGCATCCTATACAAATTTTCTAGTAAAAATAAATAGGCTCAAAATGGCCTTTACAACCCAATCGAATCGAAAAAATCAAAAACTAAGTCCACGAGCTATATCACCATCACATAAGGATTCCATACAACATGTAATGGCAACAAAATTAAACAATTAATTTTAATATAAATTAATCTAATTAATCTATAAATTAATCTATTCAATTTCTACTATATTAATCCAATTAATATAAAGTGGCATTAAAATTAAATAATCAATTAATATATTAATCCAATCAATATAAAATTAATCTATTCAATTTTAATGGTATTAATCCAATTAATACTAATAATTGTTATTTAAATTCATTCTAATTAATCCGGCCAAAATAATATTTTCATTTAATTTATTTTCCTTAACTAAAAAAAATATTCCAAATATTAATTTAGTCAAATTAAAATCCAATTTAAATTTTGGGAAATAATTACAACGAAATATAAACTTGAAACGGAGTCCCGGACAATCCGGTTTTAGGTCCAGCCTGCGGCCCGATTCAAAAATGGACAAAAAAAAAAAAAAGCAAGGCCTGCCTGGCCAAGCCACTGAGGCCGCTGTGGCCGAGCATGCTCGGCAGCTTGGGCAAAACAGGCAAGGCCGCCAAGACCACCGCCGGCACCGCTTTCTTCGTTTTTCGGCTCGTTTCCAAAAACGTGATGCTACAACGAACAATTTAAAATCTAAGATTATACCAAACATGATTATAAATCATAAACATCATCCTTAAGCATTCAAAATGCACAAATAATCGTATATACGGTATCATTGACCTCGCTCCGATACTACTGTTGGGATTCCGAAAATAAAACGAAATACGCAGCGGAAATAAATACGAATCCCAAACAGGATCGATCAAGTAATGTATATACGAAAATATAAATACAAAGATAAAGATCATACCCTTGAAGCCTTTGAAATAAATCTTTGTAAAAATGATGATGATCACGAAGCCCGTCCCGAACACGAAATCCCTTCGTTCCAAGCATCGAAAGGTACGAAGCCTCTACTTCACACGCGTCGGAAGTTGCCCGAAAAAATTCGATAGCAATCCGTTCTCGAAGAACACGGCTAGGAATTACTATAGGAATTTATATCTCTAATTTTTCTTACTTCTTTTCACCTTAAAGATGAATAAAATGAAGAAAAAAATTACTCTCCCCTCCTTACTTTTCTCTCGGCCAGAACACCAAAAGTATGTGTGAAATATGTGTTGTCTCAAAGTCACTCTTTTGTGTTGGTGTAGGTGATATTATATATCTACAAAAAAACAACTCACATGAAGATATAATATATCATCAAGCATCTCAACACATGATGACTTAATCAAGACAACCACAACACACATGCATGCAATAATACCATGTGTGGTGGGGAAGGGGCGGCCCATGTAGGAAATTTCCTAGAAACGAGCCGAGCCACTCTGGCCACAGACTTGACGCTCACAAACGACTCCATTAAATACACTCCGTTTAATCATCAATGTATTTATATTAATTAATCTAATTAATTAATTATATTAAATACAAATATATTTCTCTAAGAAATATAATTTATGAATTAAATTAATTACCCGGTAACTTAATTTTAATTCATAAGACCGCTATTTGATTTATCCAATAAATCATAATTAGATATCCAATATCTAATATTAATAGAGAGATAATAAATTCACATTTATCCATCAACGCTCCTGATGCGCGACTCCGTAGGTCCGTCTCAGCCGGCATTGGGAGGAACCAATGAGTGCGGGCAGCACTTAGCCAGCCTAGCGAGCCGCACTGTAAACCCCGACTGAGAACGAATGAAGGGATCATTCCAGAACCATTATGTCATGAATACTATATACGTATAGACCCTTTATCATATGTCCCGGTCAAGTCTTCGGATCACGGTAAAGTCAAACCCTACTGTTGACTAAACTCTATACATATGTTAATGCAAATCAAGACCGACTGATTAATCGTGTATCTAATACGACTATATCAGAATGCTTTGGCCAAAGACTTCTGATCTTATTTGCCATTAACCGTATAGGAAATTCGCCTGCTCACTAACAGGAGATAGAATCCTTTCTTGACGTACAGTAAAGACTGCTATCTGCCCGTATAGTCCGCACTTCGAGGTCGACTCAGTAAATAAGCAAATGAGTCTAACTACTCTAATAACAAACTAAACGTCACAGGCACATCTTCTACTGAACCCTCAAGTCAAAGGTCCACGTATACTATCACAACCTTTTGATTCGTCATCGACTCTCCGAGAGTGAATACCGTGTGACTGAATCGAGTATGAGTCGTGTTCGAGTATACTGGCCCCACCAATATACTTATAACTATGCTATCAAGAAGTGCACACGTCCTAGCATCAGTTATACAAGTCGTATTAAAACTTAATGCCCATTTTAAGTTTATTGACTTGCGAACAATTTACGTAAATAAACTTTAAACACTTCCAGTGCATTTTCTCTTATCCCATAACGAGAATGGAATGTTCGATTTATTTACATGTACTTCACTTCAATATTTACCAAGTCAAGAATGCAATTGAAATACAATAAACAGTGAATGAATCGTATTGCCTTTTTATTAATTATTCCATAATTACAAGTACAATGCCCTTACTCTCTCATCCCCTGAGTGGCATTCGAGGGCATATTCCTAATAGAAAGATGTAGCGGATTTTGTCTCGAAATGTTTGACATGTCAGCAGGTTAAGATCGAGCATCAACGACCTGCCGGAATGCTGAAGCCACTCCTGATTCCTGAATGGAAATGGGAGGACATATCGATGGACTTTATCACTAATATGCCGAGAACCAAGACAGGAATGAACATGATTTGGGTGATAGTTGATCGTCTAACCAAATCGGCTCATTTTCTAGGCATTAAGGATACGTGAGGACCCGAGAGATTGGCACGAGTATTTATTTCAGAGATAGTCCGATTGCATGGTACGCCGAAGTCCATTATTTCTGACCGAGACGGACGTTTTGTGTCTCATTTTTGGAAAGTAGTTCATAAGGCCTTGGGAACCGAATTGAAATTCAGCACAGCTTATCACCCGTAGACAGACGGACAATCCGAGAGGAATATTCAAACGGTGGAAGACATGCTAAGGGCTTGTGCCTTAGATTGGTCGGCTAATTGGGAAGTTCATCTGTCGTTGATTGAATTCACTTACAACAATAGTTGGCATGCTTCTATCAAGATGGCGCCGTTTGAGGCATTATACGGGAGAAGATGCAGATCGCCCCTATGTTGGGACGATTCATCAGATTTGATTGGGACGGAACCAGAGTTGATCGTGCAAACTCGAGAGAAGATACCCTTGATTCGCGAAAGGCTATTGACCGCCCAGAGTCGAGAGAAATCTTACGCAGACGTACGCCGTCGCCCATTGGAGTTTAGTACTGGAGATCACGTGCTTTTAAAAGTTTCTCCTACTCGGGGAATCTTTCGTTTTGGGAGAAAAGGAAAGCTGAGTCTGAGATATATCGGACCATTCGAGATCCTTGAGAGAGTTGGAGGGTTGGCATACAGATTAGCATTACCGCCGTCATTAAGCCATGTTCATAACGTGTTCCACGTATCCCAGTTACGGAGATATATACCGGATCCTAGTCATGTTATTGATTTCGACGAGATCGAAATCACTCAGGATGGAATGTTTGAAGAGAGACTGGTCAGGATACTCGAGAGTCGAGTTAAGCAGTTGAGGAACAAACCAATCGCTTTGGTTAAAGTCCAGTGGTCACGCCACGGAGTGGAAGAAGCCACTTGGGAAGCAGAAGATATCATGAAGTCCAGATATCCAGAGTTATTTTCGTCTTGAGTTTCGGGACGAAACTCCTTTTTAGTAGGAGAGTATGTAATATCCAGATTTATTATTGTGTATTTCAGCTGTTGTTCAATCCAATATTATTCGGAATTGTGATCTCGATGATTGGAGTATGATATTTCTCATATTTGTATCTTTGTACATAAGTATAGTCTCATGCAAACACGTGATAACGTACGCTAAGAATGTAGCTTAACATACATTATCGTCTAAAACTAGCGCACGCTACGAATGAGGAATTGCGTGCGTTAGGCAGTCAATTATTGAACTAAGCGGCTAGCACATGCGCCGACCAGACATGGGCCTGGATAAGATTCCCCCGGGTGAACCTGGACAGTTTTGGAGTCAATGCTAATTAGCGTGCGCTAAGGACAGTAAGATAGCGTGCGCTAATCAGCTAACGTGCAGAAACATTATATAATGGACAGCACCCTCATTTCATTTGGTTTACGTTTCCTTCACTTGTTCTTCGTTCCTTGGAATTCCAGAGAGCCTTCCATACTTCTTAAACACATATAAACCCTCCTTACATGATCATTGAAGATTGAAGAGTACTTACACTTGATCATTGAAGAAGAAACTCACTTTGGAGTGACACACAAGCAACCGGGGTTGAAGTCTACCTATTGTTTCAGTGTTTTCTTCATCTTAAGGTATGTTAATACTATCTCCTACCTTGGATTCGTGTTATTAAGGATATGAGGATTATGCTATCAAGATATTGAGTTTCATTGATGAATTATCCAAACAACATCATGTTTATAAGTTGGAATGTTTATACTTAGATATCATCGTTGGAAACATCATGACTAGCATCTTACCACGTCGAATGATGAGAGAAATATTCTGAGATTGATTATCCATATTGATGACGTTACCATATTGATCGTAGACGTAAAGTTGTTATCACTTTCGTTAAATGGACTTAGGAAAGAAGCATGGAAGATTTGCATCCTTTCTTATAAGTTAGAATAGTTAGTTCATATTCATGGTTAAATCGGGATGTAATGATGATATTGGAATCTAGTGCATCGACCTTAAGAACACCAAACTTCGCATGAGAATTGTAATCAAGATGGAATATGGTGTTGTGATGATTATACGTATCCTTGTATCTCGAAGATGATTAAATCCGTAAGATCATTTGTAATAGGATAAACGTAATATGCATGGAGATAACGTATATTAAACACTGAGGATTTCGTAAGTTTCATCATAGTTAAAACAGTCGACTGCCCAGGGGAAGAACTGTCATACATGTTTAGCGTGCGCTAAGCTTCATAGTTAACGTGCGCTATCAGGCATAAGTTAACGTACGCTATGCTTGAAACGTAACGTGCGTTATATCATCAGACGAGTCAATAGACTGATAAGTGAGGTACTAACAGTGTATGGTTAGCGTACGCTAGACTTTGTATTATTGCGTGCCCTAACAGGTAGCCTTAACGTACGCTACATAGGATACGTAGCGTGCGTTAAGCAAGCCAGGCAGATTACGTTTTTTATGAACTTTCGACCGTAATTTGGATTGTTAGATGTTCGTTCGACATGAGATGAATTCTATATTATTTCTGTTGTTAAGGTTCGAGCTTAGCAATGTGATTGATCGAAGGGGGCGACCTTCGAGCGTTTCGATATTTGTGGGAGTTTTATTCTTGTCATCAAATCGAGGCAAGTACTTTAATTAGAATTGTTCGAATTATGTCGGTTATGTTATGATTGTACTGTGTACATGTGTTGTGATTAATTATCCACCATGCGTTGATCCAACGGGAATCATCATGGGAAATCTATAGCTGTGTGCAATGGATCGTTGGACAGGTAGTTCCACCATGTTTTGGTCTGACGGGATCATCATGGGAATCTATAGCTATGTGCGCTGGATCGTTGGAATACCATGAGTATGTTGAGATTGTTATGATGTGATATGTGTTGATATTATTTCTCGTTGGAGAAACTTGTCATGATTATTGTTGATTAAATTATTGTTGTATGATTATCGTACTTGTACTAGCATTGTTGTTCTAACTTCTTCGGGGGTGAACATTTATTTGTGTTCAGGATCCAGGTAATTAGGGAATCAACCATTGGAGCTGCATGACGACGAGGGTACAGAGTGATGTTCCGGCCGAGTTTATTCGTCTGTTGATTTTGTTGTTTTAATAAGTACTCGAGTACGTCGTCGTTTGTGATGATTTGGATTTGGTGATGTATTAATACTCTTCCTTTGGATATTTGTATTCTTAGTATTGGACAGAACTGTTTGTATTTTATTTCAGTTGTTTACATACGTCGGTGTCTGTTATTGTCTTTTTATGTCTTCACCCTTGTAAATTCTTATTTAAGGATTTACGGCGCTGTAATAGTCATGAATATATCGGGGGTGTTGCATAAACCATGAAGTGCGTTTGCATTTAGATTGAAACGCCCAACTTTACGGTTTTGAAGCAATCCTTAAGGATGTGGTATAAGCATCTAAGTGATATGTAACGCCCCGACTTTCTAGGGTAAATATTGGGGAAAAATAAATAAAAGGTAAACTTTTTGAGAAAAATAATTTTCTTGAGAATATAAAAATTCTCGCCTACAAAGTCGAGTCGTTACAATGTCGTGAAAATAAATACATTTAAATAAGGTAACATTTCATAATAAATACGGAGCAAAAATTTGCAGCGGAAAAATAAATCATAATTTATAAATTCAAGTTTCCCCAAATGCGTTTCAACATAGTTTGATGAAAAGAAAACATGATTAAAATAAATTCCTTCTGATATACCCCCTCGGCTCGCTCCTTTGTCCCTCCGGCTCGGTTCAACTTGCGGGATCAATAAAGTTGGAGGTGAGCTTCCTTCAGCTCGTGGAAATCACACTGATCACAGTAATATACAATCTCATGGAAAACATAACATGAATAATATATCATATCTTTCCTCAACATGAATGCATACTCACAATATTACGTACAGCATGAATCGAGCACGCATAATACGAATATTGAGGTTGCGCAGGTACCCCCGCAACGACATGAAACATACACGCAATACCACATATAACGTGAATACTGGGTTGAGCAGGTGTCCCCACACAACATGAAACATAAACGCAATACCACATATAATATGAAACGAGCACGTATGTGAATACTGGGTTGTGCAAGTGTCCCCACACAACATGATAACCTCTTACACGAATACAGGTGAGCCTGATTTACAACGTGTATCATAATTTATAAACATGAAATGAATATCACATATGCAGTCCAATCAAAGCAATTAAAGTGATAGTGGAAATTCCCACCTGAATAAATGATGATGATGTCTGACTGAAATGAATGTGCTTGACTCACAGTCCAAAGCCCGTAAATCCTCGATAAAATCTACATATAATAACGATAATAATTATAATCTTTACAATTTATTATTTATATAATAAATGAAAGGACACGAATATTACTATATAATAACTGAAAATAAATTATAATTGCTAATTAATATTAACCGAAGAGTTAACATTATTAATGACTGAAATTAAAATACTTATGCATAATTTCAGATTAATTATTAATATTAATTGGAAATCAGTATTTTAAATGTTTGGGTCAAAATAGGACTGAAAGTGAAGGTTTTAAAATTGACCGGGGTCAAATTGGAGGAGTTGAAAAGCTGACTGGATTAGAATCGAATTAATTAAAACTGTCTGGGGCGAAATTGAAAGTTTCTGAAAATTTGAAAGGCTAAAGTGCAGAACCCTAAAATTTCCGGGTATAAATACCCTACTACCCTGCTCATCCGACACAACCATTTCCTCAACTCTCTCATAACCGGGTTCGGATCTGGTGCAGTACAGCACCATGTTGTGCACCAGATCCGCCGTCGGATCACACACGCGCACACACACACCCGTACGGGTGTGTGTGATCCGACGGTGGGGTGCAGCACAGCATGGTGATGTACTGCACCAGATCCCCTTCCCTCATAACCACCCCACCCCCTCTCTAACTCTCATCTCCCTCTCTCCCTACCCTGCTGCTTCTCTGCCGGGAGAGATTCCCAAAATAAAAGACACACACATGGAAATTTACACACACCCACATCCAGAAATTTATACACACACACACACCCAAAAATTTATACACACACACACGGAAATTTACACACACACTGATTCACGGCGGGTGAAAATCGCCGGTGGTTCGGCTCGGGTTTCCGACGAAGGCTTCCGATGGGTTTCAGGTAAGAAAATATATTGAGTTTTGATGTCCGGATTTGAGTTCGGTTTTGAAGGCTTCGGGTTCCTAAATATGGTTTTTTTAAAATTGAGGGATTTGGTTCGTGATTTGATTTTGGGTTACGGGTTTGAGTTCTCGCCGAACTTGGATGAAAAGTTAAGTTAGATTCGGGTTCGATTCAGTTTTGGTTAGTGTTTTCTGTTGGTTTCTGAGGTCCGATTCGGGATGGAAGGGATTTTGGGTTGTAAAATTTCGGACTGATTCGGGTTTGGGAAAGTCGAAGTGTTGGAAAAAAATCTGAGTTGCGAAATTCTGGATTCGGGCTCGGCCCGGATTTGGGTTGATGAATTCGGGCAGTTTGGAAATGATTGATTCGTTTGGGAAGATGAAAATCGAGGTGGATACACAATTTCGGGTCTGAAGTTTCGATTTTTTTTGTTTTGGTTTTGATTCTGATTCGATGATTGTTGAATTCGAAATTAAATTTTGGTTTGATCTGTGATAATACTGCAGATAATGAATTTAAGTTCGAATAAAAAAAGAATAGAAGGTTATATTTGGATTCAAGGCAGGAGAAAAAGATGGTGAGATTTACCTCGGTGGATTGAATGAACACTGGATGAAACGCGACTAGAAATCTGATCAGACGACGAATTCGATCGGATCCTGTTTTCTTCTCATTCTTCCTTGTAGTAAATTCTGTGTTGTATTGTATATTTTTTATATTATTTTTTTTGTTGCTGAACGATGAGAATGACGACTGGAAAATGTATTCTGTATTGTGTATTTATAATGCAGTGACAGTATATTTATACTGTCTGGGATTAGGGTTAGGGTTTAAGTTTTGGGCTTACATTAATTTTCTGGGTCAGTACAATCTATTTGGGCCAATGGTAATAATAATAATAATAATGCTAATAATAATAATAATAATAAAATTAATAATAACAGTAGTAATATTAATAATGTCGATAATAATAATAATAATAATATCGAGAGTAATATAAATGATGATATAGAAATAATGAAGATAAAAATATTAATATTGTTAATATTAATATTGTTCCTATTATAAATATTATTATTATTATTATTAATAATAATAATAATAATACCTTCAATTATCATACTTAAAAAAATAACTAATATTAAATGTTCTGAAATTAACTTGAGAAATTGACTTGGGTTTAGAACATATGAGATATCATGAAAATGTCTGATCGTATTAAATGATATTACATGAAGTTGACTTGTACGTGCAGTGAAAGTAATTGTACAACAATTACTCACTCGGTAATGAAATGAGATTAAATGAAATAAATGCATTATTAATATTATCAGTAGTAAATGACTACTAGAATATAACTGACAAAAAGGATTCGGGTTAGGACTTGTGATATGTCGAAATAAATGCTCATGATTCCCTAAATGAAATTAAATAACATGAAATGCATTATAATATTATTATAATTAATAATATTGCATTATAAAAATGGCGGGTATTACATGATACTTGATTGGTAAGGGATACAGAAACGATGAATTGTGTCCTTGCGTCTTTGTAAAGAAAACAAGTTCTGGATTCACGATAATCGCAATGTACGCCGATGACGTGAACATAATCGGTCATGATGAAATAAGAGAAACCACCGGATACTGGAAATCTGAGTTTGAGATGAAAGATATTGGGAAAACTCGGTTCTGTCGAGGCATTGACATAGAACATCGAGTTTGTGGAATTTATTCCACCAGTCTGCCTATGTCCAGAAGATTCTCAGGCACTTTAATATGGACAAGGTACACCTGACTATCAATCCCATGATAGGTCGAATATTTGGATGCGAAGGAAAGATTCATTTCGTCTAAAGGAAAGTGACGAAGAGCGTTAGGAGCTGAAATTCCCTACTTGAGCGCAATAGTACATTATTGTACTTGACTCATTGTATACGACCTGATATCACTCCTCAGTTAATTCACTGACTAGATTTAGTTCAGCATAGACGCAACATCAATAGAATGGTATCAAGAATATCTTCTGATACTTAAAGGAAACCATTGATTTAGGACTATTCTTTCCCTACGAGCAGGCAAAGGAAGCTGCTCAGTACTGTCACTGATGAGCATACTTACATTTATGAACATAATGTAACTTGTAAATCCTCTTGATTGATGAAATGATCATAACGGGAAATATGTGAGATATAGCGGAACATACTCACATAGGTTGCACTCTTTTCCTTATACCAAAGTTTATTTTTCCCACTGGATTTGTTACTTGGCAAGGTTTTTAACGAGGCAACAGTATATGAATGTAAGCATTAGGGGGAGATGTAGGTTTTTCCAACTTCCGAGATTGATTTAAAGATCACAAGGAAATGATGATTTATAAAGAAACTTAATCACATGTGTTGTACTCTTTTCTTTGACCAAGGTTCATTTTCTCCCATTGGATTTTGTTACTTGGCGAAGTTTTTAATGAGGCAACGACTACTTGATTGATGTACAAATCAGGGGGAGATGTAGACTTGAGGGGGAGTCTTACGTCCACACCGTACGTTATACTCTTTTCCTTCCAAGGATCATTTTTCTCACAGGGTTTTTATCACTTGGAAAGATTTTTAATGAGGTAACAAGATGTACGATTTTAGGGATCGATGGAATGGTCACCTTAGTAGCGCTATGATCAAATGTAACGATCATATGAGAGGATAGATTCAAAGGACGAAGTCTAAACTTGATGTGTCTAGATGCTGTACTCTTTTCCCTACGATCAAGACATTTATTCCACTGGGTTTTTGCTTGACGAGGTTTTAACGAGGCAACATGATATGCGCTTGTAGACCAGGCACAAGGGGTAGTGTTAAAGTAATAATACCCAATGTGTGCCTAAGTGTGCCTAAGTCTGTTAGTTTACGAGCTTTCCTAGATAGGGTATGTTCAGAGCCGGCCCTATGGATGGGCGGGCCGGGCGGCGGCCCAGGGCATCAAAGCCCAAGGGGCATCAATTTTAGGCCCTTACTAGGAAAAAAAGAATTAAAGTGTTGCCAACAAAACTTGAACCATGGACCTTTAGGATAGATAAGCACTTCTTTACCACTAGGCTAATGATGCTCTTGGATGTTTTTTTTCATTTAGTTAATTGTATTACTATTGTTGTGGATTCATTTATTTTTCTATAATTCTTTTTTTTTTTTAAATATTTGTCTTGTTTTGATGACAACACTTAATTATCTGAAATAAAATAAAATTAGTCATATTCAACAATTAATACTTCCTATATATTTTTACTTTGAAAAATTTTGTGATAATATTTAAACTCTACATGAAACAATTTAGATTACTAACTAATTTTAAATTTTGAATTTACTTTCTAAAATCAAGTCATGTACGAAATAATTTTAAATTACTACATAGTTTCAACTAATTTTTGTGATTTCCACAGTCATAAAATATGATTATTGGAGGTTATTACTTTTTTTTTATATATTTTTAGATATAGAATCTTGTGAATCCAGTTTTGTTGTCACCCATAGTATGGTCTGTTGCCTAAAGCTATATAGGACTGTTTAAACTATATAACACTCGCTATTTAAGTATGTTTAGATTATTAAAAATATGATACAAATATAGTATTAAGTTTTTCTATATTTTAAGATGACTTAAACATCATATATAGTTGTATACTTTTAGTCTGAGCACAACTATCATTATATGCAAGTCTCTAAAGATCATTTAACTTGATATAACATTATGATACTATATAATTATAAGATATGTATTACGAAGAACACATTATCATTTAATAACAGTAAAAAAATGGTCCTTAAAAATAATATGCTTTTTTGTTTTGTAGTTTTTAAATATGAGGGTATTTTTTGACCTTTTCGCCCATGGCATGAGAAACCCTAGGACCAGCCCTGGGTATGGTTAAGTCTGCTTGTATGTATTTCTTCCTATTTAAAGAGATGTCATCAATGGAATAATACACACTTTCACCCTACTTTAATGTCTCAATTATTTTCCCTTCAACAACAATTTTTTTTTTTGGGCTTAGATAGTGGCGGTCAAATCTAAAACTAACATAGGTTGCCACCAGCGTAGTCTCTTATACGGAGCCCTTCCAGTCCCAGCGTCTGGAAGGCTGGTATTATACCAGCGCCTACGTGGCGCTGATGTGGCGCATACGTGGCGCTGATGTGGTATATTTTAATATAAAAAAATAGTAGGGATGATATAAAAACACCCCTACTATCTACACCATGCTTTGTAGGGGTTGTACCGGATGCTGTATATGTAGTAAGGTTTTGATAGTAGGGGTGTTTTTATATCACCCCTACTATTTTTTTATATTAAAATATACCACATCGGCTAATGTGCGTATGCACATCGGGCCACGCAGATAATACTGCCTTCCAGACGACTGGGAAGAGCTCCGGTCTCTTATACTAACATAGGCGGTCAAATCTAAAACTAAATTTTAAAAAAATATAAAAAACATAAAACTCCTCAAATACTAAAATAACTAAATATTGTAAGTGAAGCCTCAACAAGTTTAAAATGAACCTTAAAACCGCCAAGACTCACTAAAAATGAAAAACTCAGAAAAAAAATCTATACTTCTATTAAAAGAGAGTCAGTGACACATGTCATTTTATAAGTTTTTTGATTTTTTATTTTAAAATAAAATTTATATATAGAGATATATTCTTAAATTTTCAAAAAAAAAAATTCTAGATATGTATTGTGATAGTTTTATTCCACAACTTACACTCATCTACCAATAAAAAATTCTTCCTTTATTTTTTTAGCTTAAAATTTTAAATACTTATATTTTTTAATCAAGTTTATTTTTAATAAAAAATATATCAAATTAATTTTTATTTCACAATTTTCAATTAGACACCCATATGAATATAATAAATTTGATGGATTTACAATAATGACCGATTGCACAAAAAATTATATTAGAAAAAATATTAATATTTATTTTCCGTAAAATTAATTGATGCAAATAAAAATATATTGACTCATTTATTGCTTACATAAAAAATAAATTATGATATTTTTTTAATTATAATAATTAAAAATAATAAAACATACATTGCACACACACATATATTAAGACTTAATTATATATTACTTTAATCCTCAAAATTTATTCCTATTTTTTGGGTATGTCCAGGAAATTTGTTCATGTAATGGACACTAATTGACTTAACACTCCGCTAATGTGGTACTCTTTCTTGAATTATATTACACCCCATAATACGCTCAATAAGTCTTTTATTAATATTACGCTAATATGATACTCATGTCGAAAATCATCAAAAATAAATTTAGAGATCGAGAAATTATTTTCTAATAAAAGAATATCTTATGCGGTGCATCGCACCGGAGAACATCTAGTTATAAGAAAAAAAGACAATAAAAACTGAAAAACAACTAAAATGTAGTATAATTTAGAATCGAGTCCCGGTACGTTATGATAGTCTCACTCAAGTATTTGGCTTTGGCCCGTTGTAACTTTAAGAAATAGCAAGTTTTTTCACTTAATCGGCCTGCATCCCAAGAATATCAAGAATATCTCTTTTACCTGGGATCCATCATCTTACAGATATTCTCAGCTCATCAATTGCCAAAAAAAAAAAAAAAAAAAAACGTGTACCCAACATAACATTACTGCACGAGTCAAACTAATAATTAATCTACCCAATTAGAAATGAATATCCAGATGTTGAATTTTCAATAGAAGCCTCGACTCAACTAAGTACCCCAATTCCAATTCCATGTTCCACCTGCAAGAATACAATAGATTCTTCTGTACATGCTGCTTCCACAAAACAACCCACATGAAAAAGGTTTCCTTCTTTCCTTAAGAAGTTAATAACTTTGCCGGAACTTGTTTAACTAACAAGCTTAGATTAAGAGAGTAGTGCAATCCACAATAAACCAATCAGAGTGTTTGCCGCGAAAAATATATTGCTGCTTACGAAGAAGGAGAAGGAGAAGAAGTTGCCGGGAGGAGATCCGCATGAGCTTCTGGAATCGATAGGTGGAATCGTGCTGTTCAAAATGGAACCATTTATTCTGCTGCGCCAAAAAGAGGTAACAAAATAGTTTTAAGTTCCTTGAAATATTACATGTAACTTACTTCTTGAGGTTTCTGTTCGTTCGTTTGTTTTACAAGTACACCCCCTGCTAGCGTAGTGTGCAATTTGTAAAACAAAGCAAATGTTAAGGTATTTGTATTTTTAAAATTGGACTGGGTTTTTGGTAATTACTACAAATCTCAAGAGTGATGATCACAAATTATTATTGCAGTTATCTCTGGAAGCTGCGTACCTTCCATTTCCACGGAATACGCATGTACCATGACCTGCAACAAACAAATATGACACGTAAAAAATAGATTAAATGTGTGAATAATTAAATAATGATTAATCCAAAAAAAAATCTAAAAAAGGAAAACGGAGTTCTATATATTTACTCGGATTCGTAGTTGTAATCGTAGCCACCCCATTAAAATCACAACTCCCCGGAGTCTTGCCCATCTGATGGTAATAAGTGTCAAATGCATAAATCGCATGGGCAATCACATCATCTGGCTGATAACAAGCCTGCCCCTGCATCAACGGGGAACAGTCAACCTTCCCGGGCCCACAGGCCCAATCCAAAGCAGCCTGCAGCATTCTCTCATCAGCCCCAGGTTTCGCACTGCAGTAAGTTTGGTCCGTAGTATCGTTTGCCAAAACGGAACCAGACCCGATCAGATGCAAAATGTACAAGGGATTTCCGTTCGCATCAAACAACCCCCAATTCTTCTCGGACAGTGGGCCGGGCTTCATGTCCTCATTGTAAAGCTCGTAGATGTATGTACTCACCGCGACACCGGGATGTTTAGGCGTCCCAGTCGTGTTGAACACGTGACATATCAAATTACTGTTGTACGTATTCGCATTGTCGGAATTAGCATCTGGCTCGTTCGAGCCTCCCTCCGAAGGCCAGCCCGTCTCCGTCACCAAAACGGGTATATTTGTAATATTAAGACCGGCCATCGCGAAATATGCGGCGTCAACCATCGCGTCGAACACATTAGTATAGTGAAGGAGAGTGTTAGCATCCACGGCTTCTTTATTCGGGGCGAGTGGCCTAAAAAGCGCATAATCTAACGGTATGACCCCGTTCGATTGCATGTAATCGAAATATGGGTACACATTGAGCATGAAATACGAGCCCGTGGATTGCAAAAATTTAAGCACAGGAACTAAGACAGGGTTCCACGACCGGTTGAAGAAGGCTTGGGACGGCGGGAAAGAGTCGAGGATCACCGACGAGGCGAGCGGGGTCGATACTTTGATCTGATGGTCGAGATTCGATGCGACGAGTGCTGATTGGATGTACTTGAGGGCATTGATTAGGAGGGGTGCAGCGTTGGGTAGGGACGTTAGGACCTCGGAGCCCACACAGATGAGTGTGATGTTGGTGGCGGGATGGTAGGAGATGATGTTTTGGTAGACCCAATTGGCCGCGGTGGAGTTCGATTGGCCGATGCCAATGAGTTGGTCGTTGGGGACGGTGATGGCGACTCTGATGCCGGTGTTGGCGAGGGCAAGGAGCATGGATCGGTCGGCGTTGTAGAGACGCACGTGTCGGATCTGTTGGGCTTTGAGCAGTGCGGCTACTTGGGTCGGGTGGGGCATGTTCGAGAGGTCGGTCCCGATATTGACCCCAATAAATGCGTCTGCACGCAAGAGAGAAAGTAAAGTAATCTTCATAATAATTTGTTGCAACCTCAAATGAATAATCATATTTTTCACCCTCAACTTAATAAGCAGGTAATTTAGAAATACTGAATATTGCAAGTGTGAGTTTATGTTGCAACAGAAATTATGTGCCTACTGTTATTATACAAGGAAAAGAAGCAAGTATATAGTATAAACTTTTGGGCACTCAGGTCAAAAATAGCAGCATAGCAATTGCAGTTATTGGGTTGTATGAAGCAAAACACAACATTTTCCTCCTTATGGATATCCCAATCCAGGCACAATTCGTTATATGGAGTTTCCTAAAAGCATATTTGCACACACACACACACACACACAATGCAACAAGCGCAAAAGTACATTTGTTGAGCTAAAATCACATACTTGGGCTTTAATTTGTTGTTCGTTGGCTGTATCTTTTAACCCCCCCACACACAAAAAAGAATGAATAAATACATAAATAAATAAGAAAAGTTCTATAAAACTGGTTGCTGGAATTCTACATATATGCAGCAGAAGCTAGATAAGCGAGGAAGGATTTTTATCATTTTATTCTGGAAAGATTAATAAATACAGATCTTATGATAAACTTGCAAGATTTATTACATAAAACCCGACTTCTAGAAAACAAAAAAATAAAAAGCCCACCACTAAAATTACCACAAACTTATTCAACAATATGATTTTTTTTTAAAGGAGAATAGACAGCAAGAATAATGTGTTGTGATTTTACCTTCATCGCCTGCAGAGACAGTTGAAACTATCAAAATCAAAATAAAAGGCACAAATGCCATTATAGATCTCCTCATAGTCTTCTTGCTTAAAAACTCTCCAAAAGCAAAGAAGCTAAAAAAAAACTTGAAATTGTGCTAGAGAGAGAGAGAAAGTTGGAAATGTACAAAAAAAAAAAAAAAGAGCAGAGGTATTGTATTTAAGAGAGAGAGAGTGGGGGAGAATTAGTTGAGCATCAATCACAAAGAGTTCTTGACATATGGATCCTACGGCCACGAAATCATCTTCACTCTGTCCTATTCTGTTCCCTTTTATCGTTTTTTTTTTTTTTTCTGGTTTTAATAGATGTGACCTTTTTACAGTCAGTTTCTGTCTGGAATAAAGAAAAACACTTTGTTGGTAGCCGTTACTATTTTCTCAGCTAATTGGATTAATGGGAGGTTGAAGACAAAGCCAAATGTGTCCCAGCAGTTGACACGATCTCTGAGGTTGTCTGAGAATACAGCTGGTTTCTTTTCTCTTTTATATTTTCCTTTTATACTCTATGTTTCTTTACGAAATGGATAGACAAATTAGAGAAGCTTTTTTTGAAAATGGCAACAGTTTAATCTCTGTATACTATGTAGAAATTATAATTTTAGTTCCTCTCATGTGACAAGTCATCAGATTGATATTTTTATTAAATTTAGTTTATCTATTTATGGCTATTTATCAAATCGATTTTTACCATCCAAATTACTGTTAATTTTAATTTTTAAAAAAGAGAAAATTATACTTTTAGCTCTCAATTATGATAAGTTATCAAATTGTCTCATCTATTAAAAATCATACAAATTTATCTTACCTACTTATTATTATTTATCAATCGAACCCCAAGAAAATGATTTTTTATCCAAATTTCTTCAACCACTACTGACTTATAGTGTCAACCTCTCCGTCAATGTCACATTTTCGCTTAGCATTTTCTCATATAATAATGTTGTACTGTTCGGAGTTTGATTTTGTCTTATCTACATTATTCTTTGGTTGTACTTTCAGCTTCCATAAATATAATATTTCCGCTCAGCATTCTTTTGTTCAGATTAAAAATATATATAAAAAATCTCAAACAAAGAGATTTGAAAAGGTGAGATTTTTTTTTGAAAAATTCATCCGAACAAAAATCTGAAAAATTACACTCAAAATTTTTTTATATGGCAGATTTTTAAATAATGAAGCAATGGAAAAATCCGCCATTTTTTTATCTCTCATGGCAGTTTTCTAACTTTTTTCGACATTGTTACGTGGAAAAATATTGAGCAAAAATGTGACGTGGACGGGGAGGTAGACGCTCAGTTAGCAGCAGTTGAATGAATTTAGACGGAAAATCACTTTGATGGCCAATTTGATAAAAAGCGACAAATAGATGAGCTAAATTCTTATGGTTTGTAATTGAGGTGGCAGTTTGATAACTTGTCGTAGGGGGATAAAAATAAAGTTTTCTTTTTTGAAAAAGTTAAAATTAATGGTCATTTGGACGATGGGGGCCGATTTGATAAAAGACGACAAATGGAAGGGCTAAATTCATATGTTTTTAGTAGAGGTGGCAGTTTGATAACTTGACACATTAAAGGGGTTAAATAATTTTCCCTATTATCTTTGACCATATATTTTGATAATATATAAGTTGACATCTCGTACAGAAACACGAGTGTTTGTAGGATATCCGAAGGGAACGAATGGTGGCTTATTCTACAGTCCTAAAGATCAGAAGGTCATTGTTAGCACCAATGCCCGATTCTTAGAGGGGGACTATGTAATAAGCCACAAGCCTAGGAGTGAGGTCATTCTAGAGGAACTTAGGGGCTAGATTTCGACAATACCAATTGTACAAACACCTAGTGTACCACGTATCGACACTATTATGGATACGCAAACCAAAGACATGCCTCGTCGTAGTGGGAGGGTTGTTCGTCAACCTGATCGTTTCATCGGCATGGGAGCGTCTTCGGACCACTCCTTGGACCAGGATGAAACCAATCCATGTACGTATAAGCAGGCAGTTCAAGACAAGGATGTTGAGTCCTAGCAAGCAGCAATGGAATTCGAAATGGGATCTATGGATTCTAATCAAGTATGGGAGCTAGTAGAGCTACCCAATGGGGTAAAACCTATTGGAAGTAAGTGGGTCTACAAGCGTAAGAGAGGACCGAAAGGGAAGGTTGAAACCTTCAAAGCAAGGCTTGTTGCGAAAGGTTACACTCAGAAGGAGGGCATCGACTACGATGAGACCTTTTCGCCAGTATCCATGCTAAAATCGATCCGGATTCTCTTAGCTATAGCTGCGCATTTGGATATGGAGATTTGGCAGATGGATGTCAAGACTGCATTCTGGAATGGGAGTCTTGATAAGGAAATCTATATGCGCCAACCTGAGGGATTCATTGCTGAAGGAGAGGAGCACTTAGTGTGCAAGCTTAAGAGAGCCATTTATGGTCTCAAGCATGCATCAAGGTCTTGGAACATGCGATTTGATGAGGTCTTTCAATCGTATGGTTTTGAACAGCGTCCTAGTGAGGTTTGTGTATACAAAAAGTGCGATGGAAATGTGCTAGTGTTTCTTGTACTGTACGTAGATGATATATTTATAATTGGAAACAAGGTGAAGGTATTATCAGACGTAAGGGTATGGCTGTTTGAGCAATTCGATATGAAGGATTTGGGAGAAGCCAGGCACATCCTTGGTATTAAGATCTTTCGAGATCGCAAGAAAAGGATGTTGTGCTTATCTCAGGCATCTTATATTGATACGGTGGGACATAGAAGGAGATAGATGACATGAAGCTGGTCCCTTATGCTTCGGCAGTGGGAAGCCTCATGTATGTTATGCTTTGCACTAGGCCTGATATCTGTCATGCAGTAGGCATGGTGGCGAGATATCAGTCGAACCCAGGACCGGGACATTGGATTGCTGTCAAGCATATACTCAAGTACCTGAGAAGGACTAGGGAGCATATGCTTGTATACCAATCGGATACACTTTGTCCTGTGGGTTACACTGACTTAGATTTCAGTGCGGACAAAGAAAAATTGAAATCAACTTTCGGATATGTTTTCACTTTGGGAGGTGGAGCCATCAGTTGGAGGAGTGTGAAGCAGAAATGCATAGCGGTCTCTACCATGGAAGCCGAGTATGTAGCAGCCTCAGAGGCAGCTAAAGAGGCGGTACGGCTCAAGTACTTCCTAAAGGATTTGGGTGTGAATCCTAATTTTCCTAGGAGTATTACAATGTATTGCGATAATACCGGTGTTGTTGCAAATTCGAAGGAACCATGGGCCCACAAAGAAAGCAAACATATCAAGCACAAATATCATATCATTCGAGATTTTGTGAAGAGAGGGAAGATTATTGTCTCCAAGATAGCATCTGAAGACAACCTAGCTGATCCTTTCACGAAAGGGTTGCCCTCAAAGTCATTTGAAGGGCATGTGGAAGGAATGAGGTTGAGATGTATGGCAGCATTGCTTTGAGTATAAGTGGGAGATAGATAGACATAGTCTAGATAGTATACTTCAAAAGCATGCTTTGAGTATAGGTGAGAGATTGTTAGGGTTCTATACATCAAAGCATACTTTATGC
The DNA here is from genome assembly GCA_033398695.1 of Orobanche coerulescens. Lineage (NCBI taxonomy): Eukaryota > Viridiplantae > Streptophyta > Magnoliopsida > Lamiales > Orobanchaceae > Orobanche > Orobanche coerulescens. Next base: position 95,016,712 of record CM065803.1, read on the forward strand.
CAGTATTATCTAATTTCCCAGTCTTTATCTATGAGAATATTTAATTCATTTATCACATGTTTTGCATATTTATTCACACTATGGTTATGCAAATGTTGTCTAAATTACTTTATATTGTAGATAATGTGGTGTGTCGTGTCACACAGAAGATCACATTATCGGTTCCTTATATAGTAATAATTAGTTCACAACCTATATAATATTAGATCGTTATATGAGAGGTTATAATACATGCTTGAGATTGGTTGGTCTTGACCATTAGCATATATTAGCGTATTCGATATACGTTGAACAGGATGTACTAACCATAAGAAGAATGTACATCTCGGATAATTATTATTTCTTAATTCTAGTGATTAATATTTAATTATATATATTTAATATTTATTGCTTTGATTTATCATGGGTGAGAGCCACAATGATTGACTCAATATGCTCGATATTTTGGACAATATTATTATTTATATAATAATTAATATTATAGCTAGAAATCATGTCCCGATCAGTCGGGTTGATCATCTCCCTTGAGGCACTCGAAAGGATTATTATATTAAACCCTGCAGGTGGAATTAATTTTTCGATATAATAATAAAAGTCATGTGGTATACTCATGTATAACACATTAATTAATTAAAAGCTGTCAGTAGCTTAAATTAATTAATAGACATGGAATATCTTAAACACGGGAAATAATTAATTCAAAAGGAGCCCAATTTCGTAATTTGGGAGGAAGTGCAATATCAACTTTTTAGTGGACTAAGTTGATATTAATAGAGTCTTTATATTAGGAAGAGTCCTAATTTGAAAAGAAGATATCTATTGGGAGTCCTTACCTTATCCTCCTTAAGGTCCCTAGAGTAGCCCCAAAACACCTATAAATAGGCCAATGGGTTGGCCGATTTTTACACTAATTATTGAACAAGAATTTCGATTTTTTTTATGTGTTTTAATTGTGGATCTTGACTTGTGTCTTTGATCCCACAATTTGGTAAACACAAAATTTTTCTAAAACATCATCAAGAAAAATAGAGAGAAAAATCGATATAGTCTTGAGGAACAATAGTGGTTCGGCCGATTTCCATAAGCTATCCAAGTTTGATCCGGCAGATTATTTCCCACACGATATCCAGATCTTAGGCGGGATATACTCTAGAAGATCTTGAGGTAGAAATACAATAAGATCAAGGAGGAGTACGAAGGGGAGTTCAATCGACCCAGAAGGAATTTTTCCACCACTTCGCTTTAAAGGTATGAATTACCAATTTCTACTACGCAAATATATATATTTAAATTGTTAATTAATCTATTTAATTAATTAATTGACAAGCCTAAATAGATCCGCTATTTATGTTGATTATTTTATAAAACCATATATATTCAAATTGAGTATATCGCTTCCGCTGCGTTTTATATTCCAACAGTTTCATGGATTGGAATAAAATGTGCCGACTTCGTCAGTCGGTCGATAATAACCCATACCGTGTCCTTTCCTACCGTCGTCACTGGTAACTTGGTGAGAATATCCATTGATATGCTTTCCCATTTCCATTCCGGAATAGGTAAGGGCTGCATGATTCCGGCCGGTCTGCGGTGTCTGATCTTTACTTGTTGACACGTTATACATCGAGCAACGAATCTTGCTATTTACTGTTTCTTGTTTTTCCACCAAAAGCTCTACTGCAGATCTTTGTACATTTTGCTTGCTCCGGGATGAACGGAATATGGAGTAGAATGAGCTTACTTCAGTATAGTTTGCTTTAGCTCGCTATTCGATGGAATACAGATCCTATTCTTAAATCTTACCAAGCCCCCTTGGGTCATGTAGTCTGAAATTCCCCCCTCGGCTCTTGCGTCGATCACACGTAGTTCGGGGTCTTCCATCTGCGCTAGGCGTATCTCATCCAGCAAGGATGAATGAATATTAATTGAGCACAGCTGTCCTATCGGTGTTGTATCCACACTTAAATACCATTCCTCCTGAGGTCCTATTGCAGTTCCGGCTGTATCATTAACCCAGATAGTGTCATCTCTTGTGCAGTCTTTCGACTAAGTGCATCTGCTACGACGTTGGCCTTCCCAGAGTGATATAAAATCTCCACGTCATAATCCTTGATTAGATTCAGACAACGCCTCTGCCTCATGTTTAATTCCTTTTGGGTGAAGATATATTTTAAACTCTTGTGGTCCTGAAAAATCTTACAGGTAACCCCGTAAAAGGTAGTGTCTCCAGATCTTAAGAGCGTGGACCACTATGGCTAGTTCCAAGTCATGCCTCGGGTAGTTCACCTCGTATGGCTTAAGTTGTCGAGAGGCGTATGCAATAACTTTGTCATTCACATGAAGACACATCCGAGCCCATGCTTAGATGCACCCGTGTATATTACGAATCCTTCCATGCCCTGCGGTAGTACTAACACCGGAGAAGTAGTCAGTCTTCTCTTTAGCTCATCGAAGCTCTCCTGACAATTCATAGTCCAAACAAACTTCGTATTTTTCCTCAGTAGGTTCGTCAACGGTCGAGTGATACTAGAAAAAACCTCGAAAAACCGCCGATAATAGCCTGCCAATCCCAGAAAACTCCTTACCTCCTTAACGTTCTTTGGTGTTTCCCAACTCATCACTGTCTCGATCTTTTGCGGGTCCACCCTGACGCCTTCTATTGAAATAACATGCCCCATAAAAGTCACCTCCGACATCCAGAACTCGCATTTGGAAAATTTTGCATAGAGTTGGTGTTGCCTCAAAACACTTAATACCTACCTCAAGTGTCCCTTATGCTCCTTTCGGCTCTGTGAATAGATCAAAATGCGTCAATAAAAATCAACACACACTTATCGAGAAAATCCGTCAGAAACTTGTTCATCAATTCCATAAAAATGGTTGGGGCATTGGTCAAGCCAAACGACACCACCATGTATTCATAGTGTCCATATCTTGATCGAAATGCAGTCTTGGGAATATCCTCCTCTCGAATCCTCAATTGGTGATATCCAGACCATAAATCGATTTTTGAGAACACCGTCGCTCCCTGTAATTGAACCAGCAGATCATCAATTCTTAGAAGTGGATAATGATTCTTGAGAGTGACTTTTTTGAGTTCTATGTAGTCGATACATAAGCATAGGGAGTTATCTTTTTTCTTCACAAAAAGGACCGCGCTCCCCGGTGAAGTGCTCGGACGGATCAGTCCCTTCTTTAACAATTCTTCGAGTTGTATTTTTAATTCATTCATTTCAGCTGGCGCCATCCTGTAAGGTGCTTTGGAGATAGGCGTCGTTCCCGGCTCAATTTCAATCGAGAGATTGACCTCCCGTCGTGGCAGCATCCCTGGTAATTCATCGGAAAAAATGTCTGGAAATTCACTTGCCACGGGAATGTTAACAACCGATAGTTGTGATGTGTCCTCCTGGAATACATAACACCAGTAATACATCTCTCGAGTGTCATAAAATACTTCCATTGCAAGGAGGCTGAGAGATCCTTTTGTACTGAAGTGTTCTCGACCCCTGATTATGTGAGTGGCACCGTCACAAGTCATAATGGAAATGGTCAAGTGATAGGTGTCTAATATTGTCCTGTGCATGGCCATCCATGTAATATCCGCATTTTTTCTTTTCCTTATATCTTCATTTTTTCGGTGTATTTCTCGGTCGTAGTGACCCTCGTGTATCTTTCAGTGTATCCTTCCTGTCATCTGTTGAACTGTATCCTCGTTATTGTTGTGCGGAACCGCCATTTCGGGGTTGCCGTGGATCCATTTCGTGTTATTGGTTCCCAAATATTGATTCCTATTGCTTTTATTCTCTTCCCGGATCATTTTTTCATCATTTAGGACCCAAAGGGGGTGTGGGCCGCGGCACAAGGTGTGTGCGCCGCGGCACACACATTTCTCCAGTGGTTGGCCGAGCGGGTATCTTGTGCCGCGGCGCACCGTCGGTGCCGCGGCACACCGCCGAAGTCAAGCTGCGGCACACCCGTCGTGCCGCGGCGGTCGTGTGGCATTTTCGGCCAAAACCCGATCAGACTGGTGCCGCGGCACATGTCACTGAGCCGCAGACACCGCGAACCCCGGGAGTAATTTTTTGGCCTGTGCCGCGGCACACCTCAGCTGAGCCGCGGCACACAATGCGGTCAACCCTCTATAATTGTGTTGTTTTGAGCGTGAGCAGCTCATTTCCCTTCTTCTTCTTCCATTTACGCGAGAGAGAGTGAGAGAGGAGGAGAGCTTCTCATCATTCATCATTTGGGGGTTGATTTTCATCATTTTTCTTCGGTTGTGAAGCCCAGACAATCAATCCAACACGTGTTCTACGAATCTTAATACTTGAATCCTCAAGGTAATATCTCTTGAAACCCTACCTTTTGGATATTTGGGGATTTTGGGGTTTTTGCCCGATTCTTTCCGTTTTGTTGATGGATTCTTGACGAATATGATTAATCTTGTTGGTATTCTTAGTTTCCCTACGGATTCATGGTATATTTTTATAGTTTTGCGAAATCGAGGGGGTTTGGTTGTGGTCCGCCCTCGTTGTTATTTTTGTACGAATATACATGAATGTTAGGCGGGTTTTCGGGTGTATTCCATTTCCGTATTCGTCTAGAGTTGGTTGTAATTATGTTCTTCGAATCGTTAGGTTCGGTTCTGTTGATTCCTAGTGTTCGTCGGTGATTATCCTTTCCGTTCGTTGCGTCATCAATTATTCAAGGCAAGTATTTTTGGAAACCTTTATGCTTAACGTGGAATGGTAATGTATTTTTTGTGTGTGATTTGCTCACCTCGTGTTGGTCCGACAGGATCAAGGAGGGAATCCAAAGGTTTTCATCCCGGATTCATGAGTTTGTTTAGCTAGCCAGCGCGGGAGGGTCCTTAGAGGCCTCGTGCGGGAATATATGATATTACTCTGTTCCCAAGGCGATGCATGTGCGTGTTTTGTTTTATAATATAGCCAGCACGGGAGGGTCCTTAGAGGCCTCGTGCGGGAATCTATGATATTACTCTGTTCCCAAGGCAAATTGTTTGACTGTTTGTTTCTGGAAAAGACATGTCTGGTGTTGGTTTTCGAAATGATATTGGTGCATGTACTATGAAATGTGTAAGCGATTGGTTTGCCTTGATTACTTGTACTAGCGTAATTGCTAACCCCTTTGGGGGACCCATTGTGGGGAAATTCTTGCTATGTATTTCAGGTTATGATTATCCGGACGAGCGAGCACCGGGACAGTACGAGGATGTCGGCCAGGGCCGTTGACATGTGCATTTGGGTCGTCTTATTTCCTTTGTCTAATTCGATATGGTTGTTTCCTATATTTATAAACTGATAGACTGTACTCGCGAGTACTTAGACTTTTCAAATTCAAACTCCGTTTTGTATTATTTTAAATTGCTATACTATCGATTGTTACTCATTTGGTCGGTTGTTCTGGGTGTATTTTCATGTGATGTTCTATTTGATTGCGTTTCCTCGCTAACCGAGGTGGTTAGTCGAGGGGTGTTCAATAGTGTAGCCTGGTGGGTCCCATGTAGGGATCCACGACGCTGTAATATACTCTGAATATCTCGGTGTGTTACAGAAAATGGTATCGGAGCCCTAGGTTTATGGATACCTAGGCTTGTCGGTTATTTGGGTCTAGTCGTGTTTTGTTTTGCACATTGTCACACCGCTGCCGGCATCTCAGTACTTCCAGTGTTCGTAAGTTCCCTTACTCGATTCTTTATTTTTTTTCGTACTGTATTCCGTTTCCTGAACTATGGTTATTCTCCCTCCTTTGCTTATCATCGTAGTTGCTTTTTCCTTCCTTACTCATCCTCGATATACTTCTGTTACCTCTTAACACTAGTATGGATGCCGGAGAGAACCGTGGTCGTGGTCGTGGTCGTGGTCGTGGACGCGGCCGAGGACATGGGGCAGCCGGTGGGGCGGCCACGTCGCATTCTTCGGGAGCCGGCAGTACCGGTGACCGTCACAGTCATGCTTCTTCTCAGGAGCGCGCCGATCTTGGTATTGCGGCCTATGCAACAAATGGTTAACCAGATGGCGGCTATAGCTCAGGTGGTCCAGAACCCCGATCAGGCCCATGCTAATCGGGGCGGAGCGGATCGCTGGCTTCAGGATGTCATCAAGATGCATCCTCCTCAGTTTTCGGGAGCTTCGGACCCGATCGGCTGGGAAGGGTGGATCAAGGAGATATCCAAAGTCTTCACTGCTACCAACTGCCCCGAGGACCGTAAGGTCCCTATTGCTCAATACTTTCTCACGGGAGATGCTACGGATTGGTGGGAGGCCGTTGGTCCCAAAGATCATGTTGCTTCGTGGGCCGAATTTCAAGAATTGATGGAGACCGAATATTGTCCGTGGCCGGTCAGACAGGCTCGAGTGCATGCTTTCTATGATGCTCAACCACGGGATATTCCCGTATCCCAAGCTATTGCCGATTTTAACAAGGAGTTGGGTTATGTGAAGACCCAAGTTGTCGCTGAGAGCGACAAAATTTTCCATTTTTCCAGGAGGATGAAGCTGCCCATTCGGGACTATATGTCTGGACTCGTCTGCACTACCTTGAAGGATTATCAGAGTAGGGCCCTCGCTTATGATATGTCGGTGACGGCTAGTGATTTGGCTCGTGAGAGCAAGAAGCAGAAGTCGGTCGGAAATTTTTCTGGTCCCAAGAGTGGAGGCCAGCAGAAATCTCAGACTGCAAATATTTCTACGGGCGGTTCGGCTCGTTTCTCTGGGAGCTTTCGGGGTGCCGCCGGAACCTCCGCTCGTGAACCCACATGCTTTAACTGTGGTGTGCAGGGCCATAAGAGCCGGCAGTGTTCTCGTCCGAAGTTTACTTGTCATACTTGTGGACAGTTGGGCCACAAGGCCCCCTTTTGTGAACAGATCAGACAGCTTCACAGCGCCCGTTCTTCTCAACCAGTACCTATGGAGCTGAGTGTGAACCAGGGCTCATTTGCTCCACCGCCCCCATCGAATGCTGGCCGCGGTAGGGGTCGGGGCCAGCCCGCTAGAGGAGGAGCTTCCAGTGTTGGATCTGCCCAGCCGCGTATCTACGAGATGAGGAGGGCCGATGATCCAGCGGCGACAGGTACCGTTCATATCCATTCTCATCCTGTCGGTGTGCTTTTTGATTCGGGTGCTACGCATTCATTCATTTCTCTAGAGTGTGTACGCCGTCTGAGTCTCAACTGCTCGTCACCTTGCGAGCCTTTCATCGTTAAACTTCCTAGCGGTGATAGAATTGTCGGTGATCGAGAAGTCCGGGACTGTTCTGTGTTTATTTGTGAGAGGGCTTGGCTCTCTAATCTTATTTTCGTGGGTATCGAGGGTGAGGATCTGATTCTCGGGAATGATTGGATCGAGCGGCATGGTGCAATCATGAACTACCGCACGGGGATCATTACCATGTTAGCCGAGGACGGCACTGAACACTCCTTCGCGGGGCAAAAGAGAAACCAGAAGTTTGTTATTAACGCCCTGAAGGCGATGAAACTCCTGCGAAAGGGGTGTACTGGTTATTGGTGCTACGCCTTGAAGGCGGAGAATGGTGGAGTCGAGCTTTCGTCGATTCCAGTCGTTAGTGAGTTTCCTGATGTATTCCCTGACGAGTTACCGGGATTGCCACCGGATCGTGAGGTTGAGTTTGCTATAGAGTTAGAGCCGGGCGCCGCCCCGATTTCGAAGGCGCCGTATCGCATGGCACCTTAAGAGATGGCCGAGCTGAAGAAGCAGTTGAGTGAGCTCCTTGAGTCGGGTTATATTCGACCGAGCGCTTCGCCTTGGGGCGCACCTGTCCTGTTTGTGCGTAAGAAGGATGGTTCACTGCGTTTGTGTATCGACTATCGCGAACTAAACAAGGTGACCATCAAGAACAAGTACCCTTTGCCGAGAATTGAAGACTTGTTCGATCAGTTACAGGGAGCTGCGGTATTCTCGAAGATTGATTTGAGATCGGGGTACTATCAGCTCCGGGTGAAGGAGTCCGATGTGCCGAAAACAGCTTTTCGGACGAGATACGGACATTATGAGTTTGTAGTTATGCCTTTCGGGTTAACTAATGCGCCGACGGTGTTCATGCAGTTGATGAACAAAGTCTTTATCGAGTATTTGGAAAGGTGTGTTGTCGTCTTCATTGATGATATTCTTATTTATTCGAGGGACGAGGAAGAGCATGCCCATCATTTGCGGGTAGTGTTAGACATTTTGAGGACTGAGCAACTCTATGCAAAATTCTCGAAATGTGAGTTCTGGCTGAAGGAAGTGATGTTTTTAGGTCACGTGATTTCAGCCGAGGGGGTTCGAGTGGATCCGCAGAAGATTGAGGCAGTGTTGGATTGGGCACCGCCCAAGAGTGTGATGGAGATTCGTAGTTTCTTGGGTTTGGCTGGCTACTACCGTAGGTTCGTGGAGGGTTTCTTGAAACTAGCTCGGCCACTTACACAGTTGCTCCAGAAATCCGAGAAGTTCGTCCGGAATGACGAGAGACAGTCGAGTTTTGAGGAACTGAAGAAGCGTTTGACTTCAGCCCCGGTTTTGGCGTTGCCATGTGGCAACGAGGGATTCGCCATTTATAGCGATGCTTCGGGTCAGGGTCTTGGGTGCGTATTGATGCAGCACGGCAAAACCATTGCCTTTGCGTCGAGACAGTTGAGGCCGTATGAGCTTAACTACCCTACTCATGATTTGGAGCTAGCGGCAGTCGTTTTTGCGCTCAAGATTTGGCGTCACTATCTTTTCGGCTCTGCATGTCAGATTTTTACCGATCATAAAAGTCTGAAATATCTATTTACTCAACGGGAGTTGAATATGAGACAGAGGAGGTGGTTAGAGCTGATTAAGGATTATGACCTCGAAATCCTTTATCATCCGGGCAAGGCGAACATCGTGGCCGACGCCTTGATCCGGAAACCGATTGCGTTGCGAACGCTTGAGGTCCTTACGTCTCAGTCTGAGCTTCGGCGGACTTTGATCGAGTTAGATATTGAGGTTTTGTTGCCTGGGACTGTCGGGCAACTTTGTGCTTTAGAGATTTCGTCGTCTTTGATCGATGAAACTAAGCTGAAGCAGTTGGAGGATCCGATGATTACTCAAATCCGAGAGAACATTCTTAAGGGAAAGTCTCCTGGCTTTGTGATTCATGAGGATGGTGTTTTGAGATTCCAGAGTCGGCTTTGTGTACCGAACGACTTAGAGTTGAGACAGAGTATTCTACGCGAGGCCCATGCTACACCTTATTCCGTTCATCCTAGTTCGAGTAAGATGTACAAGGACCTAAGGAGGAATTTCTGGTGGAATGATATGAAGGAGGAGGTCGCACAGTTTGTAGCGAGATGTTTGACTTGTCAGCAGGTCAAAATCGAACATCAGCGACCGGCTGGGTTATTGCAGTCACTTCCCGTTCCAGAATGGAAATGGGAAGATATATCGATGGATTTTATTACGAGCTTACCGAGATCGAGGTCGGGCATGAATATGGTATGGGTGATTTTTGATCGTCTGACCAAGTCGGCACATTTTCTGGGCATCAAGGACACTTGGGGCCCGGAGAAGTTAGCTCATGTGTTTATCGCGCAGATTGTGAGGCTTCACGGTACTCCGAAGTCTATTGTTTCGGATCGTGATGGCCGTTTCGTATCGCACTTTTGGCAGGCGGTGCATAAGGCGTTGGGTACCCGTTTGCATTTGAGTACCTCTTTTCATCCCCAGTCAGATGGACAGTCGGAACGCACTATCCAGACGTTCGAGGATTTATTGCATGCTTGTGCTCTCGATTGGGGTAGTGACTGGGAGGAGCATTTGCCATTGATCGAATTCACGTACAACAATAGTTGGCACGCGTCGATTCGGATGGCACCGTATGAGGTACTTTATGGGTGGCGATGTCGATCACCGATTTGTTGGAATGAGGCATCCAATTTAGTCGGGACCGAGCCGGATGTCGTTTTAGAGACAAGGCGGAGGGTAGAATTAATTCGGGAACGGATGTTGACTGCCCAGAGTCGACAGAAGTCATATGCCGATGTCCGTCGTCGACCTTTAGAATTCGAGGTGGGAGACCACGTTTTGCTGAAGGTGTCGCCGACGAGAGGAGTTTTCCATTTCGGGAAGAAGGGGAAGTTGAGTCCTAGATTTATTGGACCCTTTGAGATTCTCGAGCGAGTCGGTGGGTTAGCATACCGTTTGGCGTTACCTCCGGCCTTGAGTCATGTTCATAGCGTTTTTCATGTTTCCCAGCTGAGGAAATATGTCCCGGATCTTAGTCACGTTATCGATTATGGTGATATTGATGTCGCCGAGGATATTACTTTCGAGGAGCGTCCTTTGAAGATTTTGGAGCATCGTGAGAAACGACTGAGGCATAAGACCATCTCTTTGGTCAAAGTGCAGTGGTCGAGACACGGTGTCGAGGAGGCAACTTGGGAGACCGAGGATAGCATGCGTGCTAGCTACCCTGAGTTGTTTGTTTCTTAAGTTTCGGGACGAAACTTATTTTTAGAGGGGTAGAATGTAATATCCGCATTTTTTCTTTTCCTTATATCTTCATTTTTTCGGTGTATTTCTCGGTCGTAGTGACCCTCGTGTATATTTCAGTGTATCCTTCCTGTCATCTGTTGAACTGTATCCTCGTTATTGTTGTGCGGAACCGCCATTTCGGGGTTGCCGTGGATCCATTTCGTGTTATTGGTTCCCAAATATTGATTCCTATTGCTTTTATTCTCTTCCCGGATCATTTTTTCATCATTTAGGACCCAAAGGGGGTGTGGGCCGCGACACAAGGTGTGTGCGCCGCGGCACACACATTTCTCCAGTGGTTGGCCGAGCGGACTGTACTGTGTGCCGCGGCGCACCCGTCCGGTGCCGCGGCACACCCGTCCGGTGTCGCGGCACAGTCGTGTGGCATTTTCGGCCAAAAACCCGATCAGACGGTGCCGCGGCACATGTCGGTGAGCCGCGGCACCGCCGAACCACAGGAGTAATTTTTGGCACATGCCGCGGCACACCTCAGCTGAGCCGCGGCACACAATGCGGTCAACCCTCTATAATTGTGTTGTTTTGAGCGTGAGCATCTCATTTCCCTTCTTCTTCTTCTTCCATTTACGCGAGAGAGAGTGAGAGAGGAGGAGAGCTTCTCATCATTCATCATTTGGGGGTTGATTTTCATCAGTTTTCTTCGGTTGTGAAGCCCGGAGAATCAATCCAACGCGTGTTCTACGAATCTTAATACTTGAATCCTCAAGGTAATATCTCTTGAAACCCTACCTTTTGGATATTTGGGGATTTTGGGGTTTTTGCCCGATTCTTTCCGTTTTGTTGATGGATTCTTGACGAATATGATTAATCTTGTTGGTATTCTTAGTTTCCCTACGGATTCATGGTATATTTTCATAGTTTTGCGAAATCGAGGGGGTTTGGTTGTGGTCCGCCCTCGTTGTTATTTTTGTACGAATATACATGAATCGTAGGCGGGTTTTCGGGTGTATTCCATTTCTGTATTCGTCTAGAGTTGGTTGTAATTATGTTCTTCGAATCGTTAGGTTCGGTTCTGTTGATTCCTAGTGTTCGTCGGTGATTATCCTTTCCGTTCGTTGCGTCATCAATTATTCAAGGCAAGTATCTTTGGAAACCTTTATGCTTAACGTGGAATGGTAATGTATTTTTTGTGTGTGATTTGCTCACCTCGTGTTGGTCCGACGGGATCAAGGAGGGAATCCAAAGGTTTTCGTCCCGGATTCATGAGTTTGTTTAGCTAGCCAGCGCGGGAGGGTCCTTAGAGGCCTCGTGTGGGAATCTATGATATTACTCTGTTCCCAAGGCGATGCATGTGCGTGTTTTGTTTTATAATATAGCCAGCGCGGGAGGGTCCTTAGAGGCCTCGTGCGGGAATCTATGATATTACTCTGTTCCCAAGGCAAATTGTTTGACTGTTTGTTTCCGGAAAAGACATGTCTGGTTTTGGTTTTCGAAATGATATTGGTGCATGTACTATGAAATGTGTAAGCGATTGGTTTGCCTTGATTACTTGTACTAGCGTAATTGCTAACCCCTTTGGGGGACCCGTTGTGGGGAAATTCTTGCTATGGATTTCAGGTTATGATTATCCGGACGAGCGAGCACCGGGACAGTACGAGGATGTCGGCCAGGGCCGTTGACATGTGCATTTGGGTCGTCTTATTTCCTTTGTCTAATTCGATATGGTTGTTTCCTATATTTATAAACTGATAGACTGTACTCGCGAGTACTTAGACTTTTCAAATTCAAACTCCGTTTTGTATTATTTTAAATTGCTATACTGTCGATTGTTACTCATTTGGTCGGTTGTTCTGGGTGTATTTTCATGTTATGTTCTATTTGATTGCGTTTCCTCGCTAACCGAGGTGGTTAGTCGAGGGGTGTTCGATAGTGTAGCCTGGTGGGTCCCATGTAAGGATCCACGACGCTGTAATATACTCTGAATATCTCGGGGTGTTACAATCCAGTCCATACCCAAAATGATATCCTCGTTCTGAAGTGGAAAAACCATAAGATCTGCCATCCATCTCCGATCATTGATGTGGATTGGACAGTCTCGAACCTGTAGATTACCTCCAACTCTACTACCCTCGGGTAGTTTAACAGTAAGAGATTCAGAAGGTACACTGGAAATGTTCAAATGTTTAACACATTCCATAGATATAAACGAGTGTGTCGCTCCAGTATCAAACAGTACATGAACATGCTCGAAATTAATAAGAAGTGTACCTGAGACAGCAGGTGCGGTATGGTCATCAGTAGCCCTCAATTCGAACATGCGGGATGGTGTTGTCCCAGACGAGGGTGCAGTGCCTCCTCCGCGCCCACGACCTCTTCCGGCACCATGTGATGGGGGTTGAGTTTGGTAAGGTGGAGCTTGATAGTTGGAAATGGTGGGTGCCCTGGATGACTGTACTGAACCTTGCTGGCTCTGAGAAGCTGGATTTGGTGCAGAATTGACTCGCGAACAGTAGCGAGACATATGCCCACTCTTTCCGCATGAAAAACATTTGGTAGCCATCTTATGACCCTGGCTCATGGTATGCCCAGCTATGCCACAGTTGAAACAGTTCCGGCGGAGAAGCCGATCAGATGCGCCCTTCTGCTGGTACGAAACTGCTGATTTAGAGGAGAAATCGGTACCCGAGTTTGTTCTACTAGCGTTTCCAGGCTGGTTAGACGTCTTATGCTTCTTCTGATTATGCCCAGTGTCAGAAATAACAACAGTTCTGACATATTCCGTGACTACGTCCTCATACTCATAATCATGCAGTGGAATCCAGCTGCGTAACGTTGGACGCCCTCCGGCAACCATTGTGCAAGGTGACAGATCCGTTGATCTTCAGATGGAACCGTTGTGCAAGGTGACCGATCACCTCGAAGGCAGTCTCCATTTTGAAAATCCAGTCGTCCACATGTTTATCACCCGAACCATCAAACAATGGTGGCCTAGCCTTCAACATCTCTCCCAGCCATCGATCCTTTCCGACATTTTTTTCAACGTTAATGACTGGTACCTGCTCTGCTTGGTTAACTTGAGCGATCCCCATTCCAATGGCCTGGGCAAGAGTCTGAATGAAAGCCGGATTCATTCCCCTATTGTTCTTGTCTTCTGCCTCATGTTCATTTTGATTAGTGGACGACGGCTAGTTTCCGGCTAGAATGGTTTCAGCGGTGTTCCTGTCTTTATTTTGGTTCACAGTGGAGCCCTGAGCGTCGTTCATGATTTTCCTAGCTCCACGAAGTGCCATTGTGATAAATGTTCGATCTAGAGAGTCAGTTCAATACAATTATCCTTTGAGTTCTATTGAATTCAAACATCATCCCTGATTTTCAGGAAACATATGTGTTCCTCTCTTTGACACTCCTCGAGGAGTTGCGGTCGCTTGGAGTGTTGGACTTTGAAAACCCTCAAACATTTTCAAAAACATTTTGGTAAAAACATTCAACGCGGATGTCTATCTCCAAGACGATTTTCTATAACGCCCCCAAAATTTACCGGAATGTTATAGTGCCGTGAATCTCGTGTGGGACTCACAAGGCAAATTTTAAGGATTTTAAAATTTCTCCATTAAATAATTTTTGTGAAAGTAACTCCACGATGGTACAATTACGAAACAAAATACTTTAGAAAGATAAGTTCACAAATACGGTTATTACATAAACTTGGAATATTTCAGAATTCAGTTTAAAAGAAACGAAATAACAAGGCTTCTCCCTAACACAGCTCAAGCCTGGCCGGAACTTTTAGGAATGTCCTGCATATATTCAACAAATTTTCCTGACACAACAAATCATGCCAGCCAACCTAGGTCAGACAATACAAATAAAATTTCATCGATAGAATAAGATAAATCCACAGTACGATATTATCATTCAATTTGGCAATAGATCATAAAATACTCAACATTGTCTTTTCTACCAACACTCGCAACCAAGCGTCACAGAAGTATCTACACAGGAATACTCCGGACGTGGGTACCATTCAGGTTTTATCCCTCAATACAGTTCCATACGGGTACCATACAGGTTTACCCCCAACACATCGGCCCATTAATCAAATCTCCAAGTAAGATGAAAACACAAAACCCATAAATAGCGACACACAATAAATCTCGGAATTTAGCATAACATATTATGAACCAAGGTATCACTTGACTTAGTTCCAACGAGAGTAATTCCCATGATAACAATGGCTCGAACGCCCACAATCGAGAGCTCAACCTATTACATATTCGTCGATTAATACCCTATGGTGATAATAACGAATATCGATAATTACCCCATCCCGATTGAATTCTAAACCTAGTTCGATTCATAATGTCAAAACCAATATTCTACGTTTAATAATAATGTGAATTATTTACAATTCTCAATTCCTCGGTTATCAACTCCTTACAATACGTCTTCTATACAATTTCAACTACAATCAACATTATTAACTTGATAACTACTTTAGTTCGAATTTCCCCGACTATGGTGTAGAATCTTCGGACATGATTCTAGCAAGAAAATCTTATGAGTATGATTGGCTTATCCAACTCGGCATTTCGTGATTTAGTTCATCTCAACAATTCTAGCGAGTTTAATCAACGACTAACCGAATCACTAACACAATCTACTGCACAACTAATCTGATTGTACTATGTTTTTATAGGTGTAATAATAAACTTGTAATTCAATACATGATGTCCATGGCGGAATACACAGGATGCTATTTCAAGATAGGCTTACATTCAATGATAATGATTCAACTTCAGTTTTCCCAGTTCGATTATCTCCAGGGGCTCAAAACTACCTAAGACACCAGAAATCAAATACAATATGTCTAGAAATACCGAAATAGGTTCAAAGATTTGTTAGACCAACCTCAAACAATGAAGACTGACCGAGAATAATGAGGAACATCAAAAAACGGGGACAACTCCTTCCAAAATCTTCTTCGAAGCTTGACAATCAACTCTACTATGATGATGCACGGCTAGGAAAGATTGGAAATCAATAAATGTAGCTGGGGGACTTCAGAGAGAGAGATAGAAGTGTCTATGGGTCGAGAGAAATGAAATAGGAGATAGATATGTAAGTTAGCGCACGCTAACGGGTCCCGGATGTAGATCAGACGAGTTTGAAGTAACCTGAAGTGAAGTCACCTGATGAGGATAGTGCACGCTACACGTGATGATTAACGCACGCTATCGAAGACTTGTTACTGTTGTGAATAGATTCAAACACAGAATGACGTATGCACTGAAGTAAGCTTAACACAAGCAATAGATGATATTTAGCGCATGCTAAATATCAGTTTGAATCAAGTCAATCAATCCGTTGGGGAGAATCTGCTACAAGTCAAAAAGTATTAACGGATATATGACGCATGCAATGATGCATGATTAGCGCACGCTACAAAGGAAGTGTTAACACACGCTAACTGTGAAGGACAGAAGCCACTGGACTGAAACTGGAAGACGTTAACGTACGTATCATGCAGACCATAATGTACACTAAGGCAAAAACACGCGATAGCGCACGCTAAGGAATTCAGCCTAGCGCACGCTAATAACAACTGGCAGTAACGGCTAGTTTGTGGAAGAAGGCTATAAATACCAAATGAGTTGGTATCATTCCACACAACAACATTGAGCAATTCCTATACACTTGAGATATCATTGTAAACATTATAGTTGTTGTTCTTGAGCTTAAATTAGAGTGATTGAGTGTTATACATAAAATCATACACGAGTGAGAAAAAGAAAAGATACGATTGGATTCGGTGTTATTAGGATCAAGGATCCAGCATTGTTAGAATCACAATCGCTATCTTAGTGAGGTTTATCTAGTACCAATAGAAAGCTAGAGTGGTTGATTCCTTATCCAATAGAAAAGGAAAAACGGTTTTACTCGCACCGATAGAAGACGAGCTTGTAACGGTAATCCCTCAACCGATAGAAGAGAGGTGCAGAGGTTTTGATCTTTAGCCTATTGAAAAAGATACATCGAGAGAGGACGTAGGCTCATTTATAGCCGAACCTCTATAAATCTGCGTGTCATTTAATTTCAGCATTTAATTTACGCTTCCGCACAAACGGCGCAAATATCGATATCAGTCCAACAATTGGTATCGGAGCGGTACTCCTATAAGTGGCTTTACATCCGAGGAGAAAAGACCCAATGGCGTTTCAACTTGCTCCCGTCGAAGGTCTTGCGCTAAACCGACCACCATTTTTTGATGGATCAAACTTCATGACGTGGAAGAAGAAGATGTCTATATTCATCCGAGCATATGAGATCGAGCTTTGGAAGGTGATCTGTCTTGGTCCGAAAATTCCGACAAATTCCAATGGTACGCTTAAAACTTTCGAAGAATATGACGATTCCGATTGGAAAAACGACAACTACAATTGTAAGGCAACTCAACTCTTATATTGTGCCTTAAATCTGGAAGAACACAACCTGATATCATTGTGTGATAGTGCCAAAGAAATTTGGATAATGCTTGAGGCAACACACGAAGGTACGTCTCAAGTCAAGGAGACGAAGATAAACATGCTCCTTCACGAGTACGAATGATTCCAAATGAAGGACGATGAATCCATCACGATAATGCTTGACCGTTTTTCGGTTATTACTAATGGATTAGCATGCTTCGGGAAACCACTTTCGAGTAATGAGAAAGTTGAGAAAATTCTCCGATCACTACCTCGAGAATGGGACGGTACGGTGACGGCAATAATGGAGTCTAAAGATTTAAATAATCTTGATTTTAGTGCTCTCGTTGGCTCTCTTATCAACTACGATATTGTTCTAAAATCTCGGAATGCCAAACCAAAACCAAAGGAAAGATCAATAGCCATGAAGGCTAAGATGTCGAGATCTAGAAAGGAAGAAATCCCGGTGGACGAAAGCGATGAAGAATCGGCATATTATGCCAAGAATATTAATAAGTTCCAACACTTATTAAACCAGAGGAAGAAGGACATTCAAGCGGGCGAATCTAAGAAATTCGACAACACCTATCGATTATGTGGTAAACCAGGCCACTTTGCTAAGAATTGTCGGGTTAAACCCAAGGAGGTCTTAGTTTCAGCATGGAGTGACAAAGATCCTGATGATGATTTCATCGATCAAAATACTCTTGCATTTATGGCCCGGAGTTCATTCGACGATAGCGATGTCGAATCCAAGTAAGTAATTCATACGGCGAACTTTTTGAAGCATTCGAGTTATTACATACCGATTATCAAAATGCTTTAAAAGAAATTAAATCTCTTCAATTTAAAAATAAATCATTGGAAAATGAGATTTCCAAAATTCTTGAAAAGGGAAAATCTGTTGAGATCGATCATTCAAAATGCGTTGAGAACTAGAATATTTTAAAGAATGATCTTGTTAAAGTTCAAACCGAGCTCAAAAATTTAACGAAGAAATTTTCTCTTGGAAATGAGAAATTTGAAAACATGCTCTCGGTTCAAAAATATACGTTAAATAAAGAGGGGTTAGGATTCAAACCGCATTCTAAAAATGAATCCGTAAATTTCAAAATACCCCAGTGTGAAAAATGTTTAAAAATTGGGCACCATATTTCAAATTGCAAAAGCCCAAGACGGACGATTAGAGTTAAGAAAATTTGGGTTCCTAAAGGAACAATTGTTTCAAATATCGTCTATGTCTCGAAAGAAAAACCGACTTTCGGTTGGATCCCCAAAAATTAATTTTTGATATTTTACAAAGGGGGAGACAATATTTTTAGGGGGAGATATTACCTATTAATGCATATTTTTTCATGCATATTTTCTTTATATATTCAAATTGGTATCCTTTATATTTTTTACACTTTTTGCTGAATACAAAAAGGGGGAGAAGAAGTTGAATCGAATAAAAGCGTCATAAAAGCGTCATGAAAGATATGATGATAAAAATAAAAAGTAAAAAGGAGGAGAAATAATAAAAATCGAAGAAGTCGAAAAGGAGAAGAAAGCATACAAAAAGGGGGAGAAATGAAGAAGTCGAAAATGACAAGAAAAAGAAAAAGGATTGGTGAAACTAACAAAATGATCAAAGTCGAAAACTTTGAAACGTACATATATATATATATATATAATTTTATTTTGCAGGTTTTATCCAATTCAAGAGTTGTTTTGTAATCATCAAAAAGGGGGAGATTGTTGGAATATTTATTCCACATATTCATAAATAATGTTTTGAAGATTAAGTTGCTAAACAAAACAAAACAACAAAGTCAAAGCAAAACGACGAAGGAATCGAAAACGCAAAAAGCTGGACAAAATACAAAGCTAGCGCACGCTAGATATGTAAGTTAGCGCACGCTAACGGGTCCCGGCTGCAGATCAGACGAGTTCGAAGTAACCTGAAGTGAAGTCACCTAATGAGGATAGCGCATGCTACACGTGATGATTAACGCATGCTATCGAAGACTTGTTACCGTTGTGAAGAGATTCAAACACAGAATGACGTATGCACTGAAGTAAGCTTAACACACACAAGAGATGATATTTAGCGTACGCTAAATATCAGTTTGAATCAAGTCAATCAATCCGTTGGGGAGAATCTGCTACAAGTCAAAAAGTATTAACGGATATATGACGCATGCAATGATGCATGATTAGCGCACGCTACAAAGAAAGTGTTAGCGCACGCTAACTGTGAAGGACAGAAGCCACTGGACTGAAACTGGAAGACGTTAACGTACGTATCATGCAGACCATAACGTTCGCTAAGGTAAAAACACGTGATAGCGCACGCTAAGGAAGTCAGCCTAGCGCACGCTAATAACAACTGGCAGTAACGGCTAGTTTGTGGAAGAAGGCTATAAATACCAAATGAGTTGGTATCATTCCACACAACAACATTGATCAATTCATATACACTTGAGATATCATTGTAAACATTATAGTTGTTGTTCTTGAGCTTAAATTAGAGTGATTGAGTGTTATACACAAAATCATACACGAGTGAGAAAAAGAAAAGATACGATTGGATTCGGTGTTATTAGGATCAAGGATCCAGCATTGTTAGAATCGCAATCGCTATCTTAGTGAGGTTTATATAGTACCAATAGAAAGCTAGAGTGGTTGATTCCTTATCCAATAGAAAAGAAAAAATGGTTTTACTCAGATCGATACAAGACGAGCTTGTAACGGTAACCCTCGACCGATAGAAGAGAGGTGCAAAGGTTTTAATCTTTAGTCTATTGAAAAAAATACATCGAGAGAGGACGTAGGCTCGTTTATAGCCGAACCTCTATAAATCCGCGTGTCATTTAATCTCGGCATTTAATTTACGCTTCCGCACAAACGGCGCAAATATCGATATCACTCCAACAACGTATGTAATGCTCTGCGAATAACGTACATAAGTTTCGTTTCAATCCACTAAGTTATTTTATCACATTTGATCCTTATAACGCGACTTCCCTTTAGACTCGTCCAGCAATTTCTCGGGGAACAAGATGTTGGCCACCGTCATATTCGCACCAGTAATTGCTCAACGACATAAAGGTACATCACTGACATATCATCAACATCATACAATTACATCATAAAAATAAATAAATGCGGACAAGGCTTTATACGTGACAACACGGTCTAAACATAACGTATAAAAGTACAAGTGCCGTGAGGTCGAGTACAATGTTAAATTGCTAAAAGTGAAGTACATGTTGTTTAACAGCATGGAATGCCCGTGGTATTACGAGCATATCTTGGCCATCATCAGTTTTATCAAGCAAAAATACATCAAGTGGATTATACGACAATTCATTATTCTCATCATCACTCTTATCATAGATCTCCATATCATGATATCCCCTTGGTGGTGGTCTGACAACAACTTGCCAATTAGATGTTTTGCTTTATCTCCAATAGAACACTTGTGAGGCTTGCGTTGCTAGTATAAAAGGATCTCCTTTAAATTAATCTTGAAATTGAGCAAAGTTGACTAATGAAATCCATCTTCAACCTTCACCCCGTGATAGATATTTTCCCAATCACACTTAAATAAGGGAATCTAAAACGTAAGATAGTCCAACACTATAATGTCACACAAGATATCATAATGACCTATTGTGTTGCTACTAGATTGGCAATTGTCATTTGACCCATTTTGACGTATTGTAGTTGCTTCAAGTGAAACACCACTATTCTGTGTGGACTTTTCGGTGCCCGTGGTACGAAATTGACGACCATTTATTATATAGCCAGAATATGAGAGCGCTTGCCTTCTAGGCCCATATGATAACCATTTTATTGTTTCAGGAACTTCTACTTCGCTTGAAGCTATTTGGTCTTTAACCTGTATATTTATTTTAAATAAATAACATACTTATTCACAATGTATAAACTAATAAAGTCTAAATAATATGTAAAAAACCTTTTTTGTAAACCAACTAGAGAAAGTGTCTGAATGCATCTTTGAAAGTTGTTCATCGGATAGATCAGTATGTAACATATTCAACTCTTCCATATCCATCCTAAAAACAAAGAATGTGAAAAATATTCCTAAGAAACAAACTAGACAAAATTGCATATAACTTGAACTTACACTTCATATGGTTCCACTTCTGTCGTATTAAACAAAACATATCGATGACTATTTTGCATGTCTTTATTAGACAATGTAGTATGCTCTCCTTTAGAAATTGGTCGTCCTTCAAATGTGTTTTCATTTTGATATTCCTCATTACGTTTGTGTTTCAAATAGTGCACAACTTTCCTTAATGTACTCACAACAAAATCGTATGGATTCTTCGGCAAGATAGCCTTCACATATGCATCCTTCGGGTCATGCAGGATTTATAACATATTTGCCCGTCTTCATAAATCTGAAAAGGTTGGATATAAATTAGGAAGGAAAATATCATTCAAACCTATTATCAGATAATAAATGGATATCGAATACCTTTCAAACGGGTACATCCAGTGAAATTGATTTGATGCATAAAGACGAGTTTCTCGACCTAAATGTATTGTAAAGTAAATCATAATATCGAATATTGAAGGAGGAAAATATCTTTCAAGCATGCACAATGTATCAATTATCTCATGTTCTGCAGCTTTAATTTTTTCGACATCAACCACTCTTTGGCTTATATCATAGAAAAATGAACAGAAACGAAGTAATGCATTTCTTGACCCTTTCGGTAGAAGTCCTCCCAATGCGACCGGCAATAACTGTTGCATCCATACATGGTAATCATGGGACTTGAGTCCAAGTATCTTGTCATTATGTGCAAAACTGTTTGCAATATTAGAGCTATACTCGTCGGGAACTTTCAAATTTCTTAGTCTCCAATAAAATGTTTCTATCTCAGAACTTGTTAAAGTATGTTGGCCTGGTGGAAGGAGTAACTTACTATTCTCATCAAGCCTTGGGTGCAACTCTGGCTGAATTTCCATACTTTCTAAGTCTTTACGAGCACTATGTCCATCTTTTGATCTTCCTTTTATATCAAGCAAAGTTCAAAGTAAACTCTCACCACAATTTTTTTGATGTGTATTAAATCTAAACATTAACGTACCAACAAATACTAAAAATAAGATATTTTATAAGTTATCAGCTAGCTATTAACTATATAATTATATTGAATTACCATTAAAGCACAAAATTTGTTATACCTCGTAATATGGTAACTAAAAAAAAATTGATTTTTTCTTCCAATTCAGGACCTTAACTTTCTTCTTTATAATCTTCCTCTTCCTTTTATTCTTTTTCTTACCTTTTTCCCTTCCTTGTCTCGGTTCTTCATCACTGCTCATTTCATCTCATTTTCCAAAATCATTTTCAATCCCATTAACAACTGCTAAAATTTCAGAACCAGACAATATATGAGGTTTCCCCCTCTTCTCATGGGTTCCATCAAACCAACTCTCCTTCTCTCAGTAAGGATGATTGGGTATAAAAAACCGCCGATGACCCATTGATGAGTCGATTGTTGATCAACTCATTCTGTTCTATCTAGTCGTGTTTTTGTTTGCTTTTTAGTATTTGTGTTCTCTTTTATGCGTGGTATATTGTGTTTTTAATTTTAGGTAACAAAGCGAAGATTGTGGTGAAATATGCGTTTTCATAGTTAATATTGGAGTTTATTACGATCAAGAGCTAAAACGGGGCCTAAAACGACAAAAGATTGAAGCAGTATCGGTCGAATCTTCTAAATTACAGAATCACCACTCCGAATTGAGATGTGTTCTCCTTTTATATAAATTCCTCGTGAAATTAGCTTCGAAACGGTATATCATATGCTAAAATCCGAGGTGTATTGATACAAGAACGAAGGATCAAGCCGAAGAAGACCAAAAACCGGACTCGACCGCATCAGGCAACTCGGCCGTGCCATATAACACGGCCGGGTCTCTTTACAGTTAAAAATACATTTTGCAGAAGAGTACGACACGACCGTGTCATGGGACACGGCCGAGTCACGATCCAGTCGGTTTTGCAATTCTAGCGCAGTACAACACGGCCGTGTCATGGGACACGACCGAGTCTCAATACAGAACACCTTTTCCTTTATCCAGGGCAGTACGACACAGCCGTGTCCCAGGACACGGGCCGTGTCACTTTTCGGTGCAAGTCATTTACCTTGACATTTTTGCACAACTTTAAGCCTTTTCTTGATATTTTTGGCTATAAAAAAAGGAGGTGGAGACCATTTGGAGATATTCTTATCTTGTGGAAGACATTTTTGGGTGAAAAACACAAGATTAGGGAGGAAAACACCAAAAAGAGTGGAAAAAGAGAGATTTTCATCATCTTCCTTGTAATTTCATTTTGAAGAAAAATACATTTTGGGAGTGAATATTATTCCTTGTACCATATTGTTTATGAACTCTTGAAGGAAGAACATCAAATCTTCATCGGGAATTCAATTTCGGCATTTTCAAGGGAAGTTTCTACCATGTTTTGTTCTTCAATTTCCATTATTGTTGTTGAAATAATCATGTATAGCTAATCATTTCATATGGGTTTTTAGATATAGCCACACACATGTTATCGATTGTTAGTTCCTTTTGATTTTCCGGGTAAAGTTTGGGATTGTTCCTCTTGTTCGTTCTTCGTTTAAGAACTTTTGATTTAGATCATCAAACCTATTTCTTAGTTGTTATTATTATTCAAAACGAGGGTTTTTATCGGTCTTCGCCATGAAACGGTCCGGTAGAAGTGATTGTAAATGTTCTCGAGCTTTTTCGCGCGATCTTTTAACGATTTACCTCATCAAAAGTAGTCGGTTAATTGATTGTTAGTTAGGGATTCATTGTAATACCCGATTGTAATTTATTCATTATCATTCAGTAATTATCACTCAGTAATTTTCACTCATTAATAATCACTCATCATTCATGATTCATTCAATTGCGTTCATTTGGCATGTTGTAACCGTGTATTAGTTACCGATCGTCATTTCATCTCCGTTTGAGTGTCGGAACGGGAGTATTATCATTATCATCGTGATTGGTAGTCTTGTGCTGGAAGTATCATTTTTGGCATGTGTTGGACTTGTTAACTTTCACATACGTATGGTATGTCGAATCATTCATCAATCGTAGCGAGAAATCGGAGTTGTCGGATTTTCATCTTGTCCAGCAACGAGTTACGGCCGTAAGTAGTGTCGGATATGGCCGTAATAGACTTTCATTGTTTTCAGGCCATTTTGGACGAGCGGGACTTACGGCCGTAAGGATTTCGGCATACGGCCGTAAGTTAGGCAGTACGGCCGTAAGGCTTGGCCGGATACGGCCGTACGTGTCGAGCAGGGTGCCCAGGCGTTTTTGGCCGAAGGCGAGTTACGGCCGTAAGGGTTGCATCATACGTCCGTAAGGCGAGGGAGATACGGCCGTAAGGCTTAGCCGGATACGGCCGTACGTTACAGGCAGGGTACCTGGTCATTTTCGACGAAGGGGGCTTACGCCCGTAAGATTGGCCGGATACGGCCGTATCGTCCGAGTTATGCCCGTAAGGTGTACGGGTACGGCCGTAAGGATGTCGGCAGATGTTTTAGACGAGGGCGAGTTACGCCCGTAAGTCAAAAGCAGATACGGCCGTAAGGCTGTCGCGGCAGTGTTTGACGAAGCGAAATTCTGGCCGTCTGAGTTGGCGATTACGCCGTAAGGCCGTTGACGTGGAATGTTACGGCCGTAAGAAGGCCGAGTTACGGCCGTAACTTCCGGCAGTTTATATAGGGTTGGCCGGGACTTTTTCTTCATTTTCACCCTTTTCTTCCATCTTGTCCGAGAGAGAGAGCTTGAGGGAGGGATTTTCCATCATCAATCACTTGAGTGTTAGATTTTCATCATCTTCATTCATTTGGGAAGCTTGGATACTCGATTTAACTCGTCTTCATCGGATCGAAGTGGTTGGATCTTCAAGAGGTAATTTTTTCAACATCTTGGATTTTGATTTTGTATTGAGATATGATGTTTTGGATGTTATAATCATGTTATACGGAGTGATATGTATATGATTATGAGTTTGTATAGAGATTCAATGGATTATTGAAGGATTATTCAAGAACACTTTGAATATTGAGTTGGATTTGGGGGTTTTCGATTAATTGTTGTTGTAATCACAAATTTGGATATTCATTTTGGATTATTGATCATTTGGAAGATGTTTTGTTGGTTTGAAACACTTCTTGGGGTTTTGATATTGGTATAATTGAGGTTGAGTTGTTAACAATCGGAGATTGGTCACAACGTGTTTGATATAATGCCCCAATGAACTTAGTTTAGTCGTATCGACATTTTGAGTTGGTTATCATCGTGTTTGATTCGTATGTTAAACGGATTGTTCGATAATGTGTTATTCAAGGTTGTTCGAGCGACCGACATTTCATTTAGGACGTTTGTTCGTGGAAGGACATTCTTCATCGGTGTTGTGTAAGTTAATTCTTACTCAGTTAAAAAAATATTCATTCCTTTCGTTGTTGTTCATTCATTATCATAATTCATTCACAAGGTACTAACCATTTCAAAACTTGTAATTGTCACTTAATTACTTCATTCACGAGGAACGACGGTTCCAATCATTTCATTGAGCTGTCATTCATTTCACCATCATTTCATCTTGGTGAGTCATTATTCATTTTCGATGTCACTTTTGTTATATCGTGGCATTCCGGGTCATACTGGCGTGCTGGTTGGTATGTTTAGGATTTTCATGTCGGGCACATTTAAGTCGTGTGTTGGTTGGTGGCCTCACATTGGACTGTGCACACGAGTTGATGGCTTCGTGAGACTGATTAAGTACAAGACCACATGTGTATTCGATCGATACTCGTTGGTGGCTTGTGCACGGACACATTTCCATCCCGGACGTAGTGTGGCGCCATTCCTTTGAGCCGTACTGTTAGTTGATTCATATAGCATGTTTGATTGTGTATGTTTCGACAGGATTGTGTATATTCAACTCTTGAGGATTGTTGTTCTGTGTAACTGACCCCGTTGTGGGATTTTGTTTTCAGGTCATGGCAAGGCAAAATCACGGGAATATAACGTTGATGGCGAGGAGTCCCAGTGATACTAGTAGGGGGACCCAATCCTTTCAGTCATTCATATTGTTGTCATTTATTTTCCGCTGCATATTTCCTTTTGGATACTCCGTTGCATTCAGTGTTGTGTATTTTATCTTCATATAAAATATACTAGTATTCGGTATTGTCCTGGTGTGTTGTACTTAAACTCCTCATCGGAGTATTCGGTAATATAATGTGGTTCGGTACTACAATTATATTATTTAATTCATCATTTTCATTCGCCTTGTGGGTCCCAATCGGGGATCCACGACACTGTAATATCCGCCTAGTTTGGGGTATTACAGAGTTGGTATCGGAGAGTGGTTTTGAATACTACCTTCCGAGTCATGTCTCATTTGAAATCATCGTCATCAGACTAGTATCATTGGACTTTCGTGTCACGTGTGACCTGTGCAAATGCCGAGCCAATCAAACCGAAAGAACTGTAAGACTTATAACGCCATGGTATAATTTCTGGCAATAATCATTCATTCATAATTCACTAGTTAACAATCCTCAAACATCATTTTCATTTTAATCATGTTGATCATATTAACTCATTAATCACTCAATTCATTTCATTACTCAGTTGTTGATCTGGAAGATCATATTATTAATCTTGTTAACTTGTTCAAGATACTCATTTCAAGAATTTCATCAGATAATCATGTCACCTCAGTTAATCATTCATGTAATCACTGTGTTAGAGCGCATATGCTCATTTTCATCATTTCATGACGTAAATCATAATGCGGTACTCATACGAGATCTATGATTATCATGTGACCTTCCTACTTCAGTATGGAGAGAGCTATCAGTGGATGCACGGGGAGAGGCCGCGGTGCGGGCCGGAACCCGGGGAATAATCACTCACTGTTAGGAAGACGTACCCAGGACTCAGCTCGATCGGAAGATGTTCGGGTTGATCCACTCACTTTTATGCAGGTCATGATGACCCATATGCAATTGCTTAATCATCATTGCGCCACTCTGGCCGATTTAATTGAGAGAACTCTCCCGTATGAGCCTGCTGCTAAGGAAATTGCTGAGCAACAACCTTCATCTGTCAGCAAGAAATCAACAAAGAGTAATCAGTCCGAAGGCGGACAGTCAACCTTCAAGAAGCCTCGTGTGGGCCCTAACGTTTCTGAGCGACCTCCTACGGTGCATAATCGTGCGGGATCTCAGTCCCGAGCGGCCAGTTCAGCCATCACCTGTTTCAACTATGGAGCACCGGGTCATTACAGCACTAAGTGTCTGAAACCGTCTATCACGTGCCATAATTGTGGGATTTTTGGGCATAAGGCCCGTTTTTGCCGAAGGGACCCCAAGCCGACTCCGGCGGCATCTCAGGCCCCGAAGCAGTCAGCAATTCAGAATCAGACTATTCTGTCAGCGTCGTTTAAGACGATGGAAACGAATAAAGGCGGAGCTCATATTTATCAGACAGGAGCGTCCGGTTCGGGAGCCGGCAAGTCCCGAATTCACGGGATGAAGAGGACCGACGATCCGGAAGCCCGAATGATCTCAGGTATACTCGTAATTTTATCTAAACCTGTGTGTACCCTTTTTGATACTGGTGCACCACATTCATTCATTTCCGAATCATGTTTGAATAGACTTCACCTAGACAGTCCTAATAATTGTGGACCTTATATCATTGGTCTACCTGACGGTAGAAGAATTTCTGGAAATCATGAGGTTAAGAACTGACCGAATTAAGCTTAATGACCGCGAGTGGTTGGTGGACTTAATCGTGGTGGATTTACCTTAGGACGATGTAATATTGGGTATTAGTGGGATGGATTGTCATGATACCATTCTCAATGTTCGTAAGCGTTTGGTCACTATCATTTCCGTCATTGGAGTCGAATGTGTTTTCCAGAGAGGTAATCCCAGTTGTTCCGGGAGAGTCATCAACTTGATGAAAGTAGTGAAATTACTCAATCGAGTTGTTCAATCATTCATTGTATCATTGTCATCGATTGGACGTTCTAAGGCAATCGAGTTGTTCAATCACTCATTGTATCATTGTCATCGATTGGCCGTTCTAAGGCAATCGAGTTGTTCAATCATTCATTGTATCATTGTCATCGATTGGCCATTCTAAGGCAATTGAGGTGTTCAATCATTCATGATATCATTATCATCGATTGGCCGTTCTAAGGAAATCGAGTCGTTTAATCATTCATAGTATCATTGTTAGCGATTGGCGGTGTTTTCCCAGATGAGCTACCTGGTTTACCTCCACAGAGAGATGTGGAATTCATGATTGAGTTGGAGCCCGGTACGTCCCCGTTATCGAAGGCACCGTACCGGATGGCCCCGATCGAAATGCAGGAATTAAAGATTCAACTTGAGGAATAGTTCGAGAAAGGTTATCTCCGACCGAGTGCGTCCCCGTGGGGAGCACCAGTGTGATCTGTCAAGGAGAAGGATGGTTCGTTTCGTGTGTGTATTTATTATCAGGAGTTGAACAGGGTGATGATCAAGATTAGTATCCTCTACCCCATATCGTTGATCTTTTGGATCAACTTTAGGGAGCTTCAGTATTTCCCAAGATCGATTTAAGATTTGGGTATCATCAGTTGCGAATTCGAGAGTCGGATATCGCAAGGACGGCGTTCCGAACACGCTATGGTCATTATGAGTTTGTCGTTATGCCGTTTGGGTTGACTAATGCACCTGCGGTATTCATGGAGTTAATGAATCAGGTTTTCATCGACTATTTAGATCAGTTCGTGGTTGTCTTCATTGATGACATTTTGATCTATTCTCGTGACCGGGAGGAACACGAGTTTCACCTTCATCAAGTGCTCAACGTGTTGAGACGAGAACAACTTTATGGGAAGTTTTCCAAATGTGAGTTCTGGATGTCCGAAGTGACGTTTCTCGGACATGTAATTTCATCAGATGGAGTTCGCGTCGACCCTCAGAAGACGGAGGCTATCCGAGATTGGCTACCTCCGAAGAATGTTAAGGAGATCCGAAGCTTTCTCGGATTAGCCGGTTATTATCGGTGGTTTGTTGAAGGATTTTCTAAAATCGCTCAGCCCATGACGAACATTTTACGGAAGGATAAGAAATACACGTGGTCCGACGCGTGTCAACAGAGTTTTGAGGAACTCAAGAGCCGGTTAATTTCAGCACCTGTACTTTCCTTGCCGCAAGGGACGGAAGGATTTGTGGTTTATAGTGATGCGTCCGGACAGGGTCTCGGATGTGTACTCATGCTGAATGGGAAGGTTATTGCCTATGCTTCACGGCAATTGAGACCTTACGAGGTTAATTATACGACCCACGACCTAGAGCTAGCAGCCGTGGTGTTCGTTCTGAAAATCTGGCGTCATTACCTTTATGGCGTTACTTGTCAGATATTCACCGATCATAAGAGTTTAAAGTATATATTTACTCAGAAGGAGTTAAATATGCGACAGAGGCGGTGGTTGGAACTAATCAAAGATCATGATATCGAGATCCTTTACCACCCGGGCAAGGCGAACGTTGTCGCCGACGCCTTGAGTCGTAAGTCCGTTCAGGAGCAGATGCTTGCTCGATTAACAGTTTCAGAAGGAACTTCAGCAGGAATTTCTAAGACCCGAGATCGAGGTCTGGTTACAGCGAGTACAAGGGCAACTTTATACGTTGGAGATTTCATCGCCACTTGAGGAGGCGATCAGGGAGAATCAGGGTTCAGACCCATTTTTGTTACGCATTCGAGAGGATGTAACTCAGGGGAAAGCCCCCGGGTTTTTGGTCCACGAGGATGGACTTTTGCATTTTAAGAATCGGTTGTGCGTACCGGCGATTAATGAGTTGAAAAACTCGATTTTGAGAGAAGCTCATGCTACCCCTTATTCCGTTCATCCGGGGTCTAGCAATATGTATAAAGACTTGAAACAGAATTACTGGTGGAGTAATATGAAGCGAGAAGTCGCGGAATTTGTTTCGAGATGTTTGACCTGTCAGCAAGTCAAGATTGAACATCAGCGACCGGCGGGTATGCTGAAACCGCTCCCTATTCCAGAATAGAAGTGGGAAGATAATTCTATGGACTTCATCACGAGTTTGCCGACGAGTCGTCGTGGCATGAATACAATCTGGGTGATTGTGGACCGCTTAACTAAATCAGCTCATTTCCTTGAGATTAAGGATACGTGGGGTCCCGAGAGACTTGCCCAGTTGTTTATCAAAGAGATAGTGAGATTGCACGGTACTCCTAAAAGTATCGTTTCCGATCGTGACGGACGATTCATGTCTCATTTTTGGAAATCAGTTCATCGTGCTATGGGAACTCAGCGTAATATCAGTACCGCTTTTCATCCTCAGTCCGACGGACAATCTGAGAGGACTATTCAGATATTGGAGGACATGTTGAGGGCATGCGTCCTCGATTGGAAAGACGATTGGGAAGCCCAATTATCGTTGATTGAGTTTACGTACAATAATACTTGGCATGCTGCGATTAAGATGGCACCTTACGAGGCCTTGTACGGTCGTCATTGTCGATCTCCTTTGTGTTGGGATGACTTATCAGAATCAATCGGCACTGAGCCCGATATGCTTATAGCCGCCCGTGAGAAGGTAGCTTTGATCAGGAGTCGTTTGTTGACAGCTCAGAGTCGACAGAAATCATATGTAGATAATCGTCGTCGACCATTAGAGTTCGATACGGGTGACCATGTTTTGGTCAAGGTATCCCCGAGTCGAGGTATTTTCCATTTCGGAAGACGGGGGAAGTTGAGTCCTAGATTCATGGGACCATTTGAGATTTTGGATCAAGTAGGCGACCTAGCTTATCGATTAGCCTTACCTCCGGCGTTGAGCCGAATTCATAATGTGTTTCACATACTTCAGTTCGACGAAATCGACATCGCGGATGATCATTCGTATGAGGAGCGTCCTATACGAGTTTTAGAGCGGAGAATCAAACAGTTGAGGAACAAGGCGATTCCTTTGGTCAAGATTCAGTGGTCTAGACATGGAGTCGAAGAGGCTACTTGGGAAATCGAGGAGAGTATGCGGGAGAGTTATCTCGAGTTGTTTGACCCATAGTTTCGGGGACGAAACTCCTTTTAAGGGGGGAGTATGTAATACCCGGTTGTAATTCATTCATTATCATTCAATAATTACCAGTCAGTAATTATCACTCAGTAATTTTCACTCATTAATAATCACTCATCATTCATGATTCATTCAATTGCGTTCATTTGGCATGTTGTAACCGTGTATCAGTTACCGATCGTCATTTCATCTCCGTTTGAGTCGGAACGGGAGTATTATCATTATCATCGTGATTGGTAGTCTTGTGCTGGAAGTATCATTTTTGGCATGTGTTGGACTTGTTCACTTTCACATACGTATGGTATGTCGAATCATTCATCAATCGTAGCGAGAAATCGGAGTTGTCGGATTTTCATCTTGTCCAGCAATGAGTTACGGCCGTAAGGAGTGTCGGATACGGCCGTAATAGACGTTCATTGTTTTCAGGCCATTTTGGACGACCGGGACTTACGACCGTAAGGATTTCGGCATACGGCCGTAAGTTAGGCAGTACAGCCGTAAGGCTTGGCCGGATATGGCCGTACGTGTCGAGCAGGGTGCCCAGGCGTTTTTGGCCGAAGGCGAGTTACGGCCGTAAGGGTTGCGGCATACGGCCGTAAGGCGAGGGAGATACGGCCGTAAGGCTTGGCCGGATACGGCCGTACGTTACAGGCAGGGTACCTGGTCATTTTCGACGAAGGGGGCTTACGCCCGTAAGATTGGCCGGATACGGCCGTATCGTCCGAGTTACGCCCGTAAGGTGTACGGGTACGGCCGTAAGGATGTCGGCAGATGTTTTAGACGAGGGCGAGTTACGCCCATAAGTCAGGAGCGGATACGGCCGTAAGGCTGTCGGCAGGTGTTTGGACGAAGCCGAGTTACGTCCGTACGAGTTGGCCGGTTACGGCCGTAAGGCCGTTGACCTGGAATGTTACGGCCGTAAGAAGGCCGAGTTACGGCCGTAACTTCCGGCAGTTTATATAGGGTTGGCCGGGACTTTTTCTTCATTTTCACCCTTTTCTTCCATCTTGTCCGAGAGAGAGAGCTTGAGGGAGGGATTTTCCATCATCAATCACTTGAGTGTTAGATTTTCATCATCTTCATTCATTTGGGAAGCTTGGATACTCGATTTAACTCGTGTTCATCGGATCGAAGTGGTTGGATCTTCAAGAGGTACTTTTTTCAACATCTTAGATTTCGATTTTGTATCGAGATATGATGTTTTGGACGTTATAATCATGTTATATGGAGGGATATGTATATGATTATGAGTTTGTATAGAGATTCAATGGATTATTGAAGGATTATTCAAGAACACTTTGAATATTGAGTTGGATTTGGGGGTTTTCGATTAATTGTTGTTGTAATCACGAATTTGGATATTCATTTTGGATTATTGATCATTTGGAAGATGTTTTGTTGGTTTGAAACACTTCTTGGGGTTTTGATATTGGTATAATTGAGGTTGAGTTGTTAACAATCGGAGATTGGTCACAACGTGTTTGATATAATGCCCCAATGAACTTAGTTTAGTCGTATCGACGTTTTGAGTTGGTTATCATCGTGTTTGATTCGTATGTTGAACGGATTGTTCGATATTGTGTTATTCAAGGTTGTTCGAGCGACCGACATTTCATTTAGGACGTTTGTTCGTGGAAGGACATTCTTCATCGGTGTTGGGTAAGTTAATTCTTACTCAGTTAAAAGGATATTCATTCCTTTCGTTGTTGTTCATTCATAATCATAATTCATTCATAAGGTACTAACTGTTTCAAAACTTGTAATTGTCACTTAATTACTTCATTCACGAGGAACGACGGTTCCAATCATTTTATTGAGCTGTCATTCATTTCACCATCATTTCATCTTGGTGAGTCATTATTCATTTTCTATGTCACTTTTGTTATATCGTGGCATTCCGGGTCATACTGGCGTGCTGGTTGGTATGTGTAGGATTTTCATGTCGGGCACATTTAAGTCGTGTGTTGGTTGGTGGCCTCACATTGGACTGTGCACACGAGTTAATGGCTTCGTGAGACTGATTAGGTACAAGACCACATGTGTATTCGATCGATACTCATTGGTGGCTTGTGCACGGACACATTTCCATCCCGGACGTAGTGTGGCGCCATTCCTTTGAGCCGTATTGTTAGTTGATTCATATAGCATATTTGATTGTGTATGTTTCGACAGGATTGTGTATATTCAACTCTTGAGGATTGTTGTTCTGTGTAACTGACCCGGTTGGGGGATTTTGTTTTCAGGTCATGGCAAGGCAAAAGCACGGGAATATAACGCTGACGGCGAGGAGTCCCAGTGATACTAGTAGGGGGCCCCAATCCTTTCAGTTATTCATATTGTTGTCATTTATTTTCCGCTGCAGATTTCCTTTTGGATACTCCGTTTCATTCAGTGTTGTGTATTTTATCTTCATATAAAATATACTAGTATTTGGTATTGTCCTGGTGTGTTGTACTTAAACTCCTCATCGGAGTATTCGGTAATATAATGTGGTTCGGTACTACAATTATATTATTTAATTCATCATTTTCATTCGCCTGGTAGGTCCCAGTCGGGGATCCACGGCACTGTAATATCCGCCTAGTTTGGGGTGTTACATTCATCCCCATCAAAGGAGGTTACCTTATTTTCGTTGAGAACAATCGTGATTTTTAGAATTACCGCCATCAAACGGATTTCTTTTAATCGTGAGCAATCGATAATTCCAAACCTTATTTATTTGAGTATCGGAACTAAAAATTGATTACGTGTGTGTCGGTGACTCTAAATTCCCATATCAATCTCATTATTGTTATCTCTCATTTATCCGACGATCAAATTGGTGTTGTTATCACTTAGTTTATTTTAATTTTATGCGTTAGTATTGTAATCCAATCGAACCAATGATGTATTTTAATTTATTTTATTTTTGTTCATTCGACTATTTACCGAACATTATCGAACTTTAAACCGTTTCCAATTCCTCGAGAGATCGACCTCGGAGTTACTTGCCGCTTCCTACAAAAGCGATTCGTACACTTGCGAGTATTTAATTTGTCCATCAAGTTTTTGGCGCCGTTGCCGGGGAATTGGCGTTTAATTTTTGATCTTGTTTTAATAACAATTGAATTGTTTTTCTTGATCATTTTTTCCGACATTTCATTATTTTCGATAAAATTTAAAATTCGCTCTAAATTCTTTTGTTTATGCTTGGTAGGAGATCGTTGGGTAACCCGATTCTTCCGCCTATAGACGAAGTTCAAAGGATTAGAGCACCAAAAATAATGGCCACAACATCAATGGCAAATGACGAGGTGAATCCGAATCTTGAAGAGCAACTTTTGCTCCAAGAAGATAACCCTCGTCAACTGAGGGTTGAGAATGTTGCACAAAATATAGATGAGGAAGAAATTCGTCAACCAAGGTTTTCGAGATATGAGAATGTTGGGCGCAATCAAGGGATACCCGAAGCTCAACAAGGGAGATACTTCTATCCGATACAACCACCCGTTGGAGTGCAATATGGAGCGAATTATTATCCCGGACCTCAATATGGGATGGAAGCAAACTATAACATGCCACAACAACCTCCGGTCGAACATCTAATGCGGGACTATGCAAAGACCGTGGTGAACACCGCCATTTCATGCATCCAATTAGCACCGACCGCAAGAAACTACCATATAAGCGGATTTCACATCGAGCAATTGCCCTCATTTCACGGATTAGGACGAGAGGACCCGTTATCATTCATCCGAGACTTCTATGTGGCGATTGACAACTTCCCATTAAATGGGTTGAGCGAGGATCAACTAAGGATGAAGTGCTTCCCTTATACACTCAAGGATGGGGCGAAACAATGGTTGATGACTTTGGCGCCCGGCTCACTAAGAACATGGGATGAAGTTTATGATAAATTCATTACCAAGTACTTCTCTCATTCAAAGACTACGCTATTGAGAACTCAAATCTCAACTTTCGTACAACAAGACGGAGAGGCATTTCAAGAAGCATGGGACCGATTCAAAATGCTCCTCATTCAATGCCCACACCATCACTATCCGCTTCAACTACTTAATCAATTCTTCTATGACGGATTGACTCAATATTGCCAATGAGCGGTAGATAATGCAGCCGGTGGTTTGTTTTGGGGTTTGACGGAGATACAAGCGTATGATGTGTATGAAACATTGGGAGCCAATTCTCAACAAAAAAGTGTACGTGTTCGTAGGGGAGCCGTGCACCAAGTAAGCGAGAAGGACGAGATGCAATCTAAAATCGATGAGTTGACAAATGAACTAAGACAACTCAAGACTCAAAATAAATCTTCTAGCTCACGAGTTTGCGAGATTTGCGGAGCACCCGGACATGATGCCAATTCATGCCCTCATACTTTTCCGGGAGAACAAACCGAACAAGTTAATTGGGCTATGGGACAAAGCACGGGAAGGCCCGAATGGGAAGAGAGGAGAAATAATTATGGCGGAAACGAAAGAAATGCACCTCTCCCAAATACTTATCATCCTGGGCTAAGAGACCATCCGAATTTCTCATGGAGAAACAATAACCCGATGCCATATGACACAAGGGGCCAAGCTCAATACAATGGAGGAAACCGAGCCCAACAACCAACGCGAAGTGAACCACCTCCACAACAAAGGAACTCTCTTGAGGAGAGTATTGCGACATTCATTAAGGAGAGCAAGGAAAACTGAGAGGAGAACAATAAAAGGTTCGAATCTTTAGAAGCTTCGATGAAGAAAATGGAGATTCAAATTGGGCAACTTGCTACCGAGGCACGTAGACAAGAAAGGGGTAAACTACCAAGTCAACCCGAGCAAGCTCAAGCCATTACCACTCTCCGAAGTGGTAAAGTGATTAATAAAGAAGTTAATTCCGAAGTAAAAGAAAGAGGCGATGAGAAAGAAGACGAGTCGGGAAATCAAGAGGAGAAAATAGACGAAGCAACTTCAACTTACAAGCTTCACAAATCCACTCAACCATATAAGCCACCAATTCCTTTTCCCAGCCGGCTTAGAAAAGCAAAGCAAGATGAGCAATTTTCTGAAATCTACGACATGCTTTCAAAAGTTCATGTCAACTTACCTCTTTTGGATGTTGTGAAGAACATTCCCGCTTATACAAAATTTTTCAAAGAGTTGACCTCCAACAAAAGAAGATACAATGGGAACGAGAAAGTGGTGCTCTACGAGGTAGAAGCAAGGGGTCAAAAGAAAGGCGATCCCGGAAGTTTTATGATCGACATCACTATGGGAGATAAGAAAGTTGCTCGTGGGATGTTAGATTTGGGAGCAAGTGTGAATATCATGCCATACTCGACCTATTTGAGGCTTGGACTCGGGGGAATCAAACCAACAAGAATGACTCTTCAAATGGCGGATAGGTTGGTGAAATACCCCAAAGGAGTCATTGAAGACCTATTAGTGCAAGTGGACAAGTTGGTGATTCCGGCCGACTTTGTTATCTTGGAGATGAGCGATTTTGGAACAAGCGAAAATGAAGGGATGATACTTCTAGGACGGCCATTCATGCGTACAACAAAAACAATCGTCGATGTTGATGAAGGAAAGGTCACCATGACCGTCTTGGGCGAAACCGTGGAAATCAACATGTTCGGTTCATCTCCTATCCCTTCTCATATTTATGCTGCCCATGATGTGAATTTTATTGATTGCATTGGTTATTTGGTTAATGATATATATTTGCATGATGATGTAGGTGACACGTTGCATGATGCTCTAACCATTGAGCATGATATGGGGCTGAATAATTTAGAAATTGGAGAATATGTTGCATTGTTAGATAATTCCGAAACAATTGATGAAGTTGACGGTTTTAAGATACCATTGGAATTAAAATTTGAGGAGCCCGTTGAAATCACCCCACCCCAACTTGAATTGAAAGAACTTCCGGCACATCTTAAATATGGTTTCTTAGGCAAAAGTGACAATTACCCTGTAATTGTCTCTTCCGAATTAACTCCCTTGCAAGAAAACAAATTAGTAGAAGTTCTAACTAAGTTAAAGGAAGCGATTGGGTGGAGTATTTCCGATATCAAGGGAATAAGTCCTGTTAGGTGCATGCATAAAATAATTCTTGAGGAAAATGTTAAACCGGTTAGGCAACCTCAAAGGCGTTTAAATCCGAACATGCAGGAAGTTGTGAAAAAAGAAGTTTTGAAATTGCTAGATGTCGGAGTCATTTACCCGATATCCGACAGTAAGTGGGTGAGTCCTGTGCATGTAGTGCCTAAGAAATCTGGAATAACGGTGGTTCGTAATGATAAAAATGAATTGGTGCCCACTAGAACGGTAACCGGTTGGAGGATGTGCATTGATTATCGGAAATTAAATGCCGTAACAAAAAAGGATCATTTTCCCCTTCCTTTCATTGATCAAATGTTGGAACGTTTAGCTGAGCATGATTATTACTGTTTTCTAGATGATCTTTCAGGTTTCTATCAAATTCCCATTGCTCCGGAGGATCAAGAGAAGACCACTTTCACTTGCCCTTTTGGCACTTTTGCCTTTAGGAGGATGCCGTTTGGTCTTTGAAATGCTCCCGCTACTTTTCAAAGGTGCATGCTATCCATATTCTCCGACTTGTTAGAAAAATCTATCGAGGTATTCATGGACGACTTTTCTGTGTTTGGAACCACTTTCGATGATTGTTTAAATAATTTGACTATTGTGATAGAACGATGTATTGAGTGTAATCTTACACTTAGTTGGTAAAATAGTCATTTTATGGTAAAACAAGGTCTTGTTCTAGGTCATGTGGTTTCCAATAAAGGAATGGAGGTTGATAAGGCTAAAGTTGATTTAATCATTAAATTACCTCCGCCTTCATGTGTCAAAGAGGTTCGAAGCTTTTTAGGGCATGCCGGGTTTTATAGGCGATTCATTAAAGATTTTTCTAAAATTCCCCGCCCTTTAAGTAACCTTTTGTGTAAGGATGCCAAATTTGATTTTACCGAGGAATGTTTAGTCGGTTTTAATGCTTTGAAAGAAAAGTTAACTTCCACACCTATTGTTGTTGTTCCCGATTGGTCTCTCCCATTTGAAATCATGTGTGATGCGTCCGACTTTGCTATGGTGCCGGTTTGGGGCAAAGAGTGAATAAATTTTTCCACGTGATTTACTATGCTAGCAAAACACTCGATGAAGCTCAGGCTAATTACACCACCACCGAAAAAGAATTTTTAGCTGTTGTGTATTCTTTAGACAAATTTCGATCCTACTAGGCTGGCTCAAAAGTAATTGTGCATACGGATCATGCCGCATTGAAATATTTATTAAAAAAATCCGATGCAAAACCAAGATTAATTCGGTGGGTTCTTCTGCTGCAAGAATTTGATTTGGAGTTTAAAGATAAAAAGGGGTCAGAAAACGTAGTTGCCGACCATCTATCTAGGCTAACCGAGGGAGATAATTTTAAGCTCGATAATCCTTTGCCAATTGTTGAAACTTTCCCTGATGAGCAATTATTCGATGTAACAAGGACACCTTGGTATGCTGATATTGTCAATTACATTGTTAGTGGTGTTTTGCAGCCCGACTTGACCTATCAATGGAAGAAGAGGTTTGTTTCCATGTACATGCATTACTTTTGGGACGAGCCCTACTTCTTCAGGTTGGGGCCTGATCAGATATTCCGACGTTGCGTCCTGGAGGAAGAGCACGAAAGCATATTGTTATTTTGCCATGAGTTGCACTGTGGGGGACATTTTAGCGCAAAGAAAACAGCGCACACGGTCCTTCAATCGGGATTCTACTGGCCAACATTATTTAAGGATGCCTATTCCCATTGCAAGAGTTGCGATCGTTGTCAACGAACGGGGAATATAAGCAAAAGAAATGAGATGCCATTGACAAACAATCTTGTTGTGGAACTTTTTGATGTTTGGGGAGTTGATTTTATGGGTCCTTTTCCACTTTCCCATGGTTTTGAGTATATTCTAGTTGCTGTAGACTACGTCTCTAAGTGGGTGGAAGCAATTCCAACCCAAACTAACGATGCTAACGTGGTTTGCAATTTTTTTAGGGATGTGATTTTCTGCAGGTTCGGGACACCTAGAGCTGTAATCAGCGACAGAGGCACGCATTTTTGCAATAAACAACTTGCAGGCTTGCTTAAGAAGTACAATGTGATGCATAAGGTCGCAACGGCATACCATCCACAAACTTCCGGGCAAGTAGAAGTAAGCAATCGGCAAATAAAGGCAGTGCTCGAAAAGACGGTGAAACCGACAAGAAAGGACTGGGCATTGAAGTTGAATGACGCTCTATGGGCATACCGCACAGCCTACAAAACTCCAATTGGAATGAGCCCGTATCGCCTAGTATTTGGGAAAGCATGTCACCTACCCGTTGAGTTGGAACACAAGGCGTATTGGGCAATCAAAGCGCTCAATTTAGATCAAGAAAAGGCGGGCGAGAACGCTAAACTCTACAAAGAACGGAAGAAACGGTATCATGATAAGCGTATCGTTCATAAATCTCTCGAACCCGGGATGGATGTTCTGTTACATAACTCCCGTCTTAAACTCATGCCCGGAAAATTGGTATCGCGATGGGGCGGACCGTTCAAAGTCGTTAAAGTATGGCCGCACGGAGCAGTAGAACTTCTTGATCCTCAGAAGAACGAGCACTTTAAGGTAAACGGGCATAGAGTGAAGCCGTATTTCGGACGAATCGAAGAAATCAATGCGTTTGGGTGCATAGAGGTGCACGACGTTGAAGCTTGAACAAAACGGGAAGAAGTCGAGCTAATGACTATAAAAAAGCGCTACTTGGGAGGCAACCCAACGGTTTAGATAGATTTTTTTTTTGTCTTTTGTTTTTCGCATTTATTTTCCTTATTTGTTTTTACTCGATTTAAAACTGACCGGTTCAACCGTGGGTGTTAAAATTGCAGGAAACGAGTGCGTTTTCAGAAACTAATAATCTGGGCAGGCAGGACACGGCCGAGTTGCACCTGACACGACCGAGTCTCAAAACAGGGGGAATTTCATTTTCTAGAACAGCACGACTCGACCGGGTCACAGGACACGGCCGAGTCTCAAGACAGTCGATTTGTGCTTATTTTGAATAGCAGGACACGACCGAGTCTCAGGACACGGACGAGTCTCAAGACAGTGAAATCTTGATTTTCCAGGATAGTATGACTCGACCGTGTCATAGGACACGGCCAAGTCGGTCGACAGTGGGTTTTGGGTTATTTCGAACAGCACGACACGACCGTGTCAGATGCAACACGGCCGTGTCGGTCGAACCCATATAAGGAGAGACACGGACGAAACACCATTATCATCTTCTCCAGAATTATTTTTTTTCTTCCCTGCGAACCCTAGCTTCTACAATGTCGATTTTCTCTTCGTTTTTAAAGAAATTTTGTGCAAAATCAAAGGGAGATACAAGAATCTACTACATAATCATCATTTTACAACCAATTTCACTCTTCAAGGGAGCAAATCGGACGAATTGGGACCGGCTTTTAATTTTTTTTCTCTCTTCAATATCTCCGAAATCAAGGTATGTTTCTCATGTTTTTGATGATTATTCTTGGTTATGAACATGCTATGATTATTTGAATCGCTAGTCCTTAATTATCTAGGGTTCTTGAATAAATTGAAGGTGATGAAATTTGGGGATTTTTGATAATTCTTCATGCTTGATGATTAAATTTCTCGATTGGAAATTCTTGTAATTAAGGGATGTTTTCCATGATGAAGATGATGAATTTAAACGATAGATTTTGCTTGGGAGTTGTTTTGATCAATAATGTTTATATTGGGGGAATTTCATTGTTTCCTATAAGTTTGGGGGAGGAATACGTTATCAAGTCCTTAGATAATGATAGATTGAAATTTTTGCAGAAAATGGCACGAGGAAGAGGACGAGGAAATTCACAACGCGGAAGGGGTAGGAATGCCGGGGAACAAGTGCAGCCGGCAAGAATGGCTATTCAAAGGGCTGTGGAAACTCCGGATTCTTATGGAATCAATCTCCCTGAAACACAATATGATAGGTGGGAAATGCTGGGTCAGAAAAAGATGCTCCCTACGAGGTGGCCCGATGACGAATGCATGAACGCAATGGGGATAAGAGAGGACGTGATGAAATTCCTTCAAAGAGTGAACTGGGCGTGGATGATGACTCAACAATGGCCGACTTATAGGTGTCTGACGATGGAGTTTTTCAGCACTCTCACTGTAAGAAGAGATCCGGTAACTCAAGAACCAACCGAAATGACATTCTGGCTCAACAACAATGAAGAGCGACTAACCATCGTCCAGCTGGAGGAAATTTATCATGCAAGACACAACGGCCATTACCCGATAAACCGGTTCGCTTGTGAAACTTATTGGAGAGCCATGGTGGAATACCCGGGGAGCGAGGCTCGATATTATATTGCAAGATCGGCAAAAGGATCAAACATTCGCAATCCCATACTCAGATATCTACACAAGGTGATTGCGAATACTATATATGGCCGAAAGGAAAACGGGCCCATTTCACTGCGGGAGTTATACATCCTGACTCACATGCTCGACAACTCAATTCCGGCAACCAGGGCTATGTTAGCGGAACATTTTGAGGATATCGCGACAAAGCCTAAGGGGGAGATATGGATAGGGGGTTTGATTACCCCTATCGTACTTCACTTCGGGATTTTCTTATCTCAGAGGACTCCCCTTCCTGGAAATAAGCTACTCT
The DNA here is from genome assembly GCA_033398695.1 of Orobanche coerulescens. NCBI lineage: Eukaryota > Viridiplantae > Streptophyta > Magnoliopsida > Lamiales > Orobanchaceae > Orobanche > Orobanche coerulescens. Next base: position 95,058,531 of record CM065803.1, read on the forward strand.
CGATCTCCGTGATGAAGGTGATGAATATCCTGGACTTTGAACAGCGCATAGTCTTCCTCCAGACCGACAATGACCACTTCCTTCTCCTGAATCTGCCTTTGACAACCACAAATAATATTCGGGACATGGGAAATCTGCAAATGGCTATGGAGGCACATCGACGAGCACGGATATCAGCAGGATTAGCTCCCCCGGGTCACAACCCTCTCGACCGAAATGTTCGACCTCGGCGCATTATGGATGAGGATAGAGCCGAGAGGATGGAAGAGGAGGAGGCTTATGAAAGAGGCCCAGATGAAGAGGAAGAAGAACAGAGCGAAGAATAAGAAGAAGAAGAAAGCACGAGAGATTGGCCCGAGACGTCAAGGCGGGCCGAAATTGGACGTGCCCCCTCGCGCCCATCATTAAGAGAGGAGTTCGTAGCCTCCCGAGAGGAGGCTAGACGGGAGCGACGCGAGATATTGTCTCTTGTGAGACAAATACACGAGTGGCATGTCCAGCAAGGCCACTTCCCTCCGCCCCACCAGTAAAACCGGTCGTAAGTATTTCTTGACCAATGAAATTCTTTTGTTTAAATACTATACCCCCTTCGTTCGTATATTCTTTAATTCAAGTTTGGGAGGGGGTTGGTCAAGAAATACTTCATTACTCTTGTTTTTATTTGTTTTCGGATACTATTTTGCTTGTTTGTTTATTTTTCGTTGTTTTTACTAGTAGACTTATTTGTGGTGTGTTTTTATTTACATTTGGTGTGTTTTGAGCATTTTGCTAATTTGATAAAAACTTTGAAGTATAAACTCTTTTCTTGAAAGGCCTCGGGATTTAATTCGTTGTTTTGATATACAAATCGAGGATAATTTGTAGAGGAAAAATTGTTGATAATCGAAACAGGTGTGAAATTGAATAAGTAGTTTCAATATCTTGGAGGTATGAACAAACCTACTTGTGAGCTATCGAGCCTTCGTGCATTTTCTAAAATTCAAGTTTCATTGTCGAGTGTTTCATTCTTGATTTAAGACTCTAGAACTTGCCTTGGTATCTTGTTCAAAACTACTAGTGTGTGTGTGTGCAATTGAGTGAAAATGATTCTTGGCACCTTTGATCTTAACCCTTAGATTTTGGCCAACCCGACATTTGATCATTCCTTAAATAAACCCAATTGAGGTCATTATCCATTTCATTGTTAAAACACATATCGAGCTTTCCATTGCTATAATCCTTCGATCCATACTTGAGCAATTAGAAATTATTTTTGACGAGGATACAAAAGATTGTGGTGACATTAGGTGATATACATATTGTTGGGAGTGTTGAAATGGTGAAAATAATTACTCCGCTATTTTTGGGAACTTAGTAACCGGGTGTATTCATGTGACCCATGTTTATATTCGCGTAAAACGGTTACCTTAGATATGAGTATGCTTGGAAGTAGTTGTGTATATTTTGATCCTAGTAACTGGGTGTATTCATGTGACCCATCGTTTACATTCGCGTAAGATGGATCCTAAATCAACCCAAGCCAAAAAAAAAGAAAAAAAAAATTGGAGCAATAAGGAGGGTTTGGCGCTGCGTTTTTCACTTTCAAAAGTGCTTGTTGCAAGTGGTTCATAATTAAGGGGATGAAAGAAGCAAATCTCAAAAATCTTGAGCTTCTAAAGCGACTATGGTGATTTAAATTCTAAAATTGCTCGAGTCAAATCACTTTAGCCATATTTATCCCACCTCGACCAAAGCCTACATTTCAAGCCGAGTAAAGCCCTTTTTGATTCACGAAAATTTTGCATGCACAAAACAGTGGTAGAGATTAAGACGATTGGCAAGCATATGGGGTTCCTTATTTCATTGAATGAGTTCCGAGCATATACTTATCCATATCACTTTGAGAGTGAGTGAATACACTTGACCAGTGAGGTTTATATTGCCAAGTATTGACTATGATGTTAAGGAAGCACCCCGGAAGTTTGAAAACTTTGTAGAACTCGACTTATTTTACTTGTGAGTATTGATGAAATTTTCGAAGAGGTCGTTTGAGGTATTTTAACAGTTGAGTTCCCCTTTCAGAGTGGTTATTTTAAAATGATTTGCTCGGGACGATCAAAGTTCAAGTTTGGGGGGATTTGATGAGTCGATTGTTGATCAACTCATTCTGTTCTATCTAGTCGTGTTTTTGTTTGCTTTTTAGTATTTTTGTTCTCTTTTATGCGTGGTATGTTGTGTTTTTAATTTATAGGTAACCAAGCGAAGATTGTGGTGAAATATGCGTTTTCATAGCTAATATTGGAGTTTATTACGATCAAGAGCTAAAACGGGGCCAAAAACGATAAAAGATTGAAGCAGTATCGGTCGAATCTTCTAAATTCCAGAATCACCACTCCTAATTGAGATGTGTTCTCCTTTGATATAAATTCCTCGTGAAATTAGCTTCGAAACGGTATATCTTATGCTAAAATCCGAGGTGTATTGATACAAGAACGAAGGATCAAGCCAAAGAAGACCAAAAACCGGACTCGACCGCATCAGGCAACTCGGCCGTGCCATATAACACGGCCGGGTCTCTTTACAGTTAAAAATACATTTTGCAGAAGAGTACGACTCGGCCGTGTCATGGGATACGGCCGAGTCACGGTCCAGTCGGTTTTGCAATTCTAGCGCAGTACAACACGGCCGTGTCATGGGACACAACCGAGTCTCAATACAGAACACCATTTCCTTTATCCAGGACAGTACGACACGGCCGTGTCCCAGGATACGGGCCGCATCACTTTTCGGTGCAAGTCATTTTCCTTGACATTTTTGCACAACTTTGAGCCTTTTCTTGATATTTTTTGCTATAAAAAAAGGAGGTGGAGACCATTTGGAGATATTCTTATCTTGTGGAAGACATTTTTGGGTGAAAAACACAAGATTAGGGAGGAAAACACCAAAAAGAGTGGAAAAAGAGAGATTTTCATCATCTTACTCTGGTTCCGTCCCGATCAAGTCAGAAGAATCATCCCAACACAAGGGCAAATGAACCTCCCAATCGGTTGATCAATTTAAGGCAAAAGCTCCTAACATATCTTCTACTGTCTGTATAGTCCTTTCGGACTGTCCGTCCATCTGAGGATGATAGGATGTGCTAAAGTTCAGCTCGGTTCCCAAGGCCTTATGAACTGCCTTCCAAAAGTGTGACACAAAGCGACCTTCCTGATCCGAAATAATGGTCTTCGGCATACCAGGCAACCGGATTATCTCCGCAATAAACAATCGTGCCAACTTCTATGGTCCCCAAGTATCATTGATACCCAGAAAATAAGCCAGCTTGGTTAGACGATCCACTATCACCCAAATCATATTCATCCCCATTCTGGTCTTTGGCATATTGGTGATAAAGTCCATCAATATATCCTCCCACTTCCATTCAGGAATCGGAAGTGGTTTCAACATTCCTGTAGGTCGTTGATGTTCAATCTTAACCTGTTGACAAGTTAAACACTTTGAAGCGTATTCTGCTACGTCCTTCTTCATATTTCCCTACCAGAAATTCTGCTTTAGATCCTTATACATTTTACTGGTGCCTGGATGAATAAATAGGGCGCACTGTGGGCTTCTTTCATTATTGTCTGCTTCAAAACATCGTCATCGGGATGCAAACTCGACTTTGGAATCTCAGAACTCCATCATCCTATATCACAAATCCATGGGCCTTTCCTTTGTTCACTTCATCAGGTAACCGAAACATCAGAGAATCATCCAACTGCTTAGATTTGATTTCTTCGATTAATGACGAAGTTAATTCCATCACACATAGTTGCCCTTGGACTCCTTGCGACCATACTTCAATTCCTTCGTGAATTAGTTCTCGTTGAATGCTGGATTGGGATGTAAGTGCTTCCAACACTCGAAGAGAAACAGGTTTGCGGCTCAGTGCATCAGCTACCATGTTAGCTTTGCCTGGATGATATAGAATTTCCAGGTCATAATCTTTGATCAATTCTAGCCATCTCCTCCGCCTCATATTTAATTCCTTCTGACTAAAAATATACTTTAGACTCTTATGATCTGTGAAGATCTGACAATGAGTACCGTACAAATAGTGTCGCCAAATCTTCAGGGCAAGGACAACAGCTGCTAACTCTAAATCATGCGTCAGGTAGTTAACCTCGTACGGTTCCAACTGTCGAGAGGCATAGGCAATCACTCTATCTTTCTGCATCAACACGCAACCCAGACCCTGATTTGAAGCATCGCTGTATACCATGAATCCCTCGGTCCCATCTGGTAGTGCTAGTATTGGCGCCGTTGTCAGACTTTTCTTAAGTTCATCAAAGCTAGTCTGACACTTCTCGTCCCCCGTGAATTCTGAGTCTTATGTAACAGCTGAATAAGTGGACGGGAAATTTTGGAAAATCCTTCCACAAAAAGACGATAATACCCAGCAAGTCCTAAGAAGCTCCGGACTTCTTTCACGTTCTTAGGATATTCCCATTCCAGGATTGGCTCAACTTTCTTCGGGTCTACCTGAACTCCATCGGTTGATATCACATGCCCAAGGAACGTTACTTCCTTAAGCCAGAACTCGCATTTAGAATGTTTCGCATAAAGCTATTCACTCCTCAAAGTATTCAAAATGATACGCAAATGCTCTGCATGCTCTTCTGGATCATTCGAATAAATCAATATGTCATCAATGAAAACGACCACGAACTTATCCAAGTATTCTAAGAATACCCGATTCATCAATTTCATAAACACCGCAGGAGCATTAGTAAGTCCAAATGGCATCACCACAAATTCATAGTGCCCGTACCAGGATCTGAAAGCAGATTTAGGTACATCAGATTCCTTAATCCTCAACCGATGGTATCCCGATCTCAAGTCGATCTTCGAGAATACTGTTGCCCCCTGTAGTTGATCAAATTAGTTGTCGATCCGAGGCAATGGGTATCTATTCTTGATCGTCACCTTGTTTAGCTCCCTATAATCTATACACTATCGGAGGGGTCCATCTTTCTTCCGGACAAAGAGAACGGGTGCTCCCCAAGGAGAAACGCTACTGCAACAATTCCTCAAGCTGTTTCTTTAACTCATACATCTCGATTGGCGCCATACGGTATGGTGCTCTGGAAATAGGTGCGGCTCCTGGTTCCAATTCGATGTTAAACTCTACAGCTCTTCGGGGAGGTAACCCGGGTAATTTGTCAGAGAATTCGTTCACCACTGGAATAGATTAGCGCTAGGTGTGGTTGTAGCGTACGCTAGTGGTATTAATAGCGCATGCTAAGCCATCAGTGTAGCGCGCACTAAGGCTCAATCAGACCAGAAGACAGCAGGTTCTGAACTCCAGTTTTTGGACAACAACCATTAGGTATCGCACGCTAACACAAGGTTAACGCACGCTAAGAAGGAACGTTAGCAATGTTGAAAATGAAATGCGACATGTAATTATTGCAAATCCCTAGGGTTGGTTTTTATTTTTTAAATATTTAGTGCAAATTTTTTTTTACTAGTCATGCCAAACATCTCCAAGAGGTCGGTTGAGAACTAGGGGTGTCTAAATGGTTCCCGGTTCTCGGTTAGAACCGGAACCGAACTAAAACCGAGCCGGTTCCGGTTAACCGGAACCGTATAATCGGTTAAAGGTTCGGTTTTTGGTTCCTTATTACATAATTTTTTGGTTTTCGGTTCGGAACCGGAACCCAACGGTTCCGAACCGAAAACTGATTTATTAATATATTTATTAAATATTATTTTTATATTTTATATTATATATTTTATTATTTTAATTTGTGTAAATTAAAATACCTTAACACCGGTGATGATATGATCTCTCTCGAACAACGTCCTAAGGAAAACTACCGGTCGCTCGAACAACCTTGAATAACACAATAATCAACAACTCGCTTAATATAGGAACCAAAAGCGATCATAACCAACTCAAGATGTCGATACAATAAATCCAAACTCATTGAGGCATTTCGACAAACACCTTGAAAACATATTCCCATCCTAAACAACTAAACCCATTTGTATCGAAAACCAACTTCTATTGAATGATCCAAACCACCAAAACACCATCAATACAATGGATAATCCAAACGAAATACTCAAATCGAGTTTACGATAATATTAAATTTCAAAACCGAACTCCAAGTCAACCTTCAAAGTGTTCTTGAGAAAAACTTCCAACAATCCGATGATAACTCGTAAAAACTCATAATCATACGTATATCCATCACAATTCATGATTATACCATCCAACATATCATGCTCCAACTCAAAATCGAATTCAAGGGTTGAAGAAGTTACCTTAGATTAGGATGAAGAATCCACAAATATGTTGTTGATCCACACTACAACTTGAAGAAGATGAAAATCTCTAAGTGTTGATGATGTTAAAACACCCCAAAATCGCCCAAAATCGCCCCAATGAAGAGAGGAAGAAGTGAAATGAAGAAATGAGCTTGTTCTCCTCAACAAAACGCAGATATAATGAAGTCTGCACTGTGTGCCGCGGCCCAGTGCTCGGCAGTGTGCCGCGGCCCGGCCGAGTGTGCTGCGGCACAGGGCCAGAAATCTGCCCAGTGATTCGGCAGCGTGCCGCGGCCCTACCGGCAGGAGCCGCGGCCCCCGGTACAGACGGGTTGGCCACAATTCTGCAACATGTGTGTGCCGTGGCGCACACTCCCTTGTGTCGCGGCTCACACCCCTCGGGTCCTAAAATGACGAAAAACGACCCGGAGAGAGAATAAAAGTAATAGGATTCAATATTTGGGAAATAATAACACGAAATGGAAGTGCGGAAACCCCAAAACGGTGGTTCCAAGCCATGATTACAAGGGTTCGCCCAACAATAGCACGATTTGAAAAATGAGGAGATTTGAAATCACATGAACTCCAATGTCAACATCGACTAATGAATCAATTACAACAATCAAGATAATATTCTTGTCTCGATTACCAAGCAAGGTTGAAACAATGAACAATATCGATACACGACTCGAAGTTATACCGATCGGTGAACACGAATGAATGAATGTGGATGATGAATGATTATTAACAAGTGAAAATTATTGAATGACAATTACTGAATGATAATGACTGAATTACAACCGGGTATTACACGAATGTTTGCTCGAATGAAAATTATACTCGAAGTTGTACCTTATGACATGATTACTCGAATCGATATTATTCGAATTGGTTACTCGAATCGATATTACTCGAATGTCTATTATATGACTCAAAAACAATCTGAGTAAAGGTCACAATGAATCATTTGTGTATCGAAAGGATTGTCGTTAAAGTTGGGACAAAAAAATTCTATGATATGTAAAAAAACACTAGAATGTCCCCCATTTAAATATATTGTTGGAATATCATGTAAAATATGATTCACTTGATTCTTAATATAATAATTCGCTAATGCATTCTTTATATATTAAAGTTCTAATTGTGTCTTATTCTGTCAATATTAAAATTAATTAATAAAATATTGTTGGATATGCTTTAAGGTATACTTTCAAAATCTTATATCTGAATTTTTATTACTATACTTATGAATCCTATTAATATTTAATTAAATAAGAAATTTAATGATTAAAGTATATATACTCCCCTCATTTCCTTAGAATCGCAACAATTTGACTTTCATCATTGTCAATGTATAACTTTGACCACTCTTAAATTATTAATTAAAAACAATTATAAATAATATATTTTGAGAATATTCAGTAAGGCTACTTTAACAAAATTTTGCATAATAGTCTTTATTTTTTAATGCGTAAAGTGCACTTTGTGTACCTGAACTTTACTCAAGACACCACTTTAAATACTGAATTTTAATATCTATCACTTGCAATATTGACTTTACTTAAACTTCGTGTACTAACGTCTATCTTTTACTAACTCCATTTAAAGTTCAAGGGTAAAACTGTCTTTTAAAAACAAAATAAGAAACTATCGGCCAACAAGGTTCCACCCCTACACCTCCCATGCATGAACTTAAGCAGCAAAGCTCTCCAAATTCCAGCCCTTTAACGCCCCTCGTTAAAGACACATGAGTCATCAGATCCATCAACATCACTAATCACCTTATAAGTTCTTACATCTGGGCTTCCACCAAAAGGCCTCGAAAATGAATTTCTATTAGCATCACCAGTCTCTCGAGCAAATTTTCCATCTGGGTTCCCAACAAAAGGCCTGAAAAATGCATTTTGATGAACAATACCAATTTCTTTAGCAAAATTATCATACGGGTCCCTCACAGAAGGCGCGGAAAATCCACATACATTGCTAAAACTGCTTTCTTGAACAGTTTCTCCATTTGGCTTAACCACGGAAGCCTTGCGAAATGCAAATTCATGAAAAAAGTGAGTTTCTTCAATAATCTCCTCATCTTGGCCAGTCACGTAAGGCATTGTTTCAGAGTCATCCTCACCACTCACGAAACCCTCAGACTCGAGCTCACTATTACTGCCACTACAACAAAAAGAGGCATTGACACACTACTACAAAACTTGGCCTTTAACAGCGGTTCTGGAGCCACATTAACAACAGTTCCGGAACCGCTGTTAAAGGTGGTGCTGTTAATTTAACAGCGGTTCGGTAGAAACTGCTGTTAATTTTGCAGTGTAAATTTAACATCGGTTTTTACGGGAACCACTGTTAAACTGGACATTTAACAGCGGTTCCAGTTAAAAACCGTTGTTAATTTAACAGCGGTTGTATAGAAAATCGTTGTTAACTGTACTGTTAACATCGGTTCCGTGAAGAAACCGCTGTTAATTTAACAATGGTTTCTACGGGAACCGTTAAATGTCGATTAACAAATGTTCTGTAAAACCGATGTTAAATTTACACTGCAAAATTAACAGCGGTTTCTCCTAAGAACCGCTGTTAATTCTATTTTTTTTAAATACGAGGTTTCTTTTTTTTATTTCCAACCTGCTACACATACACATAAAACAGCATCCTAAACACCAAAAACAGCATCAACCACAAAACATCAAATAAAACCTCAACAACACAACTTTATTTCATCCATTCACCAATACAACTAAACAACTTTTATCCAACCATCAAATACAATAACATTCTATATCAAATACAAAAAAAAATACAACACAATTCAAGTACAGCGGCAACAAACAACAACAAGCAAAATCAAGCACAAATAAAAGTAGAAAAGGAAGAAGAAGAACACAACAACGAATACAATGCCCGAAAAATATTAATCAATGAGAACATATCAATCAAAAAACAACTGCCCTTTAAGGATTTAATGAGAACATATCAATCACAGATTGTGGCTTCGCACATAAATTACCAAATTCTTGAAGCATCCTATTCAGAAAAAAAAGGCAATGCAGAACAACTTATTCAGGTCTTAGGAATTACCCCTGCACAAAACACCAATTTGGGGGCAAAAGGATATCTAGATAATTTCACGGGTAAGTAAATTTCCCTACAACCATCAACCAGAAAAGAAACTGAATCTCCAGGTACAACAATGGTATTCTTACAAAATTAAATGTCAAATGTCTACGCACATAAACGGTCCCTAACTTCCAAAAATAGTTTTGCCCATTCGATTCGAATTGCACGAATACTATCTATAGTAAGTGCCGCAACATCATCAAACATTTGTACATATAAACATATCTATAAATTAACAGACTCATCAACTTAAACGAATCACTTTTAAACTGAAATAATTTAAAAAACTGAAATTAATTTAAATAATTTAATAAACTGAAATAAAAGTTTATCATCTCCATCCTGTAATACCCGCAGTATCGATTTTCAGTAATTTTCTTTTTGGGCGGAAGTCCGTTTTAACGGCTCTCTTGTGACCGTTCAGTCATTCTGAGAATGATTAATTCTGTACTTTTCGACATCCGAGTTCGTTTCGGTGTCGCTTTGCTGAGTTCCGTGCTTTTTGGGCGACTTTTCCGCATTTGAGTTCGATTTTTACGAATCTCATTCGAAACTATCGTTTCGTGTTTCCCGTAAGTCCGTTTAGCCTTGTTAGATAAAGTGGTAAATTATGTCTGTTGTGTGTGTGTTCGAAAATGCTTTTCTGAAAATTTTATAAACTTGAGCAAGTTGTGGAAAATTAAAATTCATAAAGTTTTGACAAAGTTAATTTCAAACCGAGGTACCAAAAATACTTTCAAAGTTTTATTTTGAATAATCATGCAAATCCAAGGATTTCCAAATGACATCATTTAAAAGGATACCTCGTGGATCTTCTTATCGAGTTGCTATTAGTTGTCTTATGTGATATGTCAAGCCGCAATTTGGTACATTATTTTGCGATGTTGTACCATTGTATTCAGAGAGTATCCGCTTAATATGCCGAGGGGCAAAGGGCACGGTCGTGACCATGGTATAGACAGTCATGGAGATTAGATGCGGGACTAAGAGAAGATTTTCGGGAAGGCTGCTATTCTAGCACTTCGTTCTCGTTGTTTAGGTTTCAGGGACGAAACCTCTTTTAAAGGTGATATGGTGTAATATCCATATTTTTCGCTTTCGTTTTATTCGACTCTATCGACTCGTTTGCGTTCGTCGATATTTTCTGGACTTTTTCTACTCTTCACTTTTTGTTGTTCGAACAAGTTGCGGTATTGTTTTGGGTTAATCCAATTGTCGTTGTGACTTTTTCCGAATTCGGTTCCGCTCCTGTGAATCTTATGTAAATGCATATCTTGTCGTTTTCACCGGATCGTATATATTGTCTTGAGTCGAGCTGTGAACTATGGGGATGCTATTCGATTTTCGTTATTCGTTATGATTCGTATATGATTGTTCGACCGTTGTTGTCTCGGTCGTTGTTGTTCGATCGTTTGTTGTCCGGTATTCGTTGATCTCGTATCATGATTTTTGAGCGTTCAGATCACTTCGTAATTTCCTTAAGTTCGGGAAATTAACTTCATATTCGATCTTATAAACCTTGGGTCGTTGGAATTTCATAGTTCAACGACTAACTCGTGTTTTGATTGTTGTGCCGTTCGGGTTGGTTAATCATATTGATTTTGTTCGTTGTGTTTTGTGATCGTTCTGGTGTAGCGATATGAATGGTAGCAGCTGCGTGCTGCCTATGAGTCGTTGCAGGTTGTCGGCAACGGTTAGCGTGTGTTATCTGAGGCTGTACCACGTTGATCATTTTATGTTTAAGTTTCGAGGACGAAACTTCTTTTAAGAGGGGTAGAATGTAATACCCGTAGTATCGATTTTCAGTAATTTTCTTTCTGGGCGGAAGTCCATTTTAACGGCTCGCTTGCGATCGTTCCGTCATTCTGAGAATGATTAATTCTGTACTTTTCGACATCCGAGTTTGTTTCAGTGTCGCTTTGCTGAGTTCCGTGCTTTTTGGGCGACTTTTCCGCATTTGAGTTCGATTCTTACGAATCTCATTCGAAACTGTCGTTTCGTGTTTCCTATAAGTCCGTTTAGCCTTGTTAGACGTGTTGTGAACTTTGTTTTGGTTATTCGATCATGTATCGTGATTTTCGGACACTTGGGCCATTTGTGTAATTTCTTATAAGTTAGGGAATTTTATCTTCGTTGTCGTATTTCGGATTCCCGGGTAGTCGGAATTTTATTTTCTTGTAATGCTTAGATTCGTCATCGAATATACTTCGTAACCATATTTTTGGTTCGATAGCAGGTCCGGGTTTCGGAGTCGTTCGGAACAATTCGGACAGCAGCTGCCCAGACTGCTGCCCAGTAGGGTGTTACGGCTGTAACACCCCATCAGTTACGGCCGTAATATGGCCGTAATACATCACTTGTTATGGCCGTAACAGCCTACTGTTTTAAGAACAGCAGGCATAGGTCATAAACCTCATTTCACATCTCTTCTTTCATTTTCTCCATCGGGCAACATCAGAGCGCGATTTCTACCACCTCGGATCCGTGTGTTCTTCGTTTTCCATCACAGTGGTGTTGTGGGAACATATCATCATCGACGTAATCACCTTCCTCCGTCCGAATAAAGGTATAATCCTCAAAACCCTATTTCGGGAAAATTTAGGAGTTTGTCTTGATTTTGTGATTTGAATCCGAGATTGTTGATTTCGTCATTGGTATCTAGTCTTATTGATTATAATCCATGGTTTGAATTCCGTTTTTCATGAATTGTCGAGTCGATTCGTGTTCTTGGCCGTTTTGGGGGAAACCCTTAAACTTTGGTCGTTTGATCCTTTAATTCAGCGGCTTTGGGTCGTGCTCTGGAATTCACTTTCATTTTTGTTATTGTCTTTCGTAGTTTATCGTCGCGGGTTGTCGCTTGGCGGAGTCGGCGAGTTCATGGACGGTTCGGGTCTCCTCACTTCAGTCGATTCTCCGCGCTTGTAATTATCTGAGGCAAGTATCTTGCCCATACTTTTCATGTTTCGTAGACGGAATCATTGATAAATGATTTTATGTGTAATCCGAATGTTTTAATGAACTTTTAAAAAGATCGGTATGTTCTCGATAATTGTTGTCTTTCAAAAGATAACTCGTATGCTTCGAGGATTAATGTGCTTTCGGAATATGTGCGTTAGTTCCGTATGTTGGAAGATGTTAAACATATTTAGTGAATTTAGTAGACCGTAATTATTTGCCGAGGATTATGTATTGATATGTGTAATTGTTCGGTGAATATGTGACGTTGTGTGATATTAGTTGTTATTCCTTCGTGGGGAGGTTGTGACGCTTGGTGTTGTTTGGTATTGGTAATTGCTTGTGATTGTGTGACATTAGTTGTGAGTATACGTCGACTAAAGTGGCCATTCTAGCGAAGTACCTAGCATTTGTAAGCATATTCTAGTATTCGAATTATGGCTTCCCGTGGCGTTGTGGATGATATGTGTATGTTCAGCTAGGGACATGTTGTTGCCCAAAATATTTATCCGAAGATTAATACTGCTGGAAGACGGACAACAAACAACAATTGCGGGAGCACTTCCGAGAGAAGATAAATAAAACAAGATTTGCCGGGTTTGTTAGGCCCGGGCTTGAATGCTCTCGCGAGATGTTATTAATACAAATATTCGTGGATACAAGTATTAATGAGAGAAATCTAAATACAATGAGTGTAAAAAGACTCTGTTAATCCGGCTCTTGAGCGAAGCTTGGTGTTCTTCGTCCCGCCGATAATCTGCTCGAGGAGAAAAGGCCGGGAGAAGTAAGACCGAAAGAAAGCTGTTGCCAAGAGTTGGAGATTAGCCAAGTGCTTGATGTTTGCTTCTGTATGGTGTGAAATGCGAGAATGCAGAGAGTCCAGAGAGTGAATCTAAGTGCAGGCTGCCTTCTTATATAGGGGCTGCCGGGTCCTGTCCTGTAGTGGCCGATCGCCTGCCGGCCATTAAAATAAGGTGCCGATCGACTGCCGGCTAATATAATACTGTGCCGAGCTCCTGGGCTGTTGGGCTAAAGTCCAAGGAAGATGCTGGCTGTCGGGCTAAAGTCCAAGGAAGAGGCTGGCACAGCTTGGGCGGTCCAATAAGGAGCCATCACGTGTCCGGAGTCAGTCAACATGTGGCCCTACTGACAGGCTTTCGGCGGCCTGTCGACTGGTGGAGGGAATCTGTCAGGCTTTGGTCAATGGCCCGAGATTCGCGGATCTTGTCTTGGCCCTTGCACGTGGTGCCAGTCTTGAGGCTCGGCCTTCGCCGACTGGGTGTCCGTCGGTGGTGATCGACATGAGCGGTCGTCTCTAGCTGATCATCCGAGGTCGCCATCGGCCAGTGGATGGAGATCGCCAATGGTCGGTCACCAAGGGTAGATCGCCAGGTGCCGAGAGACGGTCGGTCGCCAAGGGTCGGTCGCCGAGTACCGAGAGGCGATCGTCTTGGTGTCGATCGCTCGGCACCGGGATTCCTCCTGGGACCTTCGGTTGGCCAGTCTAGCATGTCCGCTGGGCTAAGGCTCGGTCGCCTGGTCTCTGGTCGGCAGACTTGCCTTGGTCGCTCGGCAGTAAGTCGATCGCTCGGCCTCGGAGGCGATCGCCGGTCGGAAGGTGCTAAATCTTGACACAACAATTGCCCCCCAGCTTGCTCCTATGTTGAAGACATGGGGCGAGGTGGTTCTTGCTGGTGATCGTGTAAGGATCAGGACGGGCGATCTGAGCTGACTTAGGACTTGGACTTGGGCTATCATAGTCGATTGGCTTAGCTATCTTTCGGTCTTGTACCTGCAAAAACAACATTGGCCGATCCCCCATGGAAACTAGGTGGTTTCGCTTGTTTGAGGAATCGTGCACAGTCGCGGAGATCGATGGACCGATTCCATGACCGTGTCTTGGTGCACGGAGACAATGAGTGTCTCGTGACTCACTTTATTATGAGGGTCCTCTGTTAGGCTGCATCTCGCCTTGTATTTAAACGAAGGGCATGCGGTCTCGGTCTAGAGGAGTCCTTGCGCGGGGCAGCGTCGGATGAATCAACTCCACGCCCGCGGCTTGTTAGCTCTGCTTCCACCTCGGCCAGCCATGGAGATGGCCGACCTCGACGGTGTACGTTGAGACGGGGTTGTGGCATGTGTCCACTGATTAATGTTGGAGGGCCCTCCGACTACGCCGGCCTCGTATTTAAACGAAGGGCGGGCGATCTCGGCCGAAAGGGACCTTGCATGGCCGAAGCAGCCGGTTCCATCGACTGCCAGGACCATGGCTTTATGATGTGCGGTGGAGGCGATCTTATGCCTTAGTCCGTCATGTTATATGCTGGACTGTAGATGGCGATCGTGTCCACCGGGTTGCTGATGATGTAGCGTGATGATCGGCGATCGGGCTGGAAGATTGGAGGTCGTCGCTCGGGCTGGGAGACTGGAGGTCACCGCTCGGGCGCCGGTCGCGGTACTCCTAGGCTAAGAAGAAGCCTTTGCCTGGACAGGAAATCTGCGGCTCTAGCCCGGAAGGCTGCGTAGGTCGTCGGTAGGGTCTTCGTGAGATGCCTGAACATAGGCGAAGCCACGAAAACCTCCTAGACCGCGTGAGGCGGTCTCATCGCTTACGGGCTCGCGTTGAGGATGATCACGTCTACCCGGCCGATGTAGTCCGAGTAGGACTCTTCTTCTCCCCGATTTGCATCATGCGATGGCGACCTTCTGGCCGGGCGACCCTGGTGGCGAAGTGTTCCGTGAAGACGTGCGCCAGCTCGTTAAAGGAGCCAATGGACCGAGGTGGCAATGAAGTGTACCACCGGTGGGCGAGGTCGTCTAGTGTCAGAGGGAATATTCGGCAACGGGTCGCATCCGATGCCCCACACCCGGTCATGTAGATGTTGAACCTGCTCAGGTGTATTTGGGGGTCCGATCGCCCCTGGTACACGGGTGTCTGAGGAGGAGCGATCTTGTGCTGCACCGGGGCGAGCTCGATGTCGATCGTGAGCGGCTCGCTTGGCCCGGCGATCGTCTTGGTGGCGCCTGCCCCGGATTGCAGGAGCGCCTTCATGTCGTTGAGTTGACGTTGCATTGCGGCAATCGCCGCGGCTCGGCTGCTTGCGGATCGGCTTTGGGAGCGGGGGCCGAGGCGATCGTGTACCGACCTCCGGACTCCGCTGCTGCCGACCTCGGGAATTTGACGAGCGGGAGCCAGGCGGCTGGATCGCCTTGTGGGAGCCGGGTAGGCCGAGCTCCTGGTGACGGACACAAGCTCCGTCGTCTCGTAGCTGGGGCCGGACTGCCCCAAAACCTATTGGGTTATTACAGTGCCGTGGACCCCACACCAGGAGATCCACCAGGCAAACATGACTATAATACATTAAATTAAACAACAAGGGAAAATCATAGTCCCTACCATGATATCCGACACAATATTCCGATAAGGAATTTCAACGACAAAAGTGGCCTACATGGCCAAAATGAAATACAACAAAGATCCACGAACATCCGTCGTAATACAACACGACAACAATCGACAAGACCGAGTACACTCCAACCGATCGACCAACAATGAACAACTCGGACTAGTATCGCTCGAATGCCTCGCCGCCAACGTCATGCCCCCGTGTCTCAACTCTCTCCTCGCAAGCACCTAAAACATGAAAACATGTTCCGCCCCACGGGGTCAGTCATCCAGATAATGAACATCAAATACATGTATAACATGATATGCATCCAAAGGCGTAATGAAACGGTACAATGATAATAATAGTACGAGATGCTCACAAACCAATGTAAGAACCGAGCATTCGTGAAATACTATGCCCACGGCATACTATTAATACCTGCTCGACGAGTTAGAACATAAATGCCCAACGGCGAATCAAAATCCCAGAATATCGCAATGAATTACACAACATGAATCCATCAAGAACTGAATTAAACATGAGTCACAATGCCCGAAGGCCCCAATGAAATTATCAAGACAATCACAAAGGCACGAAAGCCACTCACCAAGTGCCAAATATCACATTCACATGAAACCGGAATAGCAGAAGCTATAATTAATGAGGGCTAATAAGGTCATAACCACGACCGTGACCTACAGAGTTGTAGGTGTTGGGAAGCCAACCGCGGAGGTTCAAGCCCCAAACTTACCCATAAGGTCATAAACGCGACCGTGACCTACTAAGTTGTAGGTGTTGGGAAGCCAACCGCGAAGGTTCAAGCCCCAAGCTTACCCATAAGATCATAAACACGACCGTGACCTACCGAGTTGTAGGTGTTGGGAAGCCAACCGCGAAGGTTCAAGCCCCAAGCTTACCCATAAGATCATAAACACGACCGTGACTCTCGAGTTGTAGGTGTTGGGAAGCCAACCGCGAAGGTTCAAGCCCCAAACTTACCCATAATAAGCACTAGCCGAGACTAGCCTCCAAAAATATAATAAATCACAAATGACAACGATTCGTAGATTACCGAATTCGTGAGAATGATAGTGTGCTACCTTGAGTCGGCCAACACGATAACAATGATGCAGTGGATGATTCCATGAATGATTGAGTGTTTCGATTACCTTAGAACGGCAAATCGATAAGAGTAATATGATGAATGATTGAATATCTCGATTTGCCTTAGAAAGGTCAATTGATAATAATGATATAGTGAATGATTGAACATTTCGATTTGCCTGAGAACGGCCAATCGATAACAATGATATGAAGGATACCTCGGCACCTTTAATCGGTTACCGACGTCGAAGATGAGAAATGAATACGCTAATGCCTTTAATCGGCCAATACAGTTTTAATGACAACTCCAACAGGAATAACAATGATTTCAACGATGTTTTAGATTGACATCTATATGAACAACAATCGATACATCGATACCGCGAACCGGCTATCGACAATGACATTAATAATGAGTATTACAATGCCTTGAATCGGCCGTTAACGAACAACAATGACGTTTGGCAAAATTGCCGGAAGGTATCGTATCGAACGATCTCTTGATATCAATGAATTCATGAAGAGACTAAGTCTCGGAATGATACAACACATCTATACACATACATGATGACATTAGCTCAATGACTAGTACAAGTACAAAACTTGCCTCAAACCGAAGGCGATGAAATCCCTCCACGAACAACGAACGGCGTCCTCCGGTAAACACAAGTACTCGAACCACCTTGAATGAAATACAATTCATTCAATAACACAATATCAATCGAAATCAACATAACGACCGAAAGAAATTCTTTGAGGCATTTAATCGAACACTAAATGTTCAAAGTTCCTCAAGACCCTAAAAATCATCAATCGGGTTGAATGAATCGAAAATATGGATATACAATCCATAGAACACGATTAATAATGTTTACTAACATCAACCGATTCATCACAATCGGATTAGAAACGAAATCAAGAACAATTCTCCAAAAAGTCAACTTGGAGGAAAATCAAGAATATACCTTGATTCGACGAAATACTCGGATTAGATGATGATATAATCAACAAGGATCTTCCAAAATGCCTTGGAAATGATTAGAATCGGCCAAGAACTCGATTTCCCGAGCCTCCCGTCGCCAGACGCCGAAAAAGGAAGAAAAAACTCGTGGAAAATGAAATCTGGCCGAGCCAGGCTATATATAGCCGGCAGGGTTACGGCCGTAACCGGCAGGCCTTACGGCCGTAACTCGGACACCTTACGGCCGTACTCGGCAGGCCTTACGGCCGTAACCGGCATTCGTCAGAAATCTGCCCAGCACCAGCCGGACACTTACGGCCGTAACTCGCACACCTTACGGCCGTAACCGGCCTTCGTCGAAATCCGCCCAGCGCTCGTACGGCCGTACCCGATCACGCTTACGGCCGTAACTCGGACACCTTACGGCCGTAACCGGCACCTTACGGCCGTAACTCGGCCAGGCCAGGCCCTGCTCCGGCCGTGACTCGGCCGTGGCCACTCCGACGGCCCGGACGACCCCGAAACCCGAATCTGAGTAAAAATCGAAGATACGGTTACGAAGTACACGCAAAGACGAATCCAAACACTAAGAGAACACACGATTCCGACCACCCGAAGGCTCGAAATTCGACAACGGAAAGTAATTACCCCAGACTTTGGGAAATTACAAAAATGGCCCAAAACGTCCGAAAATCACGATACGTGATAGAAACACCGGACCAAAGCTCGCAACATGAATAATAACATTAAATGAACTTGTGAGAAACTCGAAACAACAGTTTCGGACGAGATTCGCAAGAATCGAACTCGAGTGCGGAAAAGCCGTTTAAGAACACGGAACTAAACAAAACGATACCGAAACGAACTCGGATGACAAAAAGAGCAGAATTAAATATTCTCGGAATGACGAAACGGTCATGAGCGAGTCGTCAAAACAGACTTCCGTCGAAAAAGAAAATTACCGAAAAATCGAAATTACGGGTATTACATACTACCCCCCTTAAAAGAAGTTTCGTCCCGAAACTTAAAACAAGTAGGGAGAAGCAATATCCCGCCAGGAAAAATCGACGTGATACACACGAACAAGAATGATCACAATGAATGATAATGAATCGAAATCTAACAAGGATCAAGAATGACTCACCGGGGTGAAATGATAACGTAATGAGTGATAGCTCAAATGAAATGATTGGAAACATAGTTTCCTGTGAAGTGAATGATTAGTTTGATAATTATAAATCTCAACGTGATTGATATATGATGAATGAATTATTTGAATGAATGAACGACAACTGAAATGAATGATTATACTATTACCGAACAAGAATTAACTTGCTCAAAACCGGTGATGAATGTCCTATTGTATCACAGTTAAAGCAACAACAGTCGAACTCGTCGTCCGAGATGAAGATGCTCTCCCAGCACGAAGACGACTAGAAAACGATCTCTTGGACGCCGGAGTCCGATGTCCCTCTGACAGCTCTTCCCATATCGAGGCAGGAAAGTCACGTGATAATTACAGATCTCGTATGAAGATCGCATTATGATTACGAGACAGAACGATAACAATGGGCATACACGCTCTAACACAATGAATGCATTAATAATTCAATGAAATGATCGTCGACATGATGTCGGGATATGATAAGATCGCATGAAAGATCAAGTGAGGTAACATGATTATCTGATGAAATTCCTGAAATGATTACCTTGCATAAGTTAACAAGGTTGAAAATTCGATCCGTAAGATCGACAACTAAACCGTGAGATGGACTGGGTGATTAATGAATTAATTGAACAATGAGATTGACTGAGTGATAATGAATTAACTGAGCGACGAGATTAACTGAGTGATGAATGAATTAAGCGAGCAATGAGATTGGTGAGTGATGAATGAATTGATGAACAATGAGATTGGTGAGTGATGAATAAATTGGTGATCAATGAGATTGACTGAGTGATTAATGAATTAATCTTAACAATGAGATTGACTAAGTGATGAAAGAATTGACTGAGTGATGAATGAATTAACTGAGCAATGATATTGACTGAGTGATGAATGAATTAACCGAGTGATGAATGAATTATCTGAGTAATGGTATTGACTGAGTGATGAACGAATTAACTGAGTGATGAATGAATTATTTGAGTAATGATAGTGACTGAGTGATGGACGAATTAACTGAGTGATGAATGGGTTAACTAAGTGATGAATTAACTGACTAATGATATTGGCTGAGTGATGAATGAATTATCTGAGTGATGAATTAATTAACTGAATAATGAGATTGACTGAGTAATGAATGAATTGACGGAACAATGAGATTGACTAAGTGATGAAGGAATTAACTGAGTGATGAATGAATTAATCGAGTGATGAATGAATTAACCGAGTGATGAATGATATTGACTGAGTGATGAAGAAATTAACTGACTGATGAATGAATTAATCGAGTGATGAATGAATTAACCGGGTGTTGAATGATATTGACTGAGTGATGAAGGAATTAACTGACTGATGAATGAATTATCTGAGTGATGATATTGACTGAGTGATGAATGAATTAACTGAGTGATGAATGAATTAATCGAGTGATGAATGAATTAACCGGGTGTTGAATGATATTGACTGAGTGATGAAGGAATTAACTGACTGATGAATGAATTATCTGAGTGATGATATTGACTGAGTGATGAATGAATTAACTGAGTGATGAATGAATTAATCGAGTGATGAATGAATTAACCGAGTGATGAATGATATTGACTGAGTGATGAAGGAATTAATCGATCGATGAATGAATTATCCGAGTGATGATATTGATCGAGTGATGAATGAATTAACGTAGTGATGAGATCAAAATGATGATTGAAAATTATTAACTGATAAATGAGTTGATCCTTAATGCTTACACAAGTCACACGTGCTCCAAAACAATTAATCATGAATCAATTATAGCACTAATATCACATATAGGTTTCAGCAAAGCATGAACGATTAATGACATGATGGATGTATGAACATAAAGAGAATCGAGTCCTTACACAGGTCATACGAAGCTTCGAGGTCTCGCGATACTAGTCTTCACTGACGACGACTCGATGAATGAATGACTCGTGCAGTCGCACTAATATTACGACTCACAAAACCTGACTGACTAGATTGTCATAACCTGACAATCCCACTACTACCGCGACGGTAGGACCACATAACTCACATCTCAGGGTATTACACAACCCAAATCTCTGATACCATTTCTGTAACACCCCCAAAACCTATTGGGTTATTACAGTGCCGTGGACCCCACACCAGGAGATCCACCAGGCAAACATGACTATAATACATTAAATTAAACAACAAGGGAAAATCATAGTCCCTACCATGATATCCGACACAATATTCCGATAAGGAATTTCAACGACAAAAGTGGCCTACATGGCCAAAATGAAATACAACAAAGATCCACGAACATCTGTCTCGTAATACAACACGACAACAATCGACAAGACCGAGTACACTCCAACCGATCGACCAACAATGAACAACTCGGACTAGTATCGCTCGAATGCCTCGCCGCCAACGTCATGCCCCGTGTCTCAACTCTCTCCTCGCAAGCACCTAAAACATGAAAACATGTTCCGCCCATGGGTCACTCATCCAGATAATGAACATGAAATACATGTATAACATGATATGCATCCAAAGGCGTAATGAAACGGTACAATGATAATAATAGTACGAGATGCTCACAAACCAATGTAAGAACCGAGCATTCGTGAAATACTATGCCCACGGCATACTATTAATACTGCTCGACAGTTAGAACATAAATGCCCAACGGCGAATCAAAATCCCGAATATCGCAATGAATTACACAACATGAATCCATCAAGAACTGAATTAAACATGAGTCACAATGCCCGAAGGCCCCAATGAAATTATCAAGACAATCACAAAGGCACGAAAGCCACTCACCGAAGCTGTCAAATATCACATTCACATGAAACCGGAATAGCCCGAAGCTATAATTAATGAGGGCTAATAAGGTCATAACCACGACCGTGACCTACTGAGTTGTAGGTGTTGGGAAGCCAACCGCGGAGGTTCAAGCCCCAAACTTACTCATAAGGTCATAAACGCGACCGTGACCTACTAAGTTGTAGGTGTTGGGAAGCCAACCGCGAAGGTTCAAGCCCCAAGCTTACCCATAAGATCATAAACACGACCGTGACCTACTGAGTTGTAGGTGTTGGGAAGCCAACCGCGAAGGTTCAAGCCCCAAGCTTACCCATAAGATCATAAACACGACCGTGACCTATCGAGTTGTAGGTGTTGGGAAGCCAACCGCGAAGGTTCAAGCCCCAAACTTACCCATAATAAGCACTAGCCGAGACTAGCCTCCAAAAATATAATAAATCACAAATGACAACGATTCGTAGATTACCGAATTCGTGAGAATGATAGTGTGCTACCTTGAGTCGGCCAACACGATAACAATGATGCAATGGATGATTCCATGAATGATTGAGTGTTTCGATTACCTTAGAACGGCAAATCGATAAGAGTAATATGATGAATGATTGAATATCTCGATTTGCCTTAGAAAGGTCAATTGATAATAATGATATAGTGAATGATTGAACATTTCGATTTGCACGAGAACGCCAATCGATAACAATGATATGAAGGATACCTCGGCACCTTTAATCGGTTACCGACGTCGAAGATGAGAAATGAATACGCTAATGCCTTTAATCGCCAATACGCTTTTAATGACAACTCCAACAGAATAACAATGATTTCAACGATGTTTTAGATTGACATCTATATGAACAACAATCGATACATCGATACCGCGAACCGGCTATCGACAATGACATTAATAATGAGTATTACAATGCCTTGAATCGGCCGTTAACGAACAACAATGACGTTTGGCAAAATTGCCGGAAGGTATCGTATCGAACGATCTCTTGATATCAATGAATTCATGAAGAGACTAAGTCTCGGAATGATACAACACATCTATACACATACATGATGACATTAGCTCAATGACTAGTACAAGTACAAAACTTGCCTCAAACCGAAGGCGATGAAATCCCTCCACGAACAACGAACGGCGTCCTCCGGTAAACACAAGTACTCGAACCACCTTGAATGAAATACAATTCATTCAATAACACAATATCAATCGAAATCAACATAACGACCGAAAGAAATTCTTTGAGGCATTTAATCGAACACTAAATGTTCAAAGTTCCTCAAGACCCTAAAAATCATCAATCGGGTTGATTGAATCGAAAATATGGATATACAATCCATAGAACACGATTAATAATGTTTACTAACATCAACCGATTCATCACAATCGGATTAGAAACGAAATCAAGAACAATTCTCCAAAAAGTCAACTTGGAGGAAAATCAAGAATATACCTTGATTCGACGAAATACTCGGATTAGATGATGATATAATCAACAAGGATATTCCAAAATGCCTTGGAAATGATTAGAATCGGCCAAGAACTCGATTTCCCGAGCCTCCCGTCGCCAGACGCCGAAAAAGGAAGAAAAAACTCGTGGAAAATGAAATCGCCGAGCTGTGCTATATATAGCCGGCAGGTTACGGCCGTAACCGGCAGGCCTTACGGCCGTAACTCGGACACCTTACGGCCGTACTCGGCAGGCCTTACGGCCATGCATTCGGCGTCGTCAATCGCCCGGCCAAATGGACACTTACGGCCGTAACTCGCACACCTTACGGCCGTAATCGGCCTTCGTCGAAATCCGCCCGGCCAGACGGCCGCACCCGATCACGCTTACGGCCGTAACTCGGACACCTTACGGCCGTAATCGGCACCTTACGGCCGTAACTCGGCCGAGCCCCTCCGGCCGTGACTCGGCTGTGGCCACTCCGACGGCCGGACGACCGAAACCGAATCGAGTAAAAATCAAGATACGGTTACTGGTACACGCAAAGACGAATCCAAACACTAAGAGAACACACGATTCCGACCACCCAAGGCTCGAAATTCGACAACGGAAAGTAATTACCCCAGACTTTGGGAAATTACAAAAATGGCCCAAAACGTCCGAAAATCACGATACGTGATAGAAACACCGGACCAAAGCTCGCAACATGAATAATAACATTAAATGAACTTGTGAGAAACTCGAAACAGCTGACGAGATTCGCAAGAATCGAACTCGAAAAGTGGAAAAGCCGTTTAAGAACACTGAACTAAACAAAACGATACCGAAACGAACTCGGATGACAAAAAGAGCAGAATTAAATATTCTCGGAATGACGAAACGGTCATGAGCGAGTCGTCAAAACAGACTTCCGTCGAAAAAGAAAATTACCGAAAAATCGAAATTACGGGTATTACACTGCCCCGGTCGCCAGGTCGGGTCACTGCCCAGGCGATCGAAGACAGACGTGCCCCGGCTGCCGAGCGCCTCTTCTTGCGGGCGGGAGCCTCCTGGCGCTCGCTCGGCCAGTAGTGCCTTGAGCTTCCGCTTGATCTTCCGGCGGGAGACCGAGGGGGTGATAGCTGGAGGCGCGTCGAGAGCACTCCGTCGCTCCTGAAGGACGGCTATGGCCTCTTCGATCTGTTCATTGATTCGGAACTGATCGAGCGAGAGGCTCGGGCCGCCTTACCGGGACGGGGTCGAGCGTCTCTGACCGCGGCGGCTACCTTCCACCATCGGCTGTGGCTCGGAACGGGACGGAACAGGGGGTTTGGCCGACTGGTCAGCGGCTTTCTTCGACGCGGAAGCGGAAGACATGATCTCTGAAGGATTTCTTTGAAGTGCAGTGAGTGTCACTTCAAGTATCTGCCCCGAGAACAGTGAGTGTTCTTCGGGACGGTAGGTATAAAAAATCGAGGGTTGGATCCCCTTCCTCTAGCGCCAATTGTTGTTGCCCAAAATATTTATCCGAAGATTAATACTGCTGGAAGACGGACAACAAACAACAATTGCGGGAGCACTTCCGAGAGAAGATAAATAAAACAAGATTTGCCGGGTTTGTTAGGCCCGGGCTTGAATGCTCTCGCGAGATGTTATTAATACAAATATTCGTGGATACAAGTATTAATGAGAGAAATCTAAATACAATGAGTGTAAAAAGACTCTGTTAATCCGGCTCTTGAGCGAAGCTTGGTGTTCTTCGTCCCGCCGATAATCTGCTCGAGGAGAAAAGGCCGGGAGAAGTAAGACCGAAAGAAAGCTGTTGCCAAGAGTTGGAGATTAGCCAAGTGCTTGATGTTTGCTTCTGTATGGTGTGAAATGCGAGAATGCAGAGAATCCAGAGAGTGAATCTAAGTGCAGGCTGCCTTCTTATATAGGGGCTGCCGGGTCCTGTCCTGTAGTGGCCGATCGCCTGCCGGCCATTATAATAAGGTGCCGATCGACTGCCGGCTAATATAATACTGTGCCGAGCTCCTGGGCTGTTGGGCTAAAGTCCAAGGAAGATGCTGGCTGTCGGGCTAAAGTCCAAGGAAGAGGCTGGCACAGCTTGGGCGGTCCAATAAGGAGCCATCACGTGTCCTGAGTCGGGCCAACATGTGGCCCTACCGACAAGCTTTGCGGCTCGTCGGCTGGTGGAGGGAATCTGTCAGGCTTTGGTCAATGGCCCGAGATTCGCGGATCTTGTCTCGGCCCTTGCACGTGGTGCCAGTCTTGAGGCTCGGCCTTCGCCGACTCGGTGTCCGTCGGTGGTGATCGACATGAGCGGTCGTCTCTAGCTGATCATCCGAGGTCGCCATCGGCCAGTGGATGGAGATCGCCAATGGTCGGTCACCAAGGGTAGATCGCCAGGTGCCGAGAGACGGTCGGTCGCCAAGGGTCGGTCGCCGAGTACCGAGAGGCGATCGTCTTGGTGTCGATCGCTCGGCACCGGGATTCCTCCTGGGACCTTCGGTTGTGATCTAGCATGTCCGTGGGCTAAGGCTCGTCGCACGGTCATTTGGTTGCGAGACTTGCCTTGGTCGCTCGGCAGTAAGTCGGTCGCTCGGCCTCGGAGGCGATCGCCGGTCGGAAGGTGTTAAATCTTGACACAACAGGACAGTCTGACGGGGCCTCTAGGGATACATATTGCCGTGTGTGTGCGTATCGCGAACTAGGGTTAACTACCCAGGGATGTCCGACGGGGCTCTGCGGGGTACGGTGGCCGTGAGTCTCGTACCAAGGTTAACTTTGAAATGTTTTGTTGGAGAACTGTGATTTTTGGCGCATATTTCATCTGATTAGAATGGCAGTCCAAATGATATCGTACTTGGCTAGAATGGCACCGGTAAATGTGTTGTGTGTGATTTGTCCCTTGGCTGTGATAATTTGGTATGGGTACGTGAGTCCAGTGGTTGCTCTGTGTATTGTAGCTCAGTGGTGTGTCGAGTTCGACCGTATGGTTAAGTTGCAAAGTTGTGCTCTCTGATGTCGTTCTGTGAGATTGTTGTCATGTTATTGTTTGGCGCGGTGTAGTTTCCGTCGGGTTATTCTTGCGAGCATGTGAAGTGGATGATTTGGGTCGTCGACCCCCGTGTTTGTAATTAAAATGTTATGATTAGGTCGTGGACCACGTATTTTGTTATCGGAATCGTATTTCGAAATAAATGATTTTGGGCTGTGTCCCTAAGTGTTCGAAAGGCTTGAGACTTCTTAAACCCCAAATGTTTTCAAAAACTCCCGAGATCGTAAAATGTTTTGTAAGATGTAAAATGGTTTTATTCTTATCTTTCGTAATTCAAACTGTTTTGATCAAGTGAATTATATCGGGAAGTATATTCACGATTTCTATGTTCTTGGAGTATGATATGTATGGCTTGCCTTTGTATTTATACTTGCACTAGTAAAACAGTGGAGTTTTGCTAACCCCTGAGTATTCGGGGGGTGGATATCTGTATTGCGTCCAGGTATTTGCAAGTTGCTGGGGAGAAATTCACAGGATCGTTATGAAGGATGATGGAAGACGACGATACTAATCACATGAAGACCGGTGTTGAGTATTTTGGCGATGTCTTGTTGTTTTGTCCTTCCGTTGTGTCTATTATTCCCGTTTTACGGGAATGTTGATTTATGTTAGCCCCTGCGTGGGTATGAGTTGCGAGAAAGAGTATTGTATGGTTGATGTGTATGCACTACACCAAAATGGCCCTTTTGTAATGGTAATAAACCGTTACAATAAATATTTGTAACGGTTTTTATCCGTTAAAATTTGGGCGTCATAAATGATTTTGTAACGGTGTAAAACCATCACGAAAAATAGCAATATAACTGTTACAAATTTTGGTTTGTAACAGATTTTGTAACAATAATAAACTATTACAAACTTAATTATTGTAACGGAAAATAACCATTACTAAAAATTATTTCCGTTACTAAGTCTAATTATCAACCAATGTTATTTATGAATTTGTAACGGTTTTTTACTGTTACTTCTTGCATATTCGTTCCCAAATTTTTAATTGTTACTTCTTGCATATACTTTAAATTATATTGTCAAATCCTGTATTTTCCATATCCATTTACAATAGTCACAACCAACAATACATCATACAAAAATGAAAAATAATATTTATCCAAAATGCAAAAACATCAACCTCCATTAAAAACTTTCCAAATCCACACACAAGTACAAAAGAAAGTCCACATCACATACTAGGTAAATATTAAAACATCCATAAGTCTAAAAGTCCATCTACATACTAACCAAATATCCAAAAATAATAAAAACTAAATACTCTTCAACCATGCTTCGAACCACATTAAATAACCTCCTGCAACATAGGAAGAAAAAGTTTCACCTTGGGGATAAATTAATGGCGCATCAGGTTCAAGCACTTCATCGATATGAACCTTCTTCTCACCGATACCAATCAACCTACCATGACAAATTTGAGCTGTAGAATCGGTCACAATGTACCCCTTTGCCACTTCTTTACGTTGGGCATCAATTAAGATAACTTGTGGTTTGTCATGCGAAGAAGGCATAGAGACGGGGCTCGGAGGAAACACATTATCCACATTGTTGTTTAGACTACAAGGGCGATGACTGGAGTTAGAAGCATACTCACTTCTCGGTGAACTTTCTCTAATAGTGTGGTTGTACTTAGCGAATGTTATATCCATTGCGCTCTATGTTTCAAAAAAGATTTGAGATATAATTAACAACTACATAAGTAATAAATATCTATTACCATAAGTATAAGCACTTGTAGTTCTACCTGAATAGCTTCATTGATATAATTCTTAAACGTCACATCTTCGCCTTGTTCATCTTTCTTCGATTTGGTTTTTACCACTGCAATGCCAAGTTGAATCATTTGCCTTTTTGTCATATTCGAACCCATTCCACGAACTCGACCCTTTTTATCCTTCCCGAGCTCTTTGGCAACTGGGTCAATCTCAAGATTTGTAGAAGAAATTCCTTGACTTTTTTCCTTATCCCTTGCCTCCTTGATTTGATCCTATCAAAGTTACAAGTTCAAGAATATAACTAAATTAGAAGATCATAAAATGAAATCTGTAACTCCTCATGTATAATTTCGCCAAAAACTAGACACACCAACTAAGTAACACTATTATGCACCTATAGTAATGATATCACCAACAGCTCCTGTTAATGCTACTGCTTCCTTACCACTAGCTTCACACTACCAAACCAGAACATAGTCTTGATGTGGGCAACTAAATCAAGCAGTTAACAAATTTTAAACCTAAGTTTGACTATTTATTGAATATACCACTGATTTTATGCTACTATTAGCCTATTCTATCCTAATGTCGACTAATTGCACAGAACAAACAGTTAAAGAACAACTACAACTCTCAAAAACAAAGATCCAAACACTCTATATCCCGGCGATTAGAACTTTTGTGAAGCCGAGTCGAGTTTTAATGAATTAAACAACCACCTATGCTCATGTTATAATCAAATAAGTCGAACTAAGCATAGAAACACAGAGATCCACTACAATCCTCACGTAATCACAAAGAATGCTAGTATGGACAGATTCAAATGAGCACACAAGCGCATATGATGAAACAAGTTGCAATAAAGGTATAACTAATCAAATAAGCTCTAACATGCATGTAACAAACTACTGAACAAGAATAACTATTAAGAAAAGATCTATACTAGCAAACTAAAAATGCACTTTGAAGCTTGAAAATGGAAACTAGAACTTACAAAAACACCCTCGGCTCAAACAGAGGGGTCTCTCGAGGCTAGCCTATCTTTAGATAGGCCAAACACTTCCTAACAATTATGAGACGACAACATTTGGCATGTTGTCAAATTTTCTAGTTTATGAAAATTTCACTAAGTATAGTGAAATTCGCTAGCCCCCGGTCAAAGTCTAGCGGTAAGAGTGTTCCTACACTCATTTGTTGCTTTTTCTAATCAGTTATGGTATAAATTTTTGTTTTTAAACCCCAAATTTTTGTAACATCGTTGTTTTTCTCGTCATGTGCCAAGAGTGAGCATCTATCATAAATTAGTGGAATATAAATATGTCGCTTAAGAGAATCATTTACTGATTAATAGAATTGCCACGTCAGGTCAGATGTGATGAAAAATATTCTTTGCAAAAACAACACGAAAATAGCCACAAAAATAGATCCAAAACAGCCCACAAGAGCACGACAACAAACCACCACAAAACTATACAATAATAGCACCAAAACTGTCCAAAAAAATAACACCAAAACTGTTTGGGGTAAGTGACTTTAAAATGTCAAAATAGATTTACTTACATAAAAGGGTTTAACACTTGGAAACACGCAAACACCATCTTCATTTTCACGCCCCACTAGCCAGCTATCTGTTCGGGTAAATGTTTTCGTTGGATCCGCTTCTTTCTGAAATTTTAAAATATTATGACTTGGATTAGAACAATATCTCTCAACTAGAAGTATAAACAATATTATACACTCACCAAGTTATAGGTTTTTTGGTTGTAACTACAACGCCCGAGAGCATGTGAAATGATGTTCTTTTTTCGATTTTCTTTATTCTTGGCATTTTGAACCTCCTTTTTTGGACATTTTTCATTTTCAACAAACTTTTTCCTTTCATGCACAATGAGGGGGGAAGATTATATGGTATAGTAATAACGGGCCAACAACTATAACTAGATGATTGAATACCACGTGGATTAAACCCATCGGTGGCTATCGCTAGCCAAACATTACGATTTTCTTTGGCAAAATCTGGCCACCTATTCTTAAACATTCTCCACTGGGATGAATCGGATGGGTGGCGTTGATAATCCCAGCAACTTGTAGCTCGATCGTGCCATGTAAACTCTCGTGCTATCCACGGTACAGTATAGAATCTAAGTAGCCTTGGAATTATAGGGAAATGCCTCAACACTTTGCGAGGTTCTTTGTGAATACTCCCCCTTTTCCTTTTGGTAACCGCATATCGTGGTTCCCTGCATTGAGGACATTCCTCCTTTTCTTCATTCTCCTTCCAGTACAAAACACAATTATTAGTGCATGCATGAATGAAAGAGGCCTTCATTCCTAGGTCTTTCATCATATTCTTCATATGGGGATACTTTTCTGGAAGTGTATTCCCACTCGGCAGCCACTTTTTCAAGATATTCAGTAACGCCATCACACTATTTCCGGACCACCCAAATTGCTTCTTTAAATTGTGTAACTCCACAATATCCGAAAGAGTCGTCTCAGAACCCTCACACGATGGATATAACTTCTCAGTTGCTAATCTCTTATACTCATCGTACTTTTTATTGGCAACACTAGGTTCAGTAATAAGTTCAGGTTCAGCACATCGAGCATAAGCAAAAGCTTCATCATGTACACCGTAAGCCGCATCAACAAGATTCTCTATACCATTCCCTTCATCCCTATTGTTATTTAAAGGACCAATGTTTTCTTCTACATCAACGGGATCCGTGTTTTCCAAAGAAGGATTCTCCCCATGCAAAAACCACCGGGTGTAGTGCTTGGTAATTCCATACCAAATCAAATGTTTTCGGATATCTACGGCCGAATGTCGCAACTTATTTTTACACTTCACACAAGGGCAAAGAATGGTCGACAACTTTAGAACATCGTTTTTATCAGAACTCGATGAATTCTTCAACTCCTTTTATATAAGTTGGGTGTAATCTATTAGCCTCATTCATCCATTGTTTATTGATTGGCCCAGACATTCCGAAAGGGTAAAATTTATTGGTATTTAACCCCTCATTTCTCATTAGGAAGGAATTAAGAGTATTGCAAAACTGGTTAACTAACTTAAGCTATAAACCTACTGGAGCTAATCTTAACATACAACTCAGAGATTCCTCCGCATGCATTCAACTTCACAGTAAAAATAGGTGGACATGCCTCCTTTACTAATTATAGGAAAAATGGAAAAAAATGGAAACAAAATATTTTTAAGGGTGATTGTAAAGGCACCCTTCATTTTTTATTTATACACCTTTTTTTTAATAAAAAGTAAAATTATTTGAAAACCAACGATTTATTTTTAAGCATACTCATTTTAGCATCCTCATTTTATCATCTAAATCATAATAAAAAATTTATGCCCTTCTCCTTTCTAACAGTGTTGTGACAAAATTAGGATGAATTGAAAATTCGGCTAGAAACAAAAAGCTTCTTTTGGCAGCAAAAAGAACTGTAGAACTTGCGACATTCAAACAAACTCTTTTCTATCAACTTGTACAATTTTTACTCCCAGGTGAAAAATGAAAAGAAACAAAGGAAATAAATGAAAGACAAACAGCATAATAATATTATGTTCCATTGAGTCACTTGGTCAGACAAAGAGCAACTGCTAGTTTAAAATAAGTCAAGCAGTATTCTTATTAAAATTTGAGAAAATACCATACTCTGCTTAAAAAAAAATCATAAACACAGTCTACTAACTGCCTCATCCTGCTTTGGGTTAATACTGTTTAGATCTTTTTGTCCAACAACATAATCTAAGTTAAATATAATAGAAGAATCTATTTTGTGGATGCCTAAAGTAACAAGAACAGACAACTGAACACTAACCAAACAATCAATTCAGATCCACTCAAAAGAAGACCGAAGAAACTATCAAATGTAGCTTATCTCCTTACCTGAAAATGAAGAATGGTTGATTTTACAGATCTGGTATTCTGCCAAAACTCATAAAATACACCACCTTTCTTTGTTAACTTGCATTCCTGACAAACCCAAACAGAAGACAAAACTCACTTAATATCAATTCTGCTTCATCATCAACATCGCATGCATCTTAATCCCAACTATAATGGGTCGCTGACTGGAAGATGATAGTATCAGCTAATGGTCAAGATTAGATAATAAGATAAAATCATGCAAAATGCAAGAATGGTTGATTTTAGTTGCCCTATCTAACACCCGCCCGATTTTTAGAACAACCAAGCCGAGAATTTCCAATTTAAACATGCTCACTATGAAGCCTATATCACAGCTGTATCGACAATACAGATAGTTGTTCATCAAAATCATTTTTACCCGAAATCCCTAATAATAACTACCCTAATTTCAAAATGTAACATGAATTCTCAGGCTCAATCTAGAATACGATAGTTGTTCATCAAAATCATTGTGTAAGAACAACAATCGAATAAAATACGATAGTTGTTCAACATATTAAAGAATCGATACGAAAATCGAAATGCAAAAACAACTTGAAAGCATGAGAAATACCTATGTATGAGAAATATTCTTGCATCTAACTGAATCTTCCAAGTGGATTCGATTCAGTTGCTGCCCTTGATCTCTCTTCGAATTTGATTAACGTACAATACATTCAAGTACTGAAGATTAGGGTTCGTCAATAGAGGAGAGTTTTACGATTCAGTTGCTGCCCTTGATTGTTGAAGAACGAATAGTTTAGGGTTTTAGGGTTCGTCAATAGAGGAGAGTTTTAGGATTCACACCGCTAGTAAACATTGTAGAAAGAAAAAGATGAAGAATGTGTTTTAGGGTTCACAATAGCGGGAGATGGTGAAAACTTTGGCGCCTGGTTTTCGATGGTGAAATACTGAGCTCGGGTAAGGGAAAGGGATTTTGTTTAGTTATTAACTTTTTCATATATGTAATAAGTTTTTTTTAATTATCTAAGTAACAAATAAAACCCGTTACAAACCTTTTGTTAATTCGTTACTTATTTAATAAACACGGTACCAAAATTATGGGGCCAATTTGTAACGGATATTTTTTTTTGTAACGGACTTTGTTTGTTACAAATCTGTGATGGATTTATACCGTTACAAAGACCAAAAAATGAGTGTTACAAATTAGGTAAAATGGTGTAGTGATGTTGTGGTAAAAGACCAAATCGGTCTAATGGTTCGTTATTTAGCCATGTCGGCATGTATTGTGTTGTTGTGTTTTCTGTATTTAGCCTGGTAGATCCTCACGGAGAGGGTCTGCGGCGCTGTAATATTCCCGAATGGTTTGGGGTTGTTACACATCCATCCATCGATAATACGAGCTCGGACAATAGTCGACATCCAGTGCATGACGTAATACCCACACTCCCAACCTCCGTTTTGTTTATTACACTAAAAAGAATATGTTGCTCAATTATATAATATATAATATATAATAATATATACATATATAGCTAATATATATATATATATATATATATATGATTGAATGTATTACTTACTTTGAGATATATCCAAGTAATCGTCTGTTTGGATCTACTCGTATGCATATCCCCCATCACCTTATATGCGGTCACGGCACTGTTTAAAAGAAGTAATAATGTATTATGAAATAAAAACATTGAGTATGTTGTCAGCACATCAGCCCACATTAATACTGCCAAATTAATTATCAAATTAAATGACTAAGTTTCTGTTATTAGTATGTAATAATTAAACAAGTAGAAAATAGATACCAATAGATTGTGTAATTTTCACAGAATCGCAATACATACTTCATTCATGCTAAAATCCATCCTAGTTTAATTTAATAAAAAAAATCATTTTTTTGGTGAATAATTTCAATTATCGTTCTATACTCTACAACAGTGCTTATATATGTCCAAATTTGACACTTTCACTCGGGCCAAGGATTATTTGTTTTTTCCACTAATTTTTATTTAAATAACACACACACACACACATATATATATATATAATATATATATTTTTCAAGTAAATACTACAAGTTAAAACTTACTTCTGGACTACGGCCTTAATGCAATTGTCGGGCTTACGGTGTAGTGAGCAAAACCACACAACTTCGGCTTTTGCCGGAATAACGACCAAAAGTTGTCAATGCTCACTGCATTAACAAACGGAATATTTAATTTTTCCATAATCAATCTAAATACATCTACTTACATAATTATTAATATATAATAATCTACAAAGACAAGAAAGAAATATTAAGACTTTTAGAGAAACAAAGAGAGTAGTAAGACGAATATGTTAGATCTTAATCATGATGGTAAGCTCCAAGGTATATCTGTTTTCTGGCATCCGACATACGCGAAGCGATGTATCTGGAGGCCTCCTCTCCCTTATTTCCCATATTTTGTATGGATTGAGGATCAAAATATCCATACAAATCCTCGTCCATCGTGCCCACGTTCAATTTCGATAAGTACCTAATTTGTTAAACAAAATATTACTACCTTATTTACGTTTCAAACTATGAATTTTTGATAAAAATACATAAATATGCATGTAAATAATTACTTACAAAGTCCAAAACTGTAGAATCGATAAGCTAAGCCACTGCTTGTCTTGAATGATTTCCAAAAGATCATTGTAACTTATGTACAAGGGAACGTCATCACCACCACAACCAAAGGAAGTTGTATCCCATGGCACCTGTAACGGCTCACTAAAGAGAGTCTCTGCAACACTAAATAACTCTCTCAACGTGTCACTGTCACTCGACCGGTCATCTTGACGAGCATATTTCTTAGGTGGCTCGAGTCGCTCAATATGCTAAATCATATTGAAGAAACATGAAAACTGTAAAAACCAACTGTAAAACCAATTGTAAATGAAGTATCTTTTATTTAGATTTTAATATTAAAAAATACTACAAATTTTATTCTTAATTTCTAAATTCTAAATATTCTAAATTTTCAGCTAGTTTCTTGAGGACAAGCAGTGTAAACACCAACTATAAACGAAGTATCTTTTATTTAGATTTTAATATTAAAAACTACTACAAATTTTATTCTTAATTTTCTAAATTCTAAATATTCTAAATTTTCATCTAGCTTCTTGAGGACAAGCAGTGTAAAAACCAACTATAAACGGAGTATCTTTTATTTAGATTTAATATTAAAACATGAAAGAAATATATCTTGATAAAGTCGGCAACGACAAGATCCTTTGGCCATGCAATAAAGGTACCTAGATCTTCCCTCACTAAGATTACCTCTTCAGTAGGTATAGGAACTTCGGCACCACCATCTACTATAATATCCACAATTTTCGATTTTCGGTAATTTTCTTTTTTTCGGCGGGAGTCCATTTTGACGACTCATTTGTGACCGTTTCGTCATTCTGAGAATGATTAATTCTGCACTTTTTGGCATCCGGGTTCGTTTCGGTGTCGTTTCGTTGAGTTCCGTGCTTTTTGGCGACTTTTCCGCACTTGAGTTCTATTCTTGCGAATCTCGTTCGAAACTGCTGTTTCAAGTTTCCTGTAAGTCCGTTTAACTTTATTAGACATGTTGTGAACTTCAGTTTGGTTATTCGATCACGTATCATGATTTTCGGGCGTTTTGGGCCATTTTGTAATTTTCCCAAAGTTGTGGGTATCCGTATACGTATTTGTTATCTCGACCCTTTTTATGATCGCGTGTGAGTTTGATTGTAACTCAAACTCTTGGTATGATCTTATTCTGGAGTTTTCCGTGCGTATCTTGATCTTGGTATTTCGATCGGAGGGGTCCGTTGTTGTAACCAGCTTTGAGAGTACTACTGCTGTAGTTCTGGGTGCATTAGCGCATGCTAAGGGATATCCTTAGCGCACGCTATCGAACAGCAGGGTCTGAAGTCAGTAGCTGGAATCAGGTCGTTAGCGCACGCTAAGGGCAGGTCATTAGCGTGCGCTACAGTGCTGTGGTTAGCGTACGCTACGGGTTTGGTAGCGCATGCTAACTAGTAGTTCGAGGGAGTCCAATGGCTACTGGACTGGGTCTGGAGGATTCGTTAGCGCACGGTAACTCTTGATGGTTAGCGCACGCTAACTGTGCATTTTTGGCAGAACGATTGTTCTGACGTCTCGATAGCGTATGCTAATCAGGTAAGATTAGCGCATGCTAAGCTGTCCAGTATAAAAACTGGACAGCAGTCTTTAATCTTCATTTTCTTCATTTCTTCTTCTTCCTCCGCGGGTTTGAGACGTGGCGACTAGGGTTCGTGACCTAGGATAATTTTCGTCTATTCCAAGGTGTTTTAGAGCATCCTAGGTGATTATAACATCATCTAATCCATTGTTCTTCGCCGAATCAAGGTATTTTTCTTGAATCCCTAGAGTTGACTTTTTGGGAGTTTTGTTCTTGATTTCGTTTTCTATCCATTTTTGACGAACCAATTGTTGTCAAATGATGTTGTTAAACATATCCTATGGATTGTATATCCATAATTCAGCTTGGAATTTCATTTTCATGTTTTGGTCGGTCGATTTGCGTTCTTGGCCGTTTTAGGGGAAACCCTTGAACTTTCGTCGTTTGTTCTTTGAATTCAGCGACTTTAAGTCGTGCTATGGAATTCATTTTCATTGTTGTTATTGTTGTTCGTAGCTTATTGACGCGGGTTAGCATTCGGTAGAGTCGGCGGGTCCGTAGTCGGTTCGTGTCAACCCACTTCGGTCGATTCTCCACAATTGTGGTTATTCGAGGTAAGTACCTTGTCCATACAATTCTTGTTTTATGGATATGATAATTAGTGATTGTCTCCTTGTGTTTATTCGATCATTTGAATTTCACTTTCAAATATTCGGTTAGCCTTGTTAAAGGCCCTCTTTCAAAACGCGTGTGTTTTGTGGACATTGTGTTCGTGGATGGTTACATGAATTACTATGAATACACTTAGTGTTGTAGTTGTGCTTTGATAATATATATATATATATATATTATCTCATATCGGTGCGTTGTGATTTGACCATTGCGTCGTGCATTGTGTTTGTTGCCATTGAGTGAATTACTTCGATATTATCGATGTGATATGTTATTTGTGTGAATATTTGGATATGGTTGAAGTTATACGGTGACACATGGCATGTGATCATGTGGTCAGGATGCAACAAGTGATTGATCCAACCGTGAGAGCCTGAGACAATCTATGGTGACACATGGCTTGTGATCATGTGGTCAGGATGCAACAAGTGATTGATCCAACCGTGAGATATGGCGTGTGAATTGTTTAGCTAGCCATCTCGGGAGGGTCCTTAGAGGCCTCAAGTGGGATTTGTGGCTTCGTCCCAGTCCTAGGCGATGCATGTGCGTGATTTGTTTTATGATATGGCCAGCTCGGGAGGGTCCTTAGAGGCCTCGAGTGGGATTCGTGGCTTCGTCCCGGTCCTAGGCGATGCTTTTGTGTGATTATCCCGTGTTGATTTTATGTCCGTCGAGGACACGTGACTTGGGTTTTGGCCCTGTGAATTGTTGCCGGTTTTCTATTTGTGAAAACAAAACCTTTGGGTTGCGACCCCTGTTGATTTTGGTAAGAGAAGTATTTGATAATCCTAAATTGTTTTCTACTAAAACCCTCATTGGCATTTTAAACTGTTTTATAAATTGTTTCCCTTGATTGGTGATCTTTCGGTTTTGGAATGTTTTTCCCAAACTCTTACCTCATGAAGTATTTTCGTTATGTTTAAATCTTTGAGGATTCCTGATTATTATTGTTCTTGGAACTTGTATTGTATGGCTCGTATTTTTGCACTTGTTCTTGCACTAGCAAAACAGTGGAGTTTTGCTAACCCCCGAGTATTCGGGGGGTGGATGTCTGTATTGCATTCAGGTTTTGGAGCATAGCATAGGGTCGGTATGAAGGATGATGAAAGATGAACGATACTAATCACACGAGGATCCGTACGATGTCATATTGGTTTAGTTGTATTTTATTTCTGCTGCAGTATTCTTTCCCATTGTACGGGAGTGTGTTGTATTCGACCCCTGTGTGGGCATGTAATGTGTTTGAGTTGTATGTATTTATTTAAAGACCAAATCGGTCTACTGAGTCATTTTATCCTTAAAGGCATTGTTGAGGTGTTCGATGTTGTTACCAACCTGGTAGATCCTTGAGGAAAGGTTCTACGGCATGTAATATGCCTGAGCGGATTGGGGGTGTTACATAAATGGTATCAGAGATTAGGTTGTGGAAACCTAGGCTGTCGGGTTTAGTGATGCTTGTTGAGTTTTGTCTCATCGGATTTTGTCTGACTGAGTCGTGTCGCGACGTGTCATCTGAGTTTGTTGGTCGTGATTAGTATCGTGGGGCGATCATCATCTTCGTGCGACCTGTGGATGTAAGTCTCCCTTCTTTGTGATTGTGCCTCGTCTGATGCTTGTTACTTGTATGATTATTCTTTAAGTGATGGAATCCTTATGTGGATTTTGATTTCGTGATATGTGGGTATTCGACTCTCATATTTTATTTATATGAGGAGCGGTGCTGCTAATGCATTTTTAAACTGTATTTTATCCGCTGTGTGAGTTCTTTCAAAATGACTTTCAGTATTTTGCAAACTGATTTTTATTTCGTAAAACTGATTCCCTAAATCGAGTTTTGGCATTTTGGCCTTGAATGTTTTATGATGGTTTGATAAAGGATTTTGTGAGTTTTGGGCATTCTGGCCTATGGAATTTTTGAAAACCTTGAGTATCTTAGAAAATAAATTTCGAGACGTACATTTTAAAATGAATTACTTTCTCGTGGTACTTTCAAGGTGCCACAGTACAATTCAAAATTATTCCAATTGAGGACCAAAATATTTTGAGATATTTTCAATTATTTTTAGTAACACAGTTGCTTAGACCCAATGGTCGAATATTTCTGAAAGTTTCGATTTAAAGTAAAGTGTCCTCATTTTATCAAATGCAAGATGGTTTTCAAAGTCTCGATAATGGTGTTTGTACAACTTTTTGAAAATGATATACTCAAGATCAACTGGTGTTTCCAAATTATTTTCAAAATGTGTTTTTCGTTTTTTTTTAAAACCTATCAATTCCCGTTTGCGGTCTGGGGATGTATGTATGATGTTCGCATTGTCGTTATGATATTAGCTCCCGAATATGATCGAATTGGTGGCATGAACATTGAGGCGTTGCCACGCAATTGTTATACTAGTCCTCTGTGAGAGGTGTGAACTGATATTTACTGTTTGTCGCCTCGTGGTGATTTGCGTGTTGTCGCACGAGTGTGAGCTGTTGAAGCTTGGGTTGGTACGTTTGTGTATATATGTGATTGTTTTCATGATGTTTTGTGATTATGTGCTGGTTATCGTTCGGGCCGTTGAGATTACTGAACGATACCGTCGTTGCTATGATTTTAGTATGCGTATGGCTTTACGATGGAAATCGTTATATGTGGTATGTGTTATGATTTTTTCTGTTGGGATGA
This sequence comes from Orobanche coerulescens, assembly GCA_033398695.1. Classification (NCBI taxonomy): domain Eukaryota; kingdom Viridiplantae; phylum Streptophyta; class Magnoliopsida; order Lamiales; family Orobanchaceae; genus Orobanche; species Orobanche coerulescens. The sequence continues at coordinate 95,097,959 of CM065803.1, forward strand.
GTGATTACTTATTCAGTATGCCGAGAGGCCGAGGTCGTGGTCGTGGCAATTAGACGCGTGGTCGAGATCATGCTTCCGGTGATGATGCCGGTATCGGTGTCGCTACTATTTTACAGCAGGTAGCCACACAGATGACTCAGTTGACTCAGGCAGTTCAGCGTGTTACAGATGTGACCCAGAACAGTGGTGCAAATCGGTGGCTTCGAGAAGTGGTTCGTATGAACCCCCCTCGTTTCGCTGGTGCTGCAGATGTATTAGGCCGGGATGATTGGCTTTTCCAGTTGGAAAAGATATTTGAGGTAGTTGATTGTCCAGAAGAACGTAAGGTCCCGGTAGCTCAGTATCTTTTCGACAAGGATGCCGCTAGCTGGTGGGAGGCTGTTAAGCCTCAAGATTGTGTTGTTACATGGGCAGAGTTCCAGAGATTCATGAGAGATGAGTTTTTTCCGGAGCCGATCAGAAATCAGAAGATTAATGAATTCTTTTCGGCGAAACCGCAGGATGTACCGCCGTCTCAAGCTATTATTGATTTTATCAAACAGCTCGGCTATGTGCAGAATCAAGTAAGGACAGAGGAGGACAAGATTTGTCATTTTAGTAGGCGGATGAAGCCGGAGATTCGTCAGTACATGGCAGGTCTCGCTTGTACTTCCTTGAGAGATTATCAGAATAGGGCGTTGGCCTATGAGCTATCCAGATTGTCGACCGAGATTATGTCAGCGTTGAAGAAACAGAAAATCGTTGGGGACTCTTCATGAAAACGGGGGAATGGGGCCCCTGAGTTGGAGACTTCGTTTCGTCCTCCTAAGGTGATTCCTCGATCGCGTGATCAGGGGAGTAGTACCCATGCAGTGAGTTATGTGAACAGCTCGAAGATATATTATAACTGTAGTCGAGCGGGCCATACTGCGAAGAATTGTCGTTCACCGTTAGTCGACTGTTTCGAGTGTGGCCAGGTGGGTCACCGAGTCGTACATTGCGAGACGGTAGCTGAGAGATTCGGGGATCGAGGTTGCATCTCTACTCCGAAAGGATACGGAGATGCCTAGTGTGGTTTTGAGGATTTCGGCGTAGTCCGAATTGTTTGTGTTTGTCCTTGTGGATCGTTTGTGTGTTTATTTCTGTTTTCTTGATTGTGCGTGTTTCCTTGTAATAGGTGCTTAGTGTTTTGTGGTTGTTCGGATAATTAACTTGATTATATTATCTGTTTGATGACGCTTGTCACTTGTGGGTTTTATTATGTTTCTACCGGTGACGTTGTGTTGGTCGTCGTGGAGCGCGTTTTCACGCCATATATTCCTTTGCGTGCTTGTAACATTTCGCAGATGGGTGAAAGTTACGCGTTTCTTATGTTTCTCGTTGAGTGTTTCCTGGCAGAATGTTGCTCCTACCTACTTATTTTAAGTTTCGGGACGAAACTTCTTTTAAGGAGGGTAGAATGTAATATCCGCAATTTTCGATTTTCGGTAATTTTCTTTTTTCAGCGGGAGTCCGTTGTGACGATTCACTTGTGACCGTTTCGTCATTATGAGAATGATTAATTCTGAACTTTTTGGCATCCGGGTTCGTTTCAGTGTCGTTTTGTTGAGTTCCGTGCTTTTTGGCGACTTTTCCGCACTTGAGTTCGATTCTTGCGAATCTCGTTCGAAACTGCTGTTTCGAGTTTCCTGTAAGTCCGTTTAACTTTATTAGACGTGTTGTGAACTTCAGCTTGGTTATTCGATCACGTATCGTGATTTTCGGGCGTTTTGGGCTATTTTGTAATTTTCCTAAAGTTGTGGGTATCCGTATACGTATTTGTTATCTCGACCCTTTTTATGGTCGCGTGTGAGTTTGATTGTAACTCAAATTCTTAGTATGATCTTATTCTGGAGTTTTCCGTGCGTATCTTGATCTTTGTATTTTGATCGGAGGGGTCCGTTGTTGTAACCAGCTTTGAGAGTACTACTGTTGTAGTTCTGGGTGCATTAGCGCACGCTAAGGGATATCCTTAGCGCACGCTATCGAACAGCAGGGTCTGAAGTCAGTAGTTGGAATCAGGCCATTAGCACACGCTAAGGGCAGGTCATTAGCGTGCGCTACAGTGCTGTGGTTAGCGCACGCTACGGGTTTGGTAGCGCACGCTAACTAGTAGTTCGAGGGAGTCCAGTGGCTACTGGACTGGCTCTGGAGGATTCGTTAGCGCACGCTAACACTTGATGGTTAGTGCACGCTAACACTTGATGTTTAGCGCACGCTAACTGTGCATTTTTGGCAGAACGATTGTTCTGACGTCTCGATAGCGCACGCTAATCAGGTAAGATTAGCGCACGCTAAGCTGTCCAGTATAAAAACTGGACAGTAGTCTTTTATCTTCATTTTATTCATTTCTTCTTCTTCCTCCACGGGTTTGAGACGTGACGACTAGGGTTCGCGACCTGGGCTAATTTTCATCCATTCCAAGGTGTTTTAGAGCATCCTAGGTGATTATAACATCATCTAATCCATTGTTCTTCGCCGAATCAAGGTATTTTTCTTGAATCCCTAGAGCTGACTTTTTCGGAGTTTTGTTCTTGATTTCGTTTTCTATCCATTTTTGACGAACCAATTGTTGTCAAATGATGTTGTTAAACATATCCTATGGATTGTATATCCATAATTCAACTTGGAATTCCGTTTTCATGTTTTGGTCGGTCGATTTGCGTTCTTGGCCGTTTTAGGGGAAACCCTTGAACTTTCGTCGTTTGTTGAATTCAGCGACTTTAGGTCATGCTATGGAATTCATTTTCATTGTTTTTATTGTTGTTCGTAGCTTATTGACGCGGGTTAGCGTTCGGTGGAGTCGGCGGGTCCGTAGTCGGTTCGTGCCAACCCACTTCGGTCGATTCTCCGCAATTGTGGTTATTCGAGGCAAGTACCTTGTCCATACAATTCTTGTTTTATGGATATGATAATTAGTGATCGTCTCCTTGTGTTTATTCGATCATTTGAATTTCACTTTCAAAGATTCGGTTAGCCTTGTTATATGCCCTTTTTCAAAATGCGTGTGTTTTGTGGACATTGTGTTCGTGGATGGTTACGTGAATTACTATGAATACACTTAGTGTTGTCGTTGTGCTTTGATTATATATATATATATATTATCTCATATCGGTGCGTTGTGATTTGACCATTGCGTCGTGCATTGTGTTTGTTGCCATTGAGTGAATTACTTGGATATTATCGATGTGATATGTTATTTGTGTGAATGTGTGGATATGGTTGAAGGTCTATGGTTACACATGGCATGTGATCATGTGGTCAGGATCCAACAAGTGATTGATCCAACCGTGAGAGCCTGAGACAATCTACGGTGACACATGGCTTGTGATCATGTGGTCAGGATGCAACAAGTGATTGATCCAACCGTGAGATATGGTGTGTGAATTGTTTAGCTAGCCAGCTCGGGAGGGTCCTTAGAGGCCTCGAGTGGGATTTGTGGCTTCGTCCCGGTCCTAGGCAATTTATGTGCGTGATTTGTTTTCTGATATGTCCAGCTCGGGAGGGTCCTTAGAGGCCTCGAGTGGGATTCGTGGCTTCGTCCCGGTCCTAGGCGATGCTTGTGTGTGATTATGCCGTGTTGATTTTATGTCCGTCGAGGACACGTGACTTCTGTTTTGGCCCAGTGAATTGTTGTCGGTTTTCTATTTGTGAAAACAAAACCTTTGGGTTGTGACCCATGTTGATTTTGGTAAGAGAAGGATTCGATAATCCTAAATTGTTTTCTACTAAAACTCCCGATGGCATGTTAAACTGTTTTATAAATTGTTTCCCTTGATTGGTGATCTTTCGGTTTTGGAATGTTTTTCCCAAACTCTTACCTCGGGAAGTATTTTCGTTATGTTTAAATCTTTGAGGATTCCTGATTATTATTGTTCTTGGAACTTGTATTATATGGCTCGTATTTTTGCACTTGTTCTTGCACTAGCAAAACAGTGGAGTTTTGCTAACCCCCGAGTATTCGGGGGGTGGATGTCTGTATTGCATTCAGGTTTTGGAGCATAGCACAGGGTCGGCATGAAGGATGATGAAAGATGAACGATACTAATGACACGAGGATCCGTACGATGTCATATTGGTTTAGTTGTATTTTATTTCCGCTGCAGTATTCTTTCCCGTTGTACGGGAGTGTGTTGTATTCGACCCCTGCATGGGCATGTAATGTGTTTGAGTTGTATGTATTTATTGAAAGACCAAATCGGTCTACTGAGTCATTTTAGCCTTAAAGGCATTGTTGAGGTGTTCGATGTTGTTACCAGCCTGGTAGATCCTTGAGGAAAGGTTCTACGGCGTGTAATATCCCTGAGCGGATTGGGGGTGTTACATCTACGGCCTCCTCGACTACTACCTTAACCAAATGAGCTGGTAAAAGTGAACAGTGCAGGGTAGAATCACCATGATGAACTCGACCGATAGCGACTATACGAGGAGGACACTCGTCCACATAAAATCCAAATCGACCAGTGTCCCCAGGCGGAGTCTTCCCTCGTGAAGGGCCAGAAAAATCATCAGCACAACTCCCCTTCGTATTGACACGGGTAACATGATGATCATCAGGTGTACGTAGATCGGTGTGGGGCTGCTGTGAATGGGCACCCAAAGACTCCAATGTTTGGCCAAATGTCTTCATCAAATTTTGTGTCGCATCATATGTGATCTTCTTCGTTAGTTCCTCGAACACACTTGATGATGCAGATCGACGTGAAGATCGTCCAAAATAATCTAGAATGCCTACACCAAATCCAATCCCACGAACACGGCCAGGGTGCTCTGGTCTCCCAATGGCCTCGGCCAATATATCATGTCGTTCCTCGGGAGTGAAGCTGCCCTGTGTACACTGTGCCTCCAACTCATCCTACAAAAGAACGTTTTTTCGTAAGTGTAACACAAATGTGAAGCACATAAATGTACAGTTAATATTTTTGTTGTAAGGATAAAAAAAACTTTGTTTCATAAGTGAAACATAAAAGTGAACTTTTAAAATTTATTCACAACCGTTAAATATTTCAAATTAAATATTACGACTTTTATTTTTTTTCAACAACAAAAATTTAAGTTATATAATTTAATTGCAAAACAAAATTTTCCAGAATCAACTTTTGAAAAGATAAGAAAACTAAGTTTATTTAATTTTAAGTACATTGTCAAATATTAAATGATTTTTTAAACTTACGATCTTAGTAATAATCTCTCGTGCTGCATCTGATGACACTCCTCCAGATCTTTTTTGGCGACCAAGTTTCCACCTCTGATGACGTGAAGGAGGAGATGGAGGATCAATAATAACATCTTCTCCAGACTTTGATGCTTCTTCTTTACGCTCCTTCATCTTTCTCTCCATCTCCTGTACCTCCACAAAATCATATCCGACTCGCGCCACAGTATGGGGAGCATTGTTCATCTTCGCCTTCTTTCTTGATTCTCTTTTCCTGGAAAAAAATATTTGCAAGGAATCGAAATAATATGTAAGGAAATATCTGCAAGTAATCGAGCTACAGAAAATGTCTTTTGAATTCAGATTTACCTCCCAAGTAGGGTCCTCACGAGTCTTTTTGAATTCTTTCCAATCGTCCTCCGATATACCATATTTCTCGCAAGGAGACAACCCTTTCGACGGACCATATATATACTCATCGGTCAAATCAGTCTTAAATTGCCTCCACATCCTGCCAATAGACTGCAATGTCTTCGTGCGAAATTGACCATTATTGCTAATTTGACTGACATCAAAGTTGGCCTACATTGACAATTCAAATTGAAACGTTATCAATAATACACTTTTAAATTATTTGCAATAATTTAAGTTTTTATAGAATAATTTGATCAAATAATATTTTTTCATAAATTTTAATTTTATTCCAGATTATTTATATTTAATTCAATTTTTTAAATTATTTTATTCAATTTTAGTTTTTAGAAAATAAATTACTTAAATTAAGGTTTTTTTATAAATTTCAGTTTTTTACCTAAAATCAGAGAGTAGCACTAACAAAAGGGATCAGAAAATAATTTCATTCATCACATCATATTATCAATCAATTATATATTATTATTTTATTTAATTTCAGTTTCTGTAGAATAATTTAATTAAATTAATGTTTTTTTGATAAATTTCACTTTTAATCCATATTTATATTTAATTCAGTTTTTTAAATTATTTTATTTAATTTCAGTTTTTATAGAATAATTTAATTTAATTTAAGCTCAAAGTGAAACACATAATTAATCACAAAAGTAATGCACATACCAATACATCCTGCCACAGCATTTCCTTATCGGGCTTGTCCCGTACGTGATTCCATCGATCGTACAATATAGAAACATGATCTTTCGCAAGTTTACCCAAATACGTACTCAACTTGATTTTGTGCTCGTACTTAAGTTTTCCCCTGACTGGATCGATATCAAGAGGTAGCTTTTTCCCATCTACACGCCGTTTGGCCATACTTCTACATCTTGTAGGATTTCTCGATGTAGTAGTCTGCGTATAAGGAGAAGCAGCGGAATGAGGAGGAGAATGGCGAGGAGTATGAGGATAATGAGAAGGAGAACGAGAAGGATGCCGAGGAGAAGTCATGTGCCTGTATAAACAAATGAAAATATTGTCAAACACAACATAAACCAAAAAAATAATATTTGTCAAACACAACATACACAAATAATATTTTTTGTTTGAAAAACTCTTTGTCAAAAAACTAATACTTGTCAAACACAACAGTAATATTTTTTGATTGAAAAACTCATTGTCAAAAAACTAATACTTATCAAACACAACGTATTACCTAGTTGTCTAAATTGACTCTTATTATAACTTAACATCTAATTGCCTACATTTTGATTAGTAAGTACAAAATCTACCGATTTCTAAGTGAACACCTACTCACTTTATAAGAGGAGAATAAATTAATTCGGTTAGACTTAGAATGAGAATAAAAATGACATATGTATCTATGCAAAACTTAGATGTAGTCATTCATGTACCTGATTTTTATTTATCTTTTGAGATAACATAGTTCTCCCATAAACCTTCATCATGGTCATTTCGAATGGCATGTATGTCGTCAGCTTCGTTTTCTTCAACGATAGTGGGTAACCGTGTCGACAAATGAATAAATTCACAATTGTCAAACGTTGATTCTTCAGTTTCATTCATATCCACACTTCTACCAGGAATAACCACAGACAATCTTTCATTACATGGATCGTTGACATAGAACACCTGTTTTGCTTGGTGTGCCATAATAAAAGGCTCGTCTTTGTAAGCTACCTTGTGAAGATCTACCAAAGTAAATCCTAACTCATCGGTTTCCACACCCGTATTATTATCAGCCCACTTTCACTTAAACATAGGCACTCTAAACTTAACATAATCAAGTTCCCAGATCTCTTCTATAACTCCATAGTAACTCGTCCATGCCAAAACTGGGGTTTTGTCTTTTGAGCTTGAAAAGTGCATAGACTCGACTTGAAGAGTAACTCCACTATTTTGAACCGTACTCTTGTCATCTTGTGACTTTGTATAGAATGAGTACTTATCAATATCGTATCCACTCCGTAAGCTAGCCATTGTAATGTTTCAGATGCACTGCTAGAAATTTGTTCCTTAAACCATCTCAAGAAAGTCTTATTATGTTCGATCAACAACCATTTTTCACTCATTCGGGGATTCTTTATCTTCAAATGATTCTTGTGAGCTGACAAGTAGGGAGGAACATCGTCAGTGTTATTCAAAATGTACAAATGTGCTTGAAGCACCTCATCTCGACTCTTGGTTATAACTTTAACACCTCGTGTACCCTTTCCTCTAATTCTATCCTCATGTTGAGACTTAGGAATCCCTACATATTCCACTTGTGACATGTAATATGTGCAAAACTCGATAGCTTCTTCTGCAATGTACCTCTCCACAATAGATGCTTCCGGACGAAATGGGTTTTTGGTATACCCTTTGAAAATCTTCATGTATCGCTCAATGGGGTACATCCATCTCAAATAAACAGGGCCACACTCTTCAATCTCTTTAACTAGATGGACAAGTAAGTGAACCATGATATCGAAAAAAAGAGGAAAATACATCTCCAATTGGCATAACATAACAACAGTCTCATTTTTCCACTCATCCAAAACTAGAGGATCTATCACTTTGCAACATATAGCATTGAAAAAAAAGCACAAGCGAGTATAGCCACTGCTAGAAGTTGTTGCATCAAGACATGACAGTCATGGGACTTTAAGCCAACCAATTTAAGAGTTTGCAACGACACAAGACTCTTAATATTAGAAGAGTAACTTTGTGGCACTTTAATGCCTTGTAAACATTTACAAAAGCTGATTTTCCCCCTTTTGATAAAGTATAACATGCTGGGGGGAGATAAGTTCATTTACCAACTGATTTCGGATGCAACTGAGGACGAATACCCATATCCTCTAGTTCTAGACGAGCCTGGACACCATCTTTTGTTTTGTCTTTAATATTGAAAAGTGTGCCGATCACACTATCGCACACATTTTTTTCGACATGCATAACATCTATGCAATGTCTAACATCTAGTTTGCTCCAGTATGGAAGATCAAAGAATATGGACCTCTTCTTCCATATGTTTGTCGCAACGGACTTTTTTGTAGCTTTCCCAAACACAGTATTGATATTCTTAACGCGATCGTAAACTTGCTCACCTGTTAATGGTATCGGTGCAAATCCCTCTTCCTGGTATCCATTAAAAGCTTTTCTCAATCTACGATATGGGTGATGGCGCTTGAGAAACCTCCGATGTTGAGTGTAAACTGTTTTTTTTCGTGTTTCAACTGAACGTAGCTTGTGTTTTCTTCACATATAGGACATGCATGATGCCCCTTCACACTATACCCGCTCAAGTTTCCATATGCCGGAAAGTCATTAATGGTACAAAATAACATTGCACGTAGCTTGAAACTTTGTTGGTGGTACCCATCAAACACGTCAACCCCTTCATCCCACATCATTTTCAAATCATCAATCAATGGACTTAGATAAACATCTATGTCATTTCCTGGCTGCTTTGGGCCTGAAATCATCATTGACAACATAACATATATCCGCTTCATACATAACCAATGAGGTAAATTATAGATCACAAGTAGGACGGGCCATGAGCTATGCTTAGTGCTTAAATTACCAAACGGATTCATCCATCTGTGGCAAGTCCAAGCCTAAGGTTTCTTGCCTCACCCCCAAAATCCGGAAATAAATGATCTATTTACTTCCACTGTACAGAATCAGCAGGATGACGAATTAGTCCATCGCATTTTCTCCCTTTTGCGTGCCATGTGAGATTCTTTGCGTCATCCTTATTAGCAAACAGTCGCTTGAACCTTGGAATAATTATAAGATACCACAACACCTTCGCTGGAGGCCCTCGTTATGTGCTCTCTCCATCACTATGCTTCACTTTGTAGCGTGATGCCCCACATCTAGGACACTTATGCAATAATTCAAACTCTTTTCGGTACAATATGCAATCATTAGGGCAGGCGTGTATTTTCTTATACGCTAAACCCATCGGACACAAAACCTTCTTCGCCTCATAAGTACGGTTAGGCAATTTATTACCTTCTAGAAGTATCTCCTGTATCAACTCGAATAATTCGGTGAAACTTTTATCACTCCACCCATTTTTTTCTTTCATATTAACCAACTTTAACACGGCAGACAAGCGTATAAAATTTTTACAACCCGGATATAAAGGAGTCTCTGAATCATATTTCAATGCATCATAAACATGCGCTCGTCGGAATGATTCTTCTCCAACATCACGAATCATGTCTTCAAATTGATCACCATCTATATCTACGTGTGTGTCTTCAGTTGGAATGTATACTAGTTCGCCATGCCATATCCAAATCGTATAGTTTGTATTTATTCCCTCACAAATAAGATGTTCACGAATTATGTCAGTTTCATGTCGTCTCCCGTTATTACACTTGACATAAGGGCAAAAATATCTTTCATCGGGTTCCGGGTGATTTTGTCGGGCGAACTCAAGAAATTGTTCGATTCCATTATCATACTCATCACTGTTACGACTTGCATTCATCCAACTTCGATCCATTTTTCTTCTTTTCTGTTGTACACATAGTGAAATTCAATTTGCAATTCCTTTAGTTAGAACCAACCACATTTAGTGTTATTTTAGTCTTCTACCAAAAACATACAACTGTTATTGCTATTAATATACTATGTCATCTCACTATTTTATATAGACTGTCACCTTTTCCTGCATTAACTATTGGGAGAAGATCCTTAAGATAAAAGTTAACATCTATCCCAAAGGGAAAAGATCCTTAAGAAGTTAACCACATCTATCCCAATGTAATTCATGCTTTAAAAGGTAACAGACAAAAACTGAAAGACACACAAGAGTAATCACGCTATCCTTCTCGACCATATAGTAGATATACCTTTAGGTCAGAACATACCTTTAACTCATAAAATTTTCTTAGAATTTAACATCTTAATAATTTTCTCTGTGTAAACTATTGATTGGCCATTACCGATACTTATTGAACTCAAGTGACTATCTTTTATTTTTAAAGAAAAATTTGGACATAATATTATCAAACTACTCTTCCCTAGGTACTATGAGTAGATGGAGTGAGATTCCTATGAGGAGTATCTCACTTCAACTATCTCAAGAACCGAAGATGTCTGGCCTAAATAGAAGTGCAAAGCAGAACTCACCCAAAGGCAATGATTAACTCTACCAGAAGTACAAGTACCCGAACAAATTATTCATGTTAGTGAATAATTATCTTCGAAATTAGCACAAACAAAATGAAACCAATATGCAATGCAAACTAACGTAGGGTACAGAAAAAATGGAATAAAGCCAGTAAACGCTTACCTCAGCGCGTTTTCACCCCGCGGCGGCCAGAAAATCCGAGAAGACTGAGCCGCGGAAATAGAAGTGGCCAACGGTGGGGGTAGCTCGGAGATGGTCGCTCAGGCCATGTCCTGCGAAAAACGGCGAAGGCCAATCGTCCGGCGAGATGGCCGCCTCTCCCCAACCTGCTTCTACGTCTCTCCTCATGTATGTTGAACGGGCCTTGTGGCTACATAGAAATGGGCATCTAAGTCCTTATGTATGCATGCATGGCGAGCTGCTTGAGACTATTTACGGAGTAGAAGGAATAGTGTGGCGACGGCAAAAAATTGAGATGCCGGGCGGACAACAGCGATGGGAAGGGCGGACAACGGCGACGGGAAAGGCGATGATAAAATGGGAGTGTATTTTGGGTCAGTACAGAGTAGAGAGAGGCGGAGGAAGAAAAATAAAACCTGAACTATTATTCGTTTTTAATGATCAAACAACAGCGGTTGTTAAGCAACAACCGTTGTTAAATGTATGTACAAACAACAACGGTTGTTTCAAAACAACCGCTGTTAATAGTGTTTTTTAAATTCTTTAACAGCGGTTATCACGTAAAACCATTGTTAACTATATTTTTTTTTTTGAAAAAAATTAACAGCGGTTATTGTATAAACCGCTGTTAATTGTCACTTTTAACAGCGGTTAAATTACTTTTTTAAATATTAAATTTAATTTTACTTTTTTTCGAGAAAAATTTTAACATCGGTTTTCCTTAACAACCGATGTCAAATTGCAAGTTCATGTTTTTTTAATTTTTGGGGATAGATTTAACATCGGTTATTATAAAACTGCTGTTAAGTTGCTATTTTAACATCGGTTATTTTAATAACCGCTGTTAATTTATTGCAAACTATTTACAAGTATACCACCGCGTCATTTTAATAGCGGTTTTCGAACAGCCGTTGTCAAAAAGGCGCTGTTAAAGGCTAGTTTTGTAGTAGTAACAACATTTTTTTTTAACAATGTTTTTTTTAAAAGTTTCCATTTACTGTTTCTACAATATTTTCCGAAAAAACGTTGTAGTATTTCTATTATGACAATGTTTATAACAAAATCATAGTGGTAAAAGCTATTCCACGGGGATGCAATCCTGCTTTAGAGGGGCCTACGTTCCACGGTGTCCCACCAACCCTAGAATCGAGCAAGAGAAGATCAAGACTTTTTTCATTGCAAGAGCCAACCCAGATGTCCAGCATGGCTGCGACAAAGCAAAATGACTCTAAAAACGGTAAAGACTAGCCTAGATGACCGGGTGTTTTATCGATCGAGGGATGGCACCTACTAACGAGGTCTCCTTGTTCCAGGAGCACTATATGGCTTAACTGAGATACATTCTTCATAGCGACAACGTTTGTTGCTGAAACGTTGCAGTATACTACAACGATTGGGATGTAAACGTTGTGAAAAAAGATCTAACAATGTTTTTTTATAAACGATTTACTATGGTTGCACTAAAACTGTCATTCATCCTACATGTGTTCTATTCATAAAGCCTTAATAAAATAAACTACAAAAAGGAAAAAAGAAAAATAAAAAACAAAAAAGGTGAAGGCGTGTTCCATTCCCGCATACCCTTCCCCCAAAAATTGAATTTACTTATTCTTCCCCCAAATCTCAAATACAAAAACGCAAATTAATCCCAAACAGATGCAAAGGAGTTGAGCTTGGGCGTCGACGGTGGTGCTGGTCCGATTGGGTAGTGCGTCGGAGGCGGAGCTGCTCATAACACTCTCCACAACAACAACAACAACATGGTATCATCTCTCTTCCTTCCCCGTCCGTTTCCCCTATACCCTATCCCTCATGATTTTGAGATTTTGAGTAGGGCAAAAACCCTAGTTTAATAGATTGTTGTGGTCGATTGTTGTGTTAAAATATAGGAGTACTATAACACTATGATTAGAATAAGATTCACATTTTTTTGTTAGCTTTAGGCTAGCAGTTAAGGTACAATGATATGTACTGAATTATTGACTCTTCAAATTGTGCTAATATTATTAACTCTTATAGTGTTCTCGGTGTACTCATAATTCATATTCGATGGATAAAGCATAGGTGAATCTACCAAGGTTTTCACTCTAAGCTTAAATAGTAGTTTCGTAGTTGCATGTTGTCTTATGCGAGCTATGTAATATGTATAATTTGGTTTGTAGGCCAACTGCTGCTTACAGGGAAGGAGTAAGAAATTTTGTAGTAGTAAGTTTGGAAAGTCTAGGAAATCCTTCTAAAATTCGATGTCCTTGTACTCGATGCATAAAATTAGATAACCAAACTAGTGATGATGTAGTCTCACACTTGGTTATATATGGTATGGGTAAGACTTACGATGTTTGGATTTTTCATGGGGAAGGACGTCCTAGCACTTCCTCTAAAATGACATGTGATCTTGATGATATATCAGATACATATAGGATGTTCATAGATGCACGTGTTAACGAGGAAACGATTCCAAATTATACTGAAGCAATGGGAGATGGGGGGTTTCCAATATTATTAGAAGATGCAGAAACTCCCTTATATATGGGTTGCAGTGACTTTACAAAATTGATAGCGACGGTTGTGCTTTTCAAACATAAAGCCGTTAATAGTATTTCTGACAAAGCATTTGCTGATCTTCTCAAAATCGTAGGTCACATGTTGCCATAGAAGAATGTACTTCCTAGTTCCACGTATGCTGCAAAAAAATTACTTAAGAACTTTGACTTGGATTACGAAAAAATACATGCATGTGCTAATGATTGTTGTTTATTTGGAAAAGGCTTCGCTGATCTAGACAATTGTCCAGGGTGTGGGAAATCCAGGTGGAAAGTGGTAGGAAAAGAAGATGAGCGTAAAATTAAAAAAGGGGTACCAGCCAAGGTGTTGAGATACTTTCCTATTATTCCCAGATTTAGAAGGATATTTAGATCATTAGATAATTCTGAACAATTATTGTGGCATAGCAGTCATCATAGTAATGATAACAAAATGCGACATCATGTTGACTCGCCACTAGAAGTCTATGATAGTAAGTGGCCTTGTTTTTCATCTAATCCTCGGAATTTAAGACTTGAACTTGCCACAGAGGGATTTAATCCTTATAGTAATCTTAGTTCTACACAGTTGTTGGCCCATGATGCTTGCTAATTACAACCTCCCCCTTGGCTGTGCATGAAAAGGAAAAATATGATGTTAACTTTGGTAATCCTTGGTCCAAGGCAACCAGGAAATGATATTGATGTATATTTAAGGCCATTGATTGAAGATTTGAAAGAATTATGGATAAGTGGGGTTGAGGTGTATGATGCATTTAAGAAAAGCATTTTCAATTTGAGTGTTATTCTCATGTGGACGATTAATGATTTTCTGGCTTATGGAAATCTAGCTGGGTGTACGACTAAGGGTAAGAGGGCATGTCCTATTTGTGGTGCTAATACTTGTTCAATTTATCTACCTCACAGTCACAAGTGTGTGTGTATATGGGTGATGGGCAAATTAAATACTCGCAAGTGTACGAATCGCTTTTGTAGGAAGCGGCAAGTAACTCTGAGGTCGATCTCTCGAGGAATTGGAAATGGTTTAAAGTTCGATAATGTTCGGCAAATAGTCGAATGAACAAAAATAAATTAAATTAAAATACATCATTGGTTCGATTGGATTACAATACTAACGCATAAAATTAAAATAAACTAAGTGATAACAACACCAATTTGATCGTCGGATAAATGAGAGATAACAATAATGAGATTGATATAGGAATTTAGAGTCACCGACACACACGTAATCAATTATTAGTTCCGATACTCAAATAAATAAGGTTTGGAATTATCAATTGCTCACGATTAAAAGAAATCCGTTTGATGGTGGTAATTCTAAAAATCACGATTGTTCTCAACGAAAATAAGGTAACCTCCTTTGATGGGGATGAATCCCTAACTAACAATCAATTAACCGACTACTTTTGATGAGGTAAATCATTAAAAGATCGCGCGAAAAAGCTCGAGAACATTTACAATCACTTCTACCGGACCGTTTGATGGCGAAGACCGATAAAAACCCTCGTTTTGAATAATAATAACAACTAAGAAATAGGTTTGATGATCTAAATCAAAAGTTCTTAAACGAAGAACGAACAAGAGGAACAATCCCAAACTTTACCCGGAAAATCAAAAGGAACTAACAATCGATAACATGTGTGTGGCTATATCTAAAAACCCATATGAAATGATTAGCTACACATGATTATTTCAACAACAATAATGGAAATTGAAGAACAAAACATGGTATAAACTTCCCTTGAAAATGCCGAAACGCTAAGGAAATTGCTAAGAATCAAACTTCATCTACTGGCAAGAAGTCTAAAAATCGTAATCAGTCTGACGGCAGTCAGGCCACTTTCAAGAAACCTAGTGCGGGTTCTACTTTTTCTGAGCGACCTTCTATGGCGCCTAGACCCGCGGAATCTCAGTCCCGAGCGGCCATTTCGGCCATCACCTGTTTCAACTGTGAAGAACAGGGTCATTTCAGTACCAAGTGTCCGAGGCAGACTGTCATATGCCATAACTGTGGAATTGCGGGGCATAGGGCCCGTTTTTGTCGAAGGGACTCCAAACCCACTCCGGCGACATCTCAGGCCCCAAAACAGTCAGCGGTTCTGAATCAGGCCACTCAGTTCGCGTCGTTTAAGACGACAGGAGCTAACAAAGGCGGAGCCAAGAGCTATCAGACAGGAGCATTCGGTTTGGGGGCCGGTAAGCCCCGAATTTACGAGATGAAGAAGACCGACGATCCAGAGGCCCGGATGATCTCAGGTACACTCGATATTCTATCTCAACCTGTTTGTACTCTTTTTGATACTGGTGCATCGCATTCTTTCATTTCCGAATCATGTATGAGTAGACTACGTTTGGGTAGTGCTACTAGTTGTGAGCCTTGTGTCATCGGTCTACCTGATGGTAGAAGAATTATCGGAAATTGCGAGATTAAGGATTGTCCGATTCAACTTCATGGCCGTGATTGGTTAGCAAACCTAATCGTGGAGGATTTTCCGAGAGACGTCGTCATTCTGGGTATTGATTGGATAGATCGTCACGATGCCGTCATTAGCATCCGTAAGCGTTTGGTCACTATCATTTCAGACGATGGGGTCGAATGTGTATTTCAGGGAGGTAATCCCAGCTGTTCCAGTAGAGTTATTAATATGATGAAAGCAGTGAAATTACTCAATCAGGGGTGTGTCGGTTATTGGTGCTATATGACCAAGACCGAGAAACCATCGGTAATGTTGACGGATATTCCTGCGGTGAGAGAATATGCCGATGTATTTCCAGACGAGTTACCTGGTTTGCCTCCACAGAGAGATGTGGAATTCACGATTGAGTTGGAGCCCGGTACATCCCCTATATCGAAGGCACCGTATCGGATGGCCCCGACCGAAATGCTGGAACTAAAGAATCAATTGGAGGATTTGACCGAGAAGGGTTATATCCATCCGAGTGCGTCTCCATGGGGAGCACCGGTATTATTTGTCAAGAAAAAGGACGGTTCTTTTCGTTTGTGTATTGATTACCGAGATCTGAACAAGGTGACGATCAAGAATAAATATCCCCTACCCCGTATTAATGATCTCTTGGATAAACTTCAGGGAGCTTCAGTATTTTCCAAGATCGATTTAAGATCTGGGTATCATCAGTTGCGAATCCGAGAGTCGGATATTGCTAGGACGGTGTTCCGAACACGCTATGGTCATTATGAGTTTGTGGTAATGCCGTTTGGGTTAACTAATGCACCTGCGGTGTTCATGGGGTTAATGAATGTAACACCCCGAGATATTCGGAATAATTACAGCGCCGTAAACCCTTTAAGTAAGGATTTACAAGGCTAATTAAAAAGGAAAGTAAATCTAAGACATTAATACTGCGGAAATTCAAGTTTATGAAACCGTACAAAGGGTTCAACGAGTAATTAATACAAGAAATTCAAGTTTATGAAACCGTACAAAGGGTTCAACGAGTAATTAATACAACCATATCGAATTAAAATCAATAAGACACGCGTACTCGAGTACAGAAACCAAACCAAGAAAACAATCTCCAATAACAATAAACATCACTGAACCCCTTCGTCGTCACGTCAGATCGTGGGTCGCTTTCCCTGCTCCTCGGCTACTTGAACATCAAAACAAATGTCCACCCCCGAAGGGGTTAGCAAAACGATGCTACTACAAGTATCATATTAAACAATTCGAATATGCATCAACAATACATAACAAGATACACCACACGGACTTCCGCTACCGGAATCCGACAATGCGAATCTACAAGATTCCATTACACAGCATGGGTATTCCAATGATCCAGCGCCCTCAGCATAGATCCCAAGATGATCCCGTCGGACCAACACGAGGTGGAAATAACCCGTCCAATGATCCAGCGCCCTCAGCCTAGATCCCAAGATGATCCCGTCGGACCAACACGAGGTGGACATCCGATCCAGTGCCCTCAGCATAGATCGTACAACGTATACAAACACAACTCATGCATACACATATGCCAAATCATTATGTTCATCAACATGAACATATAAACACTATATAACGAATATCATGGCAAATCAACGAAGTAAATATCATGTTCAACAACATGAATAATCATACGCATGCTCCAAAAATACCGATATTAACATATCACGATACTTGCCTCAAAGATGGCAAGAACGATATACTTCAATGATCTCAACACTCTCGAAAGTCGCCTCCTTCGATCAACGTAGCAAGCTCGAACCTTAACAAAAGGAATGATATACAAATCATCTCAAGTCGAACAATGGTTTAACATCGCCTACGGCCAAAAAATCTCAAAATAACAATCCGCTCGATCGCTTAGCGCGCTACGTACTCAACGTAACGCGGCGCTTAAGCCGATCCGTTAGCGACGCTATCGTATAAGACTAGCGTGGCGCTAGCCATGGATCGGCAACGACTCGGCTGGTCTCATAACGTACGCTACGACGCTTGCGGCGATAACCGAACCTTGATAGCGCACGTTAACTCACACATGTTAGCGTGCGCTAATCTTGCATGGCAGAATACTGCAAACCGAAAACTGGGTTGAATGGTGAAGAACTCATGAATTCTACCGTGATAATACAAGTTATCCTCGGGCATATCATGCTAATAAGGTTTGTGGAAGTTCTATGATTATGAGATACAAATATATGGATAGTTATCTCAATATCATAATTCCTCTACGATCTTCAAGAAATAATCTAAGTTCCATTCGTTCTACGTTTCAAAACACATGATTCCAACGTGTAAAACGTAGCAACTGGGTAATATCCGATTACTGACCATAAATCGATTTGAACATGCTTAGGAGTCCTTACAATAAGATGGTTCAAAGGCTCATACGATATATAGTGTCGATACGTCCAAAGTATCCTTCTAACATGTGATGACCGATTAAAAACGAAATAACTTGCTATCAAAACATGATCAAACGACCCTTAGAACACTACTAGTATTGGTGAAGGATCACCTACCTCAACGTAGTGAAGAACACGGAGGAAACCGAAGCAATCCAACGTCGAAGGCTTGAACACCAATCTCCAATGATATACGATCTTCAATCTCGAACTAGGAGGTTGATACGAAGTGTTTAGGACGAAGGGATTTATGTTCTAAGTGTAAGAGTTCGGGTTATGGGAGGAGAAAGAACTGAAATCACGAATAGGATGCTGTCCTATTTATAATAAATGGTTATTAGCGCGCGCTAGTCCCTGCTCGTAGCGTGCGCTAACGGCTGTCTGACTTAACTGAAGTCAGCACTTAGCGTGCGCTACGCATATGCCTGTAGCGTGCGCTAAGGCGTTGACTTGGCTTTTCCCGAAAGCCGTCCAGGTTCATTCGACACAATCCGACAAGGGTCCCCCGGCCAGATCTCACCTACCGCACGTCTCAATCAATTTGACCACGCATAGCGTGCGCTAATTACACTCTGTAGCGTGCGCTATGAAACCATGTTAGCGTACGCTACCCTTAGCCTGTAGCGTGCGCTACATGCACAGAATTTCAACCTTTAAATCACATACACGAAATTATACGCTCGACAACATCGGATTATGAAATATGGAGAATAGTACTCAGACAAAAGTACAATCATTACAATATCACAAGTTCCAATTACATAACAGAAATCTCGGGTATTACATCCTTCCTCCCTAAAAAGAAGTTTCGTCCCGAAACTTAGGATCAAAACAACTCCAGATATTTAGCCTTCATACCGTCCTCCGTTTCCCAAGTGGCCTCTTCGACTCCATGTCGTGACCATTGTACTTTAACCAAGTGTATTGGTTTATTCCTCAATTGTTTGATCCGACTCTCAAGTATCTTGATTGGTCTCTCCTCGAAGGTGCCGTCATTAGCTATCTCGACCTCGTCGAAATCAATGACGTGACTGGGGTCTGGTACATACTTCCGTAGTTGGGATACGTGAAACACATTGTGAACATGACTCAGCGATGGCGGTAAGGCCAATCTGTATGCTAAATCTCCAACTCTCTCGAGGATCTCGAATGGTCCGATATATCTCGGACTAAGCTTGCCTCTTCTCCCAAAATGGAAAATCCCTCGTGTAGGAGACACCTTCAATAGCACATGATCCCCAACGTCGAACTCTAGAGGACGACGACGTACATCGGTATAAGACTTCTGTCGACTCTGGGCAGTCAACAGTTTCTCTCGAATCAAAGCTATCTTCTCTTGAGTCTGAATTATCAATTCTGGTTCCGTTCCGATCAAATCCGAAGTATCATCCCAACACAGGGGTGATCGGCATCTCCTCCCGTACAAAGCTTCAAATGGTGCCATTTTAATAGAAGCATGCCAACTATTATTGTAAGTGAATTCGATCAAGGGCAAGTGAACTTCCCAATCAGTTGACCAATCCAACGCACAAGCTCTAAGCATGTCTTCTACAGTTTGAATAGTCCTTTCGGACTGACCGTCTGTTTGGGGATGATAAGCTGTGCTAAAGTTGAGCTCAGTCCCCAAAGCCTTGTGAACTGCTTTCCAGAAGTGCGACACGAAACGACCATCTCGATCCGAAATAATGGTCTTCGGCGTCCCATGCAACCTGACTATCTCCGCAATAAATACTCGCGCCAATCTCTCGGGTCCCCAGTATCTTTGATTCCTAGGAAATGAGCCGACTTGGTTAGTCGATCAACTACGACCCAAATCATGTTCATTCCCGCTCTAGTCCTTGGCATACTGGTGATGAAATCCATCGAAATGTCCTCCCACTTCCATTCAGTGGATCTAAGCGCGGCTTTAACATCCCTACAGTGTCGCCGATGCTCAATCTTGACCACGACAAGTCAAACACTTCAAACGCATCTGCGACGTCCTTCTTCATATTCCCCACTAGAAGTTTTGTTTTAGATCCTTATACATTTTATCACGCCTCGGGTGAATAGAATAGGGCGCGCTATGAGCTTCTTTCAGAATAGTCCGTCTCAAATCATCATCATCGGGAACGCAAAGTCGACTTTGAAATCTCAGAACTCCATCATCTTGTATCACGAATACTGGGGCTTTTCCTTTCTTTACTTCATCACATAATCGAAGGATCAGAGAATCGTCCAACTGCTTGGACTTGATCTTCTCGACTAGTGATGAAGTCAGTTCCATCACATAAAGTTTCCCTTGGATTCCTGGTGCCCATACTTCAATCCCTTCGCGGATCAGTTCTCGTTGAATACTGGTTTGGGACGTGAGAGCTTCCAACACTCGAAGAGAAACAGGTTTACGGCTCAAAGCATCGGCTACTATATTTGCTTTCCCCGAATGATAGAGAATCTCTAAGTCGTAATCCTTGATCAATTCCAGCCACCTTCTCTGCCTCATGTTTAATTCTTTCTGACTGAAAATGTATTTGAGGCTCGTATGATCTGTAAAGATCTGACAATGAGTGCCGTACAAATAATGTCGCCAAATTTTCAAGGCAAAGACCACAACTGCTAGCTCCAGATCATGAGTCGGATAATTAACTTCGTACGGTTTCAATTGCCAAGAAGCATAAGCAATCACTTTATCCTTCTGCATCAACACACAACCCAAACCCTGATTTGAAGCGCCGTCAGATACCATGAATCCATCGGGCCTCTCGGCAAGCTAAAATAGGTGCCGTCGCGCCTCTCTTCTTAAGTTCATCAAAACCAGCCTGACATTTCCCATCCCACGTGAACTTTCGAGTTTTCTGTAACAGCTGAGTGAGTGGACGAGCAATTTTGGAGAATCCCTCTACAAAGCGGCGATAATATCCAGCAAGTCCTAAGAAGCTTCGGACTTCTTTCACGTTTTTAGGGGCTTCCCATTCCAAGATTGCTTCGACTTTCTTCGGGTCCACCTGAACTCCGTCGGATGATATCACATGCCCAAGGAAGGTTACTTCCTTAAGCCAGAATTCGCATTTAGAAAGCTTAGCATACAGCTGTTCCTTTCTCAAGATGCTCAAAACCACACGTAAATGTTCAGCATGTTCCTCTGCGTCCCTCGAATATATCAAGATGTCGTCAATGAAGACGACCACAAATTTATCCAAGTATTCCAAGAATACCCGATTCATCAATTGCATGAATACTGCAGGAGCATTGGTAAGTCCAAATGGCATCACTACAAATTCATAATGTCTGCATCGATCCAAAGCGATTTCGGTATATCCGATCCCTTAATTCTCAACTGATGGTATCCTGATCGCAAGTCAATCTTCGAGAATACCCTTGCCCCTTGCAGTTGATCAAACAAGTCGTCGATCCGAGGTATAGGATACTTATTCTTGATCGTCATTTTGTTAAGCTCCCTGTAATCAATACACAGTCGGAGGGATCCGTCTTTCTTCCGGACAAAGAGAACGGGCGCTCCCCAAGGAGAAACGCTAGGTTGAATATAGCCCTTCTGTAACAATTCCTCCAGTTGCTTCTTGAGTTCATACATCTCGGTTGGCGCCATGCGGTATGGTGCCACGGAAATAGGGCCTGTGCTCCAATTCGATGGTGAATTCCACTTCTCTTTGCGGAGGTAACCCTGGTAGTTCGTCAGGAAATACATCTGAGAACTCATTCACAACTGAAATAGACGAGAGCTCTACTCCTTCCTCTTTCCTCATGGCATAACACCAAAGTCCATGACATCCCTGTTTCAGTAATTTTACGGCTTTCAATGCTTTGATCAATTTTCCCGAGCTTCCCGGTCTCCATCCTCGGAATAAGTGTTCAGACCCGTCATCGGCAATGATAGAAATGACTCTCTCTCGGTAATTCAGGATAGCTCCATAACGGTTGAGCCAGTCGTATCCGAGAATTAAATCGTCACCGTAGATGTCAACAACAATGAGATTCGACGACCAATCTCTCCCTCCTATAGATACTGGAAAATCTCTAGCCTCTAGGGTTCCCACAATTCTCTCTCCACTCGGCAAACCCACAACATACGGTTCACAATCAATTAAGCACGAGATTTTTAAACGATTTACACAGTTCAAAGATACAAAAGAATGTGTAGCTCCGGAATCGAATAAAACACTAACTGGTTGCAAAAGGATGCAATCGCACTGATGCAACAAGAAGTGTTCGATCGTTAGATCTCCTCATTTCGCATGCACGGAGGAACGGACCCAAAGATCGGATGTCTCTCTCTTACCAACGTTCTGCCAAATCCACTCGTGTCTCGGTTCACACTTATCTCCTTAGGAACCGGTGCCGGAGTGCGGGTACCAAAAGATCTAGCAATGGCTCCACGTAAGGCCGCACGGTGCCCTTCTTGCCCACAATCGTAACAAGTCACGAAGATGCGGGGCAATCACGCGAATATGCCTCGCTCGACCACAATTGTAGCATTTCTTTGATGCGTCCGAAATCACGATGTTGTCCGAACTTCTTTCCGCCTCTAGAAGGATGTGGAGGTTTCTAGCCGAATAAAAGGAAGACCTGCCCTTGCGGGCTCCACCACTCTTGTTTCTCGCAAAGCCACGGTCACCTTCTCGCTTCTTTGCCTCTACCGATTTCTCCACCGCCGCCTCTTTCATGTCGTAGGCCGCTTTGTCTTGATACTGCCGCAACGTAGTACACTCGAATCCGACATGTACTGCCGAATCTCCGCTTCATCCGCATATCAAAATGAAAAATCTTTTATGCCTCCGCTCACCAAGTGTCGCACACAAGTCACCGATGATTAAAAGTTTTAATTACATCCGTCACAGATGCCTCCGAACTCGTGGTGAGAAAAACTCTCGATCTTTGCCTCTCTAATCGGACGAGGACAATATCGTGCTTCCATCATTAGTTTGAACTCCGTCCAATCCGCATTATGATTCTCGGGTGAATAGCCTCCCACTAATCAAAGGCCTCCCAAATGTAAAATACCGGGCAATGGGAACCTTCCGTCCCTGGGACGCTTAAGACCCGTGAATATCTTCTCCAACTCCTTGAGCCGTGATCCCAAGTAAGTGCCTCACAGATCCACAAATTTTGGCGGGTGCAATTTAACCACTTCAAAGAAGCCATCTGTCTCCCTGTTATCCTCGTGGTGCCGCTGTCCCATCGCCGTCTGCATGCGATCAACGACTGAGCGAATCCGGTTTATTTGCGCCACCACCGTTGAAGCACTCCCGGCATGTTAGGATTTGCGTCATCATTCGCTGATCCTTGCTGCCCTCCAGAATGGGAATCGGTTCGACTAGCCGATATTTCGGGGGTAGTTGCGGAATCCTCATGTCTCATGTTACCACGTCCGCGTCCACGACCGCGTCCGCGTCCACGTCCTCCTCTCAACATACTGTAAACGCAATTTCTCAATATCCAGAACAAAATTTTTCGAAATAAAGTCCGTCAATACTCACAAAACAGTAATTAAGTAAAACGGTAGTATAAGAGATTAAGAGACTTACAACCACGGTCCACATGACGACTTCGGCTGAACAGTGATGTTACAAACGACCCGTAAATCAAATAACGTAAACAGACCCAACTAAAAACCCGACTGCCAAGATATCCATGAATCTTAGCTCCGATACCATATTCTGTAACACCCCGAGATATTCGGAATAATTACAGCGCCGTAAACCCTTTAAGTAAGGATTTACAAGGCTAATTAAAAAGGAAAGTAAATCTAAGACATTAATACTGCGGAAATTCAAGTTTATGAAACCGTACAAAGGGTTCAACGAGTAATTAATACAACCATATCGAATTAAAATCAATAAGACACGCGTACTCGAGTACAGAAACCAAACCAAGAAAACAATCTCCAATAACAATAAACATCACTGAACCCCTTCGTCGTCCACGCTTGCATCGTGGTCGTTTCCGCTCTCCTCGGCTACCTGAACATCAAAACAAATGTCCACCCCCGAAGGGGTTAGCAAAACGATGCTAGTACAAGTATCATATTAAACAATTCGAATATGCATCAACAATACATAACAAGATACACCACACGTACTTCCGCTACCGGAATCCGACAATGCGAATCTACAAGATTCCATTACACAGCATGGGTATTCCAATGATCCAGCGCCCTCAGCATAGATCCCAAGATGATCCCGTCGGACCAACACGAGGTGGAAATAACCCGTCCAATGATCTAGCGCCCTCAGCCTAGATCCCAAGATGATCCCATCGGACCAACACGAGGTGGACATCCGATCCAGCGCCCTCAGCTTAGATCGTACAACGTATACAAACACAACTCATGCATACACATATGCCAAATCATTATGTTCATCAACATGAACATATAAACACTATATAACGAATATCATGGCAAATCAACGAAGTAAATATCATGTTCAACAACATGAATAATCATACGCATGCTCCAAAAAAATACCGATATTAACATATCACGATACTTGCCTCGAAGATGGCAAGAACGATATACTTCAATGATCTTAACACTCTCGAAAGTCGCCTCCTTCGATCAACGTAGCAAGCTCGAACCTTAACAAAAGGAATGATATACAAATCATCTCAAGTCGAACAATGGCCTAACAATTCGGCCTACGGCCGAAAATCTCAAAATAACAATCTGCCTGGACTGCTTAGCGCGCGCTATGTACTCAACGTAACGTGCGCTAAGCCGGACTGTTAGCGTACGCTATCGTATAAGACTAGCGTGCGCTAGCCACGGACTGGCAGTCGGACTCGGCTGGTCTCATAACGTACGCTACGTACGTTTCGTGCGATAACCGAACCTTGATAGCGCACGTTAACTCACACATGTTAGCGTGCGCTAATCTTGCATGGCAGAATACTGCAAACCGAAAACTGGGTTGAATGGTGAAGAATTCATGAATTCTACCGTGATAATACAAGTTATCCTCGGGCATATCATGCTAATAAGGTTTGTGGAAGTTCTATGATTATGAGATACAAATATACGGATAGTTATCTCAATATCATAATTCCTCTACGATCTTCAAGAAATAATCTAAGTTCCATTCGTTCTACGTTTCAAAACACATGATTCCAATGTGTAAAACGTAGCAACTGGGTAATATCCGATTACTGACCATAAATCGATTTGAACATGCTTAGGAGTCCTTACAATAAGATGGTTCAAAGGCTCATACGATATATAGTGTCGATACGTCCAAAGTATCCTTCTAACATGTGATGACCGATTAAAAACGAAATAACTTGCTATCAAAACATGATCAAACGACCCTTAGAACACTACTAGTATTGGTGAAGGATCACCTACCTCAACGTAGTGAAGAACACGGAGGAAACCGAAGCAATCCAACGTCGAAGGCTTGAACACCAATCTCCAATGATATACGATCTTCAATCTCGAACTAGGAGGTTGATACGAAGTGTTTAGGATGAAGGGAGTTATGTTCTAAGTGTAAGAGTTCGGGTTATGGGAGGAGAAAGAACTGAAATCACGAATAGGATGCTGTCCTATTTATAATAAATGGTTATTAGCGCGCGCTAGTCCTCGCCGTAGCGTGCGCTAACGGCCGTCCGACTTAATCAAGTCAGCACTTAGCGTGCGCTACGCATATGCCTGTAGCGTGCGCTAAGGCGTTGACTTGGCTTTTCCCGAAAGCCGTCCAGGTTCATTCGACACAATCCGACAAGGGTCCCCCGGCCAGATCTCACCTACCGCACGTCTCAATCAATTTGACCACGCATAGCATGCGCTAATTACACTCTGTAGCGTGCGCTATGAAACCATGTTAGCGTACGCTACCCTTAGCCTGTAGCGTGCGCTACATGCACAGAATTTCAACCTTTAAATCACATACACGAAATTATACGCTCGACAACATCGGATTATGAAATACGGAGAATAGTACTCAGACAAAAGTACAATCATTACAATATCACAAGTTCCAATTACATAACAGAAATCTCGGGTATTACAATGAATTGGTTCTTCATCGACTTTTTGGATCAGTTTGTGGTTGTTTTCATTGATGACATTTTAATTTATTCTCGTGACCGGGAGGAGCATGAGTTTCACCTTCATCAGGTGCTCGACGTGTTGAGGCGAGAGCAACTTTATGGAAAGTTTTCCAAGTGTGAGTTCTGGATGTCCAAGGTGACGTTTCTCGGACATGTAATTTCATCAGACGGGGTACGTGTTGACCCTCAGAAGACGGAGGCTATCCAAGATTGGTTACCTCCGAAGAATGTTAAGGAAATCCGAAGCTTTCTCAGATTAGCCAGTTATTATCGGCGGTTTGTAGAAGGATTTTCTAAGATCGCTCAACCCATGACGAACCTTTTAAGGAAAGATAATAAATACACGTGGTCCGACGCGTGTTAACAGAGTTTTGAGAAACTTAATAGCCGGTTAATTTCAGCACCTGTCCTTTCTTTACCGCAAGGGACGGAAGGATTTGTGGTTTATAGTGATGCATCCGGACAGGGTCTCGGATGTGTACTCATGCAGAATGGGAAGGTTATTGCCTATGCTTCACGGAAATTGAGACCTTACGAGGTTAATTATCCGACCCACGACCTGGAGCTAGCATCCGTGGTTTTCGCATTACAGATTTGGCGTCATTACCTTTATGGCATTACCTGTCAGATATTCACCGATCATAAGAGTTTAAAGTATATATTTACTCAGAAGGAGTTAAATATGCGACATAGATGGTGGTTGGAACTAATCAAAGATTATGATATCGAGTTACTTTACCACCCGGGCAAGGCGAACGTTGTCGCCGATGCCTTGAGTCGTAAGTCCGTTCAGGAGTAGATGCTTGCTCGATTAACAGTTCAGAAGGTACTTCAGCAGGAATTTCTGAGACCCGAGATCGAGGTCTGGTTATAGCGAGTACAAGGGCAACTTTGTACGTTGGAGATTTCATCGCCACTTGAGGAGACGATCAGGGAGAATCAGGGTTCGGACCCATTTCTGTTACGCATTCGAGAGGATGTGACTTAGGGGAAAGCCCCCGGGTTTGTGGTCCACGAGGATGGACTTTTGCGTTTTAAGAATCGGTTGTGCGTACCGGCGAATGACGAGTTGAAAAACTCGATTTTGAGAGAAGCTCATGCTACCCCTTATTCCGTTCATCCGGGGACTAGCAAGATGTATAAAGACTTGAAGCAAAATTACTGGTGGAGTAATATGAAGCGAGAAGTCGCGGAATTTGTTTCGAGATGTTTGACGTGTCAGCAAGTCAAGATAGAACATCAGCGCCCGACAGGTATGCTGAAACCTCTCCCTATTCCAGAGTGGAAGTGGGAGGATATTTCAATGGACTTCATCACGAGTTTGCCGACGAGTCGTCGTGGCATGAATACAATCTGGGTAATTGTGGATCGCTTAACTAAATCAGCTCATTTCCTTGATATTAAGGATACGTGGGGTCCCAAGAGACTTGCCCAGTTGTTTATCAAAGATATAGTGAGATTGCACGGTACTCCTAAAAGTAGTGTTTCCGATCGTGACGGACGATTCGGGTCTCATTTTTGGAAATCAGTTCATCGTGCTATGGGAACTCAGCTTAATCTCAGTACCGATTTTCATCCTCAGTCCGACAGACAATCAGAGAGGACTATTCAGACATTGGAGGACATGTTGAGGGCATACGTCCTCGATTGGAAAGACGATTGGGAATCCCAACTACCGTTGATTGAGTTCACGCACAATAATAGTTGGCATGCTTCGATTAAGATGGCACCTTACGAGGCCTTGTACGGCCGTTGTTGTCGATCTCCTTTGTATTGGGATGACTTACCAATATCAATCGGCACCAAACCCGATATGCTTATAGCCGCCCGTGAGAAGGTAGCCTTAATCAGGAGTCATTTGTTGACCGCTCAGAGTCGATAGAAATCTTATGCAGATAATTGTCGTCGACCATTAGAGTTTGAGACAGTTGACCATGTTTTGGTCAAGGTATCCCCGAGTCGAGGTATCTTCCGTTTTGGGAAGAGGGGAAAGTTGAGTCCGAGATTCATTGGACCGTTTGAAATTTTGGATCGAGTAGGCGAGTTAGCTTATCGATTGGCCTTACCTCCGGCATTGAGCCGAATTCATAATGTGTTTCACGTATCTCAGTTACGGAAGTATGTTTCCGACCCGAGCCACATACTTTAGTTCGACGAAATCGAGATCGCCGATGATCATTCATATGAGGAGCGTCCTATACGAGTATTAGAGCGGCGAATCAAACAGTTGAGGAACAAGACGATTCCTTTGGTAAAGATCCAGTGGTCCTGACACGGAGTCGAAGAGGCAACTTGGGAAACCGAAGATAGTATGCGGGAGAGTTATCCCGAGTTTTTTGACCCTTAGTTTCGAGGACGAAACTCTTTTTAAGGGGGGTAGTATGTAATACCCGGTTGTAATCCAGTCATTTTTATACAGTAATTATCAATCAGTAATTGTCACTCAGTAATTTTCATTCATTAATAATCACTCATCATTCATGCTGGTTCAATCGTATTCACCGTTCGGCGTAATATTTGTCATACTCGTACTTTTGCCCCCGTACTTCTCGAATTCGGTGATTTTTGTACTCGGTGCATCGTTAGGCTAAACTGCTTGTCGAGCAGGGCCGCACGAGCAGGCCGCATGAGCAATGGGTCGTGCGTGGCGCTCGTGCGTTGCGGCTGGACTGGGCAGGAGACCCAACGACCGAGCCAGTGCCGCACAAGTAGGCCGCACGAGCATCTGGTCGTGCGGGGCGCTCGTGTGTTGCAGCTGGATTGGGCAGGAGGCCCATTGGTCAAGTCAGTGCCGCACGAGCAGGCCACACGAGCAACTGCTCGGGCGTGGTACTCGTGTGTTGCGACTGTACTGGGCAGGAGGCCCAGCGTTCGAGTCAGGGCCGCACGAGCAGGCCACACGAGTTGCTGCTCGTGCGCGGCGTTCATGCGCTAAGAGAGTAGCCGGCAGAAGCCTCACGCACGACCAGACGCACGGACACTTGGTCGTGCAGGTTGGTCGTGAGTCCCTGTGACCTATATAAGTGGACCGACGGGTTTTTTCTCATTTTCACCATTTCTTCATCCTACTTCCGAGAGAGAGGGTTTGTGAGAGAGATTTTTTCACCATCAATCACTTGAGTACTCGGTTTTCATCATCTTCATTCGGTTGTGAAGCTTGGATAGCCGATCTAACGCGATTCATCGGATCAAAGTGTTTAGATCTTCAAAGGTCATATTCATCAAACCTCTTGGATTTCAATTTTTTGTTGAGATATGATGTTTTGGACGTTATAATCGTGTTGCATGAAGTTATATACTTGTGATTATGAATTATTAAGGATATTCATTGGATTATTGAAGGATTATTCAAGAACACTTTGAATATTGAGTTGGATTTGGGGATTTTCGATTAATTGTTGTTGAAATCACGAATTTGGATATTCATATTGGATTATTGATCGTATTGAAGATGTTTTGTTGGTTTGAAACATTTCTTGGGGATTTGATATTGGTATTATTGAGGTTTGGTTGTAAACAATCGAAGATTGGACACAACGTGTTCGATATATTGCCCCAATGAACTTGGTTTAGTTGTATCGACATTTTGAGTTAGTTATACTCATGTTTGATTCGTGTGTTGAACCGGATTGTTGGTAATTGTGTTATTCAAGGTTGTTCGAGCAACCGACATCTCATTTAGGACGTTGTTCGTGGAAGGACATTCTTCATCGGCGTTGTGTAAGTTAATTCTTACTCGGGTAAAAGGATATTCATTCCTTTCGATGTTGTTCATTCATAATTATAGTTCAGTCATAATGTATTAACCGTATTGAGACTTGTAATTGTCAATTAATCACTTCAGTCATGATGAACGACGGTTCGAATCATTTCATTGAGCTATCATTCATTTCACTATCATTTCATCTCGGTGAGTCATTATTGATTTCGATGTCACTTTTGTTATCTCGTGGCATTCCGGGTCATACTGCCGTGCCGGTTGGTATGTGTAGGATTTTCATGTCGGGCACATATTAAGTCATGTGTTGGTTGTTGGCCTCACATTGGACTTTGCACACGAGAAGATTACTTCGTGAGACTGATTAGGTACAAGACCACACGTGTATTCGATCGATACTCATTGGTGGATTGTGCACGGATACATTTCCATCCCGGGCGTAGTGTGGCGCCACCCTTTGAGCCATACCGTTAGTTGATTCATACAGCATGCTTGATTGCGTATGTTTTCAATAGGTATTGGTTATAATCTGACCGATTCACTTTTGATCGCATGTGTTCGACGGTTTGAGATTTTGATCGAACTTGTGGTTTATACAGCATATATGATTATGTTTATTCAACTCTTGAGGATTGTTGTTCTGTGTAACTGACCCCGTTGGGGGATTTTGTTTTCAGGTCATGGCAAGGCTAAGGCACGGGAAGAGAACGTTGACGGCGAGGAGTCCCAGTGATACTAGTAGGGGCCCCCAGTCCTTTTCATTCACTTGTGTTTTTCTTATTTTCTTTCCACTGCAGATTTCCATTTGAATACTCATTTTATTCAGTGTCGTATGTTTTATCTTCATATAAAATATACATGTATTCTGTATTATCTTGGGTGTGTTGTATGAAACTCCTCATCAGAGTAATTAATGATGTAATGTAGTTCGGTACTATATTTATCCTGTGTATTTCATTCATTTTCACTCGCCTGGTGGGTACCAATCGGGGGTCCACGGTACTGTAATATCCGCCTAGTTTGGGGTGTTACACAGTATTTCAGCGAAAGTCATTTTTGGCCCGACTTGCATGTTAGCAATTTGGGCCATCAATTTAGGAACATAAGGTAAGCCCACTGAGCAGCCCTCTTTCTGCAGTGAAGTTTCATTTTGAACTCCCAAAATCTCATTCTGAGGCATACAGAGAGTTTTAGAATCGGAATCAGTTTCAGTCACGTTCAGGCCACAATTGTTGGGCAACAAATTCGCAGGCTGACCAGGTTCAGTAACAAGAGGTGTCTCAGGCATTTTATCAAACACCTTCTGGGCAGTTGTGTTTTGAACATTGCCTGAAGCAGCCTTGAATGAACTAGCCACAGCTTTAGAACAATTGCCTAAATCGACAATTGACACAACAGTAGAATCTGAAGTCGATAAGGGTAGTAGGTCACCTTCACTGCAAGTGGAGGTTCCACCCACACCCCCTATCGGTTTCCCAACTGTATCGGCCGGAAAAATAGGAATGACAGCAGGAATTTGAGGTTCCGCATTCTTACCACCGGGTTGCTGACGGGTCTCAACAATCTTGGGTGCTCTATTCTTAACCATAATAGAAATCCAGAGGGCCTGCGGTTAGGCAGACTACTTTGAAGGCTATTAATCGAGAAACTGTCGCGGCCCCAAATAACATCCGCGGTGCCAGGAATTGGGGAAGTCAGACGGAAGTGGCGGCGGAGGGCAGCGGACTAAGCTTCACAGAATGTTGAATTGAAATTTCCACTGCCAGAGGCTAAGAAGCAGCCGAGATTTCTAGAGAGATGGAGGAGCGATTTTGCTTAGAGAGAAAAACTGTCACATGATTTTTGATATGTTGCATGTACTTGATATTGTTTGGCTTATCCTTGTCTTGCTTTGGACCCTTGTCTGCTCTGATCAGATGGATTTCTCGTCTGGTCTTCTTATGAGATGACTTTTCTTCGTCTGGTCTGATCAGATGACTTCTTTCGCCTGCTTCAGGTCAGATGACTTTTCTCATTTGTTCTAGATTCCCAATCTAGTAGTCCAAGATCTCTGCTATGTTTCAGAAACCTTTCTTCTAGTAAGGGCTTTGCAAATATATCAATAATTTGGTATTGTGTTACCACAAAATTTCTGTGGTTTCAAGAAAACCGATGTGAAACTGATCATTTCACATCGGTTTTTATAAAAACCGATGTGAAACGTAAAAAATGCACATTGGTTGCTGTATAACCGATGTTAAACGTCAAAAATTCACATCGGCTCTAATAATAACCGATGTGAACGTCAAAATAAATTACAATTATGCCACCGTCTTATTTTTTACATTGGTTTTCTTAAAAACCGATATAAATTGGACGATGTTGAACCTATTTTTGTAGTAGTGAAAAGGATATACCCAATGTGAAGGAGTAGATTTTGGTGAAACATATGTACCAGTAGCAATATTATAAGCAATTAGGCTATTTCTTGCCTATGCAGCCTTCAAGAAATTAGAGGTGTATCAAATGGAAGTGAAAAGTGCCTTCCTCAATGTAGTACTGGAAGAGGAAGTGTATGTTGAACAACCTCCTGGATTTCTCAAATGAGACAAGGTGAACAGACTGTTGAAAGCCTTATGTGGACCCAAACAGGCACCAGGAGCCTAGTATGAGACACTATCCATATTTCTTTAGAAAAAATAGATTCAGCGAAGGAAAGATGGACAAGACACTCTTTAAGATTGAACATGAAGACCACATATTACTCGTTCAGATATATGTGAATGATATCATTTTTGAATCAACTAACCATAAATTATGTGAAACAATTACAAATCATATGCAGGGAGAATTTGAATTGAGCATGATGGGTAAACTAAATTTCTTTCTTGGTTTACAAGTCAAGCAGGTTGATACAGGCATCTTCATCAACCAAGCCAGATATAATAGGGAGCTGATAAAAAGATTTGACATGGAGTCAGCCAAGCCCTTAAGAGTTCCCATGAGCACATCCCTGCACATTGACAACGATGATGAAGGCATCTCAGAGCCCAACTCACTACAGAGGATTGATTGGTTCACTACTGTACCTAACTATAAGCAGACCAGACATATCATCTGCAGTTGGGGTATGAGCAAGATTTCAATCCAAGCCAATGCAGTCTCACCAGGAAGCAGCCAAAAGAATTATTCGATGTCTAAAATCTACAATCAATGTTAGATTATGGCATCTTGAAGATGACAACTTTGAATTATCAGGATATTCTGATGCTGCTTTTGCAAGATGTAAAATCAACAGGAAAAGCACAACTGGAACATGTTAATTTCTTGGAACCAAGCTGATACCATGGTTCAGCAAGAAGCAGACCTCCAACTCAAGATCCACAACTGATCCAGAATACCTAGCTGCAGGCAGCTACTCTGCTCAAATTCTAAGGATTAGACAACAGCTGAGAGACTAAAACATCATAGCAAATGAAGTTCCAATATAATGTGCCAACAATAGCGCAATTTCTATTACGAACAACCCAGTGCTTCATTCAAGAACCAAGCACATAGATGTCAAGCATCACTTTATCAGAGATCATTTGATCAACAAAAGAGTTTGAGTGGAAAGAGTCAGCACTGAATATCAGATATCAGATATATTCACCAAACCTTTACCAGAAAAAAGATTTCTTGAACTAAGCAGATATCTTGGACTCTTAGACTGTGAATGAAGAACGTAGCTAATGCAGAAAACTCAAATGGAAATGAAGGACCTAGCTGATGCATAAAATCCAGTCAATTATGAAGAACCTGGTTGATCAGAAAATTCAGCCAGGAATGACGAACTTAGGTGATGTAAAACTCAGCCAGGATTGAAGAATCTAGCTGTTGCAAAACTCATCCAGGACTAAAGAACTCAGTTGTGCTCAAAACTCAGCTGAGATCAAAACTCAGCTGAGATCAAAATAGTGCTGGATTAGAAGCCAAATAGTCAACCATCTAAGTTTTTAATTCCAGTAATATTATTTTCTAAAATCGCATGTGGATTATTACGCACGGACACCACGTATACCCCACATTGTCAAATCACTATCACATATACACTGAAAAGACGAATCGCCATTTCAGAATTAATTAATTTTAAAATCGTCTCCAAAATTAGCTATTTAAAGCAATTGAAATCAATCAACAAAAACTTATCGTATTCAAAAATCTTCAAGCAAGAACCCTTATTTTTGACAACAAAATTCTGAAATATTCTCTACACTAAAAACATTTTCTAAACTACATAAATGGATTCCGTAACCTAGTTCAAAATCATCAATCTGAAGGTCGTAAAGGAACAAATCATCTTCAGCATCGTGGTAGACTTTCTTGGACTTCTGGAGTCCATCAACACTCTCTTAATGGCGGACCTGATACTCAAGATGAAGAAAAATGGTATCTACAATTACCTCTGTATCAATCCATCCGAGCTATAGAAATAAGCAGTTATCTATTTTTACAAGGAAGCGCAAGTAACTGAAAGGGGCCTTGAGAGCTCAATATTTGGGGAACACATCATCATCAATTAACATATTATAGCTGATGCTTTTGGACTGGAGAGTTGTGGAATAGCGGTGAAAGCTCTCACACAGAACCATCTAGATATTTGGCACTGGACAAAATTACCAGAACAACCAAACAAGACGCAGAATACTGCTAAGAAATCAGACATCCAGAAGGAGTATAGATACATTATGGGCATGACTAACAAAATAGTCATGGGCATGTCTAGAATCTTTGATCAAATGTCCATATCAAAATACATTGTGGTGGGGGCAAATACATAGGATTAAATGGCCTGATTATATCTTCAGGTAATTGGTAAGAGAAGTGAACAAAACCAGTTGGGACGACTCCAATAAGAATTTCAATCAAAAGTTAACCTTTGGTACTTAAATAAGCTAGTTTTTGGAACATTTGGGAAAGGCTAAAGGCAGAGTAGAAAACTTCCGTAGCAACAAGCACCTTGGCCAGTTGGACCCAACTGCAATGGGAAAACTCTCAACTCAATAACCTCAGGTTGAGGAAATGCTTGCCAAGATGAAGTCAGACCCATCTTGTTACAAGATAGTGTCTGAATCTGAGGATGAGGCGTGAAATCGTAGATCGAAGCCGAATCTCATCGCCATCTTAAACTCAATCAAATTATTGCAATGGCTTTCTAATCGCAGTTAGCCGCATCTCGAGGACACCCACCGCACTGCTCATCAAGAAGATAAAGACAATGACAATCGTTTACTGTCTACATTTTTCAGGAAGAGAAAGCCTCCTGAAAAGGAAAAACTATACCAATAGTTTATCACCTAAATCTCCTGTCAAAAGAGTCAGATGACTGGTCCAACTGAGTCCTCCGAAGAAGAAATTTTTGAAATTCCAGCAACTGAGGTACCTGACATGTCCTCAGTCCTAGCTGAACTTCTCATGATCCCAACTGAAGAATCATCATCAGCTCAGTCAACCGATCTGATCCCGGCAGAAGAACTAGATGAATTCAATCTTTTCCCTGTAGTTCCACTTATTGAGCTCCCAAGCATACCTAAAGAAGTTGAAGTTGCAGAGGCTGCAGAAGAAGAACTCCTGTGAGAACCTGATGTCTATTATACATTCAATTTCAAGGACGACAATCCTTCCATCTCAGCAAAGAGCAACTGCAAATGGAAAGAAAGCACATCCTCAAGCATTCCTTTATTGGAGCTTATAAATATTGGAGAAACTTTAAGGGCTCTTAGTTTTGTTAATTTGAAAGAATTGGCTGAAAGGAGTGGGCGGGTCTATCATCTAACAGCGGAGAAACTTATCATGGTTTTCTACAATGAAACTGAGATAATTTTGCTACTGGATGAAAATTGGTTCATCAACGACTTTAAAAGAAATATGGACCAATATATTTTTGTTGTTATGAAGGGGGTAGCTAAAGGAAAAACCTTTTATGAAGATGAATCGGTTGGAGTTGAAATTAAAATTACTGAAAAAACTGAAGAAAAAGAAGTAGAAA
Organism: Orobanche coerulescens; assembly: GCA_033398695.1. Taxonomy (NCBI): domain Eukaryota; kingdom Viridiplantae; phylum Streptophyta; class Magnoliopsida; order Lamiales; family Orobanchaceae; genus Orobanche; species Orobanche coerulescens. Next base: position 95,134,053 of record CM065803.1, read on the forward strand.
AAGAGGAGGACATAGTTGAAAATGAAGTTGGTGAAGAAGAAGAAGAAGAAGAAGAACAAGAAGAATAAGCAAGAAGAAGAAGAAGAAGAAGAAGAAGGATGATCAGGATGACTCTGATCATGGTGAGGATCAGGGTGGACCTGATCAAGGAAAGAACATGGCTGATCAATCAAATGCTGAAATGGAGACTGAGAGACAGGGAGAACATACATAAGCCAAGTCTCCCCCTGGTGAGAACTCAACTACACCTGAGAACCCAGCTGAAATTTTACATCAGTCACCTACTGATTAGCTACCTCAGAACCTAGCTGAACTAGTCAGAAGGATGGTTGAAGACACTGTTGAAAAGATTTTAGCCACAAGAGTTGAACCACATCTACTAGAATTAAATGGCAAAATGGATTCCTTCCTCAACAAGAAGGAATATTCCCCAGCTCCTAGCTCTATTAGAATGCCCCTCGGCATGCAACACTTCATGTCTAAGGCGGAAGATCAACTAGCCCAGATTATTAATGCTGGCAAAAAAGGGGAATAGATGACAAGCAAATAGAAGAATCCCTAGCTGTGATTCCCAGAAATGCCCCTCCTCCAGTCATTAACTATCCATAACTAGAAGCAGGATCAAGCTCCCAAAAGCTTAAAAGAAAAACTCAGCTGAGGATTAGGACCCTCCTGCAAAGAAGAGGAGAACAAAGAAAGACACTGTCCAACCACTCAGTTGGGAGGGAAAAGAGCTGTACTTTGTGAAGGAGTTTATACCATAGGAAGATGTACCTATGTGGGGAATAGCCAAGAAACAATTCATAGAGAAGTATTACATCTGGGAAATACTTCAAGATCCTTACTGTCCCCCACAACAGATTTTTATTTATTACATGGAGCTCAGCTAGACGAACTTGTGGGAAATACTGAAGAAATATGTTGAAGAGGAAATTGACGCATATGTAATGATCCCATCATTTAGACCACAAGAAACCTCCCATTGATATAAATGGAAAGCTGGATCATAATGCTCTTCAGGAGGAAATAAGAGAAGTATGCATCAAGAACAAATACACCTCTTATGAAGACCAAGAATTTGCTTCCTCTATAGTGAGGAAGAAATAAGGGCTGATTCCAGTAGTGGAAAAACCCATTGGAGCCAAACCATAGAAATCACTCCTTCCAACAAATTTTAAAGGAATAGAAAGATGAAGGGGAAGGAGTTAACTTATTTTTATTATCGCATTTACTTGTGATTTTTTGTTGTTTTATGAGTTTGAAAATTTTTTCAAGACTATATTGTATTGAACTTCAAGTATAAATGTAGATAGTCGATCTGCTTGACATTTTTTAGTTGTCTCAAACAGACTGAGTTTCATTTCATTTTGCTTCTGTGTGTGATGACTTAATTACATTTGAAACCTAAGTTTTGCCATCATCAAAATAGAGGGAATTTGTTAGTAATACACTTAGGATTTTGATGATGTCATACCTGTATTTTGAAGTTTAATTCAAATGTAGTGTTTTAAGTACTTGGCATTTACAAATCCACTGTGAGATATCGAGCCGAAGATTTGCTCAAGCTCAAGTCAGGTAGAAGACCATTATAATTGGATATTCTTAATTTATCTATTTCCGAATTTATTATTTTTAATGTATGGCATATATGAATGAGTGCCTAATATATTTCGCATGCTATGTTGAGAATATTAAAAACCTTAAGAAAAAATAACTAAGTGATTAAATTGATTTAGTTTTCAAGCAAAATATCAAATTGGCCTCCATAAGTGGTTTAAATTGTGAAGAAATTACAATGCGCGTTGATATTAGGGTCTTCCCCATATCGGACGTGCTAATTATATGTTTACTAGTTTTCAACTTCAAATGGTAACAAAATTGGATATTATTTTTTGTGATATGACATCTACATCTGTAGGACTATTGTTTTAAAAATAAAGGTTTTAATGTTGTTAAATTATGCTCTTCACTTAGTTGTTAATTAATAAGCTCACCATTCTATGTTAATTTTAATATGTGGCCAAGCAGAACCAACTATTAATATTATTCGTCTCAGTGCAAGTTGCTAGATAGTAAAACTAAAGACGTACAAATCTATTTGAGAAAATATATTTATAAACATTCACAAGATCGTGGCTTGCATATATGGTTTCTCGAGGTGTTGGTTGGTAGTTGAAATATTGTGTTTTAAGGGTTTTCAAAATATTTGGTTAGAAATTAAGTAATAAAGGTTTATAACTTTATGTCACATGTCTTCCCATTCTCTTGTTATTCTAAAAAATAGATAAATTTGATGGTACTAACTTTGCTGATTGAAAAGAAACTTAAACATTATCCTGACTTCTGAAGAACATAAATTTGTTATAACTGTAGAATACCCATTAATACTAGACATGGATTCTACGCCCCAAGAGGTGGCTGAATACCATGGATGGACAAAGTCTGATGAGATGGCATGAAATAATGGGAAATGTCGTCGAGATGTTCGAGCATCAAGATTGGGTGGCCATGCAATATGCTATGAGGGTTTTGATGATGACCTAAATGGCTAAAGGACCCTAGTAAGGAATCATGTTATAAAGATGATTTATCATCTAAACAAACTTGATATATTAGGGGGCTACAATCAATGCGGAAATATAGGTTATATAATCTTAAGCAGCTTGCCCATAAGCTTTGACCAACTCTGCCTAAAATATAATATGAATTATAGGGAACATACCTTGTCGGAATTACTGACAAAGCTTAAGGCTATTTAAGGACCCTTCAGATAGGGTTATCAAGTTATTGTGTTTACTGATGTTGTAGTTTCCACATCCAAATGGGGAAAGAAGAAGCAAGTTGCCAGAACCAAGTGCCACCCTTCAAAGTAAAGGGCAAGGCTCCTTAGCACGAGGCGAACAAAATTTTAATCGAAAAGTGCTACAAGTGCGGTCAGGAAGGACATTTTTAAGGCGTATTGTTCTGCTCTTAATAAAATATATCTCATGCACTAATAGTCAAAACATGTTTGACAGCTTGTTCTATCACTTCATGGATAGTGGATTCAGGCTCTACTGATCATGTTTGTTTCGACTTGCATAGTTTTCAAGTGACCAGGCGGCTTAGTGAAGGCGAAAGAATTATCAACTATGGGAAATTACTCTAAGCTTATGACTATTGCAGTGGAGTCGTACTATTGAATATTAGTGATAGAAGATTAGTCTTGAACAATATATTATTGGTACCTGATTTAGAATAAATTTAAATTTGGTTACTAAATTGCATTGTTATGGTTATTTAGTTTCTTGTGATTATGATGTTATTATTTAATGGAATGATGAATATATATGAAAGGTACTTATACGGATGGATTATATATCATTCATAGTACACAAACTCCCACATATAAAAATAAATTGCTTAACACTTGGACTAATCTTAAGAAAAGAAAAGAACCTTCGATTATAAACTAAATATACTTGTGGCATTTATGATTAAGTCATGCAATCAATAGACGGATACAAAGAGTGTTGAATCATTTCTAATATGTGAATCCTGTCTAGAAGGTAAAAATGACTAAAAGGTTTTCAAAAATAAGGGAAATCAGGCCCAAAATATGTTAGAATTGGTTCATACTGATGTATCTAGTCTAATGAACATCCAGAACAGGGTGGTTTCGAATATTTTATCATGTTTCTAGATGATTATTTGAGATATGGATACGACTACTTCATGTGACGTAAGTCTGAAATATTTGAAAAGTCAAGAGACTTCAAGCCTAAAATGGAGAAGCATCATGGTAATAGTATCTAGTCCCTATGGTGGCAGATACCTTAGTGGAGAGTTTTTGGAATTCTTGGCTAGCGAGGGGTTCACAAACAGATCACTAGCTGGGAACTCCATAACATATAATATTTCTGAGTAGAGGAAATAAACCCTCTTAGATATAACTAGATCAATAATGGATTACTATAATTTATCAGATATTTGGTTTTTATTACGACCTTCATGCTTCATTCCGAGGTGAGAGATGTTAGCAATTTCAATGCCATTTCTCGCCATACATCTTCCCGGGAGAGTTGATCTGATTAACAATCTTCGTGAATCTAGTGTCACATGATCAATATTTTCTCCACTCTTCATTTTAAAGTTATCAAACTTTTGAGTGGCAATTGATAACTTATTTTCTTCGATCAGCTCAGTTCCCTCACACATTATACCGCTCAGTTCCCTCACAAATTATAGCTAATATATCCCATATCTCCATGGAATTCTTGCATTTGTTGAGTTTCACCATGATGGATTTATCAGGTGGCATAGAACATCTCTGGTCCCATTGTCAAGAGGTCCATGAGCATTCTTTCGTCCGTCGTCACTTGGTTCTTGTTTTGGAAATCTTTTCGGGTTCCCCTGCCCGGTGGATTTAATTGGATTGTCATTTAGAAGAATAAAATGATCTTCCTCGATTACACTACACATGTCATCCTGAATAGATTATAATTTTGCCTGTATATTTTATCTTTCATAAGTCATAGTCATCAACAGGAAATACGGGAGTGCATGCGTTCCATCTTAGAAATAAAGTCCTTCTTCCTTCTTCATGGCATAGCACCAAAATCCGTGACAACCTTGTTTTAGCAATTTAACCGCATTTATGGCTTTGATCACTTTCCCTGAGCTCTCTGGTCTCCATCCTTCGAATAAGTGCTCAGACCCATCATCAGCAATAATCGGTATAACTCTCTTCCGATAATTCAAAATAGCCCCATAAGGGTCGAGCCAATCGTCTCCAAGAATTAAATCGTCACCTTAGATGTCGACCACAATAAGATTTGATTGATAATTTCTCCCTCCTATAGACACAGGAAAATCTCTAGCTTCTATAGTTCCCACAATTCTCTCTCCACTCGGCAAACCCACAACATAAGGTTCACAATCATGTAAACACGATATTTTCAAACGATTAACACAGTTCAATGATATGAAAGAATGCGTTGCTCCTTAATTGAATAAGACACTAACTGGTTGCAAAAGAATCTGAATCGTACCTGATGCAGCAGTAGTCTTCTGATCATCTGACCTCCTCATCTCGTAAAGGCGCGGAGGAACGGACCCAGCACTGGACGCCTCTCTTTTCCCGACATTCTGCTGTTGAAAACCACTTTGCTGTGTCAGGTTCACACTTGCCTCTTTCAGAACTTGTGCTGTAGTGCGAGTACCAATTAATCTAGTCACATTTCCGCAAAAGGTCGCACGATGCCATTCTTGCCCACATTCAAAACAGGTCACAGAAGGAGCGGAGCAATCACGCCGAATATGCCCTGCTCGACCACAGTTATAACACTTTTTTGATGCGTCTGAAACCGTTGATGCTCTCCGGAACTTCTTTCCACCTCGAGAAGGATGCGGAGGTTTCCTGGATGAATGAAACGATGTCTGGCCCTTGCGGGCCCCACTACTCTTGTTCTTAGTAAAGTTTCCAGACACTTTCTATTTCTTTGCTTCTGCAAATTTTTCCACCACTGCCTCTTTCATCTCGTAGGCCAATGCTTTGTCCTGATACTGCCATAGAGTAGTACATTCAAATCCGGACATATATTGCTGAATCTCCGGCTTCATCCGCATGTCAAAATGAAAAATCTTTTCTGCCTCGGTCCTGACCAAATGTCGCACACAGGTCAGTTGGTGATTAAAAGTCTTGATCATGTCTGTCACAAATGCCTCCAAATTCTGCGGCGAGAAAAACTATCGGATTCTAGCCTCTCTAACTGGATGAGGGCAATATTGTGCTTCCATCATTATCTTGAATTCTGTCTAGTCAGCATGATGATCGTCAGGTCGAATGGCCTCCCACTAGTCGAAAGCCTCCCCAGTCAAAAAATCTTGAGTGATCGGAACTTTTCAGTCATCGGGACAGTTAATTCCCGCAAATATCTTCTCTAATTCCTTCAGCTAGTGATCCCATGTAGGCATCTCTACAGAACCGTCGAATTTCGATGGGTGTAACTTGACCACTTCCGTAAGCCACTTGTCTCCCCGATTGTCCTCGTTATGTTGTTGTCCCATCATCGTCTGCATGCGGTCAACCACCTGAGCAAACTGGGTCATCCGAGCGACCAACTGTTGAAGCACTCCCGGCATGTTAGGATTTGCGTCTTCCTCTACAGTTTGCGTTCAGTCATCATTTACCGATTCCTGTTGTCCTCCAGAATGGGAATCCGTTCGATTAGCCGACAAATCCGGGGTAGATGACGAATCTTCCTATCTCGTATTACCACGTCCGCGTCCGCGTCCAGGACCTCCTCTCAACATACTGAAAACACAATTTCTCAATATCCAGGGCAAAATCTTCTAAAAGGAAAATCCTTCAATATCCACAAAACACAAAATAAATAAAATGGTAGTATATGAGACTAGGAAACTTACAACCACGGTCGACATGACGACGCTGGCTGAGCAGTGATGTTACAAACGACCAATAAATCAAATAACGTAAACAGACCCAACTATCCCGGCTGCCAAGATATCCATGAATCTTAGCTCTGATACCATATTCTGTAACACCCCGAGATATTCAGAATAATTACAGCGCCGTAAACCCTTTATATAAGAATTTACAAGGCTAAATTAAAGGAATGCAGAATAATACATAAGTGCCACTAAAATTTAAAATTCGGTAACCGGTTCAAACAACTCAAATGAATCCAATTATTACAAGCATCTCAAATCATCGATAGGACATACGTACTCTAGTACTGAAAATCAAATCAGAATAACAAAACAACACGACAAGTAACATCACTGAGCCCCTTCGTCATCATGTCGGTACTATGGTTGCTTCCCCGCTCCTCGCTACCTAAACATCAAAACAAATGTCCACCCTCGAAGGGGTTAGCAAAACGATGCTAGTACAAGTATCATAATATACGAAATCAGATATGCAACAACGATGCATAGCAAAATACATAACACGGACTTCCGCTACCGGAATCCAATGATGCCAATCCACATGATTCCATCAACACAACATGGGTAATCCAATGATCCAACACCCTCATCATAGATCCCAAGATGATCCCGTCTGACCAACACGAGGTGGAAAACCCGTCCAATGATCCAGCGCCCTCAGCATAGATCCCATGATGATCCCGTCGGACCAACACGAGGTGGACATCTGATCCAGCACCCTCAGCATAGATCACACGATCCCTTCGGATCAACACAGTATATACAACACAACTATGCATACACAAATGCAAAATACATATGTCCATCAACATGAACATACAATTAAATCAATAATGAATATCATGACAATTCAACGGAAATAATCTCATATTCAACAACATGAATAACAATATGCATGATCAAAATCATCAATATTAAACCAAAATTCAAAATATGATACTTACCTTAGAAATGGCGACAAGGATTGCTACTACGAAAATCTTCAGCCCGCTCAAAGAACCCTTACTCGATCAATCCACCAAAACCCGAACCTTCAGCGAACAATAACATCGGTATAACTATCGGTTCCGGATAATCGTTCTAATCATCAAACGAATCATCAAAAGGCATGTTATACTCGATCATGACAAACCAACTAATCTGCCCCAAACCATTTCGGTTGAATCAATACTACGCCACTCATCTAAACGACAATATCATAGTATTCCATTCAAGATTAAATACATATTTCGGTCGGATTCTACAACTATATCTCATGATAGTTTGTCTTAAAAGGATCTTATCATTAATACAGTGCAACAAGATTTCGGAAGTACCTCAACGAATACCCTAAAAGCTCATTGATTAGGTTCAACATGATTATCGTCTTCTTCATAAAGGAAAAACTCTAAGTTCAATCTATCAACTTCCCTACACGCGCTGTTCGATCAATATGAATGTAAGAACTTGATAATCTCAGTAAACTCATAGAATCATGCTCAGAATCTCAGGACACTACACTCTAGAGTCTTATCTCAACAAGGTTCACTTACTAATCTTAACAACGAAGGAGAATCAAAGCATAATCGAAATCACTCTTCTAAAAAACATGATGTTCGGCCCTCCTCAAGATAATAACTGACTTGATAATCTCAAAAACAGGTTCAAAACATCACCAAGAACACGTAATCAAGTTGGTGAAGGATCACATACCTCAATATAGTGAAGAACAATGAATTACTTGATGAAACTCAACACCGGAAGCTTGAACACCAATCCACAAGGGTCTATGATCTTCAAAATCGAGCTAGGATGATGAAATGAGGGTTATATGGTGCTGGAGAGTTCTCATATTGCAAAAATAGGACAAGGAGTGAGGAGGAAATGAAATGGAGGTTGAGGGCTATAAATAGAACTCTAACCATTACGTACGTTATATATATATATACCATTACGTACGTAAAAGCCTTAGCGTACGTTATTCTCAAGCCTTAGCATACGTTAATGTCTGACCAAAGTTCACTGCCTTGATTCTGGCTTTATTTACGTATGTTATCAGAGTACTTTACGTACGTAACACTATGCACTTAGCGTACGTTAACAATCCACCTTAACGTATGTTAAGCCCTGTTGACTTGCTTAGCTTGAAAGCCGTCCAGGTTCACTCGGAGTATTATCAACGAATCTTCATCCGGCCCCCACACGCCGACCCTTGTCTGATCTCGAATTGACTGCATCTTACGTACGTTATGCCACCACTATAATGTACGTTATCTCCCGTACGTAGCGTATGTTATGCGTATCACCTAGCGCACGTTATGACGTGCAGAAGCATGCGTGCATGAATGTTAGGAAAGTACAAAATGCAGGGATGCGAGTACGGAAAGCCACACTTCGATTAATAACACCACATAATCGAATGCTACAAGTTTGAATACAGGTAAAATACACAATAATTATATGTGCATTACACAGCTTACATTCTAAACCTGGTGCCTTCGAAATCAGTTTCAAAAACACCCAGAGAACTGTGGAGTGGGCGAAAGCCCAGTCTAGGACACGTTTGAATTTGGGGTACTCCAGCACATGTGCTGAATAAGGAAGCTGATAAGCTGGCATCTCGTACAGCAGTACGAGTGTTTGTATGATATCCTAAGGGAATGAAGGGTGGCTTGTTCTATAGTTCTGAGGATCAGAAGGTCATTGTTAGCACCAATGCCTGATTCCTGGAAGAGGATTATATGATTAGTCACAAGCCCATGAGCAAAATAATTCTGGAAGAGTTGAGGGGCGAGACTCCGTCTATACCAATCATACAAGCACCAACTAACACTGCACCACGTATCGATTTTGAAACTTTCACACGAACTTAGGATTTGCCTCGTCGTAGTGGGAGGGTTGTTCGTCAACCAGAATGATTCATAGGCGTGAGATAGTCTTCGGACTCAATCCCATGTGAAGATGAATCAGATCCCTATACCTACAAGGAGGCAATCCAAGATAAAGATGCCGACTCCTGGCAAGTAGCAATGGAATCAGAAATGGGATCTATGGATTCCAATCAAGTGTGGGAGCTAGTAGAATTACCCGAGGGGGTACAACCCATTGGGAGTAAGTGGGTCTATAAGCGAAAGAAAGGAGGTGACGGGAAGGTTGAAACCTTCAAAGCGAGGCTTGTTGTGAAAGGCTACACTCAGAAAGAGGGTATCGATTATGATGAAACCTTTTCGCCGGTAGCCATGCTTAAGTCAATCTGGATTCTTTTAGCTCTAGCTACGCATTTGGATCTGGAGATTTGGCAAATGGATGTCAAAACTGCATTCTTGAATGGAAGTCTAGACAAGAAAATCTACATGTGCCAACCAGAAGGATTTATTGCTATGGAGAGGAGCACTTAGTTTGCAAGCTTAAGAGATCCATTTATGGACTTAAGCAAGCATCTAGATCTTGGAACACTCAATTTGACGAGGTAGTCCAGTCATATGTAATATCCGAATTTATTACAGTGTATTTCATCTGTATTCAAACCATGTATTATTCGGATTGGTGATTTTGATTATTGGAGTATGATATTTCGTGCATTGATATCATTATACATAAGTATAGAAACTTGCAAAATTGCTCAAGCAACCTCGTGATAGCGCACGCTAAGAATGTATCTTAACGTGCGCTATCGGGCCATTATTAGCGCACGCTATGAAGATAGGAGTTGCGTGCGCTAAGAACTCAATTATTGAGCGGGACGGCTAACACATGCGCCAGCCGGGACATGGGTCCGGATAAGATTCCCGCCGACGCACCCGGACAAATTCTGAAGTCCACCATTAATAGCGCACGCTAAGGGATGCTTAGTAGCGTGCGCTAACTTGTCAATAATGCAGAATATTATAAATGGGACAACAACCGTTTTGGCTTTCATTTCTTTTGCCCATTCCTCTACCTTGAGAGTTCAGAGAGCTGTAGTAATACTCCTATACACTTAGAACACTTATTGTTGGTGTTATACATTGGTTATCACTTGGGAATGTTCATGGAAGTGGAATAGCACCTTGGAGTGGCATACAACCAACCGGAGTTGGATTCTACCTTACGGTTCAGTGATTTTCATCATTTTAAGGTATGTTCAATCTATCTCCAAACTTAGAGTTGGATTCTAACGATTTGGATGATCATGTTAACAAGATATGGATTTTCATAGATGAATTATCCAAGTATATCATGTTTGGAATAGTGAGATGAATAAGCCTTAAATACTTTGATTATAATCATCATGATTCGAATCTTATTACACTGAATATGTGAAGAGAAGCTTCTATCATTGGTAAACCGAATCTAATAGATGATTTCATAAGTAATCTTGGACTAGACGTTAACATCCTTATTGTTAGATAAATCTAAAGTTTGATCATGGAAGAATTTATATAGTATATATAGGACGTTTATCAACTTCAGTATGATAATATGGACTGATATAGAGGTATTGATATCAACCGTTGAGCTTTTTGAATTGTCGTATGAAGATTTGAAGTCGGGATGGAATATGGTTTTATATTGGTATGCATATCCTTGAATCCGAAGTTGTCTTTATCCGTAAAATCATTCATAAGGGCATGAACATGGTATTCATGGAAGTAACATGAATTATCACGCAAGATTTCATTGTTTCAATCATGGCAAGAACAGTTTACTGCTCAGCAGTAAACTGCCATGCATAGATAGCACACGCTATTCTATGAATATCAACATGCGCTATCGAGCATGAGTTAGCGTGCGCTACGTTTGGTACGTAACGTACGCTAGACCATCAGACGAGTCAGCTGACTGGTCAGTGAAGTGCTGACCATGCATAGTTAGCGTACGCTAGTCTTTGTTGTTTGCGTGCGCTATCGGGCAGACTTAACGCACGCTACACAGAGTACTTAGCGTGCGCTAAGCAGTTCGGGCAGAATGCATTTTATGAACTTTTGGTCGTGAATTGAATTGTTAAACATTCATACGACGTGAGATAAATCCTATATCGTTTCTTTTGTTAAGGTTTGGTCTCGTTACGTGATTGATTGAGGAGGATGACCGTCGAGTGTTCATTTTCGTGGAAGTATTGTTATTGTCTTCAAATCGAGGCAAGTACCTAATTGTTTTATGTATTTTTGTTATACATATTGTCGTGCATGTATGTCGTTATTGTATGTCCACCTCGTGTTGGTCCGACGGGATCATCGGGGGATCTATGCTAGCGTGCGCTGGATCATCGGACGGGTTTTTCCACCACGGGTTGGTCTGACGGGATCATCGTGGGTTCTAGGCAGTGAACGCTGGATCGATGGAATTACCATGTGTATGTATTGATATCATGTTGTGATTATCAGTTGTGTATGTTATGTTTGAGTTTCTCATAGGAGAAGACTCGTTGGTATTTTGTCGTTTACGTTATTATTATTCTTCGTGAGATATGAATAATATGTTGTGGTACTTGTACTAGCATCGTTGTGCTAACCCCTTCGGGGGTGAACATTTTGTTTGTGTTCAGGATCCAGGAGAGCGGGGAAACAACCACTTTGGGCGTATGACGACGAGGGTGCAGAGTGATGTCCCGACCGGGTTTATTTATCTGTTGTTTATTCGTTATTTCAATAAGTACTCGAGTACGAAGTCATTTGTGATGGATTTGAATTCAGTGATGTATTATTGAGTCTTGTTGAACAATTGTACTATTTCTGTATTTTGTCAGAACTGATGTACTGTGATTCCGTTATTTCCATTCGTTAGTACCTTTTTGTGCTTGTTCAATTCTTCAGCCTTGTAAATCCTTATGTAAAGGATTTGCGGCGCTGTAATATTTCCGAATATATCGGGGGTGTTACAGAATATGGTATCGGAGCTAAGATTATGGATATCTTGGCCGTTGGGTTAAAATAGGGGTCATTTATGTCTTTTGGGGTAACCGGCCGTGAATGACATCACCGCCTTGCCACGTCTTCATGCGGACAGTGGTTGTAAGTTCCTAAACTCTATCTTGTTCTTTACATGTTGTGTCTCTTTATACTCGAATATTAGAACGATGTTGTTTCCTGTATATTGAGTATTTATGCTTACAGTATGTTGAGAGGTGGACGTGGACGTGGTCGCGGTCGTGGACGCGGACGGAGAAATGCCGAAAGGGAAGCGTCGCCTTCTAACCGAGGCGATCATAGCTCGGGCGAGCCGCAACAATCTATTAATAATGAACCAGATCTGCTGTGCAGAGATCCTTCGCCAAGTGGTGAACCAGATGACTCAATTCGCCCAGGTCGTGGACCGTATGCAAGTGGCTGTGTGACTTCAGCAGGGAGAGAGACAGCAAGGGATCCCAGACATGGGAAACCGAGGTGACCGGTGGCTGCAAGAGGTGGCGAAGATGCAACCACCCAAATTCGACGGTATTTCGAGACTCCCACAGGATCATTGGTTAAAGGAGTGGAGAAAATCTTTGCGGAATCAAGCGCCCAGACGATCGGAGAGCCTCTATCGCTCAATATTTTACGATAGGGGAAGCGTCCAGAATGGTGGGAAGCCATCCGGCTGTAGACCATGATGCCGATTGGACGAGTTTAGATTGATGATGGAAGCTCGGTATTGCCCTCGTCTGTGAGGGAAGCCAAAGTTCGGGAGTTTTCTCGCTCGGCCTTCTAATGTGCCGATGTCGAGGCGATCAAGGCGTTTAACCAACGGTGGCATTTGTTCGACATCTAGTCGAGCAGAGATCTGAGAGATGATGATCCATTTCGATATGAGAATGAAACGAGAAGTTGAGGTACATGTCCGGATTCGAATGTACCACACTCCGCCAATACCAGGATAAGGCGTTGGCGTATGAGATCAAGGAAGCGGCTATGGAGAAATTTTGAGAATCGAAGCGAAAGTATACGGTACTTTTACGAGCACAAGAAACGGTGGGCCCCGTAAGGCCCAGTCATCTTTTCACTCTTTCAAGAAACCTCCGCACCCATCTAAGAGCGAAAGAACTTGGAGCGACATCGGCTATTACCGATGTTACCAGAAATGCTTTAAGCTGCGCCCAGACGGCACTATCGAGAATTGCCCCCTTCTGCCGTGACTTGTTTTGATTGTGGATGAGAGGACATCGGGCGGTGTTTTGTGAAGAGGCTGCAAAGTCTTTTAGAGCCTATACACCACGGCCCCGTCGAAGGAGGCCGGTATTCCACGACGCGGCAAAGTGTTCGATGCCTCGAGAATTTTGGCCGCGGCGAGGCAGAGGACAATGGGACCGAAAGGGGACATCGAGTGCCGAGTCTGCTCCCCACGTCATGCGAGATGAGAAGGACAAGCGATCGGGATGCTTTGTCGCGCCGCATCTTGTCCGAGATCCTTTCCCGGCCGATTAGCGTTTTATTCGATACAGAGCTACACATTCTTTCATATCTTTGTCTTGTGTAAATCGTTTGAATATTTCCGGTTTTCATGCTTGTGAACCTTATGTTGTTGGTTTACCGAGTGGAGAGAGGATCGTCGGAAATTTAGAAACTAGAAATTTCCTGTATCATTTGGAGGCGAGAGTGGCTCTCAAATCGATCGTGATAGAAATGCGAGGAGACGACACGATACTCGGAGACGATTGGCTTAATCGATATGGAGCAATTGTGAACTACCGAAGGAGGAATATCTCGCCGATCGCGACGATGGTTACGAGATTCTGTTTGAGGGATGGAAACCAGGAAGCTCGGGAAAGTTGATCAAGGCGATGAAAGTCACAAATTGTCAAACAGTACATCAGATGCTGTGTTACGCAATGAAGAAAGAAGACGAATCATGGAACTTTCATCCATTCTGTTGTGAACGAATTTCCGGATGTATTTCTGACGAGTTACTGGACTACCTCCACGAAGGGATGTGGAATTTACCATTGGTGGAACCGGAGCGACACCAATTTCTAAGGCGCCGTATCGTATGGCACCTCTTGAGATGTCTGGCGAAGAAGCGGCGGAGGATTCTTGGACAAGGGCTATATTGACAGCGTTTCACCACGGGAGCGCCGGTTCTTTTGTCCGAAAGAAGGATGGATCGCTCCGACTGTGTATTGACTATCGAGAGCTGAACAAGATGACGATTAAGAAAAAGTATCCGTTGCCACGGATTGATGATCTGTTTGACCAGCTGCAAGGGGCAACGGTATTTTCTAAAATCGATCTGAGATCAGGATATCATCAGCTGAGGATTAAGGAATCTGATGTTCCGAAATCAGCGTTCAGGACTCGCTACGGGCATTATGAGTTTGTAGTGATGCCGTTTGGTCTCACTACTTTTCTTGTATTTATGCAATTGATGAACCGTGTGTTCATTGAATTTTTGGATAAATTTGTGGTCGTGTTTATTGATGACATTTTAGTGTATTCTAAGAGTCCGGAAGAACATGCGCAGCATTTGCGGATTGTATTGGAACTTTTGAGAAACGAGCAATTGTACGCCAAACTTTCTAAATGTGAATTCTGGCTAAAGGAAGTAATGTTCCTCGGCCATGTGGTGTCAGCTAGAGGAGTCCGAGTAGATCCTCAGAAGATCGAAGCAATACTGGATTGGAAGCCTCCAAAGAACGTGAAAGAGGTCCGAAGCTTCTTAGGACTTGCTGGATACTATCATCGATTCGTGGAAGGGTTTTCTAAAATCTCCCGCCCACTTACTCGACTTCTGCAGAAAACTCAAAAGTTTGAGTGGAATGAATTATGTCAGATTAGCTTTGATGAATTGAAGAAGAGATTGTGACGGCACGATTCTATCACTTCCGAGGAATGAAGGATTCATAGTTTCTGATGATGCTTGAACCAAGGACTTGGGTGCGTGTTGATGCGAGAATGATAAGGTGATCGCTTATGCGTCGCGACAATCGAAACCTTATGAAGTGAATTACCCGACACATGATTTGGAGCTAGCGGCGGTGGTTTTGCCTTGAAGATCTGGAGGCATTATGCATGCAGGACTCACCGTCGGATCTTTACGGATCATAAGAGTCTCAAGTACATATTTAGTCGAGAAAGAGTTGAATATGCGGCAAAGAAGATGGTTAGGCGATTAAGGACTATGACTTGGAGATTTTATATCATCCAGGCAAAGCGAATGTAGTGGCCGATGCACTTAGCCGCAAGCCCGTCTCTATTCAGATGCTGGAGATGCTGACCTCCCAACTTAGCCTTCAGCGAGAGATGATTCGTGAAGGAATTGAAGTATGGTTACAAAGAGTCGAGGGCGGTGTGCGTGATGGAGATAACTTCATCATTAAGAAGAAATCTAATCTAGGCAGGCGAGATGATCCTCGATGATTGATTACATGATGAAGTGATCAAAGGAAAGGCCCCGGATTCATAATTCATGACGATGGAGTTTTGAGATTTCAGAACCGACTCTGCGTTCCCGATGTTGATGTTCAAGCAGACGATTATGAAGGAAGCTCATAGTTCGCCCTATTCTATCCACCCGGCACCGGTAAAATGTATAAGGACTTGAAGCGAGAACTTACGGTGGGGCAACATGAAGAAAGACGTAGCAGACTATGTTTGAAATGCTTGACTTGTCGTGAGTTAAGATCGAGCATCAACGGCTCTTTGGAATGTTGAAGCCGCTCCCGATTCTGAATGGAAGTGGGAGGACATATCGATGGACTTTATCACTAATATGCCGAAAACCGGGACAGGAATGAACATGATTTGGGTGATAGTTGATCGTTTAACCAAATCGGCTCATTTTCTAGGCATTAAGGATACGTGGGGACCAGAGAGGTTGGCACGAGTCTTTATTTCGGAGATAGTTCGATTGCATGGTACGCCGAAGACCATTGTTTCGATCGAGACGGCCGTTTTGTGTCTCACTTTTGGAAAGCGATTCATAAGGCCTTGGGGACCGGGTGAACTTGGTACATCTTATCACCCGCGATCGACGGACAATGCGAGAGAACTATACAAACGGTGGAAGACATGCTAAGGGCCTCGTGCCTTAGATTGGTCAAACGATTGGGAAGTTCATCTACCGTTGATTGAATTTACCTACAACAATAGTTGGCATGCTTCTATTCGGATGGCACCGTTTGAGGCATTATACGGAAGGAGATGCAGTCGCCCTATCTTTGGGACGATTCGTCGACTTGATCGAATGTAACCAGAGTTGATCGAGCAGACTCGAGAGAAGATAGCCTTAATTCGTGAAAGGCCGTTGATCGCCTGCAGTCGCGAGAATCCTATGCGGACGCACGTCGTCGCCCATTGGAGTTCAATCTGGAGACCATGTACTTTTGAAGGTTTCTCCTACTCGGGAATCTTTCGTTTCGGAAGGAAAGGAAAGTCGGGTCCGAGATATATCGGACCATTTGAGATCCTCGAGAGAGTTGGGAGTTGGCATACGATTAGCATTGCCGCCGTCATTGTGCCATGTTCATAACGTGTTCCACGTATCCCGATTCTGAAGTATATACCAGATCCCAGTCATATCATTGATTTCGGCGAGATCGAAGTCGAGCAGGATGGGACGTTTGAAGAAAGACCAGTCAAGATACTCGAGAGTCGAGTTAAGCAACTGAGGAACAAGTCAATCGTTTTGGTCAAAGTTCAGTGGTCACGTCACAGAATGGAAGAAGCCACCTGGGAAACGGAAGCTGATATGAAGTCTAGATATCCCGAGTTATTTTCGTCTTGAGTTTCGGGACGAAACTCCTTTTTAGTAGGAGAGTATGTAATATCCGGATTTATTACAGTGTATTTCATCTGTATTCAAACCATGTATTATTCGGATTGGTGATTTTGATTATTGGAGTATGATATTTCGTGCATTGATAGCATTATACATAAGTATAGAAACTTGCTAAATTGCTCAAGCAACCTCGTGATAGCACACGCTAAGAATGTATCTTAACGCGCGCTATCGGGCCATTATTAGCGCACGCTATGAAGATAGGAGTTGCGTGCGCTAAGAACTCAATTATTGAGCGGGACGGCTAACACATGCGCCAGCCGGGACATGGGTCCGGATAAGATTCCCGCTGACGCACCCGGACAAATTCTGAAGTCAACCATTATTAGCGCACGCTAAGGGATGCTTAGTAGCGTGCGCTAACTTGTCAATAATGCAGAATATTATAAATGGGACAACAACCGTTTTGGCTTTCATTTCTTTCGCCCATTCCTCAACCTTGAGAGTTCAGAGAGCTGTAGTAATACTCCTATACACTTAGAACACTTATTGTTGGTGTTATACATTGGTTATCACTTGGGAATGTTCATGGAAGTGGAATAGCACCTTGGAGTGGCATACAACCAACCGGAGTTGGATTCTACCTTACGGTTCAGTGATTTTCATCATTTTAAGGTATGTTCAATCTATCTCCAAACTTAGAGTTGGATTCTAATGATTTGGATGATCATGTTAACAAGATATGGATTTTCATAGATGAATTATCCAAGTATATCATGTTTGGAATAGTGAGATGAATAAGCCTTAAATACTTTGATTATAATCATCATGATTCGAATCTTATTACACTGAATATGTGAAGAGAAGCTTCTATCATTGGTAAACCGAATCTAATAGATGATTTCATAAGTAATCTTGGACTAGACGTTAACATCCTTATTGTTAGATAAATCTAAAGTTTGATCATGGAAGGATTTATCTAGTATATATAGGACATTTATCAACTTTAGTATGATAATATGGACTGATATAGAGGTGTTGATATCAACCGTTAAGCTTTTCGAATTGTCGTATGAAGATTTGAAGTCGGAATGGAATATGGTTTTATATTGGTATGCATATCCTTGAATCCAAAGTTGTCTTTATCCGTAAAATCATTCATAAGGGCATGAACATGGTATTCATGGAAGTAACATGAATTATCACGCAAGATTTCATTGTTTCAATCATGGCAAGAACAATTTACTGCTCAGCAGTAAACTGCCATGCATAGATAGCGCACGCTATTCTATGAATATCAATGTGCGCTATCGAGCACGAGTTAGCGTGCGCTACGTTTGGTACGTAACATACGCTAGACCATCAGACGAGTCAGTTGACTGGTCAATGAAGTGCTGACCATGCATAGTTAGCGTACGCTAGTCTTTGT
Source organism: Orobanche coerulescens (assembly GCA_033398695.1). Taxonomy (NCBI): domain Eukaryota; kingdom Viridiplantae; phylum Streptophyta; class Magnoliopsida; order Lamiales; family Orobanchaceae; genus Orobanche; species Orobanche coerulescens. The sequence goes on from CM065803.1 coordinate 95,152,582, forward strand.
TGTTTGCGTGCGCTATCGGGCAGACTTAACGCACGCTACACAGAGTACTTAGCGTGCGCTAAGCAGTTCGGGCAGAATGCATTTTATAAACTTTTGGCCGTGAATCGAATTGTTAAACATTCATACGACGTGAGATAAATCCTATATCGTTTCTTTTGTTAAGGTTTGGTCTCGTTACGTGATTGATTGAGGAGGACGACCTTCGAGTGTTCATTTTCGTGGAAGTATTGTTATTGTCTTCAAATCGAGGCAAGTACCTTAATTGTTTTATGTATTGTTGTTATACATATTGTCGTGCATGTATGTCGTTATTGTATGTCCACCTCGTGTTGGTCCGACGGGATCATCGGGGGATCTATGCTAGCGCATACTGGATCATCGGACGGGTTTTTCCACCACGGGTTGGTCTGACGGGATCATCGTGGGTTCTAGGCAGTGAACGCTGGATCGATGGAATTACCATGTGTATGTATTGATATCATGTTGTGATTATCAGTTGTGTATGTTATGTTTGAGTTTCTCGTAGGAGAAGACTCGTTGGTATTTTGTCGTTTACGTTATTATTATTCTTCGTGAGATATGAATAATATGTTGTGGTACTTGTACTAGCATCGTTGTGCTAACCCCTTCGGGGGTGAACATTTTATTTGTGTTCAGGATCCAGGAGAGCGGGGAAACAACCACTGGAACTGTATGACGACGAGGGTGCAGAGTGATGTCCCGACCGGGTTTATTTATCTGTTGTTTATTCGTTATTTCAATAAGTACTCGAGTACGAAGTATTTGTGATGGATTTGAATTCAGTGATGTATTATGGAGTCTTGTTGAACAATTGTACTATTTCTGTATTTGGTCGGAACTGATGTACTGTGATTCCGTTATTTCCATTCGTTAGTACCTTTTTGTGCTTGTTCAATTCTTCAGCCTTGTAAATCCTTATGTAAAGGATTTACGGCGCTGTAATATTTCCGAATATATCGGGGGTGTTACATCATATGGATTCTTCCAATGTCTGAGTGAGAGTTGTATGTATAAGAAATGCGATGGAAACATGTTGGTGTTTTTTGTACTGTATGTAGATGATATCCTTCTGTGTGGAAACAACACGAAGGAATTATCGGGCGTACGGGTATGGCTATCTGATCAGTTCGATATGAAGGATTTGGAAGAAGCAGGACACATCCTCGGAATCAGGATCTTTTGTGATCGGAAGAAAAGGGTGTTGTGCTTATCTCAGGCATCCTATATTGATATAGTGCTAAAGCGATTTAGCATGGAGAATTCCAAGAAAGGTTTTTTACCTTACAAATATGGAATTCAACTATCTAATGATATGTGTCCCAAGACACAAAAGGAGATAGATGACATGAAGTTTATCCCTTATGCATCACCTGTGGTAAGCCTCATGTATGCTATGTTTTGCATTAGACCAGATATCTATTATGCCATAGGCATGGTTACTAGATATCAGTCGAACCCAGGACCAGGACACTGGATTGCTATCAAGAACATACTCAAGTACCTGAGAAGGACTATGGAGTATATGCTATATATCAATCAAACGAGCTTTGTCCAGTGGGTTATACTGACTCAGATTTTTCATCAGACAAAAAAAAGTCCACGTCTACTCCAGGTTATATGTTTAGCCTGGGAGGTGGAGCAATTAGTTGGAGGAGTGTGAAGCAGAAGTGCATCTCGGACTCTACCATAGAAGCCGAGTACGTGGCAGCCTTTGAGGCAGTCAAGGAGGCAGTATGGCTCAAGTACTTCCTACTGGACTTAGATGTGATTCCCGAATTGCCAACGGGTATTACACTTTATTGTGATATACTGGTGCAGTCACAAATTCTAGGGAACCACGAGCCCACAAGGCAAGTAAACATATCAATCGAAAGTACCACATCATATGACACTACGTAAAGGAAGGAGACATAGTGGTAGCCAGGGTTGCATCGGAAGATAATCTTGCTGCTCTTTTCACGAAAGGTCTACCCTCAAAATTTTTTGAAAGGCACATGGAAGGAATGGGATTACGATGTATGACAGCATTGCTTTGAGTATAAGTGTGAGAAATGTGAGACTATGTAATAGAGTAGTATACTTAAAAGCATGCTTTGAGTATAAGTGGGAGATTGTTAGGACTGTATAATGCAAATCATACTTTATGCTTGTATTACCTTATTTCCCTGTAACTACCTATGGGAATATTAATTACATTTAATCACATGTTTTGCATATTTATTCACGATATGGTTATGTAAATGAAATGTCTAATTATTTTATATTGTAGATAATGTGGTGTGTTGGTATCACACGGAAGATCACATTATCAGTGCCTTATAAAACAATATAATAGTTCACAACCTATATAATTATTTGCCAAAGGGTATTACACTTTATTGTGATAATACCGGTGCAGTCACAAATTATAGGGAACCATGAGCCTACAAGGCAAGTAAACATATCAACCGAAAGTACCACATCATATGACACTTCGTAAAGGAAGGAGATGTACTTGTAGCCAGGGTTGCATCGTAAGATAATCTTGCTGCTCCTTTCACGAAAGGCCTACCCTCAAAAGTTTTTGAAAGGCACGTGGAAGGAATGGGATTACGATGTATGGCAGCATTTCATTGAGTATAAGTGGGAGAAATGTGAGACTATGTAATAGAGTAATATACATAAAACATGTTTTGAGTATAAATGGGAGATTGTTAGGGTTGTTTACTGCAAAGCATACTTTATGTTTGTATTACCTTATTTCCCTGTAAGTAACTATGAGAATATTAATTACATTTAATCAGATGTTTTGCATATATATTCACGTTATGGTTATGCAAATGAAATGTCTAATTATTTTATATTATAGATAATGTGGTGTGTTGGTATCACATGGAAGATCACATTATTGGTGCCTTATAAATTAATATAATAGTTCACAACCTATATAATTATTAGACAAATTATGTGAAAGATTGTAGTGTATGCTTGAGATTAGTTGGCCTTGACTTTTAGCATGCATTAGCATATTTGCATACGTTGAACAGGATCGAAGTGATATAGTATCTTCTGTACTGATGTAAGAAGAACGTAAATCTCGGATAATTATTATTTCTTAATTCTAAGTATATAATATTAAATTTTTTATTTATAATACTTATTGCTTTAATTTACCATGGGTGAGAGTCAAAATGATGGACTCAGTAAGCTTCGTATCTTGAGCAATAATATTATCTATTTGCATATTATTATTAGAACTAGAAATTGTGTCCCGACTCATGCGGGTTGATGATATACCCTTGAGGAGCTCGATAATGATTATTATATTAAACCCTGCAGGTGGATTTAATTTCGATATAGTAATAAGGTTCGAGTGGTACTACTCTTGGATAAGATATTAATTAATTAAAGTTGTCAGCATCTTAAATTAATTAATGCACATTCGATATCTTAACATAGGAAATAATATATTTAAATAAGGATCCCGATTTCATAAATTGGGATTTTGGTTAGAAGTGCAAAATTAATTCTTTAGTGGACCGAATTGATATTAGTGAACTCATCCATATTAGTATAGGGATTAATATGGAAAGATGGGTTGCACTAGGAGTCTTAACCCTAATCCTCCTTAAGATCCCTAGAGTAGTCCAAGAGCCTATAAATAGGACATAAGGGGGGTTCGGCAGTGCATCATCATGTGAGAGGAAGATTCGAATATTTCTTCTTGTGTTTAATTGTAGATCTTGATTTGTGTCTTTGATTGTACAATTTAGATAACACATCAATTTTTTAAGAATGTTTACATAATACTAGAAGAACAAGAAAAATCGATTGACTCATAAATATGGGAAATAATATATTTAAATAAGGAGCCCGATTTCGTAAATTGAGATTTGGGTTGGAAGTGCAAAATTAATTCTTTAGTGGACCGAATTGATATTAGTGAACTCAACCATATTAGTATAGGGATTAATATGGAAAGATGGGTTGCACTAGATCCCTAGAGTAGTCCAAGAGCCTATAAATAGGACATAAGGGGGGTTCAGCAGTGCATCATCATGTGAGAGGAAGATTCGAATTTTTCTTCTTGTGTTTAATTGTAGATCTTGACTTGTGTCTTTGATTCTACAATTTAGATAACACATCAATTTTCTAAGAGTTTTTACATAATACTAGAAGAACAAGAAAAATTGAGTGACTCATAAACATGTGAAATAATATATTTAAATAAGGAGCCCGATTTTGTAAATTGAGATTTAGGTTGAAAGTGCAATATTAATTCTTTAGTGGACTGAATTGATATTAGTGAACTCAACTATATTAGGAAAGGGATTAATATGGAAAACTGGGTTGCACTAGGAGTCCTAACTCTAATCTTCCTTAAGATCCCTAGAGTAGTCCAAGAGCGTATAAATAGGACATAAGGGGGGTTCGGCCGTGCATCATCTTGTGAGAGGAAAATTCAAATTTTTCTTCTTGTGTTTAATTGTAGATCTTGACTTGTGTCTTTGATTTTACAATTTAGATAACACATCAATTTTCTAAGAGTGTTTTACATAATACTAGAAGAACAAGAAAAATCGAGTGACTCATAAGAACTTGGTTCGGCCGATCCACTTTTGTCCAAGCAAGATTCGGTAGCTCGTTGCCCACACAACGTCCGTATTAAGGCGAATCATACTCTAGAAGATCTAAAGGTAGAAATACAAGGAGATCAAGAAGAAAAGCAACCACTACGCTTCAAAGGTAATATCATATGATCTTTGATCTAGATTAGGATATCCAATTTACCAACATATTTATTTAATAAATAATAAATAATATTTAAATTGCTTATTAATCTTAGTAGTTAATTAATTAGCACGCCTAACTAGATTTTGTGCTCGTGGATGTGTAAAATGCTTTTGTCAAACTTGTAATACCCGTAATTTTGATCCCCGAAAATTTTCTATTTTTGGCGGAAGTCTATTTATACGACTTACTTGGGACCGTTTCGTCATCCTGAGAATGATTAATTCTACACTTTTTGTCATCCGAGTTCGTTTCGGTATCGTTCTGTTGAAATCCGTGTTCTTTAGCGACTTTTTCACGTACGAGTTCGACTTTGTTAAATCACCATAAATTCTTGGAAACTCCAAAAATTCTGAATCTTTGCAATATTATAAAGCATCGAGTTAGCTTTCCAATGGTTCAAACGGTGAGTCAATCAGAGTCCAGACGAGGGAGTTATGGTCGAAATAGCTAAGTCACTCTCATTTTCCAGATTTGGCCAAAACCTTCAGACCCGGTGCCGCGCACACTGGCTGTGCCGCGCACACCGCCGAGCCACAGGAGCGAATTTTGGGCCTGTGCCGTGGCACACATATACTGAGCCGCGGCACACATGACAGATTACCCCTATATCTGCGTTTTTCTGCGCGTTTCAACCGATATTTCTCATTTCTTCACCATCACACGAGAGGAAAGGCTTGAGAGAGGGAGGTTTCTTCACCTATCACTTGAGTGTGTGATTCCTCTTCATCTCTTTTCGATTGTGAAGCCCGGAACATCGTCCTATCGCGTGCTCTTCGAATCGTAGTGCTTGAATCTTCAAGAGGTAATTTCTTCAACATCTTGGATTTCGATTTTGTATTGGGTAATGATGTTTTGGATGTTAAAATCATGGGGTATGAAGTGATATACGCATGATTATGGACTTGTTGGAGTATTCATCGGATTATTGAAAGATTTTTCAAGAACACTTCGAATTTTATGTTGGAAATTGGGGATTTTGTTTGACTTCATCCTTTTAATCCGTAGTAATTTAGATTAGTGATGGATTGATGATGATTTAGGTGTATTCTATCATTTCCATCGTTATTTCACGGTTGGAGTGTATTGATTCGTCGTTTCGGTTGAGTTATTAGTCGACGCCTTGAAGGTGTCCGACAAAAGGTCTAAGAGGGGGGGTTTTGTGCGTTGTACGATTATTATTCATCGTACGATTGTTGATTTATCATTGATATGACTTAGGACGAAATCCTTGTGAAGAACTCAAGTCGGAACCCTTCCGCTCGTTGTCTTCTTCGTGGTTCAAGCTTCCTGGCCGAACCGTGTTCTTCGGGATCTTCTAACGCTTTATTAAGGCAAGTATACATTTATGATTATGCGTTCGACTTTGAAAGTATGAAATATTGATGATATGATTATTTCTAGCCACTCCGGGACGGGCCTATGGTCCTCTGAGGGTTTCGTAGCCTCTGGTGCGATTCCATGGTTGATATGAACGAACCGTTTCTACGGCATTCATATGAAATAATGTTGGCATGTAATGAACGAACCATTTTGACGGCATTCCTACATGTAACGGCGTATGATATGAACGAACCGTTTTTACGGCATTCACATACGTCTTGAGATTTTAGTCATTCCGGAATACTAGTCTTAAATTGATGAATTGACGGATATTGATGAATTGACGGATATTGATGAATTGACGGATTACATTTACTTTATTGTCGAGGAGTATTATGTTCCATATTGTTATACTTGCACTAGCTATTCGACGGCTAACCCCTTTATGGGGGAAATACGTTTCATGTATTTCAGGTTCCAGGAGAGCGGACAGACGGGTACCGGGTCGGCAGGAAGATGATGGGCAAGTGTGATACTGTGTCTTGTCTCCGGTTATTTTCTTGGATTCCTCCATTCAGTGTTGTTGTACTGGAATGGATTTTTAAATACTCGAGTATTGTATTTCAGTTTCCTTGATGTTCCGGCCTGTGTTGCCGAGGTATTGAGTTGTGCAGCGATTTATATGGTTTCATTGGTTATGGTTTTGAATACCATTTGTATCGTCTTTCTTTCTAATGTATGTAGACCTTATCGGTCAAGTTTATAGTTCCGCGTATGTTTAGCCTTGTGGGTCCCACGGCGGGGCTCACGGCTACGTAATATACTGAATAACTTGGGGGTGTTACAGAATATGGTATCAGAGCTTAGGTTTATGGATACCTAGGTTGTCGGTCTTTTGGGTCGATTGAGTCGTCATTTGCCCACAGTATCACTACTCTGCCATCATCACAGTGCGACCGGTACTTGTAAGTCCTCTCACTCTTCTTGTATTCTTCTTAATCGTTTCGTTATAGCTTGGTATTCTTGGGAATTGGTCACTTCGAGAAGGTGCGATTTGGATTATACTTCCGCACATGTGTGCCTTTCAGAATGTTGACTGAAAGTAGGAAGAATCGTGGCCGTGGTCATGGACGTGAACTCTTCCTTGAGATTTTGTTAAGTTGTTAATTGCGATAGTGGTGTGTATCGGTATTATGTTGAGACTTTGTTTAGGAGTCGCATGCTAGTATCACGGGAGATCTTCGACTTCACTGACCTGTAAGTATGTTGTTCGGATTATTCGATAATTCTTGGTTATCTTGGTGATTTTGGATTTTCCGTTGAAATGTTGTTTGTATTTAGTGATTGTAAGTTTCGAGGACGAAACTTATTTTTAAGGGGGGTAGAGTGTAATACCCCGATTTTTCGGATATATTTTTTCATTTATATATTGGATATCGTGGATGGTTAATTATGCTCGAGGACGTTGTGAACGTTTGAAAATGTTATTGAATTGAGTATATGTATTGATTTTGCCGTATGCTCGTATTTGGTATGTCATGACTTTGGACAGGAATTGTTGAAATTGGCTAAGTATGGAATTATTACGTACGTTAATAAGGTGAGATTACGTACGTAAGATTGGCATGGTTACGTACGTTAAGGCTAAGGTATTACGTACGTAACGAAGGCATCGGACGGAACCGAGTCCTGATCGGCAGATGAGACCCTGTTTCGGCAACTTTCGGCGGAGGATGTTGACAGGTGAGTCAACGTACGTGTTACGTACGTTATACAAGACGTGTTACGTACGTTATACAGGACGTGTTACGTACGTAACACAACCATTGTACCGTAGCAAGTCAACTGGTATATTACGTACGTTTTATGGTATGGGTTACGTACGTAATGGACTGCACGGAATGAGACAGTGAGTTGGTCACGTACATTATGGATATTGGATTACGTACGTTAAAGTTGTTACGCACGTTAAGAAAGGACACTTACGTACGTGATGAGGGTGCAATTTATATATTGAAGTGTTGCCTTTCATTTCTCTCACGATCCTTTGATATATTTCTCTCCAAAACTCGTCCCTCTTCACTTTTAAGAGTGTTCTAAACACTTTTAACATGATTGTGAGCTTGGAATCATGGAATTAGAGCTTGGTTATGGAACTATTGTTGATTCTTGAAGTGATTTCTTGTGTTATCCATATTCTATGAGGTTTATGTTGAAGGAAGATAATGATATGCTTTGAATATATTGATTATGATTATGGAATCATAGAGTTCTTGATGTTCTTGAGGCCATATGATGACTATGATGATTTGATGATTCTTGGAGTGGAGTTCAATTATTCTTTCTTCGTGGTTCGTCCATACAAGGTAATCCTCGTATCCCTTTGATAGTGGTTCGTTTTTTTTTTAGATTACTACTTGGGAGGGAGTATGTTGGGAATCGTGTATTTCGATGTTCGTCTTATTTCAATGTAAATGCACAAATTGGATTGTACTTTTATCCGCTGCGTGAGTATTTTTGAAATGGATTTTGGTATTTTGCCAACTGAAATTTTATGTTGTAAAACCGATTCCCTAAACTGAGTTTTTGGCATTTTTAACCTTGATCGTTTTGACGGTATTTGGAAAATGATTTTTTTTTTGTATTTGAAAAATATTACCGTCATCGATCTTTTGACATTTTTGAAATAATGTGGAAAATTGTGCTTAGTCCGGTAGATCCTTGTGATAACGGTTTATGGCGTGTAATATTCCCAGGAGGATGCAGGGTGTTACAATCTTGGTATCATGTGATAATGCTATACGAGATTTATTGGAATTGTAATAAGAGATTTCGGATGTTGATATGATTATTGAGATCTTCTTCATATGATGATAAGGGTTTGTTGCGCTTCTTGAGGTTGTATGAATGACATGATGAAGAAAACCCTAAACATGGAGATATATACCTCGGATATGTTGTTCTGAACGTGATTTCGGATATTTCATGTTCTTGCAGAACTCTTGGATTATCTGAGGTGATGAAATTTTTAAGAAGTGTTGATGTTTTGAATATGAATATGGAATATTCATATCTAGAGCTAAACTATGTGTTGGAAATAATATTCGTATAGGAAATACGAATGTGATTATGAGCTTGATGAGACTATTATTCATCTCTGAATTTGGAAGCCCATACGTACGGAGCAAATATTCAAATCGAATGATTGGATTATTTGATAACCTTTTTAATATGATTATCTATTGTTTTGAACCAGTCGGATGATTCGAATTGATGACGGTTATAAGTATATTTTAACGATGGATTTACGAGAGGGGAACCTTGTCAATTCATTGTTTAAGAATTGAGTTTGGAATATTTAGACCCTTATTATGGGTCCGAATTGGTTGCTGATATGATCATCGGATTTCGGCTCGTATTGTGGGCAGGATTTGTAAGTGTCTGAGTTGGATTGTTCAGACTGTGATTAGTCGAGATATGGTAAAACGATTGAGTTCGTGGTTTGGTGGTATTGATATTGGTCGTCATCGAACCGGTTAATTATCAATCCTTCGTTTTACAATAAGATATGATGTTTGATCATAGATTATGACTGTTGTGTTGCGGTTAAGGTTGAAGGGTTTGTAGATTAACTTGGTCGGGACTGAGGAACTCGTAAGACGAAATCAACTGAATTGGTAACAGTACGTTGTATTGATATCGAGGCAAGTTTTATACTTGTACTGGTCAATGAGATTAATGTTATCGTGTATGTGTATGAATGTGTGTATCATTTCGAGACTTGTTCTCTTTATGATTGTATTGATATCAGGGGATTGTTTGACGCGACGCCCGTCGGCAAATTATGCCAAATTTTACTATTGTTTGTTGAAGTCCGGTTCGAGGCATTACGATACTTGTTGGTAAAGTTGCTATCGATAGCCGGTTCGCGGTATCGATGTATCGATTATTATTGTTCGCGATTAATGTCGTTCTGAGACATCGTTGAATCTTTGTCGTCGAATCGAACCATTGCTATGATGTTGCGTTAACCGATTGGGGACGTTTGATATATCCTTTTGTCATCTCCGTTTCGGTGGTCGGTTTAAGACACCGGGACATCTATTCTATCGTATCATTGATTATCGATTGACCGTTCCAAGGTAATCGAGGTATTGAATTGGGACTATCGAAGATAATTCCCATCCGTTGTCAAAGGTATTCTTATCCATTGTATCGTTGTTATCGATTGGCCATTCTACGGTAATCGAAGTATTGAATTGGGACTGTCGAGGAGAGTTCCCATCCGTTGAGTTATTATTATCGTGTTGGCCGACTCAAGGCAGCACACTATTATTCTTGTGAACTCGATAATTTTGTGATCGTTGAGGGTTGTGGATTTCCCGAATTGTGGTGCTGTGATTATTGCCGTGTTAATCGGTCCTTAGGGAATTCTGATTCAAGGATGGTTGTTTTGAATATCGTTGGTCGTGTCGATCTTTCATTATTCGTGTGTCATCGTTCACTTGGTGAGTCGTATGATCCGTATTGCATGTTTTATCCCTTGAGTTTCGTTGTCATGTTGTATCGTGGCATATCTGGAATCATGTCTGCGTGCCGATTGGTTATGTGCAGGATTTTTAGCCAGGCACTCGATGGTCATGCGTGGATATTTCCGCATTGGACCGTGCACACGAGGCGTAGTTCTTGAGGCTAATTAGGTACATTGTCACACGTATATTCTGGATTCCGTATACGGGGTGGACATGTGCACGGACACATTTCCGGATCGGGCGTACTGTGATGTCCCTCTTGAGCTTTATTGATTGATCGTTCGTAGTCCATGTTGTATTGGGTATGTCCGACGATTTGCGACTGATTGTTCATACGCCGAGGGGTATGTCCGACAGTCAGGTTTGCTTCTTTGAGATCTGTATTGTGATGATTTACAGCTTTGGGCTGTTCGGCTTTCAGGCCATTGTGATGTATCGGTATTTCCGTTGGAGCCTTCGGGCATTGTGAATTCATATCTTTTTCGGCATTGGTTTGGTTTACCTTCGGGTAATGTATTGTGGTGTTCTATATTGATGATTCGCCGTTTGGGCGTAAGTTTCGGTTCTTGTGTATCTCGTTGAGTTTTTCCTGGCGAAATATTTCTTCTCCCTACCTGTTTTAAGTTTCGGGACGAAACTTCTTTTAAGGAGGGTAGAATGTAATACCCGTAATTTTGATCCCCGGAAATTTTCTATTTTTTGCGGAAGTCTATTTTGACGACTTATTTGGGACCGTTTCGTCATCCTGAGAATGATTAATTCTACACTTTTTGTCATCCGAGTTCGTTTCGGTATCGTTCTGTTGAAATCCGTGTTCTTTAGCGATTTTTTCACGTACGAGTTCGACTTTGTTAAATCACCATAAATTCTTGGAAACTCCAAAAATTATGAATCTTTGCAATATTATAAAGCATCGAGTTAGCTTTCCAATGGTTCAAACGGTGAGTCAATCGGAGTCCAGACGAGGGAGTTATGGTCGAAATAGCTAAGTCACTCTCATTTTCCAGATTTGGCCAAAACCGCCTGTACCCGGTGCCGCGGCACACCTGGGCTGAGCCGCGGCACACTGCCAAGCCCTGGGAGCGAATTTTGGGCCTGTGCCGCGGCACACATATACTGAGCCGCGGCACACATGACAGATTACCCCTATATCTGCGTTTTTCTGCGCGTTTCAACCGATATTTCTCGTTTCTTCACCATCACACGAGAGGAAAGGCTTGAGAGAGGGAGGTTTCTTCACCTATCACTTGAGTGTGTGATTCCTCTTCATCTCTTTTCGATTGTGAAGCCCGGATCATCGTCCTATCGCGTGCTCTTCGAATCGTAGTGCTTGAATCTTCAAGAGGTAATTTCTTCAACATCTTGGATTTCGATTTTGTATTGGGTAATGATGTTTTGGATGTTAAAATCATGGGGTATGAAGTGATATACGCATGATTATGGACTTGTTAGAGTATTCATCGGATTATTGAAAGATTTTTCAAGAACACTTCGAATTTTATGTTGGAAATTGGGGATTTTGTTTGACTTCATCCTTTTAATCCGTAGTAATTTAGATTAGTGATGGATTGATGATGATTTAGGTGTATTCTATCATTTCCATCGTTATTTCACGGTTGGAGTGTATTGATTCGTCGTTTCGGTTGAGTTATTAGTCGACGCCTTGAAGGTGTCCGACAAAAGGTCTAAGAGGGGGGTTTTGTGCGTTGTACGATTATTATTCATCGTACGATTGTTGATTTATCATTAGTATGACTTAGGGACGAAATCCTTGTGAAGAACTCAAGTCGGAACCCTTCCGTTCGTTGTCTTCTTCGTGGTTCAAGCTTCCCGGTCGAACCGTGTTCTTCGGGATCTTCGGTAACGTTTATTAAGGCAAGTATACATTTATGATTGTACGTTCTCGACTTTGAAAGTATGAAATATTGATGATATGATTATTTCTAGCCACTCCGGGACGGGCCTATGGTCCTCTGAGGGTTTCGTAGCCTCTGGTGCGATTCCATGGTTGATATGAACGCACCGTTTCTACGGCATTCATATGAAATAATGTTGGCATGTAATGAACGAACCGTTTTGACGGCATTCCTACATGTAACGACGTATGATATGAACGAACCGTTTTTACGGCATTCACATACGTCTTGAGATTTTAGTCATTCCGGAATACTAGTCTTAAATTGATGAATTGACGGATATTGATGAATTGACGGATATTGATGAATTGACGGATTACATTTACTTTATTGTCGAGGAGTATTATGTTTCATATTGTTATACTTGCACTAGCTATTCGACGGCTAACCCCTTTATGGGGGAAATACGTTTCATGTATTTCAGGTTCCAGGAGAGCGGACAGACGGGTACCGGGTCGGCAGGAAGATGATGGGCAAGTGTGATACTGTGTCTTGTCTCCGGTTATTTTCTTGGATTCCTCCATTCAGTGTTGTTGTACTGGAATGGATTTTTAAATACTCGAGTATTGTATTTCAGTTTCCTTGATGTTCCGGCCTGTGTTGCCGAGGTATTGAGTTGTGTAGCGATGTATATGGTTTCATTGGTTATGGTTTTGAATACCATTTGTATCGTCTTTCTTTCTAATGTATGTAGACCTTATCGGTCAAGTTTATAGTTCCGCGTATGTTTAGCCTTGTGGGTCCCATGGCGGGGCTCACGGCGCTGTAATATACCCTGAATAACTTGGGAGTGTTACAAAACTTTCCCATCTTCGGTTCCGCTGCATTTTATTTCCAACAGCTAGAACTGAGATTAGCCTGATTCGACAGAGAATCAGAAAAAGAGGGTGAAGCTTCCCTTCTTGCATTTCCGCGACCACCTCCACGACTTCCCCTCAACATACTGAAAGCATACATACTCAATATACGAGGAACAAGATCATTTTGAAGTTTAATTATCATAAAGGGCATAACATTAAAAACACAATAATTGAGTTTTAGAAAACTTACAACCACGGATCGCATGAAGATGTAGGCGGTACAGTGATGTTATTCGCGACCGGTTAACCAAAAGATACCGCTGGACCCTAATTTAAACTGACTGCCAAAATATCTATAAACTTAGCTCCGATACCATATTATGTAACACCCCCAAGATATTCATGGTTATTATAGCGCCATAAATCTTTATGTAAAGATTTACTTGGCCAAATAAATAAAACAAATGCTTATTAAATACCAATAATGGAGTTATTTTTACAGACCGAGTTTTTCATAAATAAACGATGAAAATGAATATAATTCATCAATACATAATCATCAAAATCAAACAAAGTGATGGTGTACTCGAGTACTTATTTAAAACGAACACAAACTGAAAGGACTTCTCCAAACGGCCAAAATCACTATGCACCCTCGTCATCATGTTGCCCTTGTGGTTGTCTTCTCGTTCCTTTGGATCCTAAACATAATACACATGTCCACCCCCGAAGGGGTTAGCAAAACGATACTAGTAAAGTACAATAATCATACAACAAGCGATTATTCGACCATTCACGAAGAATAATAACAACTTACAAGCTCCTCCTACGAGAAGACCTCCAATGCATTACACAACATGATAATTTCAACATACACATGGTAATCCGTGATCCAGCACTCACTGTCTAGATCTCAAAATGATCCCCTCGGACCAACAAATGGTGGAAAATCCATCCAATGATCCAGCGCATGCTAGCATAGATCACAAGATGATCACGTCAGACCAACACGTGGTGGACAAACCACAAAGACACATATATGTATGACAACATGAATGACATTAATACGAAAACATAAAGTACTTGCCTTAGGATTGGAATAGGTAATCAACACTCCCGACGAACATTCGTACACTTGAAGAACATTCCTTTGGTAAACCTATTTGCAACCCCCAAACCTTAATTATCAAGTTAACACCATAGTCACTATCGGTTTCGATAATCAGCTCATAACCCCACTTATCACAATCTGATAGAAAACATGAACACAATCACGAGAGTTCCTACAATATGTATGTGATTAAGCTATTTTCTATCATCATATAACACCACGAACAACATAACAATCAGCCAGGATTTTAGCTATTCAATTCCATTGAAAGATTAATCGTATCTTTACTAAAACTTCAATTCTTAACACTACGCCATATATGGGCTTCAGTCACACCTAAAAAAGTGTGTTCACAGCCCAAAAAGTGTTGGTAAAAGCAAAAAAAAGGCTACGGCTACGCTTTGACCAAATTTGAGGGTGTTACAAAAATGGCCGCTACCATAGGGGTCTACGCTAACACTTCTATAGTTTTTCGTAACACTGCGGAAATATGTAGCTGTAGACCCCTATGCCCACACTTTTTGGTTCTGTTCCTACACCTTAAGAGGTGTTGTTGTAGACCTATGCCAACACCGTTATTTATGTGGTGACACCATTAAAAGTATTGCTGTAGGCCTATGGCTACACCTGTTTAGTACTACTGTAACATAAAATTGTGGAACACTTCGATATTCTTGGCAACACCCTTTATCATTATGGCTACATTTTCGCAGGTCTTTTACCAACACTTTAAATGCTAAAAATAAACATATGGTATTTAAAAATAGAGTTATCCATTAAAAATAAATTCGAACATCCCAATACATAAAAGGTTATCAAACAACCATCCAAATATATAAACTATCCGAAATAACTACATAAATCCACAAGCCATTGTAATACATCTACTAATCAGGTAAGATGGGTCATGTTCCTTGCCACCATGAACCAGTTTATTAGCAGCTTCAGCACCTTCATTTTGTAGAACTTTCTCAACATCAGCCTGTAAAAAGAACAGAACATTTGATTCAAAAATAACTACAATAAACAATATCATCAACAGAGGAAAATGTCCATTTAATACTTACAATTTTATCCTTAACCGTTTTAAGCACCTCCTCAGGTAACTTGTACTCACGGTCATCTTTTCTTTTACGAGTCGCTACATATACATCAGCATCAGATATTTTAACCGGCTCTTTCTCAAAATCAGCATCACCATCGACACGAGTTTTTTCAAGTTTTTTAAGTTGCTGAATTTAATAAATTTAACATATAAAAACATCACTCATCCTGCTAATACTAGAACTACATTAATATCTCTAAAATTAGATCAAAAATGCATTACCAGGTTGTGGGAAATTTGGGCGAAACTCGTGGACCTAGTAGTATGCGTCTCCGTAATTTATTTTCTGTGCCTCTGAATTTCTTTCTGCAATTTCCTATATAAAAAAGGGAACATTTATCATCAATATTTTTCATACTAAATTGTCCATAATAATCACATGAACTAATGTTCATCATTTTTTAGTCCATAATTTTTTTAAATTAGATATTTGTGTTTAGGTTGAGCAACTTCATAAAATATTTAAGCTGTGTGGTACACCATCAGAAGAATACTGGAAAAAGTTGAATACACCAACATTTAGAAGTGACTCTGTTACTCCATGAATGCACTTCCAATGATAAAGCCTAACTAGAAAACTTAATCGAGAAAATTTCTTACAACTAGGCTAGAGGGATTGTTTTCCATCCTCGACAAGCTGATAAAATTTCTTTGCATCTTCATTTGGTCCTTTGCTGCCAAACATAACATTCAACATATCGTCAAAATTATCTCCAAATCCGGTATCTCCGATATCTACTTCATAATCCATGATATTACTGTTTTTTAATAATGTCAAAGTTATAAATCTATGTTTACAATTACTGCAAAAAAAGGGGGAAATGGAACTAATCGATCAAAGCAGCCTGTGAACAAACATGTCCTAAATTTCAATGTTACTATCTGACAGTATATTTCTACTTTTCATATTAAGAAAATATGAACTTGCATGCTGGCTAATCTTCCATATATTGGGAAGAAACAAAATGAAAATGGATCACAAGTTAGTACTACACACGCAATAACAATATAAGCATCAGATTATGCAGCCTGAGAGAGATTTCGCTTTCCAATTTGAAACAAACGATCCAAGTGTTGTACTAGTTTGGCTAAATTTATTGTGATAAGCACTACTACTAAGCATCAAATGAAACCTCCTATACAATAGGCTTCAACATGATGAACTATACGAAGAACAAAACAAAAGATAATAATTTCGGTAATAACACATACAACACAAAAATGGATTCAGGATCCTTCTTTATTCTATGAATCACCTTCAGGGTCATTTAAAACATCTCCTCTTACTTTAGACCTACAAAATGAGATATTCGTCATGAGACTAACTATAAGTAATTGGTTAAAATTATTGATGTCTTATTAACATGTGGTGTGGCGGCACAACACTGTTAGCTCCTTTTCTTAAGCTTGGGTCAGTAGCATGCTTGTCTGCAGGCACATATATGATTGTTATTTCAAACAAGATATATGAAAATAGTAGAATTTGCATGTTAAGAGGAGGAAAGAAGAATGAAAGAATGAATTAGAACAAACTAACACTTCTTTTCTATCTTTTTGTTCTTGTTTTTCAGCACTCGTATTAGATTTTACATTAGACATATCGTAGTGTGCAACAAATTAATAAAACCACAAATAAAGGAGGGACAGAAAATGTCTTCTCCATTCACAATAACTGACTAAAAAAAGAAATGTCAGCAGAGGTGGCGGGGCCAAAAAAGAGTACACCTTGAAGTACCGAGATTCCAAGAAATGTCTTCTCCTACAATAACATTTTCTTTGTTTTAGGCAGATGGTACCTGGTGAATCTTGTGAAACCACAACAGATGCAAAATCTGAAATTTATCTATCATTTACTTGATGTGACTTGTGCTTTCTTGAATAGAGTACCATGTCTAATCGCTTACGGAGAGTGTCATTATTTTCCTGACAAAGATTTTGGGTAAAAAACTTGTAAAAATAAAAGGATATATGATGAAAAGTACTACAAGAGTCAATGTAACAACAAATAGCACATGGACTTTAAATGCATAAGATAAGCAATTTAGGTATTATTTTGAATTCAGTCCAGACAGAGTCTAGCCAACAAATTAACTAGTATACCGCTTGAATTGTGATGGATTGACGGAAGAGGAGTAGGTTGATGAAGTTACAAATAAGGAGAGAGAAAGGAAAGGAGGATCAGGGAGAAAATTGAGAAGAAGAAAGAAGGCAGAGAAGAAAAGATTGAGAAGGAGAAATGAAGATGAAAACGGGTAGATGGACAAAATTGTTTTTTTGGGCCACTGTACAACAACAACAACTCAGTAACTGTAATAATTTTCCATTAATTATGTGCAGTTGAGGCCCAAGAAGAAGACCAAGTAACACTACTGCTAGCGCTGGGAAAGGATTGTACCTCCCTAGTTCTAAACAATTGTTTACGTGATTGGTGTTTTCACATACAGATCAATAAAATACAAGCAAACCTATCATTCTATCATGGTAAATTAGGGTTCGATATCAATCAAAAAAATAGAAGCAAAATGGCCTCCCAGCCTGGGCATAAGCAAAACGGCCTACCGACCTGGGCAAAATCAAATCGGGACAACAGTCAAACACATACATACACACACAGGAGAATTGACAAACAAACTGGGCATAATCAAATCGGGACAACACAGGAGAATTGACAATGTGCAGTATTCTGAAAAACAATACAATTCATTCACCTGATCAAAAGATTTTTTCTGCATGACAAAATTTCTCCGTAATGTTTCTCCTGATATCATGCGCTCAGCAAAGTACGCAAGTAGCTGGAAAAAAAAATGAAAAAAAGTCTCAGCGAATGGCAATAACATGGAAACTTTCAAAACTTTATAGAATTCAACATAAGAATATAGTTAAACAACAACAACCAGTAATTTCTCAGGTGGACCAGAAAAAATAAATATTGCACTGAAAACTACCTCATGACATAAAGGTTCCAGTCCCAAACTCTCCTCTGTAATAATTCTAGGCGGTTGCTTTTCTTTCGTGAATGAACTCATTTTTGCATAAGTTGATGTTACATCCGCAAAGGCTGAAATCGAAGTAGCAAGAGCAAATGAAAATGTAATCAATTATCAATAGTTGTTTTTTTATCAAGCTTACACGGTAGCGCCTTCCACCCACATTTAGCTCGAAAGCGTATCCACTCCGCCTCCCTAATACATACAGTAAAATACATGAAAACACGAATGCTGGAAATAAAATCCAAACGAAAGCGAAACAGAGGCAACAAATTATGCACAACATAGGAAATTACCTGTTCGCCGTGATATTAAGAGATAAGCTCTTCTCCCTAATCCCCACCTTTACACTACAGAGCCAAAGAATGACGGTTACTTGACGAATGTGTGGAAAATTCCATATGATTGTGTTTATTCAAGCTTATACGATATTTTACTCAAGAAACTAATGATTAGTACAATATATAAACATTTCATTTACATCTAATATTAAGAAGCCACCAATAGCATTTCTAAGTAATACGAGGTTTTCACGAGAGATTCTTTGATATTTATAACCTCAGTGGTGCAAGGTAAAAAGGCTAGTGAAATTTATAAGTGCCAAGAATCGTAAAATCGATCCATCGTATGGTAGTTGACTAAAACAGAAAAAGTCAAGAAAAACACTCGCATCCCCAATGCGCTTCTCTTCTCCGAAATTTCATAAACTAGAGGAGCTATTCCAATTTTACATAAATATTGTGCAAAAACAAGCATTTCCACTCGCATAAAAGAAGATATATCGATATAATGCCTATTACAAGGTGTATAGCAATACTCATTTGAGGATTGAAATTCAAGAATTACAAAAGTCGGTGCCATAGTTCAAGTAGAAACAACAATTGCAGTTCCCAAAGACATGACATTTTAAATAATAGGAAAAAATCACTTTGATAATAAGCGATTGAGTGTGGGAGAGGGAGTTAGACTTACGGATTTGCAATGAGGTAAACTTCTGTTCAAGAATGAAGCGCTGACTACCGACGAAGAACGGAAGATGATGGTGAAGAAGGGAGAGCGACCGATGGAGTGGAAGAAGCGTAATACCAATTAGGCTTAGGTTGTTAATATTAACAAAAATAAATTTTAACCGTATTTTTAAAGTCGTCTGGGGTCAACCCAGAGTCTGACCGTCCGTTTAGCCTGCGGGCTAAACAGTCCGTGCCAAAAATGCCCAGGTTTAAACGGACTGCCAATTAAAGGCCCTAACCCTGTTTTTTAGCAGGTTAAACGGGCTGGCCCGATGGGCCCGAGCCCGTTTAACATCTCTAGTCGAGAGTTGAGAGTGAATAATTGAAATTTGACCCGCTTAAGTGAAATATTTGGATAAAGATTGAGCCCGCCTATTTAATTGACTAATATTCGGACAATCCTTGAGCCCGCCTATTTTTTATTGATTTTTAAAGACCAACGACTACACATATTTAAAGATCAACGGCTACACCGACTTCAACGTTACCGTAGATACTAAATAACATCTACCGTAACAGTGATTTATAGCAATGCTAACACCGGAAAAAAGTGTAGGCCTAGATCACTTTCAAGGTATATATGGTTACACTTTTGCTTGTAACACTGAAAAAAGCGTTGTTAAAGCCCATATATGGCGTAGTGTAATTAAGGTAATTCCTCCTACAAGAGTCCTAAAAATTCCTCATGTTTATCATCGTATCCCTCTTAACAATGATTAATATAGGAAGGATACTCAATCTATCAATCTCTTCAAAGGGCAAAGATTATATTTTTGATGAAGGCTTTCTATAATCTTCATTATCATTCACCTATTATCCGTACTTTTTACTTCAAGTGTCCTAATACCATGTATTTCGAAATCATCAATAAGCACTGGAAAATTCATCATACTACTCAACATAATCATAGGCCAGCATATAAATGTCTTAACAAGGGAATAACCTAGGTTTAATCATCTCAAGCCTCCTAAATCACAGTTTATAGTTAATTAAGTCATCAATCAAGCCTAATAATCTCATAAATATGTTTGTAACAATCCTATAAACATGAACTCAAGGACAGAATAGCATCAATATACCTTATACGGAGAGAAATGATGAAATGGTTAGTAGATCTCAACACCAGAAGGTTGAACACTAATCCAAGATACCGACGATCTTCAAAACTAAGTTGAGGGGCCGATGAAACATGGTCGATGTCTTTAAATAGAATATTGTCCTTAACACACGCTAGGCACATAGTGTTACCTACGCTAGCTCCTTAACGTATGCTAATACACTACATTGGCATATGCTATCGATTTACGTATCCCACTGCCTCATTTCGGTCCTGTTTTTGTGTACATTGTTAAAATACTTACATACGCTACTTAATTGACTTAGCGTACGTTATTCTTATGTTGTAGCGTACACTAATAGTCGTTAACTTGCCTTTTCAAAAGTTGTTCGGTTGATGCCGGGACTCCACACGCCGACCATGCCTTATATGATCCAGACTACCCCTTATGTACGCTAGGTAACAGCATTAATGTACGTTAGATGTCCTCATTAGCGTAAGCTAGGTCTATAGGTTAATGTATGCTAGTACCATGCATATAAAGCATGAAGTATTTCAATTACTGATAAAAATGCACAACAAATATATGGGAATTACAATTTTCTTGTGATACAAATCTAGCAAAATATTCCAATAATCATAAAATATAAATATTTAAATTGCTTGCAATTGATCATCAAAATTAATTAATTAACAAAGGCCTAAAACCTATCCCCGATACTTATTATTGGAAATAGAAACACAACGAAAGCGTGGCTTGATGAAATATTTGCATTTACAACAATCTCGAGCATATAATTTATTTAGACTTGTTAATTAACTAATTACTATAATAAGAAATAATAAATAAAACATTATTTACGCTGTATATCTATATGGGTTAATGAAAGAACTATTCTAGATCTTATGATCATAAAAATATTACCATTGAAGCGTAGTGGTTGTTCTTGGTCTTTACCTCAATACCTTATGGAGTATTCTCTCGCCTTGGTGCAGATGTAGTATGGGGAACAAGCTACTGGATCTACTTGAACAACTTGGATCGGCTGAATCACCTTTAAAGAGCATATATTAGTTTTATTTTATTTTTCTGAATATTTCTGGTATTCTAAAAATTTAATATGTTATGTAGATTATAGAATCAAAGACACAAATCATGATCTACAATTAAACACAGTAGAAAATTGAAAAAAATCTTTCTCTGTAGTGCTCTATTTGGCCACCCAATTAGTCCAATTTTATGGATCTTGGGCTACTCTATGGATTTGAAGGAGGATTATGGAAAGGAATCGTAGTATACAACAACCTTTGTTGGTCACGGTATACTCAAATAACAACTTGATATTCTGTTTTGATCCAATCTTGTTTAATTTTCTGCCTTGGTCAAACCCAGCTGATGTATCGGTCAAACTCGACTGATATTTTATCTTAGTAAAACTCGGCTGATATTTGGCTGTTCCATACTTGGTCAAAATATTGTCTTAGGTAGACTCAGCTGAACTTATGACTTAGTCAAACCCGGCTGATGTTTTGTCTTGACCGAAACCCGACTGATATTTTATCTGGTCAAAACTTAGCTGATATTTGTCTTTGACCAAATCCGGCTGATGTTTGACTGTTCCATAATTAGCCAAAATCTTATCTGATCAAACTTGATTAATACTTAGCCTAATCTTTAAAGGGCCTATAGAAGATACTCATTTGGTTCTTCTTTACAGTGCCAAGTACTTAAATATACATTTAAAATAAATACTGAATACAAGGATGACATCATCAAAATCTCAAAAATTATTTCTAACAAATTCCCCCTATTTTGATGATGGCAAAACTTAAGTTTCAAATATAATTAAATCATTACACAGAAACAGAATAATATGAAATGAAAAACTCAATCTGTATGCGACAACTAAGGATTGTCATTCAGATCGACTGTATACTTTTATACTTTGGAATTTTAATACAATATTGCCTTTTGAAAATAACTTTGAGCAAGTCCTCTGGTTGGGTGATTTGTGACTTTGATAATAGGTCAATTATAAATGTAGCCGTTGGGAGGTAGTTGAGAGATATTACTAATAAACGGCTGTTGATTGTATGAATTAAAATAATCCATCAAGTCAGCATTAAATGCTTCAGACATTTTTTTAACCGTCATTAAATTCTATACACACCTCAGTCTTCACCAGCATTAAATGTTGTCTCCATAAACATTAAATGCTCTTTAAACCATGAATACTTTGCAAATATTAAATGGCTTTACTCATAACGGTTTCGTGTCCAAGTCTTGCTCAGTTGGATTTATATTTTCCTTTTCCTAAGTAAAGTGCCTACATAAAATACGATGTAGCCTAACTCGGATTTTTATCGTAAATAGAAAGTCTTTAACCGACTACTGACCAAAGTCCTGTCGGAAGGCACTCTATGAACTTCGATGTTGTATAAATTCTGTAGTTTTTGCTGCACTTATTAAAATCAAATGAAAATTTTCCAACAATCTTTCCCATTTGATAATGCTAAAACTCTTAAGCTATCTCCTTATAAGTCTTCTATCTGAGATGATATGATCTTCAAATGACTTAGTATAAGAATGAACAGATCACGGACATGTTCTAAGATGAAGAAAGTTTCATCTTATTAGAAAAGTTATTACAACTTAAACTATAATTGGATCGTTCACAATCACACAATAAGTTTCTTGCAGCTTACAACTTTGTCTTTGAACTGCTCGTACGAAAGTTCATACAACTTATTTATGCCAAATATCATACTTGGATTTTTTTTGATTTTTACAATAATGCCTAGCATAAAGTACTTAAAGTAGATAGATTACAAGCTGTAATGTTTTGAGGGATAAAATATTATTTTATTGATAATATGGAAGATTATAGTGCAGGGCTCGATATAAAAAAACAAAACAAACAATAACAAAAACAAAGTATACCAACTATAAATATAACAGTTGTTGGATTTTTTAACATCGATGAGACTGCTGTCGGGCTCACCGTTTATAGGTTTGGGGATCATTTATTCCCTTCCACCAATTTACAAGTTGGTCCTTGGACCTATCTCTGTAGTATCATTTGCCTTCAAGAGTCATGTTGTATCCATGCATCCAGTCTTCAATATGAGTTATACATTCTCCTCTCATGTACTTGCTTTTTATATTTATCTATGCGAGCAACTTACCTTATGCCGGTAGCTTGGAGAATTATTTGGCTGCACCCTCCAACATCTTACAGTGATTAAGAATCATGGATTCCTTAACCAAGGTATAGAAGTACCTGCTTAACTCTATTATCTTCCATATCCTCAAGTCATCAACTATAGGCTGTTTGTCTTTGCGTGGCAAGAATTCATCGAGCTACTTGATAATGTCTTTCCATGGGATGTTTGGTTCTGCAAATTCATGTCTTGAACCTCCATCTTTATACCGTGTAGCCCCTGTTAGGAATATGCCCTCGAATGCCACTCAGGGGATGAGAGAGAAGGGGCATTGTACTTGTAATTATGGAATTATCAATAAAAAGGCAATATGATTCATTCATTTTTTATTGTATTTAAAATGCATTCTTGATTTGGTAAAACATTGAGGTGAAGTCCATGTAAATAAGAATGAACATTCTACTCTCGTTATCGGATAATAGAAAATGCACTGGAAGTGTTTAAAGCTTATTTAGATAAACCGTTCGCAAGTCGATACACTTAATTGGAAATTAGGTTTTGAGTAAGACTTGTATAACTGATGCTAGCACATGTGCATGTCTTGATAGCATAGTTATAGGTATATTGGTGGGACCAGTACACTCGAATATGACTCATACTTGATTCAGTCATACGATATTCACTCTTGGAGAACCGATGACGAAGAAAAAAGTTGTGATAGTATAGGTGGACCTTTGACTTGAGGGTTCAGTAAGAGATGTGCCTGTGACATTTAGTTTGTCACTAGAGTAGTTAGACCCATTTACTTAATCGCTCGGTCAACCTAGAAGTGCGGACTGTATGGATAGGTAGCAGTCTTTCCTGTACGCCGAGAAAGGATTCTATCTCCTGTTAGTGAGCAGGCGAATGTCCTATACGGTTAATGGAAAATAAGATCATATGTCTTTGGCCAAAGTGTAACACCCCGAGATATTCGGAATAATTACAGCGCCGTAAACCCTTTAAGTAAGGATTTACAAGGCTAAATAAAAGAAATGTAAATATAAGACATCAATACCACGGAAATTCAAGTTTACAAAACCGGTCCAACTGGTTCAACGAGTAATTAATACAACCATATCGAAATGATATTAATAAGACACGCGTACTCGAGTACTGAAATCAAACCAAGAAAGATAAATCACCAACAAAAACAAACATCACTGAACCCCTTCGTCATCACATCGGTACTGTGGCTGTTTCCCTGCTCCTCGGCTACCTGAACATCAAAACAAATGTCCACCCCCGAATGGGTTAGTAAAATGATGCTAGTACAAGTATCATTTAAACAAATCAAATATGCATCAACAATACATAACAAGATACACCACACGGACTTCCACTACCGGAATCCGATAATGCGAATCCACAAGATTCCATTAACACAGCAAGGGTATTTCAATGATCCAGCGCCCTCAGCATAGATCCCAAGATGATCCCGTCAGACCAACACGAGGTGGAAATAACCCGTCCAATGATCCAGCGCCCTAAGCCTAGATCCCAAGATGATCCCGTCGGACCAACACGAGGTGGACATCCGATCCAGCGCCCTCAGCATAGATCGCACAACATACACAAACACAACTCATGCATACATATATGCCAAATCGCTATGTCCATCAACATGAACGTACAAACACTAGATAACGAATATCATGACAATTCAACGAAATAAATCTCATGTTCATCAACATGAATAAACCACACGCATGCTCAAAAATACCAATATTAACACATTACGATACTTGCCTCGAAGATGGCAAGAACGAAACACTTCAATGATCTCAACACACTCGAAGGCCGCCTCCTTCGATCAATCGTAGCAAGCTCGAACCTTAACAAAAGAAATGATATAGAATTCATCTCAAGTCGAACGATTGCCTATCAATCCGGTCTACGGCCAAAAGCTCTAAATATGCAATCTGCCTGAACCACTCAGCGTACGCTACGTACTCTACGTAACGTGCGCTAAGCCTGCCTGTTAGCGTATGCTATTGTCTAAGTCTAGCGTACGCTAGCCATGGACTGACAGTTCTCTCTGATCAGCCGACTGACTCGACTGATAACATAACGTACGTTACGTACCAAACGTAGCGTGCGTTAACTTATTCCCGATAGCGCACGTTAACTTACGTATGTTAGCGTGCGCTAATCGTGCATGGCAGATTACTACTGGCAGAAAACTCGATCTACTGGTGACGAACTCATGAATTCTATGGTGATAATACATGTCATCCCCGTGCATATCATGCTCATAAGGTTTGTGAAAGTTCTATACGGATTAAACGACTACGAGATACAAGGTTACGTATAATCATCACAACACCATAATTCATCTTTGATCTTCAAGGAATATCCTAAGTTCAATCCGTTATATGTCCCAAAACGTATGATTCCTTTATGTAAAGGCATAAGAACTTTGAAAACCTCCATATACTGGTTACAAATCAGTTTGAAGCTTCAGAATATGCTAGGAGTTCAAACACGAAGAGGTTCAATGGTTTATACGATGAATAAGTACCGAAACATCGAAAATATCCTTCTAACACATGATGTTCGACTACTTATGAATCTAACTGACTAGGTAAATCCCAAAACATGATCAAAAACGTCCTTCAGAATACTACTAATATTAGTGAAGAATCACCTACCTCAAAGTAGTGAAGAACAAGGAGGAAATTCGAAGCAATCCAACGCCGAAGGCTTGAACACCAATCCCCAATGATCTACAATCTTCAACACGAGCTAGGATGCCGGCAAGAAGTGTTTAGGATGAATAGAGTGACTTTCTAAGTTCAAGAATTCAGATGGGGGAGTGAAAAGTCTGAAAATATGCAAAAGGATGCTGTCCTATATATAGAAAATGGTTAATAGCGCGCGCTAGTCCATACTCATAGCGTGCGCTAACGGCTATTTGAAACGTTAGTGATTTCACTGTACTCAGCCTTTAGCGTGCGCTATCCTCATATGAGTAGCGTGCGCTAACGCGTTGACTTGGCTTTTTTCCCAAAAGCCGTCCAGGTTCATCCCGACACAATCCGACCAAGATCCCCGGCCTGATCTCACCTACCAACACGTCTCAATCATATTGACCACGTATAGCATGCGCTAAGGTTCCTTCACAGCGTGCGCTATGGATCCAAGTTAGCGTACACTACACTTAGTCGATAGCGTGCGCTAAATGCGCAGAATCACAATTTAAATCACATTCATGAAATCATGCGCTCAACAATACCGGATTATGAAATACGGAGAATAATACTCAGATCAAAAAGCAATAATTACAATATCAAAAGTTCCAAATATATAGCAGAAATCTCGGGTATTACATCCTTCCTCCCTAAAAAGAAGTTTCGTCCCGAAACTTAAGATGAAAACAACTCTGGATATCTAGTCTTCATACTGTCCTCCATTTCCCAAGTGGCCTCTTCAACTCCGTGCCGTGACCATTGTACTTTAACCAATGGTATCGGTTTATTTCTCAATTGTTTGACCCGACTCTCAAGTATCTTGATTGGTCTCTCTTCGAAGGTGCCATCATTAGCTATATCGATCTCATTAAACTCAATGATATGACTGGGGTCTGGTACATACTTCCGCAATTGGGATACGTGAAACACATTGTGAACGTGACTCAGCGATGGCGGTAAGGCCAACCTGTATGCTAAATCTCCAACTCTCTCGAGGATCTCGAATGGTCCGATATATCTTGGACTTAGCTTGCCTTTCCTCCCAAAACGGAAAATTCCTCGTGTAGGAGACACCTTCAATAGTACGTGGTCCCCAATGTAGAACTCTAGAGGGCGACGACGTACGTCTGCATAAGACTTCTGTCGACTCTGGGCAGTCAACAGTCTTTCTCGAATCAAAGCTATCTTCTCTTGAGTCTGAACTATCAATTCTGGCTCCATCCCGATCAAGTCCGAGGAATCATCCCAACACAAGGGTGATCGATATCTTCTCCCGTACAAAGCTTCAAATGGTGCCATCTTAATAGAAGCATGCCATATATTGTTATAGGTGAATTCAATCAATGGCAAGTGAACTTCCCAATCAATTGACCAATCCAACGCACAAGCTCTAAGCATGTCTTCTACTGTTTGAATAGTCCTTTCGGACTGACCGTCCGTTTGGGGATGATAAGCTGTGCTAAAGTTGAGCTCAGTCCCCAAAGCCCTGTGAACTGCTATCCATAAGTGCGACACAAAGCGACCATCTCGATCTGAAATAATGGTCTTCGGCGTCCCATGCAATCTGACTATCTCTGCAATAAATACTCGCGCCAATTTCTCGGGTCCCCAAGTATCTTTAATTCCTAGGAAATGAGCCGACTTGGTTAGTCGATCAACTACAACCCAAATCATGTTCAGTCCCGTCTTGTTTCTTGGCATATTGGTGATGAAATCCATCGAGATATCCTCCCACTTCCATTCAGGGATCAGAAGCGGCTTTAACATTCCGGCAGGTCGCTGATGTTCAATATTAACCTGCTGACACGTCAAACACTTCGAAAAGTACTCTGCTACGTCCTTCTTCATATTCCCCCACCAGAAGTTTTGTTTAAGATCCTTATACATTTTATCACGCCTGGTGAATAGAATAGGGCGCGCTGTGAGCTTCCTTCAGAATTGTCCGTCTCAATTCCTTATTATCGGGAACGCAAAGTCGAATCTGAAATCTCAGAACTCCATCATCTTGTATCACGAATCCTGGGGCTTTTCCTTTCTTTACTTCATCACTTAACCGAAGGATCAGAGAATCGTTCAACTGCTTAGATTTGATCTCCTCGACTAGTGATGAAGTCAGTTCCATCACATATAGTTGCCCTTGGATTCCTGGTGCCCATACTTCAATCTCTTCGCGAATCAGTTCCCATTGAATGCTGGTTTGGGATGTAAGTGCTTCCAACACTCGAAGAGAAACAGGTTTACGTCTCAATGCATCGGCTACTATGTTTGCTTTACCCGGATGATAGAGAATCTCCAAGTCGTAATCCTTGATCAATTCCAGCCACCTTCTCTGCCTCATGTTTAATTCTTTCTGACTGAAAATGTACTTGAGGCTCTTATGATCTGTAAAGATCTGACAATGAGTGCCGTACAAATAATGTCTCTAAATTTTCAATGCAAAGACTACAACTGCTAGCTCCAGATCATGAATCGGGTAATTAACCTCGTACGGTTTCAACTGCCGAGAAGCATAGGCAATCACCTTATCTTTTTGCATCAACACACATCCCAGACCCTGATTTGAAGCGTCGATGTATACCATGAATCCATCAGTTCCATCTGGTAACGCTAATATAGGTGCTGTCGTCAGTCTCTTCTTAAGTTCATCAAAACCAGCCTGGCATTTCTCATCCCACGTGAACTTTTGAGTTTTATGTAACAACTGAGTGAGCAGACGAGCAATTTTGGAAAATCCTTCTACAAAACGACGATAATATCCAGCAAGTCCTAGGAAACTCCGGACTTCTTTCACGTTATTAGGAGCTTCCCATTCCAAGATTGCTTCGACTTTCTTCGGGTCCACCTGAACTCCGTCCGCTGATATCACATGCCCAAGGAAGGTTACCTCCTTAAGCCAGAACTCACATTTCGAAAGCTTTGCATACAGCTGCTCCTTCCTCAAGGTGCTCAAAACTACACGCAAATGCTCGGCATGCTCCTCCGTGTCTTTCGAATAGATCAAGATGTCATCGATGAAGACGACCACGAATTTATCCAAGTATTCTAAGAATACCCGCTTCATCAATTGCATAAATACCGCAGGAGCATTGGTAAGTCCAAATGGCATCACAACAAATTCATAATGCCCATACCGGGATCTGAAAGCAGATTTCGGTATATCCGATTCCTTAATTCTCAACTGATGGTATCCTGATCGCAAGTCAATCTTCGAGAATACCCTTGCCCCTTGCAGTTGATCAAACAAGTCGTCGATCCGAGGTATAGGATACTTATTCTTGATCGTCATCTTGTTGAGATCCCTGTAATCAATACACAGTCGGAGGGATCCGTCTTTCTTCCAGACAAAGAGAACGGGCGCTCCCCAAGGAGAAACGCTAGGTTGAATATAACCCTTCTGTAACAATTCCTCCAGTTGCTTCTTGAGTTCATACATCTCGGTTGGCGCCATGCGGTATGGTGCTCTGGAAATAGGAGATGCTCCAGGCTCTAATTCGATAGTGAACTCCACTTCTCTCTGCAGAGGTAACCCAGGTAGTTCATCAGGAAATACATCTGAGAACTCATTTACAACCGAAATAGACGAGAGCTCTACTCCTTCCTCTTTCCTCATGGCATAGCACCAAAGTCCATGACATCTCTGCTTCAGTAATTTCACGGCTTTCATTGCTTTGATCAATTTTCCCGAGCTTCCCGGTCTCCATCCTCGGAATAAGTGTTCAGATCCGTCATCAGCAATGATAGAAATGACTCTCTCTCGGTAATTCAGAATAGCTCCATAACGGTTGAGCCAATCGTCTCCGAGAATTAAATCATCACCGTAGATGTCAACTACAATAAGATTCGATGGCCAATCTCTCCCTCCTATAGACACTGGAAAATCTCTAGCCTCTAGGGTTCCCACAATTCTCTCTCCACTCGGCAAACCCAAAACATATGGTTCACAATCAAATAAGCACGCGATTTTTAAACGATTAACACAGTTCAATGATATGAAAGAATGTGTAGCTCCGGAATCGAATAAGACACTAACTGGTTGCAAAAGGATCTGAATCGTACCTGATGCAACAACAGTATTCTGATCGTCAAATTTCCTCATCTCGTACAGGCGCGGAGGAACGGACCCATCACTGGATGTCTCTCTCTTCCCAATATTTTGCTGCTGAAATCCACTCTGCTGCGTCTGGTTAACACTTATCTCCTTTGGAACTGGCGCTCGAGTGCGAGTACCAAAAGATCTAGTAGCAACTCCACAGAAAGCCGCACGGTGCCCTTCTTGCCCACACTCGTAACAAGTCACAGAAGATGCGGGGCAATCACGTCGAATATGCCCTGCTCGACCACAATTGTAGCATTTCTTTGATGCGTCCGAAACTGCTGATGTAGTCCGGAAATTCTTTCCACCTCTAGAAGGATGTGGAGGTTTCCTAGCCGAATAAAAGTAAGACTAGCCCTTGCGGGGCCCACCACTCTTGTTTTCTGAGAAGCTGCCGGTCACTTTCTGCTTCTTTGCCTCCACTGATTTCTCCACCGCCGCCTCTTTCATGTCGTAGGCCAGCGCTTTGTCTTGATACTGTCGCAACGTAGTACACTCGAATCCGGACATGTACTGCTGAATCTCCGGCTTCATTCGCATATCGAAATGAAAAATCTTTTCTGCCTCCGTTCTGACCAAGTGTCGGACACACGTCAGCTGTTGATTAAAAGTTTTGATTATGTCTCATATGCTGCTTCCGAACTCGTGGGTGAGAAAAACTCTCGGATTTTGCCTCTCTAATCTGGACGAGGACAATCGTGCTTCCATCATTAGTTTGAATTCCGTCCAATCCGCATTATGATCCTCGGGTCGAATAGCTTCCCACCAGTCAAAGGCCTCCCCAGTCAGAAAATACTGGGCAATGGGAACCTTCCGGTCCTCGGGATAGTTAATACCCGTGAATATTTTCTCTAACTCCTTTAGCCAATGATCCCAAGTAAGTGCCTCAGCAGATCCGTCAAACTTTGGCGGGTGCAATTTGACCACCTCAGCAAGCCATCTGTCTCCCCGGTTATCCTCGTGGTGCTGCTGTCCCATCGCTGTCTGCATGCGATCAACTACCTGAGCGAACTGGTTTATTTGAGCCACCACCTGTTGAAGCACTCCCGGCATGTTAGGATTTGCGTCGTCATTCGCCGATCCCTGTTGCCCTCCAGAATGGGAATCGGTTCTACTAGCCGATAATTCTGGGGTAGTTGCGGAATCCTCCTATCTCATATTTCCACGTCCGCGTCCACGACCACGTCCGCGTCCACGACCTCCTCTCAACATACTGAAAACACAACTTCTCAATATCCAAGACAAAATTTTCAAAAATAAAGCCCGTCAATACTCACAAAACAGAATTAAGTAAAACGGTAGTACAAGAGATTAGGAGACTTACAACCACGGTCCACATGACGACTTTTGGCTGAACAGTGATGTTACGAACGACTCGTAAATCATTAACGTAAACAGACCCAACTTAAAACCCGACTGCCAAGATATCCATGAATCTTAGCTCTAATACCATATTCTGTAACACCCCGAGATATTCGGAATAATTACAGCGCCGTAAACCCTTTAAGTAAGGATTTACAAGGCTAAATAAAAGAAATGTAAATATAAGACATCAATACCACGGAAATTCAAGTTTACAAAACCGGTCCAACTGGTTCAACGAGTAAATAATACAACCATATCGAAATGATATTAATAAGACACGCGTACTCGAGTACTGAAATCAAACCAAGAAAGACAAATCACTAACAACAACAAACATCACTGAACCCCTTCGTCTTCACATCGCATCGTGGTCGCTTTCCCTGCTCCTCGGCTACCTGAACATCAAAACAAATGTCCACCCCCGAAGGGGTTAGCAAAACGATGCTAGTACAAGTATCATTTAAACGAATCAAATATTCATCAACAATACATAACAAGATACACCACACGGACTTCCGCTACCGGAATCCGATAATGCGAATCCACAAGATTCCATTAACACAGCAAGGGTATTCCAATGATCCAGCGCCCTCAGCATAGATCCCAAGATGATCCCGTCGGACCAACACGAGGTGGAAATAACCCGTCCAATGATCCAGCGCCCTCAGCCTAGATCCCAAGATGATCCCGTCGGACCAATACGAGGTGGACATCCGATCCAGCGCCCTCATCATAGATCGCACAACATACACAAACACAACTCATGCATACATATATGCCAAATCGCTATGTCCATCAACATGAACGTACAAACACTAGATAACGAATATCATGACAATTCAACGAAATAAATCTCATGTTCATCAACATGAATAAACCACACGCATGCTCAAAAATACCAATATTAACACATTACGATACTTGCCTCGAAGATGGCAAGAACGAAACACTTCAATGATCTCAACACACACGAAGGCCGCCTCCTTCGATCAATCGTAGCAAGCTCGAACCTTAACAAAAGAAATGATATAGAATTCATCTCAAGTCAAACGATTGCCTATCAATCCGGTATACGGCCACAAGCTCTAAATATGCAATCTGCCTGAACCACTTAGCGTACGCTACGTACTCTACGTAACGTGCGCTAAGCCTGCCTGTTAGCGTACGCTATTGTCTAAGTCTAGCGTACGCTAGCCATGGACTGACAGTTCTCTATGATCAGCCGACTGACTCGACTGATAACATAACGTACGTTACGTACCAAACGTAGCGTGCGTTAACTTATTCCCGATAGCGCACGTTAACTTACGTATGTTAGCGTGCGCTAACCGTGCATGGCAGATTACTACTGGTAGAAAACTCGATCTACTGGTGATGAACTCATGAATTCTATGGTGATAATACATGTCATCCCCGTGCATATCATGCTCATAAGGTTTGTGAAAGTTCTATACGGATTAAACGACTACGAGATACAAGGTTACGTATAATCATCACAACACCATAATTCATCTTTGATCTTCAAGGAATATCCTAAGTTCAATCCGTTATATGTCCCAAAACGTATGATTCCTTTATGTAAAGGCATAAGAACTTTGAAAATCTCCATATACTGGTTACAAATCGGTTTGAAGCTTCAGAATATGCTAGGAGTTCAAACACTAAGAGGTCAATAGTTTATACGATGAATAAGTACCGAAACATCGAAAATATCCTTCTAACACATGATGTTCGACTACTTATGAATCTAACTGACTAGGTAAATCCGAAAACATGATCAAAAACGTCCTTCAGAATACTACTAATATTGGTGAAGAATCACCTACCTCAAAGTAGTGAAGAACAAGGAGGAAATTCGAAGCAATCCAACGCCGAAGGCTTGAACACCAATCCCCAATGATCTACAATCTTCAACACGAGCTAGGATGCCGGAAAGAAGTGTTTAGGATGAAGAGAGTGACTTTCTAAGTTCAAGAATTCGGATGGGGGAGTGAAAAGTCTGAAAATATGCAAAAGGATGCTGTCCTATATATAGAAAATGGTTATTAGCGCGCGCTAGTCCATACTCATAGCGTGCACTAACGGCTATTTGAAACGTTACTGATTTCACTGTACTCAACCTTTAGCGTGCGCTATCCTCATATGAGTAGCATGCGCTAACGCGTTGACTTGGCTTTTTCCCGAAAGCCGTCCAGGTTCATCCCGACATAATCCGACCAAGATCCCCGGCCTGATCTCACCTACCAACACGTCTCAATCATATTGACCACGTATAGCGTGCGCTAAGGTTCCTTCACAGCGTGCGCTATGGATCCAAGTTAGCGTACGCTACACTTAGTCGATAGCGTGCGCTACATGCGCAGAATCACAATTTAAATCACATTCATGAAATCATGCGCTCAACAATACCGAATTATGAAATACGGAGAATAATACTCATATCAAAAAGCAATAATTACAATATCAAAAGTTCCAAGTACATAGCAGAAATCTCGGGTATTACACAAAGCATTCTGATCTAGTCATATTGGATACACTAGTAATCAGTCCGTCTTGATTTGCATTAACACATGTATAGTGTCTAGTCAACACTAGGATTTGTCTTTGCTGTGACCCGAAGACTTGATCAGGACATCTAATGAAGGGTCTATACGTATATGGTATTCACGACATAATGGTTCTGGAATGATCCCTTCATTCGTTCTCAGTCGGGATTTACAGTGCGGCCTGCTAGGCTGGCTAAGTGCTGCCCGCACTCGTTGGTTCCTCTCAATGCCGGTTGAAAAGGACCTATAGAGTCGCGGATCAGGATCGTTGACGGATAAATGTGAATTTATCATCTCTCTATTAATATTATATATTGGATATCTAATTATGATTCATTGGATAAATCAAATAGCGGTCTTATGAATTGAAATTAAGTTACTGGGTAATTAATTTAATTCATAAATTATATTTCTGAGATAAATATATTTGTATTTTATATAATTAATTAATTGGATTAATTAATTAGTATAGATACATTGGTGATAAAATAGAGTGTATTTAACGGAGTCATTTAATGAACGTCCGGCACACGAGCCGAGTGTCTCGGACCTTTTCCTAGAAATTTCCACATGTCCACCCCCCTCCCTCCCTTTCTTGGTGGTTTCTTGTTTTGTTCTCATGTGTTATGAGATCCCACCAATATTTATTCTTCTAATGATTCCATATTGATATTATTTGGTGGGATCACATTCTACATTATATATAACAAAACATAACAACACCACACACACACACTTGACCATTCGACCGAACTAAAGAGAGAGGGAGAGATTTTTTCTTCAAAGTATTCTTCATCTTTGAGGTGGAAGAAAAGCAAGAAAAATTAGAGAGAAAATTCATACGATAACTTTCTAGCCGTGTTCTTGAAGAATGGAGTTTCGTTGAATTTTTCCGGGCAACATTCGACGAGTGTGAAATAGAGACATCGTATTTTCGGTGTTTGGGACGAAGGGATTTTGTGATCGTGCTCGGTTTCGTGATCATCATCATATTGCGAAGATATTATCAAAGTCTTCAAAGGTATGGGACTTTAATCCTTTATCTTCGTCAATTTATTTTT
Source organism: Orobanche coerulescens (assembly GCA_033398695.1). Taxonomy (NCBI): domain Eukaryota; kingdom Viridiplantae; phylum Streptophyta; class Magnoliopsida; order Lamiales; family Orobanchaceae; genus Orobanche; species Orobanche coerulescens. The sequence goes on from CM065803.1 coordinate 95,188,170, forward strand.
CGTATATACATTACTTGATCGATCCTGTTTGGGATTCTTTATATTGAGTTTTATTATTCCGCTGTGTACTCGATTTTGTACCCAGAATCCCAACAGTGGTATCGGAGCGAGGTCTATGATATCGTATATACGATTTTTTTTTGCATTTTGAATGCTATTAGATGATGTTTATGATTTAGTATCATAATTGGTATAATTGGAGATATTTAATTCTTCATTGTAAATTTTGTTTCTATGATTTTATGTGAATTATAAATCTGTAAAATTTTATTTTATTGATCTATAAGTTCTGCACAAAAGTCAGAAACATCACGTTTTGGAAACGAGCCAAAAAACGAGAAAAACGGGACTGCCGGCAGTGCTGTCGACAGCACGGCCTGGGCCTGCTGCCCAGGATTCCGATGTAACACCCCCATAGCCATCCAGGAATATTACAGCGCCGTGGGCCCCTATATGGAACCCACAAGGCTGAAGGAAATTTTCGCAAACATTTAAAAAAGCCCAAGAGGCTAAGGACGGTACTATCTTTTAAAAACATTCGAAGACTTAATAAAATCTGTTTATCGAAACCGTCGTAAAATCCCATTTGAAACCACAAGGCCCGAAATGCCAAGACTCAACAATCTAAAAACATACGTTAAGCTATCGCTTATGCGCACGAAAAAATAGTTTAGAAAACGATTGTCAAAGTAACCTAAGTTATCAGATACCAAAAGGCCATTTAAGAACATACTCATGCAGCGGAAAAGACAAACGGTTAAAAATACTCTAGCAGCGGAATACAACAACTGATCAGGAAACTCAACACACAAATACATGCCCTAGCCAGTATCCTCCGGGAAGCTCATCTCTTCACGACCGCTACAAGCTCGATATCCAAAGAACCTAAAAAGTAAGCCCACAACGGGGTCAGCCATAATATCCAATAATGATAACCGTCACATCACATTAATAATTACATACCAATGAAATTACTAAGTAAGAATACGGCCAATGTAATCTTACCGTCATAACTTTACCAAAGTTCACATTTCGTACTGTATCTCGCACAGTACCCGAGGTTCTCAAAACATCATCATAACTCACTGTTACGAAATCTACTAACTCTGTCCAACCCAAATCCGTCGGATGACATCATCACATCTCAACACGATAATCGATTATCCACCAAAAGACAATTGCCAGAAGAAATATGGAACAGACCTCGAGATACACGATGCCACGACAAATCATGTCAGTCTAATCCGAGATCAGATCAAAACAACATACGGACATGGTCCTTACACAAGACCAACAAATGCATACTCATATGACAACGTCAATATGCTCACAACAATAACAACAATGTATACTTATGGCAAACCCATAATATACATATGCACAACAACATATGGGTAATCCGATGATCCAGCGTTCACTGCTTAGATCCCACGATGATCCCGTCAGACCAACCGTGGTGGAAAAACCTGTCCGATGATCCAGCGCACGCTAGCATAGATCCCCCGATGATCCCGCCGGACCAACACGAGGTGGACATACGTCAACAATGCACAAATGCATATAACAATGATACACAATGCATGACAACAACAGTACACAAATGTATCACAACATGATCGACACGAAATGACAAAAAATGATTAGAGTACTTGCCTCGAGTCCTTCGAGAGCAATCTCGATGTCTAAACCATCACGAACCATTATCCTCGATACTCGACGATCCAAAATATCACGGACGGTAGATAACTCATGTCTTTACCACAATTTTTCCTTGATACCCAAGTATACCAATAACAAAAGTAAATCATATACATTATGATTTAATTCCAAAAATCAGAAAACAACGTAAAATCCCAAATCTCCAGTGTTCACAATTATAATCATTGCTATACGAATAATAAACGAATGAAACTGAAACCATTCATTAAATATTATAAACTGTGCAAGTAATAACTTGCCTCGATAATTGATGCTGAAAGTCCCGACGAACACGGCTCACCTGATCGATCCATTGAAATCCAAACCTTTAATATAAATACATAATAGACAACTTAATATAAGGGTCCAATTTAATATTTTATAATATCGAGGTAATTAGTCGCCTAATATATTACCTCACTTGCACCCCTTAATTAATTGATCGGATCAAACGACTAATGATAATCAACCCGGATCCACAACTCGATTATTGCTCCGAACACAAATTCCACTCCGAACTCCGGCTCACTCCATAGGTCCAAATACACTCAACCGCTCGTAGACCAAATTATCAAAACCTTCGTCTATGCCTAATGTTCTCCCCGTCCATAATCTCAACACGAACACATACACGCAACCATGACTATACACACACACACATATATATATATATATATATATATATATATATACACACACATAAACCTGCACATACATACACACACATATATATAATATATATACATACAACACACACAACACACTCAACACACCTGTACACATATATAATATATATACATACAACACACACAACACACATATATATATAACACACACATCACACACTCCTGTGCACACATATACTCAACAACAATATATATCAATATATATATATATATATATATATACACACACACAACGCGCACACACACAGTCACATACAGACGCACACACACACAGTAACACAACTCACAGCTCGACCCACCCACAAGGCACCACAGGTCGCCGGAAAACCGCCATGGTCAACTACCGGTCGAGCCATTGAAACCATCCTCGTCGGTCAACTCTCACCCCGAACCATGTATCGGTCTCTAGATCTAGAAGCGAAGGTCGCCGGAACCTAAACCAAACTCCGACCACCTTACGTCGGAAAACCCATCGGCCGGACTTCAACCCTCCGCCTACCTGAGCATCCTTAGCCTCGTAAAAACGCCTGTCATGAAGGACTCATGTTTTCTGTCTGGTGCAAGAAGAAACGCAGTCGCCGATCATTCGCCGGCGCCAACTCATCCCCGCCGCGTCTGCTATTTGCGCCGCCCAGGCGAACAGTGATTTACCTTCCAACAGTCCGACCAAGATCGCGAGCCCAGGAGTGTCGTCCACCACCTCGAGCTTCCTCCGTCCGTCGCCCCTCTCCCGATCGCAGGTTATCACCGAAGAAGAAGGAGGGAGAGTGTTTAGGGGAGTTTTTGTCTGGGTAGGTGGAATAATGAGAGAGAGAATTAACATACGGGTGAGAAGAGAGAGAAAAAGAGAGTTGAAATAAAAAATAAATTAGGTGTTTAATAATCAACTTAATGATTATTTAAAATAGGTAGTGAGACATAATGTCAAATTATGTCATATCCAATTAAAAATGGATAAATTGCGGATCTATTATTCAGTCTGACTCGATTAACTGATTAATTCATACTGCGTCCGATAAAACTAATAACTCACCAATATTCTAATCTAATATCTCAAGAGTTCGGATAATTTCTCTAATTCTCGTTGAATAATTTATCGAAGAATACAATGTTGGCCACCGTCACATTCTTACCAATAATTATTCGACGATATTAGAAAATACTACCCGATATATTACTCTCATTTACTTAATATTACGTCCAGAACCAAAATTAAATATTCATATTACCAGTATTCCAACAAGGTCATTTTAAAATATTATTCAAAAAATTCAGGATATTATATCCGAGACATGGCTCGGCCATGCTGCCTCTCGGGTCGTGGGCTGGGCCTGATACCGGATTGTCCGGGACTCCGTTTTGAGTTTATTTTTTGTTGTAATTATTTCCCGATTTTTTAAGTTGGATTTAATTTGACTTATATACACATATATATATTTGGTATATTTTTATTAAGGGAAATAAATTAAACAAGCATATTTTTTGGCCGGATTACTTCGAGCAAATTAAAATGACGATTATCAGTATTAATTAGATTAATACCGTTAAAATTAAATAAATTAAATTTTATATTAATTGGATTAATATATTAATTAATTATTTAATTTTAATGCCATTTAATATTAATTGCATTAATGTTGTAGAAATTAAATGGATTAATTTCATTGCCGTTACATATTGTATGGAATGTCTTAAGTGATGATGATATAGCTCATGGACTTAGTTTTTGATTTGTTCGATTCGATTGGGTTGTAAAGGCCGTTTTGAGCCTATTTATTTTTACTAGAAAATTTGTATAATATTATGCATTTTTCAATGATGTAATTATTTATTTGGCTATGACGAAGATCGAAGACAACCGACCGAGAAGACGAAGAATTGAGACTGTAATTTTTATTTTCTTTATTGGGTCATTTGATTGGCCCAATACTTAGGAAAAAAGTCCATGAGCTATATGTTGGTAGTAACTAGGTTGCTATTTACTTTTTTTCATTTTGAATGATTGACTAACACAAACGCGCTTATAAATGAATTAATGTGCAAAGTGTAACATTAATCGCGAAATTCTCCCGACAAACAAATAGACTAAGTTTGAAAAGGTTATGAGGTTTCCTACCCTCCATCAAACTCGCAGAAAATTGATACCCGAGCCGGTATGCTATGCTTTCGAGTTATCGAGGTAGTACATTTGGTAGAGGTTGATAACTTCTTGAGTGCATTAGATGCCTCCAGTTCACTACACCAGAATCACGATTTTGTGACTGTCAAGAACTGTCACAAATGGCAAAAACAGTCACAAAGGAATGTCATAAAATCACCAATCACAAGTTCTCTTGTGACTGTTAAAAACAGTCACAAAACAGTGACAAAACCTCATTTATATGACTTTACAATACCACTTTCCATGGCAGTCACAAATATCATTTATGACTGTCATTAGCAGTCACAAATTTCTACTTTTGTGACAGTCATTAGCAGTCACGAATTTCAACTTTCGTGACTTCCATGGACAGTCACAAATATCATTTTTCTTGACTGTCTTTTGACTGTTTTTAGAAGTCACAAATGTTGAAAAAAATACAAAAAAAATAGTAAAACCCCATTTTTCTTTGAATGCCATCTAATTATTTTTCACAATGAATTCATAATACAATCCAAACATATTTCTCAAAGTATTCACACAACACTCCAATTAGATTTTACAAGACATATAAAATCACAATGTAATCCAACATGTATTCGCATTTCTGTAGTAAGGATTTATACAAGGTAGGAGGGATCCAGATGTATCCATGTGTTTGGACGTAACCTGCCTTTTCAAGTAACTTGTCAGCCTCCTCTGGCCATCTGCTGCCCCGCTTGTATGGAATTGATTTAAACTCGCCGTTATCTATTCTGTGCAAAAGAGGAGTAAAGATCTTCCAGGCCGCCTGATGTATAATAAAAATGAAGATTAATTACAGTGTCCTAATGCACTAGATGTTTCATATGCAGATCATAAGATTCAGTTGTGTACCTTCAGTTCATCTCTCCGAACAAAATACTGTTGATTACCCCTAATCCTGTAGAGAGAAAAAACAGAGTTTAGCAAATTTAGCAAATTATTATTGTATCCCCAAAACACGGATTATATATTGGTATAGTCCCCTGTGTGAAAAATCCCCAAATTCCCCCTTACCTTAAACCCCTCCGTTTTTCTACATGGGCAGGTAATACAAACACCACTTTACTCTGTTTCTTAATGTTTTTGCAGAATATTAGACTACTAGTTTAGAACACACACTATTTACCACACACACAAGTAACATGTCTCACAGTAGTCTTTCCATCTCAGAATCACTTATATCAGTTTCCTCTTCTGACGAGTAGCTTATTTTCCTGCACGATACAAAGAAATCGAAAGCAAAATCAAGACCCTTCCCAAAGCTTGCATTTATCACAAAATTAATTATCATTTGCCTTAGCAACCTGCATACTTTGAATACTATAACAGCGTGGTTCCTTAAAGTTAATATTTCACTATAATACTTTAAGACTAGGCAACTACATTGCTAGCTAACTAAAAGTTTTAGCCTCATACACACTTAAAAGTTATACACTCACATGAGAGGAACTCTCTAATTAAATTACTAATTTATTACTTCTACCAAAATGCACAAGCATAATGTTAAAATCTCTGAAAATAGTCCAGCAAACACAGTCAAATGAGGTTCTAGTATTTGCAAGTGATGGACAAAATTACCTCTTACAATAAGAATTAGCAGGTGTTTTCTATCAATGTGCATATAACAGGGAGACTGACCTGATAATGTTTGCATGAATGACCTTTGACAGGAATTTTGATATGCGTCATGCTGTTGACATTAACAATCAATTAAAAAATTCAGAAATTTAGCTATGGACCAAATTCAAATTTAGAGGTTGTTGTGTTAATTAGTTAAAGATCAGGAATCTATATAGAAAATCAGAGATGCACGAGAATAAAACCTAAAAGTGGTTGATTGTGTTGCTAGGACATGCATGTAGTGCACCAAAAATACTACCATATAGGAATTACCCTCGCTAAAAAACTTCCACACGTACGCCTATATAGGATTCTACCATGCCCACAATTACTTTAAAAGGACTGAACATTTTAGGTGGGAGATAAATATAACAATGCAAATACATACCTTATTGGACAACTAAGTGAACTCGAGATGGCCCTTCAATGAACTCCAAGTCTATGTAAACAATAATAATTATTATAATTGCAACAAGGACGGGGAACTACGGAAACATAATGCAAGAAACATACATGATAAAGATTAATAAATATTATCAACAAGGGAAGTCAAGAGGTAGGACCTGAATTTAGTAAAGCAACAGTAGGCTGAACATAATCTTGCAAGGAGGGAAGAACATGAGGTGTCCCCAAACTCATACAGCCAACGATTATTACATAATTACCTTCACAAAAGTATAGGTGGTCTCAGGGAACAAATTAAACCAGCAAAAAAAATATAAGAAGCAGAACCATTACAAACCGTTAAACTGCCCCACAGCTTGAAGAAGATTCATTCCGTATTTGAGCAGTTTAGTTACATTGGTTGGAAGTTGAGGTCCATCGTCCTGAGCAAGGAAAATTGAAATTGTTTGTCACTATTTTATAGAAGCATATAGTAAACATGAACTCACAAATAAACGGAGATTAAGCAAATAGCAACATGAAATTTTGGTAATTAGAAAGATACTAAGTTAATTACTATAATCCGAGTTTAAGAAGATAGCAAAATGAAATAGCAAACTGAGATTAAGCAAATACTTACACTTGTAAAAAATCAGAAAGATAAATCATAAATTGGACTTACCTGTGCTGTGAAAGCCCTATGCCGAGACAAAATTGGAAAGGGAAGATGAGACAAAATCGGTAATCAGTAATCACATTCACTCACTCACTTCGTCGATTCCACAGACGCCGATGGTCATGGCATTAGTGAGATGTGAGATGGGTGTGAGTCTGAGAGAGTGAGAGGGAGACGACGTAGCAAAGCGAACAAAGTGGTATTAGCCGATTGCGATTCTGAACATCATAATAATCAATTGATTCAAAAAAATATAAGCATTATACTTAACATTGATTAGACTAAATGTATTTCATGTTATAAGACACCAAACTAATTGTTCTTCAAAAGAAAATAAAAAATCAAATCTAAGGGAGGAGAGGGGATATGACTGCAAATAAATAACCTGAGAGTGAGGGTGAGGAGGCCGGGGCGAGCGACGGGAGGAGGAGTTGTAACACCCCCAGATCGAACCGGGAATATTACAAGCCGCAGACCCTCTCCGTGAGGATCCACCAGGCTGATAACTAAAAATAAACATCTAAACATCACCTTTTAGGCTAAAATGACTCAGTAGACCGATCTGGTCTTTCAATAATAGCATACAACTCAATTCCAACACATACCCACCCAGGGGTCAAAATACAATAAACTCCCGTACAACGGAGAAAAGATACTACAGCGGAGAAGAAAATACAACTAGACCAATACGACATCAACTTATCCTCGTGTGATTAGTATCGTTCATCTTTCATCATCCTCAGTGCCGGCCCTGTGTTATGCTCCCAAACCTGAATGCAAAAACAGACATCCACCCCCCGAATACTCGAGGGTTAGCAAAACTCCACTGTTTTGCTAGTGCAAGAACAAAGTGCAAATCCGAGCCATACAATTCACATTTCACGAATAACGATAACCAGGAATCCTCAAAAATCCAAACGTAAAGAAAAGTACTTCCCGAGGCATGAGTTTGGTAAACATTTCTCAAAATCGAAAGATCACAAATAAAGGAATACCATTTATAAAACAGTTTTAAAGATGCCATCGAGAGTTTTAATAGAAAACAATTTGTAAGAAAGCCACTCAATCAATACAAACGAGTCTTCACAAATATTTCCACGGGATTCTCGACCCAAAACCAAATAATATCGACACGAGATCAAACATCTCAACATCACACGGGGTTCTCGACCCAAATCCAAATAATATCAACACGAGATCAATCATCTCAACATTCCACAGGGTCCTTGACCCAATACACAGTATAGCACCACAATACAATCAAAGGTACAATCTCTCATTCGACATATCCTGCTCAAGACCCCCCGATTAATTAACCCTCGGAGATTTCGTCAAACCTCTTTGGTTAATTAACCCTGATACCAACGCTTTAAAAACAAGTTGAAACATGCTTTCAAAAACACGAATCGCGGTCTATATCAAGATAAATATTTAAAAGTGAGTTGAAAGAATTTGAGATACGAACATCATTCGGTAACGGGGTCTTAGCTATCACTCAAATACCCGTAACTAATAAGCCTGCCAGGTGCCTCCCTTGCGCACCTGTGCACCGGCGTTCACTTCCATCATGTTGCCCGCTCATTGAACATGTCACCGCACCGGCGTCACTCCCGCAAGAGCCGCCCCTTGCGCGTGCATTAGGTAACACCGGCATTCACCACCCATATGGAGCCGCACATTGCAAAGATACACTGTGCCGAGTGCACGCCCGTCCTCGAGGTTCCTGACACGACGTTTCTCACAACAAGTATCCACATTATCACAAACATCAAGCACACAGTCAATCGTTGTAACAATTATCAAATCGATACACCAATTCACATAATTCATCCGTCAGTCCACGACCACACGAATAAATAACAACACGCACGTCAACCATAACGCGACGGAAATAAGCAATACACGTACACACGCATTATCAAGCGCAACATCAACACCAAATATATCCAAAGGATTCACGTAGTCACTTACAACCCACACAATTTACAAAACACACGCGTTTTGAAAGTGAGCCTTTAACGAGGCTAGCCGAATCCTTTGAAAACTCATTTCAAACAAATAAACAAATACACCAAGATGATCACCAATTATCATATCCACAAAACAAGAATAGTATGGACAAGGTACTTGCCTTGAACAACCACAACGCGGAGAATCGACCGGAGTAGGTTGGCACGAACCGACTACGAACTCGCCGACTCCACCGAACGACAATCCACAACAACGAACTACGAATGAAAACAATAACAACGATAATGAATTCCAAAGTACGACCCAAAGCCGCTGAATTCAAAGAACAAATGACGAATGTTCAAGGATTTCCCCCAAAACGGCCAAAAACACGATTCGTCCCGACAAAACACGAAAACGGAATTCCAAGTTGAAATATGGATATACAATCCATAGAATATGTTTAACAACATCATTTAACCATAATCGATCCATCGAAAACGGATGAAAAACGAGATCGAGGACAAATCCCCCAAAAAGTCAATTCAAAGGAAATCAAGAAATATACTTCGATTCGACGAAAAACAATGGATTAAATGATGTTAAACACAAGAATACTACCAAGATCAATCATACCCATCGTGTATTAATCAACAACACGGAACGAATCGGACAAAAACGCAAAAACCCCAAATTTTCCCAAAATAGGGTTTTAGGAAATCTCACCTTGATTCGCTGGATCAAAGGAGGTTATGGAGGGATTAATCGATGATATGAACTCCCAATCTTCGTGGATTAGTTGCTTGACAACATGTCTCCTGGATCGCCAAGTCTCCATCCGCGGAGAGGAAAATATGGAAATGAAAAATGTGTGAAAATATGGCTACTCTGTCATATTTATACAGGCACGGCCTAGCGTGCGCTACACCTTCCGGACTAGCGCGCGATAACGGACAGCCTCGGCCGATAACCCTCGGCCGGGGCCCGCAAGGCCCTGTACTGAAGACTCAATATGCCGGCCGGATCTCGCTGCCCGAAGCGAGAAGCGCAGCTGCGGACGCTAGCGTGCGCTAGCCGATCTGTCCGTAACCTCTGATCGAACCGCCCGGCCGTAACGCACGCTAGCCGGCCGACACAAGGCGCTTACGCCCGCCGACTAGCACGCGCTACGCCGGCGTAGCGTGCGCTACCCGCCGATCCTTCCCGAGTCCGTAACCCGGAAACCTCACTGCTCGGTCCGATAAGGCGTTGGTCGACCAAGCTAGCGTGGCGCTACACCGCGGTTAGCGCGCGCATCCTTCCGGCCAGAAGGCGTGCGCTTACGCCGCTTCTCGCCGCACTGTCCGGCCGGTGCCTGCAATCGTCCGGCTGGCCTCGCAACCGTCCGGCGATGCAGACCACCGTGGCTCGACGACCCGATTTCCAAAACGCATTTTAACGAACACGACGAAAAGTTAGCGGACAACATCAACAACCCGGAATGAAAACATAATACCATAATTAGTCATACGCGACCAAGAAACGGGTCGAGACAACAATTACAGATACGAATACCCGTAACTTTTAAGAAATTACAAAATGGACCAAAACGCCCGGAAATCACGATACGTGATCGAATAACCAAACCGAAGTTCACAACACGTCTAACAAAGTTAAACGGACTTACAGGAAACTCGAAACAGCAGTTTCGAACGAGATTCGCAAGAATCAAACTCAAGTGCGAAAAAGTTGATAAAAAGCACAAAACTCAACAAAACGACACCGAAACGAACTCGGATGTCAAGAAGTGTAGAATTAATCATTCTCAGAATGACGAAACGGTCATGATCGAGTCGTTAAAACAGACTCCGACTGAAAAAAGAAATTTACCGAAAATCGAAAATCGCGGATATTACATTCTACCCTCCTTAAAAGAAGTTTCGTCCCGAAACTTAAAACAAGTAGGGAGAAGCAATATCCCACCAGGAAAACTCAACTAGATACGCAAGAAACGCGTAACTAACGCCCAACGGCGAAACGTTACAAACAACGCAAAGGAATATACGGCGTGAAAACACGCTCCACGACGACCAACACAATGTCGCCGTTAGGGATATAATAAAACCAACAAGTGACAAGCGTCATCAAATGGATAATACAATCAAGTCAATTATCCGAACAATCACAAAACACAACGAACGAAAATCAATACGATTGACCAACCCAACGGTACATCAATCAAAACGCGAGCCAATCGCTGAACAAATACGGAATTCCATCGCCCAAGGGTTGGAAGATCGAAAACGAGACTAATTTCCTGAACTTAAGGGAATTAAGAAGGAGCCTGAATGCTCAACAATCACAAAACGAGAACAAAAACCGAACAAACAAACGATCGAGACAACAAAAATCGAACAATCATGTCCGAGACACGAAGGATAATAAAATTCAAACAACAACTCCCAGGATGATCTGGTGAGAACTACAAGACATGCATTCCCATAAGATCCACAGGAAAGGGAATAGCGATTGAAAAGTCACAGCGACAAACGAGTTATTCCAAAACAATACCACACTCGTTCGATCAACAAAGGCAAGGGGCAGGACAAGCTCAGAAATGTCAACGAACATAAATGAGTCGACGAAGTTGAAAACACAATAGTTCCAAATACGATCCACTTCGAATAAAAGAACTAATAGAGACAGATGATGTCACTCCTGAACAAGGTTCACAAGAATCGAAACGAACCCGAAAAAAAAGTCACAGCGATAACTAGATCGACCCACAACAAGATCACAGCTCGATCGGACGATGAAACCAAAATACAGAACAAGTTCATAAAGTATCAACGAACATGAGCGAATCGATAGACTGGAGACAGAGAAAATACGGAAGTCAAAATAGTACGGGCATTACCTCCGACCTCGTCCACGAAATTCACAAAAAACGGGAGCAAGGTAACAAGACATTAAACAACCGACATATAACGGAACCATCACCGATTCACACGGTCATACCAAACTAAGCTCTAACAGCTCGCACATGCGCAACAACGCAGAAATCACTACGAGGCGACAATATTCAACACCAACATCCCACCTCTCACAGAGGGCTAACACAACAAATGTGTGGAAAACGACTCAATGCTCACACCGCCAATTCGATCATACTCGGGAGCAAACATCAAAATGACAATGCGAACATCATACATACATACCCAGCCCTCAAACGGGAATGGATAGGTTTTAAAAATGAAAACCTCATTTTGAAAATAATTTAGAAGAACATCGGTTGATCTTGAGTATCACCTTACAAAATGTACAAACGTGAAACATCGTTATCGAGACTTTGGATAACCATTTCGCATTTGATAAAAATGAGGACACTTTCTCTTAGTGAAAACTTTCTGAATATTCGACCCTCGGGTCTAAATAAAAGTGTTTCTAAAACATTGAAAATATCTCAAAGCATTTTGGTCCTCGAAGTAGAAATTTTTTTTGAAAAACATTGTGGCACCTAGGATGTACCACAAGAAAATAACTCATTTGAAGAGTATGTCTCGAAATTTATTTTTCTAAGATACTCAAGGTTTTCAAAAATCCAATAGGCCAGAATGCCCAAAACTCAAACATATCGACGTTCACTAAAACAACTCCTAGTACACGCATCAAAACGTTTAAAATCAAGACAATACATGTCTTTAAACGGAAATAACGAAAAAAAAAATACCACATTCAGAACGAAAACCACTGACCCCATTCTAGGCCTCTAAGGACCCTCCCGCACTGGCTAGAGATCAAGTCGAACGCGTATAAGCACAAGGCCTCCGCAAGGGATTTGTAAAACGTGCAAATCGATTCAAAAATCATCAACAACGGACAAAAACAACAATAAAAAGACATCACAAGCGACGACACTCCTCGTATAAATCAAATACGAGAGTCGACTAAATACATATCGTGGAATCAAAATCCACATAAGGATTCCAACACTTAACAAATAATCATAAAAATAGCTCGTGTCACACGAGGCACAACACAAAGAAGGGAGACTTACTTCCACAGGTCGCACGAAGATGATGATCGCCCCACGATACTAATCACGACCAACAAACTCAAACGACGCGTCGCGACACGACTCAGTCAGATAAAATCCGACAAGACAAAACTCAACAGACACCACTGACCCGACAGCCTAGGTTTCCACAACCTAAGCTCTGATACCATAAATGTAACACCCCTTGATCGAACCGGGAATATTACACGCCGCAGACCCTCTCCGTGAGGATCCACCAGGCTGATAACTAAAAACAAACATCTAAACATCTCCTTTAAGGCTAAAATGACTCAGTAGACCGATCTGGTCTTTCAATAATAGCATACAACTCAATTCCAACACATACCCACGCAGGGGTCAAAATACAATAAACTCCCGTACAACGGGGAAAAGATACTACAGCGGAGAAGAAAATACAACTAGACCAATACGACATCAACTTATACTCGTGTGATTAGTATCGTTCATCTTTCATCATCCTCAGTGCCGGCCCTGTGTTATGCTCCCAAACCTGAATGCAAAAACAGACATCCACCCCCCGAATACTCGAGGGTTAGCAAAACTCCACTGTTTTGCTAGTGCAAGAACAAAGTGCAAATACGAGCCATACAATTCACATTTCACGAATAACGATAACCAGGAATCCTCAAAAATCCAAACGTAAAGAAAAGTACTTCCCGAGGCATGAGTTTGGTAAACATTTCTCAAAACCGAAAGATCACAAATAAAGGAAAACCATTTATAAAACAGTTTTAAAGATGCCATCGAGAGTTTTAATAGAAAACAATTTGTAAGAAAGCCACTCAATCAATACAAACGAGTCTTCACAACTATTTCCACGGGATTCTCGACCCAAAACCAAATAATATCGACACGAGATCAAACATCTCAACATCACACGGGGTTCTCGACCCATATCCAAATAATATCAACACGAGATCAATCATCTCAACATTCCACAGGGTCCTTGACCCAATACACAGTATAGCACCACAATACAATCAAAGGTACAATCTCTCATTCGACATATCCTGCTCAAGACCCCCCGATTAATTAACCCTCGGAGATTTCGTCAAACCTCTTTGGTTAATTAACCCTGATACCAACGCTTTAAAAACAAGTTGAAACATGCTTTCAAAAACACGAATCGCGGTCTATATCAAGATAAACATTTAAAAGTGAGTTGAAAGAATTTGAGATACGAACATCGTTCGGTAACGGGGTCTTAGCTATCACTCAAATACCCGTAACCAATAAGCCTGCCAGGCGCCTCCCTTGCGCACCTGTGCACCGGCGTTCACTTCCATCATGTTGGCCGCTCATTGAACATGTCACCACACCGGCGTCACTCCCGCAAGAGCCGCCCCTTGCGCGTGCATTAGGTAACACCGGCGTTCACCACCCATATGGAGCCGCACATTGCAGCATACACCAGGCCGGAGTGCACGCCCCGCCCTCAGAGGTTCCCGGATACGACGTTTCTCACAACAAGTATCCACATTATCACAAACATCAAGCACACAGTCAATCGTTGTAACAATTATCAAATCGATACACCAATTCACATAATTCATCCGTCAGTCCACGACCACACGAATAAATAACAACACGCACGTCAACCATAACGCGACGGAAATAAGCAATACACGTACACACGCATTATCAAGCGCAACATCAACACCAAATATATCCAAAGGATTCACGTAGTCACTTACAACCCACACAATTTACAAAACACACGCGTTTTGAAAGTGAGCCTTTAACGAGGCTAGCCGAATCCTTTGAAAACTCATTTAAAACAAATAAACAAACACACCAAGATGATCACCAATTATCATATCCACAAAACAAGAATAGTATGGACAAGGTACTTGCCTTGAACAACCACAACGCGGAGAATCGACCGGAGTAGGTTGGCACGAACCGACTACGAACTCGCCGACTCCACCGAACGACAATCCACAACAATGAACTACGAACGAAAACAATAAAAACAAAAATGAATTCCAAAGTACGACCCAAAGCCGCTGAATTCAAAGAACAAATGACGAATGTTCAAGGATTTCCCCTAAAATGGCCAAGAACACGATTCGTCCCGACAAAACACGAAAACGGAATTCCAAGTTGAAATATGGATATACAATCCATAGAATATGTTTAACAACATCATTTAACCATAATCGATCCATCGAAAACGGATGAAAAACGAGATCGAGGACAAATCCCCCAAAAAGTCAATTCGAAGGAAATCAAGAAATATACTTCGATTCGACGAAAAACAATGGATTAAATGATGTTAAACACAAGAATACTACCAAGATCAATCATACCCATCGTGTATTAATCAACAACACGGAACGAATCGGACAAAAACGCAAAAACCCCAAATTTTCCCAAAATAGGGTTCTAGGAAATCTCACCTTGATTCGCTGGATCAAAGGAGGTTATGGAGGGATTAATCGATGATATGAACTCCCAATCTTCGTGGATTAGTTGCTTGACAACATGTCTCCTGGATCGCCAAGTCTCCACCGCGAGAGGAAAAGATGGAAATGAAAACGTGTGAAAATATGGCTACTCTGTCATATTTATACAGAGCCTAGCGTGCGGCGCTACACCTTCCGGACTAGCGCGCTAACGGACACCTCGGCCGATAACCCTCGGCGGGCCCGCAAGGCCCCGTACTAATGACTCAATCGCCGGATCTCGCCGCCCGATCGCGAGAAGCGCGGCTGCGCGGACGCTTAGCGTGCGCTTAGCCGATCTGCCCGTAACCCTCTCGATCGAATCGCCTGCCAGTAACGTACGCTAGCCGGCCGACAGCGTGCGCTACGCCTGCCAACTAGCGCGCGCTACGCTCTACGTAGCGTGCGCTACCTGCCGATCCTTCCCGAGTCCAGAACCCCAGAAACCTCACTGTCCGGTCCGATAGCGTGCGTTGGTCGACCAAGCTAGCGTGCGCTACACCTGCCGGTTAGCGCGCGCATCCTTCCAGCCGTAGATTGCGCTACGCCGTTTCCTGCCGCACCTGTCCGGCCGGTGCCCGCAATCGTCCGGCCAGTCCCGCAACCGTCCGGCTAGTACCCGACCACCAGGGCTCGACGACCCGATTTCCGAAAACGTACGGAACGAACACGACGAAAAGTTCGCGGACAACATCAACGACCCGGAATGAAAACATAATACCATAATTAGTCATACGCGACCAAGAAACGGGTCGAGACAACAATTACAGATACGAATACCCGTAACTTTTAAGAAATTACAAAATGGCCCAAAACGCCCGGAAATCACGATACGTGATCGAATAACCAAACCGAAGTTCACAACACGTCTAACAAAGTTAAACGGACTTACAGGAAACTCGAAATGTTAGCCAACGAGATTCGCAAGAATCGAACTCAAGTGCGGAAAAGTCGATAAAAAGCACGGAACTCAACAAAACGACACCGAAACGAACTCGGATGTCAAAAAGTGTAGAATTAATCATCCTTAGAATGACGAAACGGTCATGAGCAAGTCGTCAAAACAGACTCCGACTGAAAATTTTTTTTTACCAAAAATCGAAAATCGCGGATATTACAGGAGTGATCGGGGAGAGCCGACTGCCGAGAGACGGGTGCTGCTGTGAGCGAACGGCCACGGGAAACTGAGAGCGAGAGGGACTGAGGGAGGCGCGTCATGGAGTGGTTGAGCCGTGGGGAGGCTGCGGGACGCGCGACACAGGAGAGACTGCAGGGGGAGCTGTGGTCGGGTCCCGTCGAGCTGAGGGAGAAACACTGAGGGAGAAGAAATAATGGAGTCTTCTAGACTCTGGACGATTCATTTAGGGTTAGGCAAAAAAATAAAGATTGAAATTATTATTTAATAAATAATAATTAATATAATAATATCGTATAATAATATCGTTTAATTAAATATACCAATTGACCAGTTACGTTAAGTCTACACTGTATTTTTGCTTGTGACATAGAAGAGTACACCTTAAGATGTTAGAATTCACTTAATGAGGTTGGAAAAATCTGAAGAACCACACTCAAGTTTCGCAATATATGCATATCACTACTGACATCATGGACTTCACCCAAATATGTGCAAATAAAATTGTATGATTATCCATTTATTCAGTGATAAACACGGTTGTGGCGGATAAATAGGCACTATTCCCAACTTTTGGTTTGTCCACTTGAGCTATCTCCCTCTTTCCTTGGTATAGTCTGGCAGAATCTTCTTGTTTCCTGTCATGTGGTTTGAGCACAAAGTCCATAAACCATTATTCACCTCATATTGGTGATTTTGTGGCAGCTTCATAGTAGTCATCCCATTTCTCTTCATCTGCAATGTTGGCTAACAGGCAGTTGTAGTCATCATTATCTTCAGGGAGGAATCCACCACTTGATTCCAAAATCTATGGAGCACTGATCTTATCCAATTAGAGCTTTTCTTTTATCTTCCCTTTTGCCCATGTCCTTCTTTTCTTCCTCTTTCTTTAGGTCTGGGCAGTCATATTTATTATGACATGTCTTATGACAGTTATAGCATTCCACCTTTCAGTTCCCGACCTTTTGATTTCTATTGGGATTCTCCTTGTAGTTGTTATTGCACTTCGAGTAATTCTTTCCGAAATTATCGAATCTCTGCATGATGAATGACATTTCTTCCTCAAAATTCAAAGGCTTGATGGTATGACATCAGTTGGGTTATTTGCTGGGGACTCAGCTGCAAATGCAACTCCCTTCTCAGTTGGCTCGCTAGATGATGATCAAGGGGGTTCGAACTTAATTACCTTAAGGTCTGAGAACAGTCTTTGGATCTTTATCTTGTCATGCTCCATTATGGGGTGCCAGTTCTTGGACTTCCAGGGCCATCTCTCGGTTGCCATAGGTCTTCTTGAGAGAGTCAATTTCATTTATGATCCCTATGAATCTGGTATCCACATTATCAATGGTTTCACCATTCTTTATTTTGAAGTTTTCAAACTTTTGTGTTGTGATTGACAACTTGTTTTCCTTGATCATTTCAATTCCTTCACACATTACTGCTAGTGTGTCTCAAATTTCTTTAGCATTTTTTTCAATTCTTGATTTTCACCATGATGGCTTTATCAAGAGTTTGATAGAGAACATCACTGGCACGGTTGTCAAGGTTGGCCATATCCCTTTTATATGTGGTCAGCTCGGAGCTGGTCTTGGGAATCTGCTTCGGTTTTCCAACTGTGATCATCTCAATTGTGTTGTCCTTAATGTAGATGATAGGATCTTATTCAATAATGCTCCACGTGTCATATTGGATATAAGATAAGTGTGCCTTAATTTTTATCTTCCATAGATCATAGTGATCAACAGATAAAATAGGGGGTCTAGAGTGCATGTGTTCCATCTTAAGACAAGAAAGTAGTGAAATATATGTGAGTATATGGATCTGGTTTGGTGACTTATGTGGTCTGTGAATAAACCTCTCCGCTACCACTTGTAATTTAGAGATATGTACGGTAGAAGTCTATGGGTGAATAGACTTTTAAAACTTTTATTAAATAAAGTGGTTTTTGAAACTCATCTGTAATGCACAGCAGCTAGGTAAACTTAACTAGTTTTGAATCTTTGCTGATGTTGGCCACAGGTTATAAAGTAAACAGCTTAGAAAGGGAGGATACAATAAGCTGTATAATTTTCGAAGTTATTTGCGTAGCGGAAGACTAATATTGAGTTGCTGTAAATATAGCAACTAGGTACTCTCCTGTTTACTAATGCATACAGGGTTTTCATAATGTATACTTTAAATCACAGGTAGATATGAAAACAGCAAGGAGGGAATGTAAAATGCACATAAGTTGTTCGAGGTAAACCCTTGTACGTCCATCGGTCCCCCACACAGGAGTAAAATGTTTATTAAAATCACTACATACACAACTAAGTGACTTTAACTAAACCTGTCTCTGTATCGTTCACACAGATTGATACAGTGACAACAGCTTGGGCGGTTCACACATATTGGCTTTAGCTCTTTCGACTTGCTTTTTCTCACACAGATCGAAGCTTTATCTTTAATTCTATTCTTCCCACACAGGTCGGAACTAGCAAGGACTTAGTCCACACAGGGCTATGGTTGATCTCAACAGAAGATATGGTAGAACAAGTTCAAACAGCTATATGCTTTGTCGAGCGATTGTTGTATGGTGTGCTGTTTGCATTGAGGACTGTATATTTCTTCGCTTTGATAATGTTGTATGCTCAGGAAATATACTGCTCTTTCTTAGCTTGATATTCTGATTGTCATGGCTAATTTTCAGATATAATGCGCGATATGATCACTTGTTGTTGTATCTGGTGTCCTCTGCTTGGAGCTATATATGTAATACCCGTACTTTTTATTGACTGTTTGACCTTACCGTTCTTCCTGTTTTGTCGCTCTGTAAACTCTTTGTGATGGTGTCAGCGTTGATCTAGAGTTTCATTCCTTGTTTGGATCATGTTCGTGTTGTTTAGACCTTTCGGAAGTGTTCTGGGTCAGGGTGGTAGCGCACGCTAGGCCTATGCTAACGCACGCTAATTCTGCGTGAGTAGCGCACGCTAGTTTTGAGCCTTAGCGCGCGATAACGGACTGATCGGCAGAGGCAGTGAGGTTTCAGACTTTCTGGACTAGCAGGTATCGCATGCTAAGCAGCGGCTAGTGCACGCTATATGTGTTGCATAGCGCGCGCTAGTGCACAGTGTTAACGCACGCTATCAGGCTGAGTCAGTGAACTGGGACTTTGGCCGGACAGCAATTCGCGCACGCTAAGGACATTGAGTAGCACGCGCTAATGTCTGCGGACAGTAGCCACTGGACTACCGGGTGACCTGTTAGCGCACGCTAATATTTAGGCGTAGCGTGCGCTAGACTGGGCACAGTATATAATGGCAGTCAGCCCTGTTCTTCGCCACTTCTTCATCCTTTTTCTTCTTTTCGACGGGAGAAGCTCGGGAGAGGCGATGTGGGGTGATTTGAGGCGGTCCAACTTCAACAATCATCATCTTGAGTTGGATAACAAAGATTTCACAACATCTAATCCTTTTTCGTCTTTCAAATCAAGGTAAATTCCTTAGAACCCTAGTTTTTGGGAATTTTGGGGATTTTCTTGGATTCGACCGTTTTACCCATTTTGGAACTTGAGAACCTTGAGATTGTGATGTACCTACCCCATATACATGTTTTCCCTATGATTATTTGGGTCGATTTGTGCCGTGTTCGGACTTGTGAAAGTTTGGGTGATTTTCCAACCTCTATTGGTTTAGCCTTGTAATTTCGTGAATCGTAGGCGGGTTTTGGGAGTTTCTTCATGTGTTATGAGTATGGGTTATTGATTATCATATTCCTTGCGGATCGTTTAGGTGCCGGAAGTGCGTTCTCGGACCTACTAAACTTATACTCTTTCCTTCCAATTTCTCGATGTCTCAAAGGCAAGTATATATTTATGATTATACGTCCTCGACTTTGAAAGTAAGATATATGAATGGCATGATTGTTTATATCCACTATAGGGTTGGCCGACAGGTCCCCTGAGGGTTTCGTGCCTTTGGTGTGATTCCACGGATAATTTGGGTTAACCACTCTGGGGCGGGCCGACGGGTCCCCTGAGGGTTCCGTAGCCTCTGGTGCGGTTCCATGGTTGATCATGTATCCATTGTAGTGATGCTATGAGATTTAGTTATTCCGGAATAATAGTCTTGAATTGACGAATTGACGGTTAACTTTACTTTATTGTCGAGGAGTATTGTGTTTCATATTCGATATACTTGCACTAGCTATTCAACGGCTAACCCCTTTATAGGGGAAATAGTTTTTATGTATTTCAGGTTCCAGGAGAGCGGATAGGCAGATATTGGGTTGGCATGAAGTTGATGGGCAAGTGTGATACTGTGTCTTGTCTCCGGTTATATTTTTGGATCCCTCTATTCAGTGTTTTTGTACTGGAATGGATTTTAAATACTCGAATATTGTGTTTCAGTTCCCTTGATGTTCCGGCCTGTGTTGCCGAGGTATTGATTTGTGTGGTGATGTATATGGTTACATTGGTTATGGTTTGAATACCATTTGTATTGTCCTTGTTTTCAATGTATCTAGACCTTCTCGGTCAAGTTTTACAGTTCCGCATACGAATAGCCTTGTGGGTCCCACGGCGGGGCTCACGGCGATGTAATATACCCTGAATAACTTGGGGGTGTTACAGAATATGGTATCAGAGCTTAGGTTTATGGATACCTAGGCTGTCGGTCATTTGGGTCGATTGAGTCATCGTTTGCCCGCAGTATCACCACTTTGCCATCATCACCGTGCGACCGGTACTTGTAAGTCCTCTCACTCTTCTTGTATTTTTCTTAATCGTTTCCTTTTTAGCTTGGTATTCTTGGGAATCGGTCACTTCGAGAATGTGCGATTTGGATTATACTTAGGCACGTGTGCGCCCTTCAGAATGTTGGCTGAAAGGAGGCAGAGTCGTGGCTGTGGTCACGGACGTGAACTCTTCCTTGAGATTTTGTTAAATTGTGAATTGCGATATTGGTGTGTATCGGTATTATGTTGAGACTTTGTTTAGGAGTCGCATGCTAGTATCACGGGAGATCATCAGCTTCACGTACCTGTAAGTATACTGTTTTGGTTATTCGCTTGTGGCGACGTTTGATTGCTTTCATGATGTGTTTGGAAATTTTGGATTGATCTGTTGTTTGGAAGACTGAGACAGCTGTATTGGTATAATTGTCGTAGTTGGTCGACAATTACATTTGAAGATATCAGGTATCAAGTTATCGTACTTTTGATATTGGGTATATCATATGAGTATATTATCAGGTTGTATATATGTATTCAGTATGTCGTGTATATACATCTAGTATATCAAGACGACGGACAAGAATAGCGGGAAATGGCTAAGTACAGCCACGTTACGCATGCTACAAGGTATGCCTAGCGCGCGCTAAGGTATATACTTAGCGTACGCTACGGTGCATACTTAGCGCATGCTAAGAGGTTTGAGTTACGTACGCTAAGGAGGACCCCTAACGTACGTAAGGTATTCTGGATAAGGTCCGGAAGGTGGACGATAGGTAGGCCCAGACTGTTTATTATCGGCGATTAGCGCACGCTAATGCATGTTGGTAGCGCACGCTAATTTCATATCGTCAACAGGGAATCTTGGCTTTATTGGTTGCTTTCGGCGTGTAGGACCCGAGCATCTTCTAGGAAGGTACAGATTGTCGGGTCAATGACGATTAGCGTGCGCTAAGGTCTAGGAATAGCACACGCTACTGAGCATTTCACTGTAGCAAGTCAACACCGGTTTGGGTACGCTAATACATGGGCATTACGTACGTTAGATGATGTGTGAAGCAATACAGTAGCCCGTGGACTGCCCGATAACACACGCTATCAAGGAAGGATAGCGCACGCTAGTATTGTGTTTTAGAAAAGGGGACAGATGGGTGCTGAGAGGCATTTTGTCCATTCTCCTTCCTCCAGTTGATAGAGAGAGATTTGGGAGGTATTTGAGGTTCCCAAACACTCCGAGATGATGGTATTTAACAAGATTAAGATGGAGAGCATGGATTAAAGCCTTGTTCTTGAAGTTATTCATGATTCTTGGAATGAAGTTCAATGGTTCTTCTTCTTGATTTGTCTATTCAAGGTAACTCTCGTATCCCTTTGATAGTGGTTCGTTTTAAAGGATGATTCTTGGTATTCCACGGGAAGTTTGTTGAAGAATATAATGACATGATGACTTATATGTTAGGTTATGTTACATTGTCATGAACATGGACAGGGAATCATGTTGTCCTTGGCAGTATTGTCGTGATTCTTGATATTATGATGATATATGCCTTAGATTATGAGTTATATGTAGGCTTAGATGTCGGAACATCGAATTATGTCGTTTGGTTAATTATGGACGTGATTTCGGATTAATCCACATGCTTGAGGGACTCCTGAATTATACGAGATGATGAATATTTATAAAAAGTGTTGGTGCTTTGAATATGAATATGGAATATTCATATCTAGGACTAAATTATGTGTTTTGAAATAATATTCGTATATGATTATGAATATAATTACGAGTTTGTTGAGACTATTATTCATCCCTGAATTTGGAAGTCCGTACGTATGGAACAAAGGTTTAAGTCGAATCATTTGATTGTTTGATAACCTTTTAATATAATTATATATTATATTGAACTAATTGGATGGTTCGAATTGATGACAATCATAGGTAAATTTTAACAATGGATTTACAAGAAGGAACCATGTCAATTCACATTTAAGAATCGAGTTTGGAATCGATAACATTTAGACCCTTATTTTTGGTTCGAATTGGTTGCTGATATGATCATTGGATTTCAGCTCGTATTGTGGACATAGATTTGTGAGGGTCTGAGTTAGATGGTTTAGACTGTGTTTAATCGAGATATTGTGGAACCGATGAGTTTGTGGCCTGGTTGTATTGATATTGATCGTCATCGAACTTGTTGATTATTAATCCTTCTTTTTACAATAAGTTGTGATGTTTGATCGTGGATTATGACTGTTCTGTTGCATTTGAGATTGAAGAGTTCGTAGATTACTTTAGTCGGGACTGAGGAACTCGTAGCCAAATGCAACTGAATTGGTAACAGTTCGTGGTATTGATATCGAGGCAAGTTTTATACTTATACTAGTCAATGAGATTGATGTTATCATGTATGTGTTTGAATGTGTGTATCATTTCGAGACTTGGTCTCTTTATGATTTTATTGATATCAGGGGATTTTTTGATACAATATCCTTCGGCAAGTTATGCCAAATGTTTTTGTTGTTCGTAAATGGCCAGTTCAGGGCATTACGATACTTGTTGGTTATATTGTTGTTGATAGCCGGTTCGCGGTATCGACGTATCGATTGTTATTGTCGATTGATGTTCCATTGGGATATTGTTGTGAATCGTCGTTATTGATATCAATGTTTTTCTACTGATGTTGTATTGGCCGATTGAAGGCATTGACGTATTCGATTATCATCTTCGTTATCGGTAACCGATTAAAGGTGCCGAGACATTTGTTGTATTGTTGTTATCAATTGGCCGTCCTAAGGCAATTGGTGTATTGAATTGGAATTATCGAAGATAATTCCATCCATTTTATAATTGTTATCGATTGACCGTTCTAAAGTTAATCGGTGTATTGAATTGGGACTATCGAAAACATCTCCCATCCATTGTATCATTATCAATTGTCCATTCTAAGGCAATCGAGGTATTAAATTGGGATCGCCGAGGACGGTGCCCATCTGTGAGTTATTATTGTCGTGTTGGCCGACTCAAGGCAGCACAATATCATTCTTATGAACTCGGTGACTTTGTGATCGTTGAGGGTTGAGGATTTCCAGATTGTTGTTCGTGTTAATTGGTCCTTAGGGATTGTGATCCCAGAATAGTTGTGTTGGATATAGTTGGTCGTGTCGATCTTTCATTATTCATGTATCATCATTCACTTTGGTGAGTCGTATGATCCGTATTGGATGTGTTATCCTTTGAGTTTCATTGTCATGTTGCATCGTGATATATCTGGAATCATATCTGCGTGCCGATTGGTTATGTGTAGGATTTTTATCCAGGCACACGATGGTCATGCGTGGATGTTTCCGCATTGGACCGTGCACATGGGACGTAGTTCGTGAGGCTAATTAGGTACATTGTCCCACGTATATTCTGGATTCCGTATACGGGGTGGACATGTGCACGGACACATTTCCGGATCGGGCGTATTGTGATGTCCCTCTCGAGCCTTATTATTGTGGTCGTCCACAGTCCATTCTGTATTGGATATATTTGACTGTTTGCGACTGGTTGTTCATGCGCCCGAGGGGCTTGTTCGACAGTCGGGGTTATTTCTTTGAGATCTATTATTGTTGATCATTTAGATTACCTTGTTAATGGTACTCTCGGTCGTTGTTGATCCCTTATTGATCGTGTTGGAGGTTATCATCACTACAACATTTTTAGCCTGAGGTCACAGATGAAAACCGTGGCTAAATGTGAAAAAACTGTGGCCTAAAGATTAGACCACGATTTTTCGTGCGTGGTACAGGTGGCCGTGGGCTATTCTTATAAAATCGTGGGCTATTCGAATACACCACGATTTTTTGACCATTCGCCACGAGCGAATAAAACCGTGGCCTAAAGTTCAAGAATAGGCCACTGTTTTTATTTTGATATTAGCCACAGTTTTTTATTGTGGCCACGCTTTTGTATATTCTTTGTCCACGGTTTTGTATATAATTTCTGGCCACGATTTTTAGTATGATTTCTAGCCATATGCGATTTCTGTACTGTGTATTCTTTGGTCACCGTTTTTCTTTCACAAATTTAAATTTAAAAACCATTGTACATTTACTATATTTTTAAAACTTGAATCTTATAGAACCTATAAATAGTGATTTGAATTTATAAATAGGAACTTTTAATAGAAGTTAAAAAAACTTAAGAATGGTACTTTTTAATGCTGTGAAAACTATCATGTGCTAAGTGGAATTGTTGATGCCTTAATCTAGCAAATTGAAACTAGCTAAAACTAGGGGTGTTCAAAAATATCCGATATCCGATATCCGATCCGAAATATCCGAAAATCCAAAGTTCCGGATATCCCAAAATTCGAATATCCGAAGTTCGGATATCCGGAACTTCGGATTCGGATATCGGATAGTACTTTTCAGAAAAATCGGATATTCGGATATCCGAAATATCCGAAAAATCTTAAAATTTTTATTTTTCTTATATTTTAAATAATATAAGGTATTCGGATATTCGGATATCCAATATCCATATCCGAAGTTTTTTTCGGATATTCGGATATCCGATATCCAAAACCGAATATTTTTTTTCGAATATATGGATATCCGAACATAATTAATATTTTTTCTGGATATTCGGATATCCGATATCCATATCCGAAATTTCGGATATCCGAATCGGATATCCGAAATTTCGGATACGGATACCGGATATCAAAATCTACTATCCGAATTTTCGGATATCCGGGTTTGAACACCCCTAGCTAAAACTACAGGAATGTCAAAATACATAGATAGGTGACCAGAATATCTTGCAAATCAGCTTGATCAAATCAGCCACTTCAATCGAAGGGTTAGCCAACAAGCCGGTTAAATATGTTAAGCAAGTAAAATAAAGAAATAGGAAATAAATAAATGAGCACTACAGATATGTCCTCATCCGCACCAATTAGTCCAAGTGTATATACAAGGAAGTTCTCTTGACACAATGCCATAAAATTCACGTGTTGTACGTGAACATCATTCTTCATCCTCTATATCTTCATCATGATCTTCCTCTCCACCCTACATATATGAAAACACAAAACACAATCATAAGCAAATATAGAAGCATGAATATAAATATTCACAAGATCATTATGACAAAATCTTATTCAAAAATGAAGCCTATATGCTATAAAGCACCTGACGACAAACCTCACCTAAAAAACAAATTAGAACCAAGTATAAATAACATCACCATAATTCTCCCAAAACCCATAACTACCCGTCCAGAAGTTCATATAAGAACAACACGGTGCAGGTTATGGTCACATTATGGGTAGCATCGTCCTCATTTCAAGACAGCAAGAACATCAAAAATAGAATAAAAAAGACAAACTGGCCGCGCATAAAACTGGGCAGCACACCATCTTGGTAAAGACAACAATAACATAAAAAGCAATAACAAATAATGGTAGAAAAATAGCAAAAATCTCATGTAATGCACTATCTCATGTAATTCTAAATTTAAGGTACTACCCTGATATTTTGATCAAATGGTGCACCACACTGAGTTACCAAAAATCATGTTTTCTACTACAAAAATCATGAAACTCAAAATCACGATGTTTATAAATGGTAAAGGGATCATAAATGATACCTTCTCAAGAATAAGAATATTGGTCGATGTAGAAGAATGCGGTGCTGCACCATTTTCGTTGGCAGTAGCATTTGTCATCATCATATCTAAAGCTTCATCATCCAAATCTTGATTGTTTTGCTTCAATAATGATCTTACAAACAAATTCATTCTATTCATCTCATTTGCATGTTCCTTCTTGGTAAGATCAATCTCTTCATTTCTTTTTAACTGTAACGATGTGACAGTTCTTCCATAGCAACGCACTCTACCGGGCTTTTCTTTGCCAAACAATGATTGAAATGTTTCTTTAGCGGATTCGCTAGACTCTTGAACTGAATCTTTAAGCTTACCCTAATAAAGATGACAAAAGTAATATTCATGTATAAAATAAAACATTTCCTGTATAATATATTCATATATCATGGCTGAATAAGGTAATAGCTCTATATCTAATAAAGGTGGCTATGACATCATCATTCGTTTAACTTGAGCAAAAGAGTAACCATGTGCAAAATAATTACTAAACCTACTTGATAAGTAACTACAAACTTACGATAATAGATTGTGTTTCTTCATCTATCTCTTTTCCATTCCGGCTTCTGCGAGTCTCAATGAACATTTCAGCTTGGCTGACTTCCTGATCTGCATCTTTCTTCTTTGCACGCTACATTAATTAATTAGACGGAACATTAAGAATGAAATCAATATAAATTAGAAGGTGAATTTACTCATACATAAAACATAATTACATCCCGAAATATATATTTTTATATATCAATAAATACCAATTTTGCTCGAATTCTAGCAAAATTTACTGGTCCCATACGGTGCAAATACTTTTGGTTGGCCCTATTAGTGGCATTCTTCTTAGCAATATCCTACATTATAGAGAAGCAAATAGTTATTATATAGAAAGAAAGTACGAAAAAGTCTAGATTGAATAATATCTAGACAAAGCAAAGGAACTACGAAGATGTGTCATTTGAGTTTGTAGATGAAAGCAAAACTTTCAAGATATTTGCTCTTTGCTTATAAAAAACTTTAAAAAGTCACAATTTTCTTACTTGAACAATGCCACTTCTCCAATAAGCCATCAGTTGCTCGAAATGAGCTTTCGGTATACATTCAGGTCGATGTTTTAACCTTTCCTTCATGGTAGAGTATCCTTGAAAATGTTTCTTCTTGATTTTTCTCTTGTACTGCCTCCAAGCATCATTTATGCGAGAGAATACTGCTTTTTCTCCTTTCTTAGGGATATTGAATTTAGCCTACAAAAAAAAGTATATATAATTGTCATCATACTAATCATAAATTTTGGGCAGCAAATAATTGTCATAAGAAACTATTTTAGCCATACATTGACATATTCCCATATATCTTCCTTGTGATTTTTGAGCAGTACTTTAAAGTTCGTATAAATTAACAGACAAAAATCAGCATTCCTTGCTATAGTGCCAAGGAATAAGCTCAAATCAGATACAGTACGATCATCAGGCCCAATTGGCTCTCCATCATTGTCTAAGATGACTTCTTCGCGATCTTGAGCAGCTCTTGAATGTATTTTTAAACATATAGTTGGTCCCCGTGTTCTTTTTTTACGTGTCCCTATTGTCACATAAAATATACATAAGGTTTGATAAACTACCAAAGTTATAAGAAGAGGAACAAAAATGTGATTCATAAAAACTTCCTTATATGATGAGATTAAGTTTTTACCTTCACCATCTTCCTCGAGACCCATATTTTCTTCTTGTTCCACGATATTTAGTTCTTCATCATCGCTTTCATCCCTGAGTTCCTTCTCTTCGTCAACTTCTC
The DNA here is from genome assembly GCA_033398695.1 of Orobanche coerulescens. Lineage (NCBI taxonomy): Eukaryota > Viridiplantae > Streptophyta > Magnoliopsida > Lamiales > Orobanchaceae > Orobanche > Orobanche coerulescens. Next base: position 95,217,123 of record CM065803.1, read on the forward strand.
CATTTTTTCTAAGAAACTCACCAATTAACATCGGTGGGCACATTGGAACCCTCTTTTCCCTTTTCCTACCACTTGAATTGTCATTTTCAGCCACAACCCTTTTCTTGGGCTGTTGCTTTACCCTTGAACTATCATTTTCAGCCGCTGCACTTTTCATGGGTTGTTGATTTGTTCTTGAATTGCCACTTTCAATTACTGATCCTTTTAAATGTTGTTGCTTTGCCTTTGAATTGTCATTCCCAGCCTCTATCCTTTTTATATTTTGTTGGTCTGCTCTTGAACTATCTTCAATCAGTTTCCTTTTCATGGGTTGTTGACTTGTTCTTGAATGATCACTTTCCACTGCTTTCCTTCTCATTGGCTGCTGATTTGCCGTTGGATTTTCAATTGAAGCTCTTTTCATTGCCTTTTGCACTGTCTGCTATTCTGCCGTTGAATCATCACGTTGAGCAATTATATTCTTTATGGGTTGCTTCAATGGATCTTGGATCTGCATGGACTGCTTGCTACGAGTAATCAACTGACTTTTTTGATCTTGAATTTGTTTAGATACTTTGTTTTTAGTCATTTGTGCTTGACCACTAACTGCAATATCAGATAACTTGAATTGTGCTTGGGGTGGCACCATAAATGAGGGCTTATATTGCTTTTTATTATTTGCTCCTCTAAATTCAACTAGTCGCGCTTCAACTAGTTGTGCCCTGCTTTCTCCAAGCTTTTTCACTATCTTCTCTGGGTTGATTTTAAACTTCTTATACAATTCAGCGCTAGATCTTATAGGAGATAGTTTGGAACTGGAAACACTCTTTTCTCCTTGGTCTTGAGCTTTCATCTTTTATCTTTTTTCTTCTTACCTGAAAATAAAAATAAATTCAAGTTAAAACTTATTTATATACACAACAAAATCAGAAAAATAAAATGGTGATCCAAGTTAGACAATAAAATAAACAGAATAGCAACAACAAAATCAACTTATATACTTATATACTACTTAAACAGTAAAAACCAACAGCAAAATAAAAGTATCAAACAACAAAAACAACAACAAAGGGTGATCCAACACAAAACATGAGACAAGTGCTAGCAATATTAACATGAAACAACAACAAAATAACAATATGGCAAAATTCATCCAAAGCACACATACAAAATGAAGTAATATTTCAATAATATGGAAATGATAAAATACAAAATGAAGTAGAATATTTTTATCCTAATAAATGAGTACAACTACTTGTCCAATACATTGCTATCAATAGGCTAACATTAACTAGTCAATATAATCTAACAAAGTGTCATCAAAATCAGAGTCCTCTTCATTTTCCTGCCTAGCACACGGAGCACTTGGAGCACTTGGAGGCTTCTCAGTTATGGTTTCAGGTAACTCTTCTCTAACCAGATAGAGTTCATCATTATTAGACACATCTAGATTTGTCATACGGTCCAACGGCTCGTTCTGATAAGCTGCTTCAGCTTCTAAATCTGACTGGTCACCCATGTCAAATAAATCTCTTGGAACGGTCTTCATAACATAATGCCTATTTGCACTAACAGGATCCTGGACATAAAAGCATTGATGGACTTGAGAAGCTAGCACAAAAGGAACATTTTTGTAACATTTTTTATTAAACTGCACGCAAGTAAGCCCATAATTGTCGTCTTCAGCCTCAAACCAATCACATTTGAACAGCACAAACTTGAAGTGACCATAGTAGTCTAGCTCAATTATATCATTAATTGCTCCATAATAAGTGACAGGCTCTAACTTAGGATTTTCATCCTTGGAGCTTGCAAAACTTGGAGTCAATGAAACCAAGGTGACACCAGAATTTTGAGTTTTGCGTCTTGCATCTCGTTTCCTAATATGGAATCTATATCCATTCACAAGGTAACAAGAAAACCTCTTTGCAACATTGTTTGGACCTCTTGCAAATTGTTTGATTTGATGTGGTACATCATCTTCTAAGGCACGATTCTTAAACCATTCAGGAAACTCCTGACTTTGGATTTTGGCCTTGCTCCACCTTCCTCTTTTAGTGCGGGTATTAACAATATCGTCATGCTCTCTACAAATTCATCAACATAATTTGTTAATATGACTGTAAAATAAGTTTTATGCAAGAGTTGGAGGGATGTTATAAATTATAGTACTTGATGTAATCATTAACATCCCAGCAATTGAATAAGGCATTTCGATGAGCTTGGTCTTTCATTTTCAAATCCAAAGAAAATGGTTTACCTTTTTTCTTCCATTTATCATTTCGACTCTTTCTATTCACCTTTGTCTCTACACTTGTATGAAAATATCTTGAGCAAAATGTTAAAGCTTCTTCAGCCAGATATCCCTCGGAAATAGAAGCTTCTGGATGAGCTTTATTACGAACATACGACTTAAGTTTGCATAAGTACCTTTCTATGGGGTACATCCACCTGAATTGAACGGGACCACCTAATCTCACTTCATTTGCCAAGTGAATAGTCAGGTGAACCATTATGTCAAAAAAGCTAGGAGGAAAAATCATCTCCAATTTACAGAATATTTCAGCAATTTATGCTTCTAAGTAATCCAGATCTCGCATGTCGATCACTTTTTGACATAAAGTACGGAAAAAAGATCCAAGGCGAATTAGTGGGTCAGCCACTGCATTAGGCATCATGCTTATTATTGATATTTGCAATAAGTAATGTAACATGAAATGTGCATCATGACTCTTGTAACCAGATATTTTCTTTTCACCAACTTACACACACTTTGATATATTTGATGCACTCCCATCCGGCAATTTTGCACCCTTAAAGACACCACAAAAAATAGATTTCTCCTCTGAAGTCATTGAAAAACATGCTTTTGCAAACTTCACATAGCCTCCGCCAATGTCAAAAGGATGAAGGTTCTTTCTAATTCCCATATCTTGCAAATCATAACGAGCCCTGACATGATCTTTTGTCTTTACCGAGATTTCCAAAAGAGTTGCAATGATATTAACAAACACATTCTTTTCAATGTGCATTACATCAAGGTTGTGACGTAATATATTTAGAGACCAATAAGGCAGCTCAAAAAAAATTGACCTTTTCTTCCATGGACTGTCAATTTTGTTCTTGTTCGCCTTACCAAATTCGTTGCTGAAGTTCCGCAAGATTTCTAAGATTTCTGTCCCATCTAACATAAGAGGTGCAAACCCATGCTCTTCTTTACCATTAAAGGACTTCTTATCAGCTCTCCAAGGATGATCCAATGGCAAAAAGACACGATGATCCATATAGCACATCTTATGGCTATGGGTCAACCACTCCGAATGAGTGCCCTCGTTACAACACGCACATGCAAATTTTCCTTTAGTGCTCCAACCAGACAACATAGCATACCCAGGGTAGTCGCTAATAGTCCAGAAAGGAGCAGCACGCATTCGAAATGTTTGATTTTTTGAGGCATCAAATGTCTCTACTCCAGATTCCCATAATATCTTCAACTCCTCAATCAACGGTTGAAGGTACACATCAATATCATTTCCTGGTGATCAGGGTCCTGGAATGAGTAATGATAACATTGTATATTCAGGTTTCATGCACAACCAAGGCGGATAATTGTATACAACCGTCATAATAGGCCACGTACTATGTGATACGCTCATAGTCCTGAACGGATTGAATCCATCGCTCGCTAATCCAAGTCTTAGATTCGGAGACTCGGAAGCGAAATCAGGATGAAAAGTATCAAAATCTTTCCATGCTTGGCCATCAGCAGGATGCCTTAATTTTCCATCTTGTGTGCGTTTTTCTTCATGCCACCTCACTGACTCGGCTGTCCTCGAACACATAAACAACCTTTGAAGTCTAGGAATCAAAGGAAAGTGCCTCAAAACTTTTACAGGAACTTTGTGATCATTTTTGGATTGCTCAGTCTCACAATCTACTTGAGGAAATTCCTTCCAACGAGAAGTTTTACAAATGCTGCAATAATCATCATTCTCATGCTCTTTCCAAAACAACATGCAGTCATTCGGACATGCATGAATCTTTTTATAATCAAGGCCTAAGTCACTAATCATGGCCTTTGTTTTATTAATATATTCTGGAATGTTTAAATTAGGTATGGCTTCTTTCAGTAATTCTAAGAGGGCAGTGAATGATGCATTGCTCCACCCATTCTGACATTTCATTAAGTACAATCGAATTATGAATGATAGAGTAGAGAAGTTTTTACATCCTCGGTATAGTTCCTTTTTCGCCTCATTAATCAAATTGTAGAACTTTCTAGCATTCTCGTTAGGGCCCTCACTTATTCCTTCTGCTGCCACATTCCTAAATGTGTCATACAATAAACCGCCAATGTCATCGTGTGAGTCTTCTTGATCTTCCATAACATCATCAGTTTCTAGAGGCAACGTTATTCGCTCCCCATGGTGTACCCAGACGTCATATTTTTTAAGAAAACCTTTGGCTATTAAATGGTCACGAACCACATGTCTCGTTGCCCACAAACTATTTCTACACTTAGCACAAGGACATAAAATATCATCCCCTTGAGGTCTTCCTCAAATGTAGGCAAAATCTAAAAATGACTCAACACCTTCGATGTACTCTGAACTAAATCTTGGAAATTTAGTCTACTGTTTGTTCATCCCTTTTAATCTAATCTAATACACACAAAAATAAAATAAAAATTATAGTAATTGAAAAAGAAACATTAATATCTTGAAACTGAAATACAACGAAAAAAGTGTAATAACACTTCAAAAACTCCTTACTTGTAAATTAAAATCGTTTCCTCAACTGACCAATCAAAATTTTGGACAGCATATAAATACTTTTAAAAAAACATCAAATACATACAATTTTACCAAAAGTATACATAAAAAACCTTTAAAGAGATGTGTTCTAGATACTTTAACTTCTATTTTTAATTCAGCAATCTTTCATCCACTCTCTAATACTTTAACTTTAACTCGCCTCTAAACATCAATTAGCCATTCAGAAAAAAGTCTTGCTCCTAAAATGCAATAGGAAAGAACACTTAAATTCTAAACCTGATTGAAACCAAGCCTAATTCAAAACCACCCAGAAATCCAAAATCTAAACCCATAATCCAAAGAGCTCTAATCTCAAGTACAATTAAATAAATAAATAAACAAACTATTTGAAACTCTTAATAAAAAATTACTAGAAAGCACAGAGAGAGAAATAAACTTTACCGGGTTAATCACTAATCTCAAATACAATGAAACAAAAAATTAATAATCAGAAGGGGAGAAGAAGACTAGATACCGGATTAGAGAGTGGCAGGAAGATCGGGTGGGAGTGTCGTGAGCGGTGAGCGTGAGAGTGAGCGCCGTGAACGGAAAGGGGTTTCAGAACTCGCCGCCAATGAGATCGGAACTCGTTGCCAGAGGTCTTGGTTGCATTCTTTATCCTGGAAATAAAGTTTTCAGCGGGCTAGAGTAGTCTTCTTGCTGTTGTTGAATGTTAAGTCGTGATATGCTTAGCAAGTGCGACGGGTAGTTTCAGGGCTTTGAGAAGTCAACTCACCCCGGCCGCGCAATTTTTCACCGGTTCCCGCATTTTTTTCCTTTTCAGACTTTATTTTTAAGGTTTTCATGATTTTATTAATAATACGTGGCTAGGTTTCCTTCTTTTTTCTTTAACCTATCGCCACGTTTTTTATAAATTAATAAGAATATTTGGCCACGGTTTTATTTTTAAATTATAAGCCACACCTAATAAACCGTGGTAAACAAAAAAACCGTGGTCTATAAGCGTTCCACACATATAAAACCGTGGCTTAAATTATTTATTATAAATAACCGTGGCCTATAAGTATTCCACATTTTTGAAACTGTGGTCTATAAACATAATTATCCACATAAATAAAACCGTGGTCTATTTTGTGTTTTAACCGCGGTTTTTTAAAACAAAAAAATTAGTGTGGTCTAAAGCCAAAAATGTTGTAGTGCATGTTGATGGTATTCTCGACTATTGTGGATCTTTCGCTGATAGCATTGGAGTTTATCATGTCGATGATATTCTCGGTTGGTTTATAGGTTGATCATTGTTATTGACAGTGTGAGCGTTCGGATTGTACGTCAGTGTTTCGGGACTTGTTGTCATTATTTTGTGTGTTATTAGTTTTTTCCATATTGAGCTTTATCGGTACAATCCGACGGACAGGATTTGGCACAGATAGTTCATTCTACACTTATGAGTTATGATAATGTTTTGAGAATTCTTGGTATTGTTGAATACAGTACAGACGATTGTAGTTGAGTTCTTTTCGTATTTTGAGATGCCCTTCAACATATCAATCGTATGTCGATACTCGTCGTCGACCTTTGGAATTCGATTTTGGAGACCATGTCCTACTCCAGGGTTGGAGACTTAGCTTATCGCTTGTCGTTGCCCCCTGTGTTGGGTCTTGTTCATATCGTTTGTCATGTTTCTCAGTTGAGAAGGCATATGCCGGATCCAAGTCATGTTTTTTTTTTGGTACAGAAGCAACAAGAGTAACTAAGACCCTATTTTATCTGCATTCAAAGCGGTTGATAGTTCAGCAGGACGGGAGTCCCAAAACACCCATCCTGATTTATCCCTGTAGCCCAGTCGGGCCATTTTATCCGCGCAATTGTTGCTCATTCTTTCAACTTTATCCAATCTTGCCTCCCAAGGCATCTGCAAAAACTCTCTGCATTTTGTAACCACACCCTGGAGAGGATCATCTTTCATTTCGTTACTAGAGACCCATTCATAAACAGCAGCAGAATCAATTTCAACACAAATTTTCCGGATACGCCTATGCCATGCGAGTTCAAGACCCTGAAGGAGTGCATAGAGTTCAACCTCATTGACAGTTGGATTTGGTATGTACTTTGAGAAACCCCAAAGCCAATTTTCCCATTGATCCCGTACTAAACCTCCTATTTCACCAGCTCGAGATTCTGGGAAACAACTGCCATCAATATTAGGTTTGACCCAAGTATTTTTTGGTCGGATCCAACCAGAGCGTGTAGTATACTTTTTGCTAGTTCGCCTTGCCAAATCTTCACAAAGTTGCACAACACGGAATTTTGTTTGGGAGATCGGCTCAATCTTACCCGAGAAAATAAAATGATTTCGTCGTTTCCATATTTCCCAAATTGTGGATGCAAACATCAAACACCAATTAGCATTTTTAAAACTATTACCAGAGAGTTCATTTGTCTTCTGTTTGCGGAACCATTGAGACGTGTCGGTGCCCATAAAAGCTATAAAAAGCTTCAGCTGACAAAATACTCTTCCAAACTTTTTGTGCTTCTTTGCAGTCACGAAAAATATGAAGGCAAGTTTCCATTTTACCCTCACACCAAACACATGAATAATCCTGGGAAATCTTGCGTTTGTATCGTAGGGAATTTGTATCTAGACGATCGAGAGCCGCAAGCCACATAAAATGTTTTAATTTGTTATTCAAAGGACTCGACCAAAGCCATTTCCAGGATATACGCATGTCGTGCACGACATTAAATTTTCTATTCAAAATCTTATATGCTGATTGACAAGTATATTGTCCGGAGGATGTAGCATTCCACATCAGCCGATCTTCAGTATCATTGGAAGGTGTAAACGCCATAATCTTGCTTTTAATCCCCTCATCCAGATGTGTAGACAGCATATCAATGTGCCATGTACCTTCCCAGAAGAGATCACTAACTTTTAATTCCCTGTCTTGTGGCATGATGTGATGCACTTCATCATATAAATGACCTCCATTCAACCAATAATCAAACCAAAAGGAGATCTTGGAGCCTGGACCAGCTTTCCAATGGAATTCATCTTTCAAAAGTTGAACACTATGGATAATGCCTTTCCATGCCAAACTATCACTTGGCCGAGATATATAATCCAGAAGTGTCGAGTTCCTCAAATATTTTTTCCTAACAAAATCTGCCCAGCCCGTTTCATCATTACGAAGGATCTTCCATGCAAGTTTGGCAAGCATGGCCTCATTATTGGTCCTTGCCAAACGAAGACCAAGCCCACCTTCATGTTTCGATTGGGACACCTTAGACCAACCAGCAAGATGAATTTTGTTCTTGCTTGTATCTGTAGACCAAAGGAATTGTCTATTCATTCTGTCAAGTTTATTACAAACATACTTCGGAAACCAAGTGGACTGCATTTCTTAAATAGGGATTGCGACAGTAACAGATTGGATCAGAGTGGCGCGACCAGCGACGGAAAGAAACCTTTTCTTCCAACCCTCAAAACGGCTCATAATGCTGTCAAATATCTTGCTATGTGCATCCCTGGACCGATGACCATGTTGGAGCTATATGCCCAGATATTTTCCCAAATTTGGGGTTTACTGAAAACCCAAGATGTCTGTGATATTTCTTTTGAGACTAGCACCTTCTGATTTTGAGAAAATGACCTTGGACTTTGCAAGACTTAAATTAAGACCTGATGTCATGCAGAATTTATCAATGACTGATTTGATGCATCTAGCATTCGTGATAGTAGCTTTTCCCATCAGAATAATGTCGTCGGTGAAAAGCAGATGGGAGAAAGCTGGACCATTTATGCACGGGGTAATAGGAACCCACTTACGGCTTTACACCATGTCGAGAATCAAGTATGAAAGCCTTTCAATGCATAAAACAAAAAGGTATGGTGAAAGCGGGTCACCTTGTCTGAGTCCACATTTATGTGCAAATGGTTCAAGTGGTTCACCATTCCACAATATGCGGGTTGAGGCATTGCACACGCAAAACATAATAAGCCTAATAACCCTTAGTCATTACTCATTAGGTTGAAACTTGAGTTACTAACTGCAGATCTTCAGCCGACTAGGGTTTTTGAAGCTTTTCCTCCTCCACTGAAACTCGAAGTCCGCTTGAACCTTGTGTACTATAGTTTTACAAATTCACCCGTTGCTGCCGAATGACTGAACCGTCATGATTGATTCCCCTTCCCTGAAAAGACAACGAATGCCAGAAAATGAGTTAGATCAAATGGAACCTACACCAACTCCATCGATCCAGTCAGGGGTTCCACCCTCTACTCCGATTCAAAATCAAACTACATCCCGTGAGCTTCCTACACCCCAACCTCCTAGCTCTTATGTGGAAAGGTTCTTCACGGGTACATCAAAAAAAGATGTAAGAATTGATGCTGGTATAACTGCTGAAGAACGGAAGTTGATCTCCGTCCGCCCACCGAACGATGTCATCCCCTTCAAATGAATTTCTATTGATGATGAATTCCGAAAAACAATGATAGATTCCTGGAAGAATGCAATTCTCATTCGGGTGCTTGGTCGACCGTGGTACTATCCGGCCCTTCGGACCAAACTCCAGACCATGTGGGAGCTAGCAGGTACGTTTGATTTACTCGACCTTGGGCACAACTGCTTTTGTCTGAGGAATGTTCCATCTGAAAAGAGGGATCATATTCTCACCGAAGAACCATGGCAAATAGTAGGAAGTTTTCTCTCAATTCAAAAGTGGGAACCTTGATTTCGATCTGATGTAGATAAGATTGATACGACCATAACCTGGGTTCGAGTTCTGAATTTACCACTAAAATTGTTTCGGGAATCGGTTATCGAAACTCTAGCTTCATGCATTGGAGACCCGATTAAAATTGACGGGGACACCTTCAACACAACTATAGGTAAATATGCCCATTTCTGCGTTCAAGTTCGAACTGACGTGCCACTTGAGTTGGGACTGTACATTGATGGAGTGCCTATCAGGTGGTGTACGAAAACATCCCATCTCTATGTCATCTCTGTGGTAAAGTAGGTCATGTGAAATCAAAATGTCCCTCTGAACCTTTGGACATCACAACTACTGAAAAACGTTCCAATGAACAAGACTCGGCCTCGTTTCCATTTCCAATCCAGAAAGATGAGTGGTTGATTGAAAAAGCAAAGAAAAAAGAGTATGGCGATTGGATGGTAGTTAGTCGCCGAAAAAAACTAAGCACCAAAACCGGGCCGACACATCGTGCTGGAATTGCTAAGGGTCAAGTTCACGAAACCGGGCCTACCAAAGCCCGAAGTGGGACGCAGTCAACAAATGCAAGCCTACATTCAAAGATTGCTCCAACTATTAGCCCCACTAATAATTTCTATCCTCAACCACTAAAGGGAAGTAATATTAGTCAAGATCCTAGCCTGACAAATCCCGTAAAATCAGGAAAAATGATATTGCCAAGATCAATTCTGAAGAGAGGGTCACGGCCAACAAACCCAATCCCTGATTTTCCATCGCCAGCACCAGAAGTCAGAATCCTAGAGAATTTCAACTTTTCTGCAGGTGCCTCATCTTCCAAGGCAGAAAAAAATTCCTTTGACATCTTGAGTAATAACGCACAAGAAATTCCTGATTGCTTGGGTACTCCTACCGAAGATGGGGGACTGGTACGGCCGGATAAATCAGATTTTGATAGAAAGGGTAGCATGATGGACAGAACAGAAATGGAGGTACGTAACAACCATCGATCACCTAAGACAGCTCTCCAAGATATCACTAATCGAACTCACCAACAACAAATTCATACAGCATGGAGGTCCAAAGTGGAAACACACTTTGTGGAGCAAGGGAAACAAACGCTAGTTTACTGACAAAAAACTCTACGATAAACAGAGTTTCAGGATAGACATCTCCAACCATTACTCCAGATGATTCGTCAATTGATTATGATATAGATGGGAGTTTGGAGTGTTAACAAACACCCAACTTATTGACGCCTCCAGACCCGTCATGAATATTCTAACTTGGAATTGCCAATGGGCAGGTGACCCGGACTTTATCACCAACTTCAAAGACATTGTGCACGATCACAAACCTGATGTTGCATTCATCATGGAGACGAGAGTTAATCAGGAAGCAGCTTTTGCGATTGCACCTGCGCTTGGTTTCCCTAATTTTCATAACGCCCCAACTAGGGGTATGACTGGATGTATCTAGATGTTATGGGACGCGGATACTATGGACGTGAATATTTTCAAAGTGGAAGAACAAGGTATACATGATATTGTGAGTCGTAGACACCAAAGTCCATGGATTCTCTCAGGGATTTATGCACAACCCCGTAGAGAGGACAAGGATCGTATTCATCGAAGCATACTGGATATCTCGCAGGCTACGAAACTTCCATGGTTGGCTGCAGGTGACTATAATGATGTCTGCTACTCCCACGAGAATAAAGGAGGCCCACCACCAATAGTAAATCGATGTCTAAAGTTTTTACAATGGATGGCAAATTGTGGATTGAGGGATCTTGGATCTGTGGGATGCAAATTTACATAGACCAACAAAAGACGAGGAACAGCGAATGTGCAAGAATGATTATACAGAGCCCTTGCAAATGATGAATGGTGTTCACTATTTCCCAACAATATTGTCATTAACCTGCCCAGAACATACTCAGATCATCACCCAATCCTGATTTAATGTGAAGGAAAGCCTGATAGGAGATTCGAACGGTCGTTTCGATTTGAAGGCATGTGGTTTATGAACCACGAATGCAAACCATGGTTGGCGGAAATATGGCGTACACATCCAAACATACTTGAAGCCATTGCTCAGGTTCCCGACAAGATGTGAGAGTGGAACAAAAAATGCTTTGGAAATATTTTATGGAAAAAACGACATCTCCAAAGTAGACTCAAAGGCCTTCAGAATGCACTGAGTTTCCATCGCAGCAAGACTTTGGAGAACTTGGAGAGTGAACTTATCAAAGAATATAACACCATTTTGAAACAAGAAGAACTATTTTGGCTCCAAAAATCTAGAATCAGATGGGCTGAAGATGGGGAGTCTAACACCAAATTCTTCCACCAATCAACAATGGTACGACGAAAATGCAACAAAATTCTTATGCTTAAAATTCATGACATCTAGTGTAAAGAGGAGGAGACACTCCGCATGCACACAAAGGAATTTTTTCAAGGAATTTTCTCGCCTACAGGATCAGCAAATCGGGGGGTGGGTTCTCTTACACTTAGCTCGCACCAGTCCATACTTACTAACGAAGAATACGAACTTCTTGCAAAGCCCATCACCATGGAAGAACTCAAAAATTCCGTCTGGGCAACTAGCCCTCTCAAAGCACTGGGGCCGGATGGTTTGCAAGGAATTTTTTATCAAAAATGTTGGGAGTTCGTGGGTCAGTCGACCTATGAATTTGTTGCTTCGGCCTTTTCTCTGGGTAATTTTAATCCTGCTATTTGTGAAGCTTTTATTTGTCTTATTCCGAAAGTGACATGTCCTAGTAAGATATCTGAATATCGTCTTATAGCTCTTTGTAATGTACTTTATAAACTTATCACAAAGTGCATTACTATGAGACTTAGGGACATTATGCCACACTTAACTGGGCTTTTTTTGGAAGAAACTTTCGTCTTCCCCAAGTCATGTTTTTTACTATAGTGAGATTTACGTAACCAAGGATGTTACCTATCTCGAGAAACCAGTGAAGATTCTTGAACGTCGTGAGAAACAGCTTCGGCACAAAACAATCCCATTGGTTTTAGTGCAATGGTCGAGACATGGAGTCGAGGAGGCGACTTGGGACATGAAAGAGATTATGCGATCAGAGTGCCCCGAACTTTTTTTTCTTAAGTTTCGGGATGAAACTTCTTTTTAGAGGGGGAGAATGTAATACCCGTACTTTTTATTGACTGTTTGACCTTACCGTTCTTCCTGTTTTGTCGCTCTGTAAACTCTTTGTGATGGTGTCGGCGTTGATCTAGAGTATCGTGCCTTGTTTGGATCATGATCGTGTTGTTTAGACCTTTCGGAAGTGTTCTGGGTCAGAGAGGTAGCGCATGCTAGGCCTATGCTAACGCACCCTAATTCTGCGTGAGTAGCGCACGCTAGTTTTGAGCCTTAGCGCGCGCTAACGGACTGAGTCGGCAGAGGCAGTGACGTTTCAGACTTTCTGGACTAGCAGGTATCGCATGCTAAGCAGCGACTAGTGCACGCTATATGTGTTGCATAGCGCGTGCTAGTGCACAGTGTTAACGCACGCTATCGGGCTGAGTCAGTGAACTGGGACTTTGGCAGGACACCAATTAGCGCACGCTAAGGACGTTGAGTAGCGCGCGCCAATGTCTGCGGAGAGTAGCCACTGGACTATCGGGTGACCCGTTATCGCATGCTAATATTTAGGCGTAGCGTGCGCTAGACTGGGCACAGTATATAAGGGTAGTCTGTAATATCCGCAATTTCCGATTTTTCGGTAAATTTCTTTTTCATCCAGAGTCTGTTTTGACGACTCGCTCATGACCGTTTCGTCATTTCGAGAATGATTAATTCTGGACTTTTTGTCATCCCTGTAATACCCGGTTGTAATTCATTCGTTTTCATTCAGTAATTATCAGTCTGTAATTGTCACTCAGTGTATTTTCACTCAATTATAATCATTCATCAATCATGTTCATTCACCGTGTTCACCGTTCGGAAAAACTTCGAGTTGTGTATCAGTATTGTTCATTGTTTCAACTTTCCTCTTATGAGTTCGACTTTGTTAGATCACCATTAATTTTTGGTAACTCCAAAAATTCTAAATCTTTGCAATATTATAGAGCATCGAATTAGCTTTCCAATGGTTCAAACGGTGAGTCAATCGGAGTCCGGACGAGAGAGTTATGGTCGTTTTAGCTCACCCGCTCGTTGTTGGCCGATCACTGCCGGCCGAACTCGGCCGTGTCGTCCGACACGGCCCGTGCCGTACTCGTCCGGATAAGCCGGAAGTCTCGCCTCAGACCCGACCGTGTCGCCTGCACGGCCGAGCCGAACTCTTCCGGATAAGCCTAAGCGATCGCTTGAGGCCCGACCGTGTTCCAGGACACGGCCGAGTCAATGCCGAGCGCCGGATGTGTCACTATCGGTAGGCCCCTCAGCGGCGCGACCGTGTCTAGAAGGACACGGTCGAGTCCCTGCCGGCCAGCTGTGCGCCACGACCGTGTCAGGCGGACACGGTCGAGTCTGTCAGCCTATTTAAGGCCTGGCAGCGTTTTTCTTCAGCCATTTTCTCATTCTTTTCTTCTCTTCCGCGGCTGGAGCTTGGTAAATCATGGAGAGATGTTGTTGGACAATCAATCCATGAAGTTTTGGAGTTCATATCATCAATCATCCATCCTATAACACCCTCCGATCTACCAAATCAGGTCAGATTTTCTAGAAATCTAGTTTTGGGGGTTTTAGTTGATTTTGTCCGATTTGATCGTTTTAACTCATATTTCTGATGGATAATTGTAGATTAAGTAGTATTCTATCATTTTCATCATCTTTCCATGGTTTTACCATTTCCGATTCGTCGTTTATATGAACTTTCGTTTGACGCCTTCAAGGTGTCCGGGAAAATGCCGCAGAGAGAAAATTGGTCGCTTTTGCGATGTTTTCCTCGTGTGATTTGTTGTTTATTTGATGATAGGATACTAGGGACGAATTCCCCACAAAAATCTAGTGTTGAGCCTTTCCGATCGCCGTTTTCATTGGAGTTCGGATTTCTCCAATCAACCGCATTTTCTCAAGTATTCGTGAGAGATTTCCAAGGCAAGTACCTTGATATACGAATTGTATCGCGTGAAATCATTGTTGTCGAAGTGTATGAATTTATACGGATGTATAAATGTGTGTATATATATATGTGTGTATGTATATATATGTCTAGTTTTATATATGTATATATATTTATATGTTAAATATATGTATGTATATACATATATTGATATAAGCGCCTATATTGGTGAATGACGAGTGATGAATACTAACACTAGATGACATACTCGACTTGGATTAATGGGTAAACTATATTTACTCTTATAATATAGTAAGGTTATATATATATATATATATATATATATATATATATATTCAGTTGAGTCGCAATATAGGGATATATGTGCGGTGTTGGTTGGTTATGCTTGAAGGCTTATTGTGATTGAGTTTGATTGATAACGTGCGTGTTATTGTTTATTTCTGTGGTTATGGATCAAGTGAGAAAATTGTGTAACTTGATGTACCGAGTTGAAAATTGTTGTGACGTTTGTCCATGTGCTTGATGTTTGTGATAATGTGGATATTTGTTGTGAGAAACGTCGTATCCGAGAACCTCTGAGGGCGGGGCGTGCACTCCGGCCTGGTGTATGCTGCAATGTGCGGCTCCATATGGGTGGTGAACGCCGATGTCACCTAATGCGCGCGCAAGGCGGCTCTTGCGGGAGTGACGCCGGTGCGGTGACATGTTCAATGAGCGGCCAACATGATGGAAGTGAACGCCGGTACACAGTGCGCAAGGGAGGCGCTGGCGTGCTTATTGGTTACGGGTATTTGAGAGATCGCTAAGACATTCTGCTACGAACGATGTTCGTATCTAAAATCTTTCAAACTCTCTTAAACGCTTGTCTTGATATAGACCGCGATTCGCGTTTTGAAAAGTTTGTTTCAACTTGTTTTTGAAGCGTTGGTATCGGGGTTAATTAACCAAGGAGGTTTGACGAAATCTCAGGGTTAATTAATCGGGGTCTTGAGCAGATATGTCGAATGAGAGCTTGTGCCTTCGATTGTATTGTGGTGCTATTCTGTGATTTGGGTCGAGGACCCTGTGAAATGTTGAGATGATTGATCTCGTGATGATGTTATTTGGATTGGTTTGAGAACCCCGTGAGATGTTGTAATGATTTCATTTGTGACAGTGTTCTATAAATTGGGTCGAGGACCCGAGAGCTTTTGAAATTATTTTCTAAAGGTATTCCCATTCAATTTCCAAAATCCCAAGACGGCCCGAGTCATTAATAATATATTTAAACTATCTTATCAAAATACTTTTCCTTTTATAAAAATGGATTTTCGAACTTAATCTTTTGACTCCTTGGGCTCGTCCAAAGTTTGATTGGCGTTATGTTCCATATAGAGAATATAACTATGTGATTATTTTTCACCTTGTGTATACGAGTGCTATACTTTGTTGACTTTGGGAATGTATGGTTTGTGTTAAGGCTTCACGATGGTTGAATTTTGTGTTGTTATTGTTCGTATATCTTGTATATTATGTACTTGCACTAGCAAAATTCCAGTTTGCTAACCCCCGAGTTTTCGGGGGGTGGGTGCCTGTTATGCGCTCAGGTTTTGGCAGCTCGGGAGCAGTCACGGGATTAGCTTGGAAGGAGATGGAAGACGACGATGCTAATCACACAAGAGTCAGAGTCTTTTGCATTTATTCCATCGGGGTCGGTATTTTCCATTTGGTTGAGTACTCACCCTTGCACGGGTGTAGGTTTTCCTTTATTAAATGGAGTCGTCATCCCTTTTTGTGTGAAAGTTTATTCTTTGTCATGGAGATATTAAATTTATTAGTTTCTGAATTGTTTAATGACCTTGTCGGTCTGCGTTGTATTTAGATTGACCCCGGTCGGTCGATCATTGTGTAGTCTAGTGGAGTTTAGCCTGGTAGATCCTTGTGAGAAGGGCCTACGGCGTGTAACATTTCCGGACGTATTCTGGGGGTGTTACACAGTCAGCCCTGTTCTTCGCCACTTCTTCATCCTTTTTCTTCTTTTCGATGGGAGAAGCTCGGGAGAGGCGATGTGGGGCGATTTGAGGCGGTCCAACTTCAACAATCATCATCTTGAGTTGGATAACAAAGATTTCCCAACATCTAATCCTTTTTCATCTTCCAAATCAAGGTAAATTCCTTAGAACCCTAGTTTTTGGGAATTTTGGGGATTTTCTTGGATTCGTCCATTTTACCCGTTTTGGAACTTGAGAACCTTGAGATTGTGATGTACCTACCCCATATATATGTTTTACCTACGATTATTTGGGTCGATTTGTGCCGTGTTCGGACTTGTGAAAGTTTGGGTGATTTTCCAACCTCTATTGGTTTACCCTTGTAATTTCGTGAATCGTAGGCGGGTTTTGGGAGTTTCTTTGTGTGTTATGAGTATGGATTATTTATTATCATATTCCTTGCGAATCGTTTAGGTGCCAGAAGTGCATTCTTGGACCTACTGAACTTATACTCTTTCCTTCCGATTTCTCGATGTCTCAAAGGCAAGTATATATTTATGATTATAAGTTCTCGACTCTGAAAGTAAGATATATGAATGGCATGATTGTTTATATCAACTTTGGGGTGGGCCGACAGGTCCCCTGAGGGTTTCATATCCTTTGGTGCTATTCCACGGATAATTTGGGTTAACCACTCTGGGGCGGGCCGACGGGTCCCCTGAGCATTCCGTAGCCTCTGGTGCGGTTCCATGGTTGATCATGTATGCATTGTTGTTATGCCATGAGATTTAGTTATTCCGGAATACTAGTCTTGAATTGATGAATTGACGGTTACCTTTACTTTATTGTCGAGGAGTATTGTGTTTCATATTCGATATACTTGCACTAGCTATTCAACGGCTAACCCCTTTATGGGGGAAATACTTTTTATGTATTTCAGGTTCCAGGAGAGCGGATAGGTAGGTATCGGGTTGGCATGAAGTTGGTGGGCAAGTGTGATACTGTGTCTTGTCTCCGGTTATATTTTTGGATCCCTCTATTCAGTGTTGTTGTACTGGAATGGATTTTAAATACTCGAGTATTGTGTTTCAGTTCCCTTGATGTTCCGGCCTGTGTTGCCGAGATATTGATTTGTGTGGTGATGTATATGGTTACATTGGTTATGGTTTGAATACCATTTGTATTGTCCTTCTTTTCATTATATCTAGACCTTCTCGGTCAAGTTTTACAGTTCCGCGTACGAATAGCCTTGTCGGTCCCACGGCGGGGATCACGGCGCTGTAATATACCCTGAATAACTTGGAGGTGTTACAATATATAACCTTGGAAATAGATTTCTTATAAGTGTAGCCGTTAGCCGGTTGGTGAGATTTAGGCAACTCTGATTGGCGGCTGCAGAATGTTTGAATTAAAGGCAGTTCGCAATTAATGCTTCATACATTCTCTTTGACTTTGCATTAAATTCTCTTCAGCGTGTTCAGACTGTTGTCTCTTTCGGTCGTATTAAATGTTGTCCTATCAGGATTAAATGCTGATTTAATCATGAATACTTTATAAATGAACGAAGTTGATTTCACAACGGTTTAAAACTATTCTTCCGTCCTGCTGGATCTGTTTTACTTTTCCTAAGTAAAACTCCTGCAGCAAGACTGTTTATCCAACTCTTTTCAACTTTTGCTGTATAATGATGTAGGCACTGTAGGATCGGACTCTGTAAGAAGATCTCTTGCTGTATGGATAGGCTATTCAGAGTTTCCTCATAGCTTCCATACTTAGCGAAATGCTGACTCTAAAGACTTCTTGTTGTATGATGGCGATTATCAAAATAAGCTGTATTATCCCACCAATTTCCCCCTTTTTGATAATGCCGAAACTTCCTAAATAAGGAGAGGCTGTCGTCAAGTCTTCTGTTCGAAAGATCTGATCATTATGACTTAGTCTAAAAATTTGAACTGCTCGCATGCAAGTTATAAAATGAAAATCCTACAGGACTAAGTGTATAACGACTTAACTTATATTGGCGCGTAGGCACAATCTTACATGATGTAATCTTGATTGAATACAACTTAATCTATGAACTGTTTGTAGACAAGTTCTTACAGCTTGTGGATTAACAAGTTTATACTTGTTGAATATATCAATACTTCGTAATCAAAATAGTAAAAAAAATAGTAAAAATACATTACGAGCTGTAATGTTCCAAGAAATCAAAATTTTATTGATGATTGAAAATTACATGGCCTGAAATATAAAAGAAAATATCAATATTGCATCGAAGAGCATACAGTATGATAAAATGCAGCATATAACTAATAGAAGGCAGTCCCTATAATGAGAATATTTCCAAGTCTTTCGAGAGGGATCATGATCGGTTCCTCTACACCAGTTGATTAAGGAGTCTCTGCCTCGGTCCCTATAGATGCTACATCCTTCATGGGAGACATCATAGGCAAGGATCCAATCTTCCGTATGGGTTACCCGTTCACCCTTCTAGTGTTTAGGCTTCATCTTTAGCTATAAGGGAAGCTTTCCTTCTGCCAGTAGCCTCGAGAACTCATTAGCAGCATCCTCCAGTGTTTTGAATCTGTTGAACATGGTGGACTCCCTGATGAGAGTACAGAAGTATCTCAGCAGTTCATTGTTTTCCATGCTTTCATATCCTCTACTAAAGGTTGTCGGTATATTGGGAGCAATATCTCAGCAGGCGTTTGTGTTGCATTTTTTCATGGGAAATTGGGATCCTGGAACTCAGGTCGAGAACCAGTTACCTTGTATCCTTTCGCTCCTAGAACTGTCCTGGGTCCGGCCAGTCGTCCGATTGTAGTAACGACACTTTCTTCTAGTGCAACCTCCATTTTCTTTTCTCTCTCCAGCCTCCACTTCTTGGCAGCCTCTCTAGACTCTTCCCCCTTTTTGGCATCATCAAGATCGGAGACTTAGCCGTGAATATCCCGAATGAGTTTCATATATTCGGCCTGTTGGGTCTTCAGATCATTAACGCTATCAACCAGCCTCGCAACCACTGTTGTAAGATTATCGATCTTATGATCGTGGTCAGCTAGTTTTGAGCTGGTGTATTCAAGGGTGGCGATAGTCTTGGATTCAGAAACACAAAGATTCTCTTTATCTTGCTTCAGGATCCGCTCCTGATGCTGTTTTAGTTGATTCAGGGATTAACACAGTGCTGTTGGCATGAGGCGAAAAGCCTCTTCCACATCATTGATGGCCCTCTTCAGCTTTAGGAGCTCATCCTGAGATATTTCGTGCATCCAGTCTATCTCCTTTCTGACGTCATATAGGGCCTTGACGACATCCTCCAGGAATACAGTTTGGCGACCGATGGCTTGGAGTTGCTTAATTCGCGCCTCAGTGTGCGGAGAGCCAGGGCGCGCAATCTTTGAGTCTGATGGTTCTCCGATTTATCTAAGAACCACGTTGTGATGGGGTTTGCGTGGTCAGTCATCAAGAAGGAAACTGTCATCAGATTCAGAGTGGGAACATGTAGAGATAGGTGATTCAACCTGTTCGAAAGCAGGAGCTTCTGTAGGTTGAGCTGCAGGGGCTGTCTAGGATATAGGAGGGACTGATTCCTCCTACCTCTGTTGTTTTTCAGTAGTCGGAAGTAAAGAATGGACTGATTCCTCCTGCCGACTCTCAGCTTTCGCATGTTTCGGAAGTGGGACTGATTCCTCTTGGTGGACGGCGTGGGTGGTTTATTCTTCTTCCTCTATCTGCTGGACAGATGTTTCTTGTACAGGATGAGCTTTCTGTAGGGGAGAAGTTGTGGGTTCTTCATTGATGATAGGAGGGACTGATTCCTCCTGTTTCTTGTCTTCAGGGGCTGTTTCTTCTTGTTGCAGGGGCGGGGACTGATGTCTTTCATTAGATGCCCCCTGGCCCTATTGGGTTTGGATGTTAACAAATTCTCCTTCTCGAGCCTCCTCACGGCTTATCCGAAGACCTGCCTGTAAGGCCTCATCATCGTTGTCGGAGTCCGGGTCAGAGTGGTGGCCTGGTGATTGAGCCTTGTCACTAGACTGTGACTTCCCTTTGAGTCAGGCCTTTTCTTTTCCCATGAAATAATTTTAGATAAGCTCAAGGCAAAAGTGATCTTCCCATCTGATCAGGACCTCAACATTCTGGGTGTCTGTGACCTCCAGATAAAATAACTCCTCTTCCTTCTGGTCCTCCCAGTTGTACAGGGTTTTGTATGGGGCGATCCTATAGGATTTCCAAACATTGAAGCGCTCGAAGGTTTCCTCTATCAAGACCTGAAGGACAGTGTTATTGATAATATTCGTTGGGGAGGACTCTGCACAGTAGTGGGTTCTACTGTCCGGTTGGGATTCTCTACAGGTAAGGGAGCCTGTGTAGAATCAGGATTCCTGATAGGGGTAGGTACCCTATGGGGATTGGGACTATGTACAGGGGTGGATGCTCTGTTTGGAGTTGCAGCTTTCGACTCCAAAGGGGCAGCCCATTGGCCATATCCTTCTAACTTAGCAAACAGTTGTTCCGTCGTTATAGCCGCCACTAGCTCGGGATCTGCTATATGAGCAGCAACTGTTTCTTCCATAGTGGTTGCGCCCTGTGGGAGAGATTCATCGACTGGAGAGGTCGATGGGATTTCTACAATGACCGTTGTAGTCACCGTAGGACCAGCCTTAGAAGATTTCTTCATCTTCTTTCTTTTCTTCTTGACAGCTTTAGGGGAGCTACTGTCGGGAATACTTCTTTTTCTCTTCTTCCCATCGCTCGAGCTCTTCGTAGTGACATCCCTCGGGTCACTCGAGGTTGGCATGATGTAGGGGTTGGGCCTGTCAGCAAGAATGGATGTTTTGTTGTATACAGTGGGTCTGATTCCATTGATAAACTTTCCGGTTCTAATTTCTTGGCGTATGCATACTACTTTACTCCACAGCGAGTGAAGATGTGGTTCAGGATTAGTCCAAATGATTTCTTGGCAGACTCAGGCTTAGATGCCTCTTCTTGGATGCGTTTTAAAAGGAATTGGCACCAGTTAACTTTTTCACCATACATGATGGCGACCATTATTCTGTATCTTAAGTTGGTGCACATTTCGAAAGAACCAGTTCTGTTTTCCACTACATGGGAGAAAAATCATGAAGGTAGACGTATGGAAGAGTTAAGTTCTTCTTGTGTCAAGAAGGATGAACGTTGGTAACCATGGAAGTACCAGTAAAGAGCTTCCAGTAATCAGACAGCATGATTTCAGACCCAAAGGTATCCAGTTCTTCCATCTTCATCCCGTCAGAGGGTGGCTTATAGATATTCTCTAGGAGATCCTTGTTAGTGATCTCAATCCTTGCACAGTCCCAATTATGCCAGTGATTTTGGAGCCTTTCCTCTGCGAAGAATATTTGAATGTAGCATCAAGTTAGAATTCCTCCACTATCTGTTCGCCGTAGTTGTCAGCATGATGACTTCCCGGATGGTACAGACCTTGTTGCTTCACTCTAGCAACAACCAAGTCCATTCCGATTTCCTCTTCACTTTCAAAGGTAATCCTCTCCATTAAAACAGATTTGGCAAAAATGTGACCGTCAATGATGGTTTCCTTCTTCTTCGGAGAGATTGAAGAGGTCTGTGAGGTATACATTTTCTAGAAAAAAGGGTGAAGAAACTGGAAATTAAGCAAAGGAATGTAGAGGATATGTAGACAGATTGTTATAGGCTCAGTCAATATTGCAGAAAGCGTAATCTGTGAGAGCAATGTACTGTCCTTTTATACGGTGCAGGTACGATTAGGTTAACAGTGAACGGTCAGATTTAATGAATGGAAACCATCTTTTGAAAGAACGTACATGATGGATTCAGATGTAACTTGTACGTATAATCCATCATTTTTGAAATGATAAGCGGTCCCACTCCTGACACAGTTCATCTTCCACTATTGCACGAAACGGCGGTTTGAATTTTGAAATAGTGTTGTTTGAGGCAGTAAAGGATAAAATGTTTCAAATTCAGACAAAGCACGTGGACGTAAAACAATTTGTTGTGAGAAAGTGTGTGGATTTGATACGATTATAATATTAATTGATATCGTACGGTGTATATACTGTATCCACGAAAATACAGCATTCCCCCTTAAAAGGTACATACAGGATTCAATTCTAACAACAATATTAGATTAATACTGTATTCATGAGTTGTACTATATTCCCTCTTAATTAATTCACACGTCACATGTAGGAAGGTTTTTTGCCTTCTTCTTCCAGCAGTAAGATCTGACTTGTTCTGAGTGTACAGTTAATTAAAGTGGATACTGTATTCTTGGGTCTTACAGCATTCCCCCTCAATTGATGAATAAAATGTAAAGAAAAACATACAGGGAGCCTGACTATACATTCCCAATTCTTGACGAAGCATGCAGAATTTGGTTGTGCTGAGAGGTTTTGTAAAGATGTTGGCAAATATTATGTCTGTATGAATCTTCTCAATCCGAACACTTTATTCTCAACATGATTCCTGATGAAATGATGCTTCATATCAATATGCTTATTTCGCGAGTGCAATACAAGGTTGTGCGTGATTGAAATTGCACTCGTGATATCGCAAATGATTAAAGTTTTTGTGGAGCTGATTCCATAATCATGTAACTTTTGTTGCATCCAAAGAATCTGCATACAGCAACTTCTAGCGGCATAATATTCCGACTCAGATGTAGAAAGTGAGTTGGCCAATTGCTTCTTACTGAACCACGACACAAGTCTAGGTCCAAGAAAGTGACAACTACCGCTTGTACTCTTTCTATCCAACTTACAGCCTCAAAGATCCGAGTGTTATAGCCTATCAAATTGAATCCTCCTTCCTTAGGACAATCCTACATCGATTGTTCCTTTTACATACTTAACGATTCATTTGGCTGTGGTGAAGTTTGACTCCTTAGGTGCTACCTGATACCGAGCACACACTATACAGCAAACTGGATATCGGGCCTGCTAGTTATTAGGTACAGGAGTGAGCCTATAAGATTCCTGTAGAGTGATTAATCAACTGGATTTCTAACTTCGTCAGCACTAATTTGCGTGGAAGTGCTCATGGGAGTAGACGAGGATTTGAAGTTGTTCATCCCGAATTTGTTGAGCACTTCCTTGCTGTACTTTTCTTGGTTGTTGAATATGTCTGTAGGCAATTGCATAACCTGCAATCCTAGAAAATAGATATGTTCTCCCATCATACTCATTTCAAATTTACTTTGCATGAGATGAGAGAACCTTTGACATAAAGCGAGGTTAGTTGAACCAAATATAATATCATCGGCATATATTTGTACCATTAAAATATCGTCACCTTTCTATATTTTAAAGAGGGTCTTGTCTACTGCACCTTTCTCAAATCAATTGTTGATTAGGTATAGGGACAGGGTTCCATACTAGGCTCTAGGCACTTGTTTAAGTATATACAGTGCTTTCCTTAGCCTGTATACTAGGTCTCTGCCTTCAGTGTTCACAAACCATGGTGGCTGTTCAACATAGACTTCTTCGACGAGATTCCGTTCAGAAATGCACTCTTAACGTCCATTTGATATACTATAAAGTTATACTAAGCGGGGAATGCTAGGAATATCCTAATGGCTTCTAGTCTGTCTACATGGGCAAAAGTTTCATCGTAGTATGTGCCTTCTTTCTATTTATAACCTTGAGTGACTAGTCGGGATTTGTTTCTTATTACAAGTACATTTTCATCCTTTTTGCTTATAAATACCCATATTGTTCCAATTACAGCTTCATGATCTGGTCTGAGTACAAGATACCATACATTGTTTCTTTCGAACCCATTTAGCTCTTCTTTCATAAAAGTGATCCAGTGCGAATTATTCAGAGCTTCATTGGTCGAAACAGGTTCGGACTAGGCTAAGAATACATATAGAGTTCACATAGATAGTCTCTTAAGTTCGGCTTGAGATTTCCACACAGGAAATTGAGACTATTCAAATCTATTTCTTCTTGTGCACAGAGTAAAGTTCCTTGTGTACTCTGTATTCGTCTACGCGTGGTTACACCAACATCGATATCTCATATAATCAACTCCCGGGGGTGATCTATCAACCACCTCCTATCAGGTTCTAAATCGACATCCCGTGTTGTATCTTGTGGTGCTGAGTCTCGGCTTCAGCTTGTACAGCATCGGCTTCGACTTCTTATCTTACAGCGGCGAGATTAATTTCTAGGTCCATGACAGGTCTATTGGAGTTTGGGGATCATCAATGGAAAGTGTTTGGATGTTCTGGGTTATGCCTTCTACTCTTGTAGGGTCGCAATGAGGTTCATCGAATACTACATGGACATATTCCTCTATTGTCAGTTTTCCCTCATTAAATATCCTGAAAGCTTTGCTGATAGAGGAATATCCTATGAATATGCCTTCATCCGACTTTTCATCGATGGTTTTGAGATCCTTTCCACTGTTTAGAACATAACACCTGCATCCAAAAATATGAAAGTATGCAACCATCGGGGTTTCATTATTCCATACCTCATATGCTGTTTTGTTGTGATGCTTGTTAATGATATAGCAATTTTGTGTGTAGCACGCTGTATGTGTTGCTTCTCCCCAGAACTGCTGCGGTAATTTACTTTCATCTAACATGGTTCTTGTTCTTCTTTCGCTCGGCAATGCCATTTTGTTGAGGAGTTTGGGCTGCTGAGTATTCATGTTGTATTCCATTGTCCGAATAGTATTGGTCTATGAAACGATTTGTTAATTCAGTGCCTATGTCTGAACGAATGGACACGACACTGAGCCCTTTGTCATTCTGTAGCTTCTTCAGGTGCTCTGACAACTTTGTGATGGTATCTTTCTTTTTGCTCAAAATCTAAGCATACCTAGAATAATCGTCAACAATAACAAGACATTATTTCTTACGTCCCAAACTTACAGGGTCTACAGGGCCATAGAGGTTCATGTGTAGCAAATCCAGTACCCCGTGGGTGGACAAGTATGACTTTATTTTCAGGGTACCCAAACTTGCCTGGCATCAGTTGGTTTGCTGTAGGTTTCTTTTGGTCTAGTTTTGCGATATCTACGTGGTGCAGGCACATATTCACTGTAACCTCAATTATTATGCATGAAGAGTCCAGGGTTTTGATTCTAGTACGATTGCCGTCCTGGAGGGGGAACCATTTTCTTCGGCCTTACAGCTTGCCTTCTAGGTTTCCAGTTGAATTCCCAGAGATGTTGGTGGTACTGCGCGGCGGCCTGTTTCCTAGAATGATAATAGGGCTCTTGTATCCAGTATCTAGGTGCAATGTACTATTGGTCGTACTTTGGTGCATGCCTCTGATACTTAGATACAACCTTCTTTATAAATGGCTGCTGGCGTTGTTGGTATGCTCGGGGAGCATACTATTGATTACGTCTCACAGGTCTAGAAGGCTGAGGTTTCCGCTGTTTATGATAGGTGTAATATCCACATTTTTCTTTCCCTTGTATTTTTTAGGTTATGGATTTCAGGTATGGGACCCGTTATGGGGAAATTCTTGTTATGGATTTCAGGTTATGTTCTTCCGGACGAGCGGGCACTGGGACAGTATGAGGATGTTGGCCAGGGTCGTTGACATGTGCATTTTGGTCCTCTGATTTCTCTTGTCTATTTCGATATGGTTGTTGTCCACTTTTGAAACTTATAGATGGTACTCGCGAGTACTTAGGCTTTTCATTTCAAACTCCGTATTGTATTATTTTAACTTGTTACATTGTTGGCTGATACTTATTTCGTCGGTTGCTCCGTGTGTATCTTTTTATGTCATATCATTTAAATATGTGTCCACCCTAACCGAGATGGTTAGTCGAGTGGAGTTTCCTTGTTAGTAGCCTGGTGGGTCCCATGTAGGGGTCCACGGCGCTGTAATATATTCGGAATATCTCGGGGTGTTACAATAGGAACTCAGGGGAAGAATCACAACATTTATTGTACGAGGAAGGGCAGATGTAACCTTTGCGGGACTCGGGGCCTCTTCGGGTTCATGAATGGGTTCCACTCCCCTAACGAACACTGTACTAGATTTTCCCTTATGGGAGAACGAGTCATATCCTAAGACACGTTTATCATGGGCATGTTGCCCAGTGCTTAGAATTTCTTCCATCCTTCTAGAAGATTTTTCAAATGATTTCAGATGGTCTCTTGTTCTCCTTCTCATTTCTTGAGAGTTTTTACTTCAGCTTCGAGTAAAAGCATAATCATTTGTCTTGCACTCACTATGAGACTTTGCCTCATTTAGATTTTTTCAAGTTGATTGTTTTCCATGAGTTTTTCATAAGTGACTTTGCTGTTTTCGCAATCCTAAGAAATATTTTCATAGTTGTCTTTAAGCAAGTCATTTTCGTATTTCAGCTCCAGGTTTAAAATGTCGAGCTGTATATTTTCTCGTTTGGGTGTCACATGGGCTTTTTTAATCTTTTTAAATTCATTCATCATGTTTCCAAAAGTATGCGATGCATTGATATGAATAGTTGAGTTTGAGCTTACCTCATTATTGCTATCATCATCATCTTTTGTTTATTTGGCCCTAAAGCATATGTATGCTTTATTCTCAATTTCAACGTCGGAGGAGTCACTGTCAGTGATTGCCTGTAGGCACTCCTCGGTCTTCTTCGATGCGGGCTAGGTGATAAGTGTCATTTTTGTAAACTTATCCATGGTTTGTATTGATAAAATTCACCCATAATTGAGCTAGTCTACTCATTTTTTGCTTTTAATTTATTAGTTTTAATAATTTTATTTTTATTGGATGATGATCGGATTAAATAACTGAATTACTCAAGAAACAACATGTTTAATAAATATTCTCTTTATTAAATTTTGATATATTCATGTTGTAGGGCTTTCCGAGACGAATTCGGCAGTCTTTCCGGATTCAAAATCAGAGTTATATATCAAAAGTTATCATCCGAAGAAGATCTGGGGAAAAAACGCAAAGTCCGAGGGAATTCTCGGCTGAACTATCAAAGCTTCAAATGAGCAAATTTACGAAGCCACGTTACGGCCGTAACATTCAGGAAGTTACGGCCGTAAGTCACCTCGATTACGGCCGTAACTCCTGAATGTTACGGCCGTAACTCTTGACAGATTGCTATGATTTGTCTAATTTTTTATACTTTTGTGTATTATTGAGGGGATGGCTGGCATTGATCCGATATAATGTAATAATGCTGTAGTTTTGGAGCTATTAGATGACTTTAGGTGTATAAATAGACCCCTTAGATCCTTCATCATTTACCATTCATCATATAATTTTCCATTTTCTTGTAAACTTTTCTTTTTGTGTGAAGAACACACTTGTGTTCTTGAGTGATCTTTGTAAGTGTGGTGTAGTATATGTTGTTCAGAGTTTATTGCTTCTATCTCCTTTATCTACTAAGGGAGTTAGGATCAATTCTTTCTCTTGATTCAACTAAGAATGACCACCAAAGCTTGTAATATGTGTAATAAACCCTTTATGGGCTAAGTTTCTTAAGTTGGGATTATAAACAAGGTTAGTCATGTTATTTATGTTTGTATAAAGATATATTATGAATTACTTATTATTGTGTGTGATTTTCATTGTTTTAACAATCTTTATTTATTTGGCCAATTAATGAAGATATTTATGATCTTCATATGTTTGAAAGAAAATATGTTTGATTAGATCAAATGATCTTCACTCTAAGTTGTTCTAGGGGATAGAAATATACCCCTAGTCCTTAGATGATTCATTGAGTTATTTTCACAAATCCTAATGCTATGTATTGAAGCCAATCAACATAGAAATATAGTGGATTGATTCAATATGTAGGGGCGTTTTATAGTTCGAAAGAGAAACCGTCTTTTTAAGGAAAATCGAATCTACACAACATAATAAGTAAATTCATCTTATGATCTCCAATACATCTTTTATAACTAATGACGAACTAAGTTTGTAATCCCAACTATTTCATTTTATCGATAATCAATCTATTATTATTGCTATCTTTTTATTTCCTTATAATATTAGAACTATTATTGCAATTTCTTTGCAATTATTAAACCAAACTTTTTAATTGTGTGTTTCACTCATCTTAAGTATCTATAAAAATAGACTAATAGTGTATAATTCAAATTATAACATAACTTCCTTGTGGGATCGATAAACCGGACTCAAAAAGTCCACTTTACTACTTGATACGATATCGTGCACTTGCGATAGTTACACAAAAAGCGTGTCAAGTTTTTGGCGCCGTTCGGAAGTATAAGTTATATTTGAAATCTTACATTATAAACTATTTTTGTAGGTACAAATTTCTCGACGTTGTAACTTAGTACTAAATTGTGTTTGTCCGGTCAAGTGGCGGATAACGGTACTCCGTGACTATTAAAGTCGGATTTTTCAGTTTCCCACAACAACAGATATTTGTATAAATTTTTTTAATTATTTTCATTGTCTTTTTATTTTTGTTTTTTTATCATGGATGAAACATTGTTTAAAATTGAAAAAAGATTTCCCTTTCTAAGCAAAAATGCAATTTTAAAAATTTATAAGACAAGGCTTGAAAGGATGAGGTTGCTTACAAATAAAAGCATACCTTTTGACATAAGATTCATTATCGAAGCCAAAGTAAGAATAGAAGGTGAATTCACAGAAACACCAACTAGATTTTTACGGGGCTTGGAAAAGTTCATATGCCAAGAAACGACGAGCAAAGATTCTAGCCGTTTCTTTGTAAATGTGCTAGATGGAACTGTAATGCAAAATGTCGATCTTTAGGAATTCCATCTACAAACAGAGAAGATAAAATTCGGTTCATTAATGATGGTCCGAATAAGGAGAATTTAGATAACATCGAAATTTCTCTTGACACGCATCCTAGTGGACTTGTGTATTACGGAATTCAATGTTTGTGGAATAAATTCAAACCAGAATATGAACAACGCCTTGGGAATCGACGTTAAAAGACCTGTTTGCCAATTTGTAAGAAAATTGGATGGGAAGCTTCTCCCGACTCATAGAAGGCGTTTAGGCCGTTTCGAACGTAAAATCGAGAGGAAGATGTGAGCCACAATCACAACTCTTGTACATACGCGTAAGTATCTTTTATTTTTGTCGTGTGGTGAGATTTTACGAATAAAAATGTGATACGCGATAAAAGCTTTCATTATTCTATTGAGTAGTTGAAGCACAATCAAACGCAATCACAAACTTGTTAAACAATTTTTACCTTCTTTTTCTTCTATAAATAAACTTTCTACTGGTTTCTTTCATTCATCCCTCAAACTTGCACTTTTCTCTGTTTCTCTCTAAAAAAAAAAATTTTTTTCTTTTCAAAAATGGAGTCATCATCTTCAACAAAAAAGTTTTACACAGTCTGCATTTTTGGTGGATCTAGTTCTGGTAAAGAGGCATGCTTCATGACGGCCCACAACTTGGGTCGTACCTTAGGAGAAAAATGTATTCATGTAGTTTACGGAGGAGGAAGTCTAGGATTAATGGGGCGAAATGCTCGCCTATATGGAAGGAGTAAGAGTGTTGGGAGTAATCCCAAAACCTCTGGTGAAAGTAAAATTACCGGTCAACTATTGGAGATGAGTTTAGATCTGTGAATATGCAAGATCGCATAACTCACATGATAAATAATTAGGCGCCTTTATCGCCCTTCCGTGGTTTTGGCACACTTGAGGAACTTTTTCATGTGGTTACCAGAGCCCGACTAAATGTTCATCAAAACCAATAGGAGTGCTTAATGTCAATGGTTTCTTTGATGGTTTCTTGTCTTTCATCGACTACTCTGTGAAAAGGGATTTATTTCCGCGTGCAAAACGAATCATAGTCGTTGCAACAACACCGAGAAGAACTAATCGAAAAACTCAATGAATTTGTTCCTCAACCAGATCCAGCTCTAGCTAAAATTGTGCAGGTAGAAGATTTTACCGTGAGAAAACGAAAAGTAGATTCATTCCTCTCCCTTTGATAACCCATGACGGACCTCTTGTATTTTTACTTTACGCGTGTGTAATAATCGTGCTAAATGATGGCGGCTTAAGGAGTTTCTTCTTGATCTCTTGACGCGCATCTATTCGCGATTTATGTATTCTTTGTAATTTTTATTTCGTGTTTTGCTTTTATAAAAACTTTGATGGCAGCGTAAGGCGACTCTTCGGACTTTCTTGATGCGCATCTAAAAATTATGTTATACTTACGAGTATATTTTATTTTCTTTTGTGTGTGCCTAGTATATTTATTCTCTTGCGATTCTAAAAGGCGTTAGGCTCGGACATCAACTTTCTTAACAGGAGTATTGCGCTTTTTGCATTGATTTTTATTTTATTTTTAAACTGAGGACAGTTTTATTTTCAAGTTTGGGGGTGGTTTGTTTTAGTATTTTGGTGTGTTGTAATTTTGGTGTGGTTTGTTTAATAATTTTGGTGTGTTTTGATTGATTTGGTTATTTGCCTTAATTTTTTTTTTTATATATATATATATATTTATATATATATCTATAGTATTTTGATTTTTGAGATTTTTAGATCTGGCCATAACACCATAAATTAGCTATATACAAACTTCTAAAATCGTTTTAACCGGTAAAAAAAATTTTGTATATTCCAAAATCTTTTTTTTTTTTTTTTTTTTTGAGCCTTAATCTCTCTTTCCAAGCCTTGTAATTATCATATAAAATCGAGTCATTCGTTACCTTGAGAAAAGAAGAATCAATTGGTTGATGAAAAATAAAACTGAAATTTACTTAATTTGTGGAGTTTTTGATTTTTCATGCTTAACTAAAAAATGATTTTCTGCAAAAATTCTATTCCCTAAAAAAAAGGAGTCATTGGTGAAAAGAGCTACACGTTAGCAAATAACGGTGTGAAAGCTATCACCTAAAAAAATAAATGACGAAAAGGAGAAGTGTTGAGCAGCAACAACTGCCTAATTTTGGAAGTCTTAAATTTTGCGAAAAATAAAGGACTAACCATTGTTGGTGCGTAGCTGCCGTCTCAGAAAAATTGGTGAAAAGAGCTACACGTTAGCAAATAACGGTGTGAAAGCTATCACCTTTTTACGAAAAAAATGAGATAGAAATTGTGTTAGTGAAAAGAGCTACACGTTAGCAAATAACGGTGTGAAAGCTATCACTAAAAGGGATGTAGTTTATGAGCAGATTTGAATTAATTAGCAGCTGAATTTCAATACACTCAATTTTGTAAAAATCACAATATTTGATGACGCCAATGAAATTCTTCTTCATATTGAGTCGAAAAATAAACGAGTGATCGAGAGCAACCATTAAAGGGAGTCGTGTGTATCACGAGTGGGAAAGAAATAATCAACCTTTTGGGGAAAACCTTACATTTTGGAATTACAAAATAAAACCGTGTTTTAACTTCCAAAATATTAGTAGATTTATTTTGAATCTTGATTCATTTCTATCTACCGTATAAAGTCTGGTTGTTGTTTATTAATGGCATTTTGATCTCCTTTTCTCTTTTTATATTTTAATTTATGTGTGTATTAATTTTCTTATTTTTTTATTTTTATTTTTATTTTTGGAGTGTGAATAATAAAGAGTCTTGCTCGGGACTAGCAAGAATTCAAGTTTGGGGGTGTGATAAGTGTCATTTTTGTACACTTATCCATGGTTTGTATTGATAAAATTCACCCATAATTGAGCTAGTCTACTCGTTTTTGCTTTTAATTTATTAGTTTTAATAATTTTATTTTTATTGGATGATGATCGGATTAAATAACTGAATTACTCAAGAAACAACATGTTTAATAAATATTCTCTTTATTGAATTTTGATATATTCATGTTGTAGGGCTTTCCGAGACGACTTCGGCGGTCTTTGGATTCAAAATCGAGTTATATATCAAAAGTTATCATCAGAAGAAGATCTGGGCAAAAACGCAAAGTCCGAGGGAATTCGGGCTGAAAACGTAACTATCAAAGCTTCAAATGAGCAAATTTACGAAGCCACGTTACGGCCGTAACATTCAGGAAGTTACGGCCGTAAGTCACCTCGATTCTGGCCGTAACTCCACAATGTTACGGCCGTAACTCTTGACAGATTGCTATGATTTGTCTAATTTTTATACTTTTTGTGTATTATTGAGGGGATGGTGGCATTGATCCGATATAATGTAATAATGCTTTCGTATTGGAGCTATTAGATGACTTTAGGTGTATAAATAGACCCCTTAGATCCTTCATCATTTACCATTCATCATATAATTTTCCATTTTCTTGTAAACTTTTCTTTTTGTGAAGAACACACTTGTGTTCTTGAGTGATCTTTGTAAGTGTGGTGTAGTATATGTTGTTCAGAGAGTTTATTGCTTCTATCTCCTTTATCTACTAAGGGAGTTAGAATCAATTCTTTCTCTTGATTCAACTAAGAATGACCACCAAAGCTTGTAATATGTGTAATAAACCCTTTATGGGCTAAGTTTCTTAAGTTGGGATTATAAACAAGGTTAGTCATGTTATTTATGTTTGTATAAAGATATATTATGAATTACTTATTATTGTGTGTGATTTTCATTGTTTTAACAATCTTTATTTATTTGGCCAATTAATGAAGATATTTATGATCTTCATATGTTTCGAAAGAAAATATGTTTGATTAGATCAAATGATCTTCACTCTAAGTTGTTCTAGGGGATAGAAATATACCCCTAGTCCTTAGATGATTCATTGAGTTATTTTCACAAATCCTAATGCTTTGTATTGAAGCCAATCAACATAGAAATATAGTGGATTGATTCAATATGTAAGGGCGTTTATAGTTCGAAGAGAAACCGTCTTTTTAAGGAAAATCGAATCTACACAACATAATAAGTAAATTCATCTTATGATCTCCAATACATCTTTTATAACTAATGACGAACTAAGTTTGTAATCCCAACTATTTCATTTTATCGATAATCAATCTATTATTATTGCTATCTTTTTATTTCCTTATAATATTAGAACTATTATTGCAATTTCTTTGCAATTATTAAACCAAACTTTTTAATTGTGTGTTTCACTCATCTTAAGTATCTATAAAAATAGACTAATAGTGTATAATTCAAATTATAACATAACTTCCTTGTGGGATCGATAAACCGGACTCAAAAAGTCCACTTTACTACTTGATACGATATCGTGCACTTGCGATAGTTACACAAAAAGCGTGTCACTAGGCTTCTGATTCACCAACCAGGGCCTTACGCCTCTGATTCACCAATCAGGACACATGCATAGCTGTGGTTTTTATGTCCTATCGGGTAGGGAGTGATCTAAATATTTTAAAATTTTCTCTTTTTGGGTATACACTTTACCCAATGATTCAAGTTCACCGAAAATGACGGTAAATCTGAGGTCAAGCTCCTCAAGCGTTTATGTGGGTTTCATTTCAAAAGACTATAATTTCTGTGTAAGTTTAGAAATTTTATTTTCTTTTGAGAGCTCAGTTCCCTCGAAATGAGCTTGAGTTTTTCCCAGATTTGTTTGGTTTTCTGACAGCTTTTTACCTTAGAGAATATGCCTTTATCGAGAGTCACAAATAGGACATTCTTGGCAATGTTCTCCAGGTTAGCACGCTTGTGCTCATCAGTTGTTCATTGATCGCGCTCCTGTTCGAGCATCTCCGTATAGGGTTGCCCTTCCATTTTTGCGGCTGTATTGACCTTCATAATCTTGATAGGTCCTTTTTACATGACAAAAATCATCTCTTCATGCATGGCTGCCAGATGGGATTCCATCCTAATTCTCGAGTCATCAAACTCGTTAATAGAAAACATATGAACCTTATTTATCATGGAGGTATCTATATTAGAAATAGGATAAATGATGAAGATATAACACAAAGTTTTCAAAAGCTAAGGATTTTTTTGGATCTGATTTAGTTAAAAATCGACTGATTCTTTTTAGAATCAACCTCTCTAATATCACTTGTTGGCCACAGAGTATACAGTAACAGTTTATAAAGGAAGGATACAATAAGCTGTATAATTTTCAAAGTTAGTTGCATATTGGAGGACTAATATTGAGTTGTTGTAAGTACATCAACTAGGTACTCTCCTGTTTGCTTGACGCGTACAGGTTTTCACAATGTATACTTTAAATCACATGTAGCTATGAAAACCGTAAGGACTAAAAGTAAAATTTACACAGATATAAGTGGTTCGAGGTAAACCCCTCTACATCTACTGATCCTCCACAAAGGAGTAAAAAATTTATTAAAATCACTATGTATACAACTACATGACTTTAACTAAACCTTTCTCTGTATTGTTCATACAGATTGATAGAGTGACAATAGCGTGGGCCTTTCACACAGATTGGCTTTAGCTCTTTCGACTTGATTCTTCACACATAGATAGAAGCTTCGTCTTCGATGCTATTCATCCCACATAGGTCATAACTAGCAAGGACTTAGTCCACACAGGGCTAAGGTTGATCTAAATAGAAGATATGGTAGAACAAGTTCAAATAGCAATTGTATGCTTTGATGAGCGATTGATGTATGTTGTGCTGTTTGTGTTGAGGACTGTATATATCTTCGCTTTGATAATTTTGTATCCTCACGAAATATATTGCTCTTTCTTAACTTGATATTCTGATTGTTAGAGCGAATTGTGATATGTAATGCATGAGATGATCACTTATTATTGTATCTGATGTCCTCTGCTTGGGGCTATTTATAACCTTCGAAATAGATCAATCATAAATGTAGTCGTTAGCTGGTTGGTGAGATTTAGACAGCTCTGATTGGCGGCTGCAGAATGTTTGAATGAAAGGCGATTCGCATTTAATGCTTCAGACATTCTCTTTGACTTAGGATTAAATAATCTTCATCGCGTTCAGACTTTTTTCTCTTTGGGCCATATTAAATAATGTCCTATCAGCATTAAATGCTGCTTTAACTATGAATAGTTTATGAATAAACAAACTTGATTTCACAATGATTTAAAGCTATTATACAGTCCTGTTGAATGTGTTTGACTTTTCCTAAGTAAAACTCCTACAGCAAGACAGTTGTATCCAACTCTTTTCAACTTCTGTTGTATAATGATGTAGGCACTATAGGATCGGACTTTGGAGGAATATCTCTTGCTATATGCATAGGCTATTCGGAGTTTCCTCACAGCTTCCATACTTAGCAAAATGCTGATTCTGAAGACTTCTTGCTGTATGATGGCGACTATCAAAACATGATATCTTTATCCCAACAGCTGAGAACTCAGTTGCGAGCAGTCCAGATGTCAGCTGTAAAAATATGTGGTAGACTTAGCTGACTCGATTTGTTAATGCAACATGGAAGATGGATGTAGCTGTTAGGGTTGTATACTGCAAACCATATTTTACGCTTGTATTACCTTATTTTCCTGTAACTGCCTATGACAATATTAATTACATTTAATCACATGCTTTGCATATTTATTCATGTAACGGTTATTCAAACGAAATGGCTAATTATTTTATATTGTAGATAATGGGGTGTGTTGGTGTCACACGGGAGATCACATTATCAGTACCTTATAAAATACTATAATAGTTCACAACATATATAATTATTGGATAAATTATATGAAAGGTTGTAGTGTATGCTTGAGATTAGTTGATCTTGACTATTAACATGCATTAGCGTATTTGTATATGTTGAACAGGATCGAAGTGAGATAGTATCTTTTCTACTTACTGTTAGAAGAACATAGATCTCGGATAACTATTATTTCTTAATTCTAAGTATATAATATTTAAGTATGTATTTATAATATTTATTGCTTTGATTTACCTTATGGGAGAGTCCAAATGACTAACTCAATAAGCTTCGTATCTTGGGCAATAATATTATTTATATGACAATGATTATTATTACTAGAAATCGTGTCCCGACTTGTGCGGGTTAATGATGCCCCCTTGAGGAGCTTGATAATGATTATTATATTAAACATTGCAGGTGGATTTAATTCCGATATAATAATAAGGTTCGAGTGGTACTACTTTTAGATAAGATATTAATTAATTAAAGTTGTCAGTAGCTTAATATTAATTAATGGACATTCAATATCTTAAACATGGGAAATAATATATTTAAATAAGGAGCCCGATTTCGTAAATTGGGATTTGGGTAGGAAGTGCAATATTAATTCTCTAGTGGACTGAGTTGATATTAATAGACTCAACATATTGGGAAAGTCCTAATATGAAAATTTGAGGTCTATTAGGAGTCCTTCCCTAATCCTCCTTAAGATCCCTAGAGTAGTCCATAATACCTATAAATATACAATAGGGGTTCGGCCGAAACACCATTCACCAAGCTTCAGAGTTCAAATTTTTTTCTTGTGTTTAATTGTGGATCTTGACTTGTATCTTTGATTCCACAATTTAGATAACATATTATTTTTCTAAGTGATAATACTAGAAAATAAAGAAAGGAAAAATCAAGTGACATTAAGCAAAGGAGTTTCAGCCGATCCAGATCTGTTGTTCAAGGAAGTTCGGTAGATTGTTGCCCACACGACATCCGGATATAGACGGAATCATACTCTAGAAGATCTGAAGGTAGAAATATAAGATGACCGAGTAAGAATTCGAAGACTTTGCTTCAAAGGTAACATATTCTTAGATCTCTTAGATATAGGAAGA
Source organism: Orobanche coerulescens (assembly GCA_033398695.1). Lineage (NCBI taxonomy): Eukaryota > Viridiplantae > Streptophyta > Magnoliopsida > Lamiales > Orobanchaceae > Orobanche > Orobanche coerulescens. Next base: position 95,254,228 of record CM065803.1, read on the forward strand.
ATACTGCGAATTATCATAGTTAGACGCATAGATTAATTTTGTTCGTTTAAATTGCTTATTAATCTGTTAATTAATTATTTGACGAGCCTAAATAGATTCGGTTCATGAGGGCCAATTTTAGTAAATCCAAACACCGACGCTTCCGCTGCGTTTTATTTCCAACAATTGGTATTGGAGCCGGTCTTTAGGTTCCGTTCAATTTAATTAATTGTGATTAATTGCTAGAAATTTAAAATTTTCATATATAATGATCTTTGGAATATTTTTGCTAGAATTGTCTTGTAGGTGAATATGATACAATTATCATGGCTATATGATTTAGTTTTATTTTTACGCGTTTTTGGTAATTTGGCTCGGTTTTGAGGTATGTATAAGTTTTTTTTGTGAGAAAATCCACGCGTTGAATAGGATTTTATTTTTCCTTGTTTGTAAATTCGATGTATTTTATTTCGTGTAAAATTGTAATCGAGTTGGAGTACACAAAGTACGAAGGAAAAAGAAGTCCAGCCGAAGAAGGAGTCCCGATCGGATGAACCGACCGAGACCAGAATCTGCTGAGCAGTCCGGCCGTGGGGTCGCGATCCAGACCTCGGTCCAGGCAGTTTTTTGGGTCGGGTCGGGCCGCTCAGTATGGGGTCCTGTTCGTTTTTCCGTCGTTCGTTGCGTACGTTGGTGCACAATATTTAAATTTGGAATGTTCTTGTGCAATTAATTTTGCATGGAAAAAGAAACTTTCCAAATTTGGAAATTTTGTAGGCCGACCGGGAAGAGGTGACGAGATGCTTGAAGCAATGGGAGATTTCGAGCCGAATCTTTTCTCATTATTCAAAACGAGGAATAAAATCCATGATAATTGGATTTAATTACCCAATTTATTTTATTGTTGGTTTTTATTGTTTTGGATGTATGCGTGGTCTGTTTCTTGCATGTTAGGACGAAAAAATTAAAAACCTTAAGGCTAAAATAACTAAGTGATTAAATTGATTTAGTATTTTTTAAAATAAAATCAAATTGGCCTCCATAATTAATTTAAATTGTGAAATAATTAGCACGCGCGTTGACATTAGGGTCTTCCTCCATATTGAATGTGCTAATTATAGGTTCACTAGTTTTAAATTTCAAATGATAACATAAGGTAAATATTATTTTTTTTATGATAGGACCACTCCATCTGTAGGACTATTATTTAAAAGATAATATTTTAAGGATGTAAAATTATGGTGTTCACTAGGGTTTATTAATTAATAAGCTCCCCATCGGAATCTATGTTAATTAATACATGTCCAAGAGGAACCAACTATTAATTTTACTTGTCATAACGTAAATTGTCTAGATAGTAAAATTAAAAACGTAAAACTCTACTTGAAAAATATGTGTGTAAACGTCCACAAGATCGTGGCTTGCACATGCGGGTTTTTCGAGGTATCGGTTGCTAGCATATATATTGTGTTTTGAGATTTTTCAACATATTTTGCTATGCATTATGTGATGAAGGTTTCTAATTTTTATATCATATGTCTTTCAATCCACTTGCTGTAATTCTCAAATAAAACAAACTAGATGGCACTAATTTTGCTGATTGGAAACGTAATCTTGATATTGTCCTGACCACTGAAGAACATAAATTTGTTCTAACTGAGGAATGCCCATTGGAGCCAGATGCGGATTCGACACCTGATGAGGTGAAAGAATTCCGCAGATGGAAGAAATCTGATGAGATGGCTCGCTGTTACATCTTGGCTTCTTTTGCAAATGTATTGCAGCACCAGCATCAGAGTATGGGCACGGCCGCGGAAATGATAAAAAATCTCGGCGAGATGTTTGGTCATCAGAACCGGGCGGCTAGGCAAAATGCTATGAGGGTATTGATGACGACCCAAATGCCTGAAGGAACCCCAGTAAGGGATCATGTTTAAAAGATGATTTCTCATCTAAACGAACTTGATTTCTTAGGGGCTACTATCGATGCGGAAACGCAGGTCGATATCATCCTAGGAAGCTCACCTAGGAGCTTTGAGCAGTTCCGCCTAAACTACAATATGAATCGTAGCGAGTATACCTTGGCGAAATTGCTGACAGAGCTTCAAGCTGCAGAAGGTCTCTTCAGGCAAGGGTATCAAGGTCTTGCGGTTACTAGTGTTTCGACTTATAAACCCAACTGGGGGAAGAAGAAGAAGAAACAAGTGGGCCAGAAGCAAGTGGCAACTCTAAAGGTAAAGATCAAGGCTCTTCAGACCGAGGCGAACAAAAAGCCAAAGGGAAAGTGCTACATGTGCGGTCAGAAAGGACATTTTAAAGCGGACTGCCCTGCTCTTAAGAAAGGCATGTCTCGTGCAGTAGTAGTCAAAACATGTTTGGCAGCTTGGTCTTTCACTTCGTGGATAGTTGATTCAGGCTCCATTATCATGTTTCCTTTGACTCGCATGGTTTTCAGATAACCAAGCAGCTTAATGCGGACGAGATTAACATCAACTGGGTCAATTATTCCAGGCTTACAGCTGCTGCAGTCGAAGTTGTGTAGTTGAAGATTAATGATAAATTATTACTCCTCAATAATGTATTATTAGTACTCGATTTTAGAATGAATTTAATTTCGATTTCTAAATTAAAATGCGATGGTTATTCAGTTTCTTTTGATGATGATGCTATTATTAGAGGAAGAAATGGTGAATATATTTGCAAAGGTACTTTTACTGATGGATTGTATGTCATTAATACTGCACAAACTCCCATGTATAAATATAAATCGCTTAACTCTTTATCTGAACCTAAAAAGAGAAAATAACTTTCGAGCATAAACCAAACATATATGTGGCATTTACAGTTAGGGCATGTAAGACTTATGAGGATTCAAAGATTGGTAGATGATGGCCCATTGGATGACCTCTAAGTTGAGTCATTTCCAATTTGTGAATCCTGTCTGGAAGGTAAGATGACCAAAAGGGTTTTTACGACTAAGGGAAACCGTGCTCACAATGTGTTAGAATTAGTTCATACGGATGTATGTGGTCCAATGAACATCCAATCTAGTGGTGGTTTCGAATACTTCATCACGTTTATAGATGATTATTTGAGATATGGATACATCTATTTGATGCAACGTATGTCTGAATCCTTTGACAAGTTCAGAGACTTCAGGGCTGAAACGGAGAAGCGTCATGGGAAGAGTATCAAGTCACTACGATCTGATCGTGGTGGCGAATACCTTAGTGGAGAGTTTCTGGATTTCTTGGTGAATGAGGGGATTTCGTCCCAGCTCACTGCGCTGGGAACTCCACAACAAAATGGCGTTGCTGAGAGAAAGAACAGAACACTTTTAGAAATGGTTAGGTCAATGATGAGTTATTCGGATTACCTATTTCATTTTGGGGATACGCCTTAGAAACAGCGGCATACATTATAAACCTGGTGCCCTCGAAATTAGTTCTAAAAACACCCACAAAACTGTGGAGTAGGCAAAAGCCCATTCTAGGACATGTTCGAATTTGGGGTAATCCAGCACATGTGCTCAATAAGGAATCTGATAAGTTGGCATCTCGTACAGAAGTATGAGTATTTGTGGGATATCCTAAGGGAACGAAGGGTGGCATATTCTATAGTCCCCAGGATCAGAAGGTCATTGTTAGCACCAATGCCCGATTCTTGGAAGAGGATTATATGATTAGTCACAAGCCCATGAGCAAAATAATTTTGGAAGAGTTAAGGGGCGAGACTCCATATATGCCAATCGTACAACACTAACTAACACTGCACCACGCATCGATTTTGAGGCTTTTACACCAGCTCAGGATTTGCCTAGTTATAGTGGGAGGGTTGTTCATCAACGGGAATGATTTATAAGCATGGGACAATCTTCGGACTCAATCACAGGCGAAGATGAATCAGATCCCTGGACTTATAAGAAGGCAATCCAAGATAAAGATGCTGACTCCTCACAATTAGCCATGGAATCAGAAATGGGATCTATGGATTCCAATCAAGTGTGGGAGCTAGTAGAATGACCTGATGGGGTACAAGCCATTAGGAGTATGTGGGTCTACAAGTGAAACAAAGGAGGTGACGGGAAGGTTGAAACCTTTAAAGTGAGGCTTGTTGCGAAAGGTTACACTCAGAAAGAAGGCATTGATTTTGATGAAACCTTTTCGCCAGTAGCCATGCTTAAGTCAATCTGGATTCTTTTTGCTATAGCTGCGTATTCAGATCTGGAGATTTGGCAAATGGATGTCAAGACTGTATTCTTGGATGGGAGTCTAGACAAGGAAATCTACATGCGCCAACCATATGGATTCATTGCTGAAGGAGAGGAGCACTTAGTGTGCAATCTTAAGAGATCCATTATGGACTTAAGCAAGCATCTAAATCTTGGAACACTCGATTTGACGAGGTTGTCCAGTCATATGGATTTGTCCAATGTTCAAGTGAGAGTTGTATGTATTAGAAATACGATGGAACCGCATTGTTGTTTCTTGTACTGTATGTAGATGATATCCTTCTGGTTGGAAACAATGTGAAGGAATTATCAGACGTATGGGTATGGTTATCTGAGCAGTTTGATATGAAGGATTTAGGAGAAGCGGGACACATCCTTGGAATCGGGATCTTTCGTGATTGGAAGAAAAGGATGTTGTGCTTATCCCTGGCATCTTATATCGATACAGTGCTAAAGCGGTTTAGCATGAAGAATTCCAAGAAAGGTTTTCTACCTTACAGACATAGAATTCAACTATCTAAGGATAGGTGTCCCAAGACACAAAGGGATATAGATAACATGAAGTTGATCCCTTATGCGTCAGCTATGGGAAGCCTCATATATGCTGTGCTTTACACTAGACCAGATATCTATCATGTTATAGGTATGGCTGCTAGATATCAGTCGAACCTAGGACCAGGACACTGGATTGCTGTCAAGCATATACTCAAGTACCTGAGAAGGACTAGGGAGTATATGCTAGTATATCAATCAGACGACCTATGTCCGGTGGGTTATACTGACTCAGAATTTTCATCAGACGAAGAAAAGTCCAAGTCTACTTCGGGTTATCTGTTTAGCCTGGGAGGTGGAGCCATTAGTTGGAGGAGTGTGAAGAAAAAATGCATCTCGGACTCTACCATGGAAGTCGAGTACGTGATAGGCTTTGAGGCAGCCAAGGAGGCGGTATGGCTCAAGTACTTCCTACAGGACTTAGATGTGATTCCTGATTTGCCAAAAGGTATTACACTTTATTGTAATAATACCGGTGCAGCCGCAAATTCGATGGAACCACTAGCCCACAAGGCAAGTAATATATCAACCGCAAGTACCACATCATACGGCACTTCGTAAAGAAAGGAGACGCAGTTGTAGCCAAGGTTGCATCGGAAGATAATCTTGCTAATCCTTTCACAAAAGGCTGACTCTCAAATATTTTTGAAAGGCATGTGGAAGGAATGGGATTACGGTGTATGGCAGAATTGCTTTGAGTATAAGTGGGAGAAATGAGAGACTATATAATAGAGTAGTATACTTAAAAGCATGCTTTGATTATAAGTGGGAGATTGTTAGGGTTGTATACTGCAAAGCATACTTTATGCTTGTATTACCTTATTTCATGTAACTACCTATGAGAATATTACATTTAATCACATGTTTTGCATATTTATTCACTTTATGGTTAGGCAAATGAAATGGCTAATTATTTTATATTGTAGATAATGTGGTGTGTTGGTGCCACACGGGAGATCACATTATCGGTGCCTTATAAAATAATATAATAGTTCACAACCTAGATAATTATCAGACAAATTATATGAAAGGTTGTAAAGTATGCTTGAGATTATAGTTGATCTTGACTATTAGCATGCATTGGTGTATTTGTATACGTTGAACAGGATCGAAGTGAGATAGTGTCTTTTGTACTGACTATAAGAAGAACGTAAATCTCGAATAATTATTACTTCTTAATTCTAAGTATATAATATTTAATTGTGTATTTATAATATTTATTGCTTTGATTTACCATGTGTGAGAGTCAAAATGACTGACTCAATAAGCCTCGTATCTTGGGAAATAATATTATTTATATGACAATTATTATTATTACTAAAAATCGTGTTCCGACTTGTGCGGGTTGATGATGTTCCCTTGAGGAGCTCGATAATGATTATTATATTAAACCCTGCAGGTGGATTTAATTCCGATATAATAATAAGGTTCGAGTGGTACTACTCTTGTATAGGATATTAATTAATTAAAGCTGTCAGTAGCTTAAAATTAATTAATGGACATTTGATATCTTAAACATGGGAAATAATATATTTAAATAAGGAGCCCGATTTCGTAAATTGGGATTTGAGTAGGAAGTGAAATATTAACTCTCTAGTGTACTGAGTTGATATTAATAGACTCAATATATTAGGAAAGTCCTAATATGGAAATTTGAGGTCTATTAGGAGTCCTTCTCTAACCCTCCTTAAAATCCCTAGAGTAGTCCATAACACCTATAAATATACAATAGGGGTTCGGCCAAAACACCATTCACCAAGCTTGAGAGTTCGATTTTTTTGTGTGTTTAATTATGGATCTTGACTTGTGTCTTTGATTCCATAATTTAGATAACACATTTTTTTTCTCAGAGTGTTTACTAATACAAGAAAATAAAGAAAGGAAAAATCAAGTGACATTAAGAAAAGGGGTTTCGGCCGATCCAGATCTGTTGTTCAAGGAAGTCCGGTAGAATGTTGCCCACATGATATCTGGATATAGGCGCGATCATACTCTAGAAGATCTGAAGGTAGAAATACAAGAAGATCGAGTAAGAATTCGAAGACATTCCTTCAAAGGTAACGTACTCTTAGATCTCTTAGATCTAGGAAGAATACTACGAATTATCATAGTTAGACGCGTAGATTAATTTTATTCATTTAAATTGCTTATTAATCAGTTAATTAATTATTTGACGAGCCTAAATAGATCCGGTTTATGAGGGCCGATTTTAGTAAATCCAAAACTCGATGCTTCCGCTGCATTTTATTCCCAATAGCAACAGTTAAATATGATGTTAAAAGCAGTAAATCACACAGCACTTATAGTGGTTTCAAATGTGGGTAATCCTCTATTAGTCCATTTTTCTCCAATCCACGTGGAGATAAATTCACTATAATGGATGCCTTGGCTGCGGTAGGAGTTACAAAAGCTTTGAACCAGTGAAAACCCTTGGCTGCGGTAACTCCTTCCCTTTGGTTTCTTGTCACCTCTTGATCGAGAATCCATGGATGCCTCACAACTCTCAAGTTGCTTATCACCTTCCAATCAAGAATCTGTGGATATCGTACAACCCAACTATCAAGAACCTCATTCAAGAAAATGTAACACCCCCAGATCGAACCGGGAATATTACACGCCGCAGACCCTCTCCGTGAGGATCCACCAGGCTAGACATCAAAACAACACATTACATTACATACCGACGAATCAAAATAACGAACCAATAGACCAATTTGGTCTTTCGTCACTGACTTACAAATCAAAATACATAAACTCATCCAGACTCATACCCACGCAAGGGTAAAATATTAAAAACAATGAACAATAAGACAGCGGAAAAGACAATACAATGGACTTCGACTAACTAATCCCAAAACTGGCCTTCGTGTGATTAGTATCATTCGTCTATCATCATCCCTCGTACCGATCCTGTGACTTGCTCCTGAAAACCTGCATGTACCTGGACACAATACAGATATCCACCCCCCGATTACTCGGGGGTTAGCAAAACTCCATTGTTTCTCTAGTGCAAGTATAAAGTGCAAAAACAAGCCATACACAACACATTCCGAGAATACAACGAAAGACTTCCCGAGGTATATTTAGTTAAAAATAGTTCAAGTCTTGAAAGTAGAAACGAAGTAAGTAAGCACTTTGAAAAACATTTCCAAATCTCGGGAGTTTTGAAAACATTAGAAATTGAAAAGTTCTTAATTTCTCGAAAGCCATTTAGGGTTACAGCCCCAAAGTTTATTTTCCAAAATACAAATCCGTTAACAAAACACGGGGTCCACGACCCAACCATTCCGGTCACAAAACACAGGGTCCACGACCCGATCATCCACTCCAATTCACTTACAAGGACACATTACACATAACACATTATTCTCATGCCATTCTAGCCAAAGACCAAGACTCGATATATAATGTATCTAGACCCCGAGCGTAAAGCATTGTGATACTCCGGACATATCACAATTAATCATCAAAACATCAACATCAATATCACAGAAACCACACTTGGTAACCCGTGGCCGTACCCATTAGTATCGGCCCCCAGAGGCCCCGTCGGACCGTCCCTAGGTGGGAAACCACTTCCGCGGCCGTACCCATTAGTATCGGCCCCCAGAGGTCCCGTCGAACCGTCCCCAGGTGGAAGAACATCAACACACGCACCCAAGTCCACTTCCGTAGCCGTACCCATTAGTATCGGCCCCCAGAGGCCACATGCCATCCCCAGATGGAAGAGTAACAACTCACAGATTACAAAACCACAACTCTCAAAGGTCAAACACACAAAATATATATAGTCGAGGTACCTTGCTAGAATGGCCACATTATCCAACACGTACTCATGACCCAGAACTATATCAATTCACAAGTGAGCAAAAGATAATTTCATAACCACATATTTATCCATAACCACGTGACTCCAAGCACATAATTTCACAAGAGAATTACACTGTACATTTACCGACGCCATAATCATACATAATGACATCACACGAAAGTAAGGTGATCCTATACTCGTCACTAACACACATATTCAACTAAGCATATTAATTCCCGACACACACGGTTCACCTTTACGAAAACTATGATGGTAAATATACCGATTCTTTTGAAAAATGGTTATAGATATTTATTTAGCACATATCGACACTTAGCAACCATTATATCCACAAAACACGTAATGTATGGGCAAGATACTTGCCTCGAAATCAGAACGCAAGTATTCCGACGAACACGGCTCAACCGGGAAGCTTCGAAACGCCCGATGCTATCGAAACGGAAGACGACGACGAATGGAAGGGTGCGACATGGTTTCTTCGCAAGAAACTCGACCCTAACATCATATAATTAATAAATCAACGATCATCCGAGGAAGAATAATCGTAGAACGTCCGAAAAGCCCTCTATGACATTCTACCGGACACCTTCAAGGCGTCGATCAAGAACTCGACCAAAACAACGAATCGATACGATCCAACCATGGAATAACAAGGTAAAAGATGTAATACATCTAAATAATCATCAATCCATCATAATACCAAGTTAAATCGGATTAAACGGACGAAAACAACCAAAACACCCAAATTCCCCAAAACTAGATTTCTAGGAAATCTGACCTGATTCGGTAGATCCGAGGATGTTATAGGATGGATGATTGATGATATGAACTCCAAGACTTCATGGATTTATTGTCCAACAACATCTCTCCATGATTAACCAAGCTCCAGCCGCGGAAGGGAAGAAAACGAGTGAGAAATGGTTGAAGAAAAACGTCTGTTGGCCTTAAATAGGCTGACTGCACAGTGTGCCGCAGCCCAGCCGAAGTGTGCCGTGGCACAGGGCCGAATCTGCCCCCAGTGATCGGCAGCATGCCGCGGTCCAGACGAGTGTGCCGCAGCCCCGTCGGCATGTGCCGTGGCACAAGGTACAGACGGGTCAGCCGAAGATTGAAGAATGTGTGCGTGCCGCGGCTCGACCAAGTGTGTCGCGGCCTTTCCGGCAGGCTGCTCGGCCAAAACTGGAACATGTGAGTGACTTAGCTAAATAGACCATAACTCCTTCGTCCGGACTCCGATTGACGCACCGTTTGAACCATTGGAAATCTAACTTGATTCTTTATAATGTTGCAAAGATTAAGAATTTTTGGAGTTTCCAAAAATTAATGGTGATTTAACAAAGTCGAACTCATACGTGGAAAAGTCGCTAAAGAACACAGAATTCAACAGAACGACACCGAAACGGACTCGGATGACAAAAAGTGCAGAATTAATCATTCTCAGAATGACGAAACGGTCATGACCGAGTCGTCAAACGGACTTCCACCGAAAAAAAGAAATTACCGGAAATCGAAATTACGGGTGTTACATTCTACCCTCCTTAAAAGAAGTTTCGTCCCGAAACTTAAAACAGTTAGGGAGAAGCAATATCCACTGTCAGGAGGACTCGACGAGATACACAAAAACCGAAAACTCGCGCCCAACGGCGAAACGCTGCAAGAAACACAAAGGGACATACGGTGTGAAAACACGCTCCACGACGACCAACACGACGCCACCGGTAGAGACATAATAAAATCAACAAGTGACAAGCATCAACAAACAGATAGTACAATCAAGTCGATTATCCGAACAATCACAAAACACAACGAATGAAAATCAATATGATTGACCACCCCAACGGTATGTCAATCAAAACGCGAGCCAATCGTTGAACAAATACGGGATTCCGCCGCCCAAGGGTTGGAAGATCGAAAATGAGACTGATTTCCCGAACTTAAGGGAATTACTAAGGAGTCTGAACGTTCAACAATCACGAAACGAGATCAACAAAAACCGAACAATCAATGATCGAACCACAACGATCGAGTCATCAAAAATCGAATAATCATGTTCGGATCACGAAGAACAATAGGGTTCAACCGACAACTCCGAAGTTCACATCTCGACTCGAGACAAAACATGATCCGGTGAAAACAACAAGACGCGCACTCACATAAGATCCACAAGAAAGGGAATAGCAATTGAAAAGTCACAACGACAAACGAGTAATTCCGAAACAATACCACCCTCGTTCGATTAACAAAAGTAAGGGACAGGGCAAGCTCAGAAAATGTTAACGAACCTAAACGAGTCGACATAGTCGAAAATACAGAAGTTCAAAATCCGATCCACTTCGAATAAAAGAACTAGTAGAACCGAAAAACAAATGTTACTTCCGAACAAGGTTCACAATAATTGAACCGAACTCGAAAAGTCACAGCGATAACCAGATCGACCCAAAATAAGATCACAGCTCGTTCGAACGATGAAACCGGAATACAGAACAAGTTCAGAAAGTATCAACGAACACGAGCGAGCCGATAGAATTGAGAAAGAGAAAATGCAGGAGCCAAAAAAATAATACGGGTATTATATTCGACCTCTTCTAAAAGAAGTGTCGTTCCCGAAACTCACAACACGAAATCAAGGTGACAACACAACAAGCAACCGACAGAAACATCCTTCAAAGGCTTCTCAAAGCCGATTCTGATGACTGTGCTAAGCGCGAACTCCAGAAGTCTCGGTAACCAATTCGCAAAACTGAATTCTGTGTCCCTCGAGTCCACACTTGAAATGTGTTACCGACGAGAAGGACAATTTACACGTGCATGCCCCGGCACATCATGGTTTAAACGCCTCGGCTCGGCATACCGAAAATACAATGGGGTATAATGTCGCAAAACAACATAGCGGAGATGCCAACTCAGCACAACAAAGAATCATAACACATATCATATACAACGATTACCATCGTAAAGTAATACACACACAAACACTACAGCAATGACGGTATCGTTCGGAGACCTTAACGGCCCGAACAATAACCAGCACACAATTACAAACATCATGAAACAATCACACATGTACACAAACGTACAAACCCAAGCTTTAACAACTCACACAGGTGCGATAACATGCAAGCCGCCACGAAATTACAACATTAAAGATCTTCATCACACCTCCCACAAAGGGCTAACAAAACATATGCGTGGCGAACGACTCAACGTTCACACCACCAATTCAAACACAATTCGGAGGGCTAACACCCTAACAACAATACCAACATCATACACACCTTCTCCGACCACAAGCAGGAAATGATGGGTTTTAAAAACGAAAACCACCTTTTGGAAAAAAAAATTTAGAAAACACCGGTTGATCTTGAGTATCACCTTTCAAAAAAAGTACAAGCGTGAAACATCGTTATCGAGACTTTGGAGAACCATTTCGCGTTTGATAAAAATGAGGACACTTTCTCTTAGTGAAAAACTTTCAGAATATTCGACCCTCGGGTCTAAGTAAAAGTATTGAAAATATCTCAAAACATTTTGGTCCTCGAGGTAGAAGAATTTTAAAACATACTGTGGCACCTTGGATGTACCACGAGAAAATAATTCATTTTAAAAGTACATCTCGAAATTTATTTATTTTTTTAAGATACTCAAGGTTTTCAAAGATAATTCAATGGGCTGGAATGCCCAAAAATTTCAGGTAATTACACGGAACATTATAGCGCCGTGGGTCCCGCGCCGGAACCCACCAAGCTAAAAACCATTTACAAAAACACCAAGAAGGCCGATGACGGGAATATTTTAAAAAACTCACAAAAGCCATTTATAAAATACTAAATACCGTCATAAGAATTTCGCCAAAACGATCAAGGTCATAATGCCAAAAACTCGGTTAAGGGAATCGGTTTTCGAAATAAAACTCAGTCGGTAAAATACCGAAAGCCATTACAAAAGAACTCACGCAGCGGATAAAAGAAATACAGTCCAACATGCACAATCTAGCAACACTACTCCTCATATGAACGAAATATGAGAGTCAAATAACAACATATCACGAAATCAAAATCCATAGGAGGATTCCGTCAATTAACTCATGATCATACCTGTAACTCGCATCAGACAAGGCACAAACACAAAGAAGGGAGACTTACATCCACAGGTCGAACGAAGATGATGGTTGCACCCTGATACTAATCACGGCCGACATTCCAAACGACGCGTCGCGACACGACTCAGTCAGACAACATCTGACAATACAAGACTCAACAACACATAACTCGACCCGACAGCCTAGGTTTCCTCAACCTAAGCTCTGATACCATAAATGTAACACCCCCAGATCGAACCGGGAATATTACACGCCGCAGAACCTCTCCGCGAGGATCCACCAGGCTAGACATCAAAACAACACATTATATTACATACCGACGAATCAAAATAACGAACCAATAGACCGATTTGGTCTTTCGTCGCTGACTTACAAATCAAAATACATAAACTCATCCAGACTCATACCCACGCAAGGGTAAAATATTAAAAACAACGAACAATAAGACAGCGAAAAAGACAATACAATGGACATCGACTAACTAATCCCAAAACTGGCCTTCGTGTGATTAGTATCATTCGTCTATCATCATCCCTCGTACCGATCCTGTGACTTGCTCCCGAAAACCTGCATGTACCTGGACACAATACAGATATCCACCCCCCGATTACTCGGGGGTTAGCAAAACTCCACTGTTTCGCTAGTGCAAGTATAAAGTGCAAAAACAAGCCATACATAACACATTTCGAGAATACAACGAAAGACTTCCCGAGGTATATTTAGTTAAAAATAGTTCAAGTCTTGAAAGTAGAAACGAAGTAATTAAGCACTTTGAAAAACATTTCCAAATCCTGGGAGTTTTGAAAACATTAGAAATTGAAAAGTTCTTAATTTCTCGAAAGCCATTTAGGGTCACAACCCCAAAGTTCATTTTCCAAAATGCAAATCCGTTAACAAAACACGGGGTCCACGACCCAACCATTCTGATCACAAAACACAGGGTCCACGACCCGATCATCCACTCCAATTCACTTACAAGGACACATTACACATAACACATTATTCTCATGCCAGTCTAGCCAAACACCAAGACTCGATATATAATGTATCTCGACCCCGAGCGTAAAGCATTGTGATACTCCGGACATATCACAATTAATCATCAAAACAGCAACATCAATATCACAGAAACCACACTTGGTAACCCGTGGCCGTACCCATTAGTATCGGCCCCCAGAGGCCCCGTCGGACTGTCTCCAGGTGGGAAACCACTTCCGCGGCCGTACCCATTAGTATCGGCCCCCAGAGGTCCCGTCGAACCGTCCCCAGGTGGAAGAACATCAACACACGAACCCAAGTCCACTTCCGTGGCTGTACCCATTAGTATCGGCCCCCAGAGGCCACATGCCATCCCCAGGTGGAAGAGTAACAACTCACAGATTACAAAACCACAACTCTCAAAGGTCAAACACACAAAATATATATAGTCGAGGTACCTTGCTAGAATGGCCACATTATCCAACACGTACTCACGACCCAGAACTATATCAATTCACAACGGAGCACAAGATCTCAACAGCACCGAACGACACAACCAATAACACAAACTCACATATTCATCCATAACCACGTGACTCCAAGCACATAATTTCACAAGAGAATTACACTGTACATTTACCGACGCCATAATCATTCATAATGACATCACACGAAAGTAATGTGATCCTATACTCGTCACTAACACACATATTCAACTAAGCATATTAATTCCTGACACACACGGTTCACCTTTACGAAAACCATGATGGTAAATATACCGATTCTTTTGAAAAATGGTTATAGATATTTATTTAGCACATATCGACACTTAGCAACCATTTTATCCACAAAACACGTAATGTATGGGCAAGATACTTGCCTCGAAATCAGCACGCAAGTATTCCGATGAACACGACTCAACCGGGAAGCTTTGAAATGCCCGATGCTATCGAAACGGAAGACGATGACGAACGGAAGGGTGCGACATGGTTTCTTTGCAAGAAACTCGACCCTAACATCATATAATTAATAAATCAACAATCATACGAGGAAGAATAATCGTAGAACGTCCGAAAACCCCTCTATGACATTCTACCGGACACCTTCAAGGCGTCGATCAAGAACTCGACCAAACCAACGAATCGATACGATCCAACCATGGAATAACAAGGGAAAAGATGTAATATATCTAAATAATCATCAATCCATCATAATACCAAGTTAAATCAGATTAAACGGACGAAAACAACCAAAATACCCAAATTCCTCAAAATTAGATTTCTAGGAAATCTGACCTGATTCGCTAGATCGGAGGATGTTATAGGATGGATGATTGATGATATGAACTCCAAGACTTCATGGATTTATTGTCCAACAACATCTCTCCATGATTAACCAAGCTCCAGCCGCGGAAGGGAATAAAACGTGCGACAAATGGCTGAAGAAAAATGTCTGCTAGCCTTAAATAGGCTGACTGCACAGTGTGTCGTGGCCCAGCCGAAGTGTGCCGCGGCACAGGGCCGAATCTGCCCCCAGTCATCGGCAGCGTGCCGCAGTCCGGACGAGTGTGCCGCGGCAGTGACTCGGCAGTGTGCCGCGTCCCCGTCGGCATGTGCCGAGACACAAGGTACAGACGGGTCGGCCGAAGATTGAAGAATGTGTGCGTGCCGCGGCTCGACCAAGTGTGCCGCGGCCCTTCCGGCAGGCTGCTCGGCCAAAACTGGAACATGTGAGTGACTTAGCTAAATAGACCATAACTCCTTCGTCCGGACTCCGATTGAATCCCTGTTCGAACCATTGGAAAGCTAACTTGATGCTTTATGATATAGCAAATATTCAGAATTTTTGGAGTTTCCAAATATTAATGGTGATTTAACAAAGTCGAACTCATACGTGGAAATGTCGCTAAAGAACACGGAATTCAACAGAACGACACCAGAACGGACTCGGATGACAAAAAGTGCAGAATTAATCATTCTCAGAATGACGAAACGGTCATGACCCTGTTGTCAAAATGGATTTCCGCCGAAAAAAAGAAATTACCGGAAATCGAAATTACGGGTATTACAGAAAGTACCCCTGCTCAAATCTCAAAGATAAAAGTTTAGTTTTCTCCAACTTTTAAGAGCTTCTTTGCACTTGTATAAAATCTCAGCTCTTCATGATGCTTAGTACGCTTTATGTATTTCTTTGCTTCCTTATTCTCTTTGTAAATGTTAACAGCATCTTACTTCTGCTCATCAAATCTTCAGATATTTATAGTACGATTCTTGAGCTCTTCATAGCTATTTCATCTTTTGAACAAATTGGTCCATTGGAGAGAGACCTATTTGTTTAGTATTATCTTCTTCGCGAGGCTCGTTTTTCTTAAAATTTGCCTGTGTGAATATCTTCCTTCAATATAAAAATATCTCTAATGCATCTTTTGATTTCTCTAATGAAGAATGTCTCTTGGGAGTGAATCTAGAGGAATGTCTTATTCCTCAACTTGTGTGAATCACTCAGTTTGTCTCCTTCTTATTTTATTCACGTGTGCATGTGTCTTGCCGTATTTGTCGACTTTTCAGTGTTAGTTGACGTAGACATGGCTGATTGATAATCAATAATATTTCTATGTATCGAACAATCCTTGTTGTCCATGCGCGGCTGATTGACTTGGCTTGAACATACCAGGCTGTCTTGATACTCAGTTGAGTTTCCCGGATGTTCATACTTTAGTTGATTTTGCACTTAGTTGTATGAACTGGGCTAACAGCATGTAGGTGTAAGAACCTGGTTGATCAATACTTAACTTAAAATTTAAAGGCTTGTAGAAGGTACTCATTTGGTTCTTCTTTACAATGCCAAGTAAATGGAGCATACATTTGAATTAACTTTGAATACAGGGATGACATTATCAAAATCTTAAAAATATTCCTAACAGACATATCCATATATTTTTAAGTCATCATTGAAAGTAATGAAGTAGCTTAATCCACCTTTTGCGTTTGAACTCATTGGGCCACAAACATCTGTGTGAATGAGTCCAAATAAATCTCTTGCTCTTTCGCCCATTCCGATGAATGGCAGTTTTGCCATCTTTTACATTAAACATGATTCGCATGTTTCAAGTATCTCTAAGTGAAATGAACCCATAGTCCCCTACTTGAGGAGTTCTGCATGCATTTTATATGAATGTGGCCTAGACGACAATGTCAGAGGTAAGTTGGACTCAATTTCATTATCTATATTTAGCACATGCAGACTGTCATTTAATTGTGCTTGTCCTAAGAACATATTATCAAGACAAATAGAGCGTAAATCTCTTTTAATACTGAACTCATAGTGTAACACCCCCAAGATATTCAGGGTATATTACAGCGCCGCGGACCCCTATGTGGAACCCACCAGGCTAATTAATTTATACCGCTCGTCTAACCATCTCGGTTAGCGAGAAAACACAAATCACCAAGACGCAAATTAAAATAAAACACTCAGTACAATCAGTAAACCAGACATCATCGAAAATCACACATGAAATTTAGTATGCAATCCATCTCCCAAATTTTAAAATATCAGTTTACAGGATTGAAAAACAAATGTTTTAAAATGGACAACTAAAATAAAGGGACTGAATTGCCCACGTCAACAACCCTTGCCAGCATCCTCGTACTACTCCAGTGCCCGCTCGACCGGCTGAATGCAACCTGAAATTCATAACACGAATTTCCATAAACGAGTCCCCAAAGGGGTTAGCAATTACGCTAGTACAAGTAATCAAGGCAAACCATCCGATTACACATTTCATAGTACATGCATCGTATCATATCAAAAACAAAACAAGACATGTCTTTTCCCGGAAAAACAAACAGTCAATAATCACAGTTGAAAATTGCCTAGGACCGGGGCTAAACCACTGGTCCCATCCGAGGCCTCTATGGACCCTCCCGGACTGGCCATAGTTAAAAATCACGCACATGACTCGCCTAGGACCGGGGCTAAACCATTGGTCCCACCCGAGGCCTCTATGGACCCTCCCAGACTGGCTATCCAAACAAGCTCGTGAATCAGGAGCGAAATCACAGATTCGTCCGAGTCCCCGTCGGACCCTCCCGGAGTTTGCAAATCACACACATATACATTACCATTCCATTTTAAGCATAAGGGTTTCACAAGAATACTTGCCTTGAGAATATTAACGGAGAAATGAACGGGAAATCAACTACGCTTGCTATGAATCAACTACCACGAACCTAACCATTTAAAGAATACAACCACAACCAATTCTATACGAGTAAGAAAACGGAATACACCCGAAAACCCACCTACAATTCGTGTAAATTCGTACAAAAACAACAATGAGGGCGGGTCGCAAACGAACCCTCTCGATTTCACAAATACCACGAACTTTACCATGAAATCGTAGGGAAAACAAGGGATACACAAGGATTAATCATATACAACATGAATTAATCAACAACACGAAGCAAATTGGACAAATACTCGAAAACCCCTAATTTACCCAAAGATAGGGTTCTAGGAGTTTACCTCGGATCGGAGACGAAGAACAAGGGTTGTTGTTGTTAATATACACCAAGAACTCAAGAAAGATGATAGCTTGGAGTTACAAGACTTCGAATCGCCCAAGAATCACCTAGATCGCCCCAGCCGCGGAGGAGTAAGAAAAGTGAGGAAAAATAAACGCGTATGGGTCAACTCTCGGGTATATATGACCAGACGGTTTAGCGTGCGCTAACGGCTTATGGTTAGCGTGCGCTAACCAGCGAAACCTGGTCCTGATCCTACGGTGCTGAATCGTTAGCGTGCGCTACCCGATAATTAGCGTGCAGTATAAGCCCCCTGTTAGCGCGCGCTATCGGCCCATAGCGTGCGCTAGCTGTTCGTCATCCAGAGTCCAGAAACATTCTGCCTTAACTGGAATATCGAATTAGCGCACGCTGCCACACACCTATCGTGCGCTAAGTCTCAACCATAGCATGCGCTAATCCACAAACTTAGCGTGCGCTGAACTGCTCGTCCAGATGGCATAAACAACCTATTGCCACTGCTGTACTCGAACCATTAGTACGCGCTACTGGCGAAGTTAGCGCGCGCTACTCAACGAAATTATCATGCTCTACACAACCAATTTAGCGTGCGCTAACGAGTGCAGACAGTAGTACAGATAACACTCGAAGTTGGAAAACGACGAATTCTGCCTCGGATGAAAACAATGCGCTCCCGACACTAAATAACAGACTGAAAAAGACACACGCACGACGAGTTCGAGTCGGAGCCAAAGTACTAAAAGAAAACACCATTCCGACTACCTAACGGTTCGGAAAACGACAATGATAGTAATTACCCCATAACTTTGGAAAATTATAAAACGGCCCAAAACATCCGAAATACACGATACACGATCAAAACACCAAAAAAGCAAACAACGTCCATAATGACATAGATGGGTTTACGGCAAACCCGAAATGGTGGTCCCAAACAACGATTACAAGAATCGAACCAAATAGCGATGGAACTGACAATAAACGCGGAATTGGGTAAAACAATTCCGAAACAAGCTCGGGTGACAAAAAGTTCAGTATTAAATATTCTCGAAATATCCATACGGTTACAAAAGAGTCATTAAAAACAAAAAATACACCAAAATGAAACATACCGGAAAAAGAAAAATGCGGATATTACATTCTCCCCCTCTAAAAACAAGTTTCGTCCCGAAACTTAAGAAACAAACAACTCCGGGTACCTAGCACGCATGCTATCCTCGGTTTCCCAATTTGCCTCCTCGACACCATGTCTCGACCACTGCACCTTGACCAAAGGAATGGTCTTATGCCTTAGTCGCTTCTCACGGCGCTCCAAGATCTTCAAGGGACGCTCCTCGAAGGTAACATCCTTAGCGATATCGACCTCACCATAGTCGATGACGTGACTAGGATGCGGAACATATTTACTTAGCTGGGAAACATGAAAAACACTATGGACGTGACTCAAAGCCGGAGGCAACGCCATACGATACGCCAACTCGCCGACCCTCTCAAGAATCTCAAAGGGCCCAATAAATCTTGTACTCAACTTTTCATTCTTCCCGAAGCGGAAAACTCCCCTCGTCGGCGATACCTTTAGCAAAATGTGGTCTGCCACCTCGAATTTCAAAGGTCGGCGACGAACATCAGCATAGGATTTCTGTCGACTCTGAGCAGTCAACATCCTCTCCCAAATCAATTCCACCTTCCTCCTCGTCTCTAAAGTGATATCCGGTTCGGTCCCGACCAAATCTGATGCTTCTTTCCAACAAATCGGCGATCGACATCGCCGCCCATAAAGTGCCTAATATGGTGCCATCTTGATCGACGCATGCCATCTGATGTTGTACGTGAACTCGATCAACAGCAAATGCTCTTCCCAATCACTGCTCCAATCGAGAGCACAAGCATGCAACATATCCTCAAATGTTTGGATAGTGCGCTCCGACTGCCCATCCGTCTGAGGATGAAAGAAGTACTCAGACGCAAACTAGTACCCAACGCCTTATGTACTGCCTGCCAAAAATGCGACACAAAATGGCCATCACGATCCGAAATAATAGACTTCGGAGTACCGTGAAGCCTCACAATCTGCGCAATAAAATACACGAGCCAGCTTTTCCGGACCCCAAGTATCCTTGATGCCTAGGAAGTGTGCCGACTTGGTCATACGATCCACAATTACCCACACCATATTCATACCAGACTTCGATCTCGGCAAGCTCGTGACGAAGTCCATCGAAATATCTTCCCATTTCCATTCCAGAATGGGAAGCGACTGCAACAACCCAGCTGGTCGCTGATGCTCGATTTTAACCTGCTGAAAAGTCAAACATCTCACTACAAATTGTGCGACCTCCTCCTTCATATCATTCCACCAAAAGTTCCTCCTTAGGTCCTTGTACACCATACTCGAACCAGGATGAACCGAGTAAGGCGTAGCATGGGCCTCACGCAAAATACTCTACCTCAATTCCAAGTTGTCCGGTACACAAAGCCGACTCTGGAATCTCAACATGCCATCCTCGTGGATCACAAACCCAGGAGACTTCCCCTTAAGAACATTCTATCGGATTTGAGCAATCATCGGATCCTACAACTACTTCAGTTTAATTTCATCGATCAGCAACGATAGATTTTTCAAAGCACAAAGTTGCCCGACAGCTCCTGCCAACAAAATCTCGACACCCAACTCGATCAAATCACGCCGAAGCTTATATTGAGACGTAAGTATCTCAAAGGTCCGTAACATAACCGGTTTCCGACTCAAGGCGTTTGCCACGACATTCGCCTTACCCGGATGATAAAGGATTTCAAGGTCATAATCCTTAATCAACTCCAACCACCTCCTCTGC
The DNA here is from genome assembly GCA_033398695.1 of Orobanche coerulescens. Taxonomy (NCBI): domain Eukaryota; kingdom Viridiplantae; phylum Streptophyta; class Magnoliopsida; order Lamiales; family Orobanchaceae; genus Orobanche; species Orobanche coerulescens. The sequence continues at coordinate 95,275,277 of CM065803.1, forward strand.
CTCATATTCATCTCCCGTTGAGTGAATATGTACTTCAAACTTTTATGATTGGTAAAAATCTTACATACAGATCCAAAGAGATAATGACGCCAAAACTCGAGCGCAAAAACAACTGCCGCTAACTCCAAGTAGTGAGTAGGGTAGTTGAGATCATACAGCCTCAACTGCCTCGATGCATATGCTATAGTCTTGTCATGCTGCATCAACATGCACCCAAGACCCTAACCCAAAGCATCGCTATAGACAGCAAAACCATCGTTGCCACACGGCAACACTGGAATCGGGGCTGAAGTCAAATGCCTCTTCAGCTCCTCAAAACTCGACTGACTTTCATCATTCCATACGAACTTCTTGGATTTCTGAAGCAACTGTGTAAGTGGCCTAGCCAGTTTCAAGAACCCCTCGACGAACCTATGATAGTAGCCAGCTAAACCCAAGAAACTATGGACCTCCTTCACATTCTTTGGCGGTGTACAATCCAACACTGCCTCAATCTTCTGTGGATCCACACGGACCCCCTCGGCTAAAATCACGTGACCCAGAAACATCACTTCCTTCAGCCAGAACTCACATTTCGAGAACTTTGCATAGAGTCACACGATCCTCAAAATGTCCAACACCACACGCAGATGATGCGCGTGCTCCTCCTCATTCTTCGAGTAGATAAGGATGTCCTCAATGAAAACAACGATACACTTATCCAAATACTTAATGTAAACCTTGTTCATCAACTTCATGAACACTGTCGGTGCGTTAGTTAGTCCGAAGGGCATAACCACAAACTGATAATGTCCGTATCTCATCCGAAAAGCTGTTTTTGGGACATCAGACTCCTTCACCCGAAGCTGATAGTACCGCGATCTCAAGTCGATCTTCGAGAATACCGCAGACTCCTCGCAATCGATCAAACAAGTCATCAATCCTCGGTAAGGGATACTTGTTCTTAATGGTCACTTTATTTAGCTCGAGATACTCGATATATAAATGCAATGAACCATCCTTCTTCCACACAAACAGGATCGGTGCACCCCAAGGCGAAGCGCTTGGTCGAATATACCCCAACTCAAGAAGCTCACTCAACTGCTTCTTCAACTCAGCCATCTTTGAAGGTGCCATGCGATACGGCGCCTTCGAAATCGGAGCCGCACCTAGCTCTAACTCGATAGCATATTCAACCTCACGGTCCGGTGGTAACCCCGGCAAATTGTCAGGAAAGACATCTGGGAACTCACTAACAACCCGGATTGATGAAAACTCGACCCCACTATCCTCCGTCTTCAAGGCATAACACCAATAACCAGTACACCCCTTCTGCAGGAGTCTCATCGCCTTCAAGGCATTAATTAGGAACTTCTAGTTTCCCTCTTTTGCCCCCGGAAAGAGTGCTCGGTGCCATCCTCGGCTAACATGGTGATGATCCTCGTGTAGTAGTTCACAATAGCACCATGCCGCTCGAGCTAATCATCCCCGAGAATCAAATCCTCACCCTCAATACCCACAACAATAAGATTAGAGAGCCAAGCCCTCTCACAAATAACGACAGAACAATCTTGGATCTCCCGATCACCAACGATCCTATCACTGCTAAGAAGTTTAACTATGAAAGGCTCATAATACGACAAACAGTTAAGACCCAAACAGCGCACACATTCCATATATATGAACGAATGCGTAGCACCAGAATCGAAAAGCACACTGACAGGGTGGGAATGGATATGAATGGTACCTGTAGCCACGGTAGCTGCTGGATCATCAGCCCTCCTCATCTCATACACGTGGATGAGCGGAGCCGACATTGGAAGTGTAATACTCGAGATCTTCATTCCAGTTTTGTTGAGTTTTTCTGCAGGTCATCGGATTGGCGTTGTCCATGTCTTTGGAATGTTGTGCCACGTATGGTCATGTCATGAGTTGACTGGTGTCTGATTTCTGTTTCGGATCGTTGCATGAGTTTTTGACTCATTGTGTTGTAGCACACGCTATCGCTTGTAGTGTAGCGCGCGCCAGGGCCAGACTTGAGCATAGGCCCAAGAGGCCCAGGCCTAGGGCCCAGAAATTTTTGGACCCATTTTTTGTTTACTATTAATAATAATTAATCTTGAACAATATTTGAATCAATTTGAATTCTAAAGTGGAATCAATCTTGAGCAATATTTGAAGCACAATGGGAACATAGATATTATTGGAGATGATTTATGCATAAAATTGTTATGCTTGCAGTTGTATTTTTAAAATGAAAAATCGAGAGCAATAGATGTCCAGCGTTATTTAAAGAGGGTGAATTGCTTCCCAAATTCTTATATTTCGTACAAGATCTTGTTAACCATACCGGTTACAGTTGCATCAGCTGAAAAGATCTTTCTCAAAGTTGAAGTTGATTAAGACCTATTTACGATCAACTGTGTTGCAAGATATGTTGAATGGATTGGCTATGTTTTCAACTAAAACAAAATTAGTTGATCAGTTTGATTACACAGATTTGATAAATATTTTTGAGTCTAAAACTGCTCAACGTATTGTATTTAGATAAGGTAAGAAATTTTTTCTCTATTTCAACTAATCCTTATTGTATTTTCTATTATGTTTTTATATTTATTTATTTATTACTTTTCAAGGCCCAATTTTTTACTTTCGCCTAGGGCCTTGCGAAGCACAGGACCGGGCTTGGCGCGCGCTACTGTGTCATTGTTAGCGCACGCTACTGGTTGTGTAGTGCACGCTAACTGGCAGTCCAGAGGCAGTCCAGGAGCTACTTGACTGGGACTGGAGTCTCGTTAATGCATGCTATGGTTGGTTGATAGCGCACGCTATCGTCTGCCTAGCGCATGCTGATTGTTCTTACTAGCGCATGCTACCTGGTAGGTGCAGACCAGTCCAGGAGCTACTGGACTAGATTCGTGACTCATTGGCGCATGCTACGCATATTGGCTAGCGTACGCTAACTGTGTTACAGGCAGAATGTTTTGGAGCGTTGACCCCGTTAGCACGCGCTAATGCAGTATGTTTAGCGCACGCTAATAATCGGCCCAAAGATAAATCTTGGACAATGTGCCTCCTTTCCCATTTTTCTTTCTTTTTCTCTCCTTTTTCACTTCTGGTCGATGGGACAAGTATCGAAGGAAGATCAGGAGCGACCTCCATCTTCAAACATCATCTTGGTGAGTTTCCTTCGTGTTAATATCATCATCTAACTGGTTTACATTTCGGATCAAGGTATTCCCTTCTTAGAACCTTAGTTTCTTGGATTTGGGGGTGTTCCTTGGTTTTGGCGATTCTTACCCGATCTCATCCGATCGGTTGTGTAATCTTGTTGCCTTGGGTTTGATCTTTGGATTTTGGTAACTTGTTTATTGATTTTATACCCCTGGAAACTTGGCTCTTGATTACTTTGAGAAACTCTTAGATCCATGTTGTTTTTAGTGTCGTTTCGGATTCCGATTAGTGTTCTTAATTCGTGATGGTATTGTTCTCGTAGTATTCGTGGGGCTGTCGAGATTCTCGGTCATTTTTGAAAGTTCGAGGGCTGCTCGGCCTCATCCATTCGTCGTTCGGTTGCTCGTAGTTTCGAGGAAAGTAACTTGCCCATACACTTCGTGTTTCGTAGACGTGATAGTTGGCAATGGATTATATGTGGAACTTGAATGCTTTAATGAATTTTAAAAGGATCGGTATATTCTCGATAAAAAAGGGTTTTCTTCGAGATAACTCATATGCATCGTGAATAAATGTGTATTTGAATTATGTGAGTATGTGTTGTATGTTGGAAGATGTTATAAACATATTTCATGAGTATAATATACCGTGATAATTTGTCGAGGATCGTGTATGGATACATGTATTTGTTCGATGAGAATGTGGCATGTTGTGATATTGGTTGTCACTCATTTGAAAGGAGGTTGTGATGCTTAGTGTTTGTCTTGATGCATGCCTATTATTGTGTGATTGTTGTAAGTGATGTGCCACCGGGTAAGATTGTTGAATATCCGGGATTCATACTTGCTAGTATGGGTCGGGTGGGACCGTAGGGTTATCCATCGGGTATGTCTAGTGGGGACTACGAGGTTCGTTGCTTGCTATCCCGATTCCGGGATAACTTGTGGGGTTATCCAATCCGGGTATGTCTTTCGGGGACTCCGAGGTTCGTAGCTTGTTAGTGCGATGCCGGGATAACTTATGGTTGTGATTTAGTTATGTGATGTACGTGTCATGAGTTGTCCAATCGGGTACGTCTCGTGGAGGCTCCGAGGTTCGTAGCTTGCTAGTATGATGCCAGGATAACTATGAACGTGAGTATGGTTACGGACACATGACTATTGTCACGGTAACATGTGATTCGATATGATTTCCCATTAGGTTATTGTAATACCACCGGTATTTCATGCTTAATTACCTTGTACTATGTGATTTCTTGTAGTGTGATGTTGCCTTTTTATATTATGTGATTTCATTAAATGCTTTTGCAATACAATTGTGTGATGTGAATACAATGGAGGTGACGTACCTTGACGTCGTTGGACAATCATCGGTGCGAATATGATGGTGGCCAATATCTTGTTCCCCGATAAATTGTTGATGAGTGGAGAGGATGGTCACCCCGAGATGGTTAAAATGTGATAAATGACTAATGGACTAAGTGACTAACGTACGCTATATGATGTGTATAACATATGCTAATTCAGTAACATTACGTACGTTAACACTTATTTTTTACGTACGTAATGCTAAGATTGATCTCCCGACCAGAATCTTCCTTTTGACAAGGACCGGTGTACTTTCGGTGGGCTAGGGGACAAACGAGTCAACCCCTTATAACATACGCTATCCGCCAAGCTTAGCGTACACTACGTTCAGGTGCCTTACGTACGTTATGACAACTTACATATGTAACAGATGGGTGCATTTCAGGTAGTGGCCTTTGGACAGCCTTTACGTAAGTTAACGGTAGTACATTACGTACGTAATTCCCATTACGTATGTAAAGCCTGGAGCTTTAACGTACGTTAACAAGATCGAGTGTTATAAAATAACACTCCCTCCTTCATTTCTCTCGACCTCAAACCTAAAGAGAAGCATTCTTGAAGCATTTCCCCAGCCTTATACTCGATTCTTGGCCTCTCCTACACTTGAACTAACATAGAGGAGGTGATTTCGTAAGCTCCGGTGAATATTATCCAAGTCATTCGATCCACTCTTCGTTTCTACTCGTGGCTCTTGTTGATTCGTCATCCCTGTTCATTGTTCTTCATCTATTAAGGTAAGCCTATCAATCCTTGAAGTAATCTCCTCGATGTTGTTGATTATACTTGTTGGATTACGGGTACTTGGGTAGATTTTGCTAGCTCTCATAGACAATCTAAACGGACGAACTTGTAGTAAGCAGGACTATCATTGCTAGTATATTTCATTTTCATACAACTCGTTGTAACAATCACATGCGGAAATTTCCATCTCAATCAAAATGGGAAATATAGAACTTGACGAATCAATTGTAGGAGGATTGCGTAGGAATCCATCATCGTATGATAAACTAGTCGTAACCCACTCTTGCCATATGATTATCAACGTTAAATTAACTAGGGGAATCAATTCGATAGTATTATTGTCATTGAGAATCAAACACAAAAATCATTGTGTAAAATGATAACCCACCGGTTGTAGTACTCGGAATAGAGAATTGAACTAGTAGTTATGGAAATCAAATATGCTATGGTCGTTTGTTGCTAGCCTAATGATGATTGAGGATAATCTTGTTGAGCAAATTGTTATAACTAACGATAATCATAGAATTGGATGGCATAGTAGTACGTATCACTTATGAATTTGGAAACACGATATTAGTTTAGGCGGAATCGGATTAAGCTAAGAATTCGGTTAGGAGAGGGAAGGGAAAACTAGTTTTATTCGTCTTTAACCGTACGGGATGTTAATCGGGGGTTATGTGATTAGGTTAAGCTCGGTCGGTCGAGGAAGTCCAAGTTATCGTAAGGCACCAACCGTCGGATTAAAGGTAAGTGAAATCTTGCTCGAGATATGCTAGTATTATTAAAATGTTCGTGTTCATGAATGTGCCATTGTTGATGAATGCCGACGGTTGTCTTTCTCTAAAAATGAGTTATGAATGGGCCGATGTGTTGGGGGTAAAACCTGTATGGTACCCATGTGGAAATGTGTTGACGGATAAGACCCAAATAGGGCACCTACATTCTGGGGTATTCCTGTATGGATACTTTCGTGACCCTTGGTTGCGACCTTGGGGTTTATGTGATAAAAAGAAAAAGACAACGTCGGTCGTGCTGTGAATTATCTTCTATTTGTTATGTGGCACACTGTTGGTAAAACTATGTATATTGTTGCTAAAAACTGTTATTGGTATGCATTCTCTGACTCCGGTTATCTGGCATGATTTGTCGTGCCAGGTAAATTTGTTGATTATGTGCAGGACATTCCTGAGGGGTCCGGTCAGGCTTGAATGGTGTTGCGATAAAATCTTGCCGCTGCATAATTTAAATTTGATTTTTGAAACCTCCGTTATGTAATAATCGAACTTTGAATAATGTCCCTTCATAAAACATTTCGGCTTATGATATGTAACCGTGGATTTATCGTTTTATTATAATTTCTTTAAAATGTCTACTTCCTAAACTAGCCTTGTGGGTCCCACACGGGATTCACGGCACTGTAATGCCTCGGGAGATTTTCGGGGTGTTACAGAAAATGGTATCAAAGACAGTCGACTCCTGTTGAAAACATTGTAAATAAAATTCCTCCTAATTTTGAAGTTATCCCAGTCCAACACCCCAAGCGACCGTAACTCCTCATGGAAATGCAAAGTAAGTAATATGTGTGTTTTCTGTCTGGATACTACATTTAATTGTAAACTATGTGTAAAACTGGCTGTAGATTCATATTGTCTGTAATGGCATGCCGTGGAGCTAGGAGGGTGGTGAATGAGGCTCAGGGTTCCACCGCAAACCACGACGGGGACAGAAACACTGCCAAGACCCATCCTGCTGGGGACCAGTCGCCACCAATTAATCAAAACGATTAGGAGGCAGAACGCCAGAATAACAACCCGGGATGCATGGACCCAGCCTTCGTTCAGGCCCTTGCCCAAGCTATCGCCATGGGAATCGCTCAGGTCAACCAGGTAGAACGGATACCGGTTATCAATGTGGAGGAAAACGCAGGGAGAGACCGATGGTTGGGAGAGATGTTGAAGGCTAGGCCTCCATTGTTTGATGAGGCAGGGGAGAAACACGTGGATGACTGGATTTCTGAAATGGAGACTACTTTCGAAGTGATCGGATGTCCATAGAACTGGAAGGTGCCGCTTGGGATTAATCAGCTCCGCGACACTGCTGCCCGCTGGTGGAGAACATACAGGCCGGAGAACCGAGTGGTTGGGTGGACCGAATTTGCCCGGCTACTGTGGTGCGAGTACTGTCCTAGATCAGCCCACTGCTCGTGCGCGAGACTTTTTCAGTGCCGGACCTCAGAATATGCCAGTAGCGGAGATCATTTGGGCCTACCATACCGAGCTAAGTTACATCTCATAGATGGTTCCATCAGAAGATCAACGAATATGCCACCTTGCACAGAGGTTGCCGGAAGATGTACAACGCTATGCCGCCGGATTCCACTGCACGACTCTGAGGGCGTACGAAGATGTAGTCACATCATATGCCGGTACTGTTGTTAACACCAACACCGGATATAATTCAAAGAAGCAGAATACATCGACTCAGTCAGGGAGCAACAATAAAACGAACTCGGGACCCTTATCTTCTTTTAAGTCAGCAGCCTCTTACCAACCGAGGAGTGCATCTGATCGGCCTTACCATAAGGACTGCTTCAATTGTGGCGTGTCCGACATACTAAGGATTGATGTCACAAGTCGGCTACCAAATGTTTCTCTTGCGGGAAGAGTGGACACATGTCTTGTTACTGCTGGCGTGCAAATCCTACTCAGAACTCATCAGACTCAACCCCCGCACACAGTGCCGGATGAGGCCGTGGGCGCGGAGGTGGTACTTCATCCTTTTTCGAGTCAGTGCCGTCCCGTATATTTGAACTTAGGGCTAAGGATGGTCAATCCGCGCCAGCTATCTCAGGTACCCTTCTTGTTAATGTAATATCCGCAATTTCAATTTCCAGTAATTTCTTTGTTTTTGGCGGAAGTCCATTTTGATGACTCGCTAATGACCGTATCTTCATTATGAGAATGATTAATTCTGCACTTTTTGTCATTCGAGTTCGTTTCGGTGTTGTTTTGTTGAGTTCCGTGTTCTTAAGCCGCTTTTCCGCACTTGAGTTTTATTCTTGCGAATCTCGTCCGAAACTGTTGTTTCGAGTTTCTCGTAAGTTCATTTAATGTTATTATTCATGTTGCGAGCTTTGGTTTGGTGTTTCGATCATGTATCAGGTATTTCGGACGTTTTGGGCCGTTTTCGTAATTTCCCAAAGTTTGGGGTAATTACTTCTGTTGTCGAATTTCGACACTTCGGGTGGTAGGAATCGTGTGTTCTATTATCTATTAGATTCGTCTTTGCGAGTACTTCGTAACCGTATCTTTGGTTTATATTCAGGTTTGGGTTTCGGTCGGAGCAGGGCCTGGCCTGGCCGAGTTACGGCCGTAAGGTGCCGGTTACGGCCGTACGTGCTCAGTAGGCATGGCTGGACGAAGGCCGGTTACGGCCGTAAGGGGGTGTCAGTTACGGCCGTAAGTGACCGGCAGGTGCTGGGCAGATTTTTGACGAATGCAGGTTACGCCCGTAAGGGCCTGCCGAGTATGGTCGTAAGGGCCGAGTTACGGCCGTAAGGCACTGCCGGTTACGGCCGTAACCCTGCCCGTCATATATAGGCCTGGCTCGGACAGACTTCATTTCTCACCTTCTTTCCTTGTTTTTGTGACGGCTGGCGACAGGAGACTCGGGAAATCGAGTTCTTGCCCGATTCTAATCAATTCCAAGGTGTTTTGGAAGATTCTTGTTGATTATATCATCATCCAATCCGTGTTCTTCGTCCGAATCAAGGTATTTTGGCATGTACCCTTGTTATTGAAGATTTTGGGGATTTTTCTTTTGATTTCGATTCCAATCCGTTTTTGATCAATTAATTATTGTATAAACGTTGTTTTGAACATGTTCTACAGATTGGATACTCATATCTTTGATTCGTTCGACTCGAAGGGCGATTTCTTTGTTCTTGAAGGGTCTTGAACATTTAATGTTTGATTAAATGTTTGAATGAGTTCCCTTCGATAGTTTGCTGGGATTTCCATTGTTTTGGCCTTGATTTTCATCGTAATCATGTTTTATTGTTCCTTCCGGAGGGTTATAGGTGCTCAAGGATTCCGAGTTGAATCTCGTTGGTGATTGATGATTCGTGTGGTGTTATTTTCGTAGCGTTCGTGAGGTTGTCGAATTCTTTGTCGTTTTTGGAAGTTCGAGGGCTAACCGACCGTGTCCATTCGTAGTTCCATTGCTCGTGGTATCGAGGCAAGTACCTTTCCCATACAATTCTTGTTTTGTGGATACTATGATTGGTGAATGTCTTAATGTGTTAGCTTGATTGTTTGAGATGAACATTCAAAAGATTCGGTTTAGCCTCGTCAAAGGCTCACTTTCAAAACGTGTGTGTTTTGTGAATGTTGTGTCTCGTAAATGGTTTAGTGAACCTGACACGCTTTTTGTGTAACTATCGCAAGTGCACGATATCGTATCAAGTAGTAAAGTGGACTTTTTTAGTCCGGTTTATCGATCCCACAAGGAAGTTATGTTATAATTTGAATTATACACTATTAGTCTATTTTTATAGATACTTAAGATGAGTGAAACACACAATTAAAAAGTTTGGTTTAATAATTGCAAAGAAATTGCAATAATAGTTCTAATATTATAAGGAAATAAAAAGATAGCAATAATAATAGATTGATTATCGATAAAATGAAATAGTTGGGATTACAAACTTAGTTCGTCATTAGTTATAAAAGATGTATTGGAGATCATAAGATGAATTTACTTATTATGTTGTGTAGATTCGATTTTCCTTAAAAAGACGGTTTCTCTTTCGAACTATAAAACGCCCCTTACATATTGAATCAATCCACTATATTTCTATGTTGATTGGCTTCAATACATAGCATTAGGATTTGTGAAAATAACTCAATGAATCATCTAAGGACTAAGGGTATATTTCTATCCCCTAGAACAACTTAGAGTGAAGATCATTTGATCTAATCAAACATATTTTCTTTCGAAACATATGAAGACCATAAATATCTTCATTAATTGGCCAAATAAATAAAGATTGTTAAAACAATGAAAATCACACACAATAATAAGTAATTCATAATATATCTTTATACAAACATAAATAACATGACTAACCTTGTTTATAATCCCAACTTAAGAAACTTAGCCCATAAAGGGTTTATTACACATATTACAAGCTTTGGTGGTCATTCTTAGTTGAATCAAGAGAAAGAATTGATCCTAACTCCCTTTGTAGATAAAGGAGATAGAAGCAATAAACTCTCTGAACAACATATACTACACCACACTTACAAAGATCACTCAAGAACACAAGTGTGTTCTTCACACAAAAAGAAAAGTTTACAAGAAAATGGAAAATTATATGATGAATGGTGAATGATGAAGGATCTAAGGGGTCTATTTATACACCTAAAGTCATCTAATAGCTCCAAAACTACAGCATTATTACATTATATCGGATCAATGCCACCATCCCTCAATAATACACAAAAGTATAAAAAATTAGACAAATCATAGCAATCTGTCAAGAGTTACGGCCGTAACATTCAGGAGTTACGGCCAGAATCGAGGTGACTTACGGCCGTAACTCCCGAATGTTACTACTGTAACGTGGCTTCGTAAATTTGCTCATTTGAAGCTTTGATAGTTACGTTTTCAGCCCAATTCCTCGGACTTTGCGTTTTGCCCTGCATCTTCTTCGGATGATAACTTTTGATATATAACTCGATTTTGAATCCGAAAGACCGCCAATTCGTCTCGAAAAGCCCTACAACATGAATATATCAAAATTCAATAAAGAGAATATTTATTAAACATGTTGTTTCTTGAGTAATTCAGTAATTTAATCCGATCATCATCCAATAAAAATAAAATTATTAAAACTAATAAATTAAAAGCAAAAAACGAGTAGACTAGCTCAATTATGGGTGAATTTTATCGATACAAACCATGGATAAGTGTACAAAAATGACACTTATCACACCCCCAAACTTGAATTCTTGCTAGTCCCGAGCAAGACTCTTTATTATTCACACTCCAAAAATAAAAATAAAAATAAAAAAAATAAGAAAATTAATACACACATAAATTAAAATATAAAAAGATAAAAGGAGATTAAAATGCCATTAATAAACAACAACCAGCTTTATACAGTGTAACACCCCCAATCCACTTAGGGATATTACACGCCGTAGACCCTCTCCTCGAAGATCTACCAGGCTGGTAACAACATTTAACATCTCGACAATGCCTTCAAGGCTAAATGACTCAGTAGACCGATTTGGTCTTTCAATAAAATATACAACTCAATTACAACATATACCCACGCAGGGGTCAAAGTACAATAAACTCCCGTACAACGGGAAAAGATCTTGCAGTTAGAAAAGAAAATACAACTAGACCAATACGACATCAACGGATCCTCGTGTGATTAGTATCGTTCATCTTTCATCATCCTTCGTGCCGACTCGGGTTATGCTCCAAAACACGAATGCAAAATAGACATCCACCCCGAATACTGGGGTTAGCAAAACTCCACTGTTTTGCTAGTGCAAATACAAAGTGCAAATACGAGCCATACAATTCACATTCCACGAATAACAATAACCAGGAATCCTCGAAGATCCAAACAAAACGAAAGTACATCTCGAGGCAAGGGTTTGAGAAAAACATTTCAAAATCGAAATACCATAAACCAATGGAAATAATTTATAAGACGGTTTAGAATGCCATCGAGAGTTTTAATAGAAAACCATTTAGGATTATCAAATCCTACTTTTCAAAATCCACAAGACAAAAGGGGTCGCCGCCCCAAATCTTTACTTTCCGAAAAAAATGACATTTACCAACCCGTTGGGATTTTAGCCCCAAATCCATAAAATGACTTTTACAAAACCATTGGGATTTTAGTCCCAAATCTCATCAACTCACAGTACACAAGAACGACCACAAGGTTCGTCTCCCAACATCAAAATCCACAAATAAAGGATTTAAAACAAACAACAAAATACTCTAGAGCCATCCTAGCCAAGTAGGCCAAACGAACAACTTACCTCTTACACACTTAGTCAATGCATGCAATCATGAAAACCATTCAAAAGCACTCATTTCCGGAAATGCCAATATCGAATCACATTAAAAAAATGCACCACAATTAACCGCGGACCCACAGCTTCGTGGATCCCTGCCGAGACCCCGTCGGATCTAACCCACAGTGGTTAAAAGCAAGCTCGCGGTCCACAGCTTCGTGGAGCCCTACCGAGACCCCGTCGGATCTAACCCGTAGTGAGCATACACACACACACGTTACTCATGCAATACTAACATGCTAAGAATGTAAGTTCATTAAGAATACTCACTAGAGATGGCCATTAACTCGACACCATTACCAAACTCTTCAAAAATACAATAACAAGCTTAAATACGGAATACACGATTCCATAACTTTAAACAATAAGAGTATCATCATCAAATCCTTCAACGTTCAAAATAATCGAATCATAATCAATTCTCAAAACACCATTCACAAAACACACGCGTTTTGAAAGAAAGCCTTTAACGAGGCCAAACCGAAATCTTTTGAAACTTCATTTCAAACAACCAAACAAATACATTAAGACGACCACCGATCATCATATACATAAAACGAGAAAAGTATGGGCAAGGTACTTGCCTCAAAATCGGCACGCAAGTATCCCGACGAAGACAGCTCAACCGGAAAGCTTCGAAACGCCCGATGCAATCGAAAAGGAAGACGACAACGAACGGAAGGGTTCAACTCGGTTTCTTCGCAAGAAACTCGACCCTAACAATATATAATCAATAAATCATCGATCATACGAGGAAGAATAATCGTAGAACGCCCGAAAACCCCTCTACGACATTTTACCGGACACCTTCAAGGCGTCGATCAAGAACTTGACCAAAACAACGAATCGATACGATCCAACCATGGAATATTAAGGGAAAAGATGTAATACATCTTAATAATCATCAATCTATCATAATACCAAATTAAATCGGATTAATCGGACGAAAACAACCAAATTACCCAAAATCCCCAAAATTAGATTTCTAGGAAATCTGACCTGATTCGGTAGATCGGAGGATGTTATAGGACGGATGATTGATGATATGAGCCTCAAAACTTCATGGATTGAAAGAACAACATCATGTCTCCATGATGTATACACCCATGCGAACGGGAAGAAAAGGAATGAGAAATCAAGGCGAAAATACGCCGCTGTGCCTTAAATAGCCGACAGACTCTACCGTGCCCGACCTGACACGGTCGTGGCGCGCTGTTGGACGGCAGGGACTCGACCGTGTCTGCATGACACGGTCGTGTCGCGAAGGGGCGCTCGGCATTGACTCGACCGTGTCTGGAACACGGCCGAGCCTGCAAGCGCCGCTACCGGCTTATCCGGACGAGTACGGCACGGCCGTGCGGATGACACGGCCGAGTCCCGAGACGAAACTTTCGGCGATTCGGACGAGTGCACGGCACGGGCCGTGTCGGACGACACGGTCGGGTCCGGCCGGCAGTGATCGACCAATAACGAGCGGGTGAGCTAAAACGACCATAACACTCTCGTACGGACTCCGATTGACTCACCGTTCGAACCATTGGAAAGCTAACTCGATGCTCTATAATATTGCAAAGATTTATAATTTTTGGAGTCACCAAAAATTAATGGTGATCTAACAAAGTCGAACTCATACTTAGAAAAGTCGTTTAGTAATCCCGAATTCAACAAAACGACACCGAAATCCGAGCTCGAATACGAACCGAAGATACGGTTACGAAGTACTCACAAAGACGAATCTAAGAGCTAGTAGAACACACGATTCCGACCACCCGAAGGCTCGAAATTCGACAACGGAAGGTAATTACCCCAAACTTTGGGAAATTACGAAAATGGCCCAACGGCCCGAAAATCACCATACGACAACGAATAATCAAACCGAAGCTCACAACACGTATAACAACGTTAAATGAACTTACGAAAAACCCAAACGACAATTTCAAACGAGATTCGCAAGAACCGAACTCAAGCGCGGAAAAGTCGCTAAAAAGCACGGAACTCAACAAAGCAAAGACCAAACGAACTCGGATGACAAAAGTGCGAGAATTAAATATTCTCCGAATGACGAAACGGTCATGAGAGAGCCACAAACAGACTCACCAAAAAAGAAATTTACCGAAAATCGAAAATTGCGGATATTACATTCTACCCTCCTTAAAAGAAGTTTCGTCCGAAACTTAAAACAAGTAGGGAGAAGAAATATTCCGCCAGAAAACTCAACGAGATACACAAGAATGCGTAACTAACGCCCAACGGCGAAATGTTACAAACAACGCAAAGGAGTATACGGCGTGAAAACACGCTCCACGGCGACCAACACAACGTCGCCGTTAGGGATATAATAAAAACCAACAAGTGACAACGTCATCAAGCGGATAATATAGCCAAGTCAATTATCCGACAATCACAAAACACAACGAACGAAAATCAATATGATTGACCAACCCAACGGTACATCAATCAAAACGCGAGTCAACCGCTGAACAAACACGAAATCCCACCGCCTAAGGTGGAAGATCGAAAACGAAACTAATTTCCCGAACTAAAGGGAATTACGAAGGAGTCTGAATGCTCAATAATCACGAAACGAGAACAAAAACCGAACAAACAAACGATCGAGACAACAAAAATCGAAGAATCACGTTTGAATCACGAAGAACAATAAAGTTCAAACAATAACTCCCAGGATGATCTGGTGAGAACTACAAGACATGCATTCCCATAAGATCCACAGGAAAGGGAATAGCGATTGAAAAGTCACAACGACAAACGAGTTATTCCGAAATGATATCACACTCGTTCGAGAAACAAAAACAAGGGCAGGACAAGCTCAGAAATGCCAACGAACATAAATGAGTCGACAGAGTCGAAAACATAAGAGTTCCAAATCCGATCCACTTCGAATAAAAGAACTAATAGAACCAGATGATGTCACTCCCGAACAAGGTTCACAAGAATCGAACCGAACCCGAAAAAGTCACAGCGATAACCAGATCGACCCACAACAAGGTCGTAGCTCGTTCGGACGATGAAACCGAATTACAGATCAAGTTCATAAAGTATCAACGAACATGAGCGAATCGATAGACTGGAGAAAGAGAAAATACAGAAGTCAAAATAGTACGGGCATTACCTCCGACCTCGTCCACGAAATTCACAAAAACGGGAGCAAGGTAACAAGACATTAAACAATCGACGCATAACGGAACCATCACCGATGCACACGGTCATACCAACCAAGCTCTAACAGCTCGCACATGCGCGACAACGCAGAAATTGCCATGAGGCGACAGCATTCAATACCAACACTCCGCCTCTCACAGGGGCTAGCACAACCAATGTGTGGAAAGCGTCTCAACGCTCACACCGCCAATTCGATCATACTCGTGAGAAAGTATCAAAATGACAACGCGAACATCACACATACATACCCAGTCCTCAAACGGGAATGGATAGGTTTTAAAAACGAAAACCTCATTTTGAAAATAATTTAGAAGAACACCGATTGATCTTGAGTATCACCTTTCAAAAAGTACAAACGTGAAACATCATTATCGAGACTTTGGAGAACCATATCACATTTGATAAAAATGAGGACATTTTCTCTTAGTGAAAACTTTCAAAATATTCGACCCTCGGGTCTAAATAAAAGTGTTGAAAATATCTCAAAATATTTTGGTCCTCGGGGTAGAAAATTTTGAAATACATTGTGGCACCTAGGATGTACCACAAGAAAATAAGTCATTTGAAAAGTATGTCTCAAGTTTATTTTTCTAAGATACTCAAGGTTTTCAAAAATCCAATAGGCGTAATGCCCAAAACTCACACATACCGACGTTCACTAAAACAACTCCTAGCACACGCATCAAAACGTTTAAAATCAAGACAATACATGTCTTTAAACGAAAATAAACGATAAAATACCACATTGAACAAAACCACCGATAAAATACCCTCCCGCATGGCTAGTGAACAAGTCGAACGCGTATAAGCACAAAGCTTCCACAAGAGACTTGTAAAGCGTGCAAATCGATCCGAAAATCATCAACAACGAACAAAAACAACAATAAAAAGATATCACAAGCGATTTACACTCCTCGTATAAATCAAATACGAGAGTCGACTAAATACATATCGTGAAATCAAAATTCACATAAAATTCCACCACTTAACAAATAATCATAAAAATAGCTCGTGTCACACGAGGCACAACACAAAGAAGGGAGACTTACTTCCACAGGCCGCACGAAGATGATGATCGCCCCACGATACTAATCACGACCAACAAACTCAAACGACGCGTCGCGACACGACTTAGTCAGACAAAATCCGACGAGACCAAAACTCAATAGACACCACTAACCCGACAGCCTAGGTTTCCTCAACCTTGCTCCGATACCATTTATGTAACACCCCCAATCCACTTAGGGATATTACACGCCGTAGACCCTCTCCTCGAAGATCTACCAGGCTGGTAACAACATTTAACATCTCGACAATGCCTTCAAGGCTAAATGACTCAGTAGACCGATTTGGTCTTTCAATAAAATATACAACTCAATTACAACATATACCCACGCAGGGGTCAAAGTACAATAAACTCCCGTACAACGGGGAAAAGATACTGCAGCAGAAAAGAAAATACAACTAGACCAATACGACATCAACGGATCCTCGTGTGATTAGTATCGTTCATCTTTCATCATCCTTCGTGCCGACCCTGGGTTATGCTCCAAAACCTGAATGCAAAAATAGACATCCACCCCCCGAATACTCGGGGGTTAGCAAAACTCCACTGTTTTGCTAGTGCAAATACAAAGTGCAAATATGATCCATACAATTCACATTCCACGAATAACAATAACCAGGAATCCTCGAAGATCCAAACAAAACGAAAGTACATCTCGAGGCAAGGGTTTGAGAAAAACATTTCAAAATCGAAATACCATAAACCAATGGAAATAATTTATAAGACGGTTTAGAATGCCATCGAGAGTTTTAATAGAAAACCATTTAGGATTATCAAATCCTACTTTTCAAAATCCACAAGACAAAAGGGGTCGCCGCCCCAAATCTTTACTTTCCGAAAAAAATGACATTTACCAACCCGTTGGGATTTTAGCCCCAAATCCATAAAATGACTTTTACAAAACCATTGGGATTTTAGTCCCAAATCTCATCAACTCACAGTACACAAGAACGACCACAAGGTTCGTCTCCCAACATCAAAATCCACAAATAAAGGATTTAAAACAAACAACAAAATACTCTAGAGCCATCCTAGCCAAGTAGGCCAAACGAACAACTTACCTCTTACACACTTAGTCAATGCATGCAATCATGAAAACCATTCAAAAGCACTCATTTCCGGAAATGCCAATATCGAATCACATTGAAAAAATGCACCACAATTAACCGCGGACCCACAGCTTCGTGGATCCCTGCCGAGACCCCGTCGGATCTAACCCACAGTGGTTAAAAGCAAGCTCGCGGTCCACAGCTTCGTGGAGCCCTACCGAGACCCCGTCGGATCTAACCCGTAGTGAGCATACACACACACACGTTACTCATGCAATACTAACATGCTAAGAATGTAAGTTCATTAAGAATACTCACTAGAGATGGCCATTAACTCGACACCATTACCAAACTCTTCAAAAATACAATAACAAGCTTAAATACGGAATACACGATTCCATAACTTTAAACAATAAGAGTATCATCATCAAATCCTTCAACGTTCAAAATAATCGAATCATAATCAATTCTCAAAACACCATTCACAAAACACACGCGTTTTGAAAGAAAGCCTTTAACGAGGCCAAACCGAAATCTTTTGAAACTTCATTTCAAACAACCAAACAAACACATTAAGACGACCACCGATCATCATATACATAAAACGAGAAAAGTATGGGCAAGGTACTTGCCTCAAAATCGGCACGCAAGTATCCCGACGAAGACAGCTCAACCGGAAAGCTTCGAAACGCCCGATGCAATCGAAAAGGAAGACGACAACGAACGGAAGGGTTCAACTCGGTTTCTTCGCAAGAAACTCGACCCTAACAATATATAATCAATAAATCATCGATCATACGAGGAAGAATAATCGTAGAACGCCCGAAAACCCCTCTACGACATTTTACCGGACACCTTCAAGGCGTCGATCAAGAACTCGACCAAAACAACGAATCGATACGATCCAACCATGGAATATTAAGGGAAAAGATGTAATACATCTTAATAATCATCAATCTATCATAATACCAAATTAAATCGGATTAATCGGACGAAAACAACCAAATTACCCAAAATCCCCAAAATTAGATTTCTAGGAAATCGACTGGTCAGTAGATCGGAGGATGTTATAGGACGGATGATTGATGATATGAGCCTCAAAACTTCATGGATTGAAAGAACAACATCATGTCTCCATGATGTATACACCCACACCGCGAACGGGAAGAAAAGGAATGAGAAATCTGGCGAAAAATACGCTGTGCCTTAAATAGCCGACAGACTCGGCCGTGCCCGACATGACACGGTCGTGGCGCGCAGCTGCCGGCGAGGACTCGACCGTGTCCCGCATGACACGGTCGTGTCGCGAAGGGGCGCTCGGCATTGACTCGGCCGTGTCACGAACACGGCCGAGCCTCTGGCGCCACCGCTTATCCGGACGAGTGCAGCACGGCCGTGCAGGCGACACGGCCGAGTCCCGAGACGAAACTTTCGGCGATTCCGACGAGACGGCACGGGCCGTGTCGGACGACACGGTCGGGTCCGGCCGGCGATGATCGCCAATAACGAGCGGGTGAGCTAAAACGACCATAACTCTCTCGTCAGGACTCGATTGACTCACCGCTCGAACCATTGGAAAGCTAACTCGATGCTCTATAATATTGCAAAGATTTATAATTTTTGGAGTCACCAAAAATTAATGGTGATCTAACAAAGTCGAACTCATACTTAGAAAAGTCGTTTAGTAATCCCGAATTCAACAAAACGACACCGAAATCGAGCACGAATACGAACAGAAGATACGGTTACGAAGTACTCACAAAGACGAATCTAAGAGCTAGTAGAACACACGATTCCGACCACCCGAAGGCTCGAAATTCGACAACGGAAGGTAATTACCCCAAACTTTGGGAAATTACGAAAATGGCCCAACTGCCCGAAAATCACCATACGACAACGAATAATCAAACCGAAGCTCACAACACGTATAACAACGTTAAATGAACTTACGAAAAACCCCAAACGACAATTTCAAACGAGATTCGCAAGAACCGAACTCAAGCGCGGAAAAGTCGCTAAAAAGCACGGAACTCAACAAAGCAGCACCGAAACGAACTCGGATGACAAAAGTGCAGAATTAAATATTCTCCGAATGACGAAACGGTCATGAGAGAGCCGTCAAAACAGACTCCGACCAAAAAAAGAAATTTACCGAAAATCGAAAATTGCGGATATTACATACAGTAGATAGAAATGAATCAAGATTCAAAATAAATCTACTAATATTTTTGAAGTTAAAACACGGTTTTTATTTTGTAATTCCAAAATGTAAGGTTTTCCCCCCAAAAGGGTGATTATTTCTTTCCCACTCGTGATACACACGACTCCCTTTAATGGTTGCTCTCGATCACTCGTTTATTTTTCGACTCAATATGAAGAAGAATTTCATTGGCGTCATCAAATATTGTGATTTTTACAAAATTGAGTTTATTGAAATTCAGCTGCTAATTAATTCAAATCTGCTCATAAACTACATCCCTTTTAGTGATAGCTTTCACACCGTTATTTGCTAACGTGTAGCTCTTTTCACTAACACAATTTCTATCTCATTTTTTTTTCGTAAAAAGGTGATAGCTTTCACACCGTTATTTGCTAACGTGTAGCTCTTTTCACCAATTTTACGAGACGGCGACTACGCACCAACAATGGTTAGTCCTTTATTTTCGCAAAATTTAAGACTTCCAAAATTAGGCATTTATTCTTTGCTCAACACTTCTCCTTTTCGTCATTTATTTTTTTTAGGTGATAGCTTTCACACCGTTATTTGCTAACGTGTAGCTCTTTTCACCAATGACTCCCTTTTTTTTTTTTTTTTGGAATAGAATTTTTGCAGAAAATCATTTTTTTTGTTAAGCATGAAAAATCAAAAACTCCACAAATTAAGTAAATTTGAGTTTTATGTTTCATCGTGCAATTGATTCTTCTTTTCTCAAGGTAAGGAATGACTCGAGTTTATTTGATAATTACAAGGCTTGGAAAGAGAGATTAAGGCTCAAAAAAAAAATTTTGGAATATACAATTTTTTTACCGGTTAAAACGATTTTAGAAGTTTGTATATAGCTAATTTATGGTGTTATGGTCAGATCTAAAAATCTCAAAAATCAAAATACTATAAATATATATATATATATATATATATATATATACATATATATATATATACTAAACCTAATCAATGCCAAATAATAAAAACACACCACAATGAAAATCCAAATAAAAATCAGAGTTCAAAAACCACAAAAAAAACACACAAGAATGAAAACATCACCCCCAAACTTATAAGTAAAAGCATCCGAGTTTTTAAAAAAATATATAATAGCATGCGAGAAAACAGAAAACTCCTGAAATTTTAGTTTTGTGATCCTCCAGTGTGTCGTCAGGGATGTTTAGAAAACGGAAAAGCTTTTCAAAGCGCTTCTCCGTTTCTAATTGTCGCCGAGTATTTCATTCGATTTCTCATAATTTCACAGGATGTTTCTAATCCTGAACTCTTTCAAGCAAATTTTCCTCAAAAGCCGTCAACTCATAACCGGCATCTTCCTCGGCCTCATATTCCTCTTCCTCGCTACTCTCCTCTTACGGTTCCAAACGTGCCCGTTTGCTTCTCAATTGAGTACTTCGAAAAATACTACTCCGGCCGTTCAATCGATCCCCATGTGTTAAAATATCACCCCCTGCCGAAATTTTGACTCTCTGGCTCCTGCAAATACCGGTGATAAGGCAGGGGTATGGCATTTTCTGCCTAGTCGGTACCATGCCGGCATAGTGACAAATAGTAGTGTAAATGTGAGTACCCAAATCCATTTTTACCCCTCGGCGGATAGCATATAAACCTCGCAGGTGGCCAATGGAAACCGTCGTCAGAGTCGAAGTCGGGTAAATACTCCATTGCCCACATCCATAAATACCAAGCATCATCCATAAGGTCCGCTTGGTTGTATCGGGTTTGATCATCCCAATCTTGTCATGCAACTCGCTCACTAACGCCCAGCGTAAAACTCTATCATCGGCACCTCTTCATTAGGCAAGATATTAATGTCAACCGCGTTAGTACCATTAACCCCAAAAACTTGTTAATGACATCCGGTGAAAAATTTATCGATTTCCCATTCACGGTAGTCGATGATAAGTAGGTGACCCTACACGCCCAATGGACTTGTTGAAAGAATTGTAAAAGTTTAGGGTCAAGGTCGGGTTACCATTTGGGAGATCGGAAGCGAACTTCTCGGCCGTTGTCTAAGAATTTTGGATGAAAGGGGTAGTGATTGTGTTTCTATCCGCATGGCCGATGAAATCATCAAGATTGAACAATCTTTCATTAATGCACTTCGTGTTTTGCTTTCTTTGTGGCGGTGCCGAACCTTGAGATGACGAGCCGACCTTTTCTTTTCCTTTTGTTGATTTCTTCGGTGCCATCCCTGAAATTGAACAAAATCAACTTCTTTTCATCACACGACTATAATCATCAAGCAAAACCAATAAAAACATAAAAAAAATTCAAAGATTTTCGTTATGGCATTTCGTCGGACACCTTGAGTTCATAGTTTTTTAACAAGTTTTTCTTATTCAAACTCAAATCCATAAAGCCACCACAAATCAATGAATCAAATAACGATACAAATGTCAACAATACTCACAAATGAACAATATTTAATCAACGAATCATACGGAAATAAGAATCGAAAAACAAATATGAAGAGAAAAACTACAAACTAAAACTCAAGAATATATAAATTGAAACAAGGATTGAAAGAGAACCTGATGATTATGTGTGAATGTTGATATGTTAATGAATTGTATTGATGAATTTGAGTTTTTTAGCAAGTAGGGATTGATAGGGGAAAAAATCGCTCTCCCGGCCGCTTGTGTCTCGTCTGGTGTGTGTGAAGTGTTTAAGGACGTTTTTTTTATACAGACTACTAGTTACGGCCGTAACATATACAAGTTACGGCCGTAAGTTGCTTTCGTTTTTCAAACAGGTTTTAAGATACGGCCGTAACACAAAGAAGTTACGGCCGTATGTGACGTTCGTTTTTTTTTAAGTGGCAGTTTTTAAAGATACGGCCGTAACGTACACTAGTTACGGCCGTAATGCGCTTTCGTAAAAATATAATTGGACAACATACGGCCGTATCTAATAACTTACGGCCGTATTTATTTATATTATTATTATTTTTTTTTTTTTTTAAAAAACAAGATTATAATTATTATATGTTTGAGAATAATGAAAGAAAGACTCCCTGGATTTTATGAACGATCTGATCCTTGCTGTTGTTGTTGAATCCTTCCGTGTTACCCCCAAACTTATTTGCGAAATAATAGAGATTGGGTTGCCTCCCAATAAGCGCTTTGTTTAACGTCCTTAGCTTGACTTCTCGTCAGATTAATTAGGTATTTCCAGCATTATGATTGATTTTGCTGTCGAGAATTCTCCTCCCAGATATGGCTTTAACCGTTGACCGTTTACTTTGAAACTCCCGTCGGTTGTATTATAAATCTCCACAGCTCCATGAGAAAACACCTCTTTGATCGTGTAAGGGCACATCCATCGTGATCGTAGCTTACCAGGAAGCAGACGCGATCGTGCATTAAAAAGCAGAACTTGGTCTCTGTTTTAAAATCTCTTCTTAGAATTTTGTTGTCATGCCATCTTTTCGTTTTTTCTTTGTAGATTTTGGCATTTTCATATGAGTCGAGTCGGATTTCATCCAACTCATTTAAGCTATGACAACCTTTTCTTTCCATTATTGTTCGTCAAAGTTTAGTTTTTATAGCCCAAAAGCTCGATGTTCAAGTTCTCCGGCGGTGTGAGGCTTTTCCAAAAACCAGACGAAATGGAGACATGCCCATCGGTGTCTTATAGGTACATTACGTAAGCCCAGAGCGCATCATCCGCCTTTTCGACCAATCTTTTCGAGATGAGTCATTGTCATCTCAAGTATACGTTTGAGTTCACGATTGGAAATTTCGACTTGTCCATTTGGTTTGTGGGTGATAAGAGGTAGCGACACGGTGTTTTACTCGAATTTGGTCAATAGAGCCTTAACACGGTGATTGCGAGAAATGAGATACGCCATCACCGATAATAACTCTCGGAGTTAGAAGCGAGTGAATATATTTTCTTTAGAAAATTTACCACGACCTTAGCTTCGTTTGTTGGTAATGCAGACCTCCACCCATTTCGATACGTAGTCAACGGCTACAAGGATGTATTCATTAGAGAATGATGATGGAAAGGGTCCCATGAAATCAATTCCCCAAGCGTCGAAGATTTCAACTTCAAGGATGAAATTCATTGGCATTTCATTTCTTTTTGACATGTTTCCATGTCTTTGGCACAGTCACACTTCGAGACAAGTGTATGTGCATCTTTGAACAGTGGGCCAATAGAATCTGCTTCAAGAATTTTCTTTCTTTGTTTTTGAACCTCCAAAATGTCCTCCATAGTGAGAGGAATGACATCTTTCTAATACCTTCTCCATTTCTTCTTCCGGTATGCATCTCCGGATGATTTGATCAGGTCCTCGTCTGAACAACAGAGGATCTTCCCAGTAATAGTATTTCAACTCGGAGAAGAATTTTTTCTTTTGGTGATGGGAAAAATTTGGGTGAATTATTCCACTAACAAGGAAATTAACGATGTCAGAATACCATGGTGCATTTTGTTTTTCCTGGATATTAGAGATTTGGAACAGTTGTTCATCCGGAAATACTTCATTTATTTCCTTCTCTTGAGCATTGTTTTGGTCGAGTCTAGAGAGATGATCCGCCACTTGGTTTTCTGTTCCCTTTCTGTCTCTGATTTCTATGTCGAATTCTTGCATAAGTAGAACCCATCGGATTAGCCTTGACTTTGCATCTTGCTTTGTCATTAAATATTTCAAAGCTGAATGATCAGTGTAGACTATGACCTTTGATCCCAATAAGTAGGATCGAAATTTGTCAAAGGCATAAACCACTGCAAGCATCTCTTTTTCAGTTGTTGTGTAGTTCAGCTGAGCATCATTCATAGTCCTGCTAGCATAATGGATCACTTGCATCATTTTGTCCTTCTTCTGGCCTAGTACGGCTCCTACGGCATAATCACTTGCATCGCACATTAAAATGAAAGGAATAGTCCAATCTGGAGAAATGATGATTGGAGCTGATGTAAGCTTATCCTTCAAAGTTGTAAAGGCCACGTGGCATTCATTTGTGAAAAGGAATGGTGTATCTTTCTCAAGCAAAGAACAGAGAGGTTTTGCTATTTTTGAGAAATCTTTTATAAACCTCCGATAGAATCCTGCATGTCCGAGAAAACTCCTTACTCCTTTCACCGAGATTGGTGGAGGAAGTTTTGCAATCACTTGGATCTTTGCCTTATCGACTTCAATTCCATGTTGTGAGATTCTATGGCCAAGTACGATTCCTTCCTGGACCATGAAGTGACATTTCTCCCAATTGAGAACTAGATTTGTGTCTTCACATCTTTCCAAGACCATGCCTAAGTGAATTAGGCATTTATCAAATGAATCTCAAAACCTAGAATTCGTCCATTAAAACTTCAATTAATTTTTCAACCATGTCGAGAATATTGACATCATGCATCTTTGAAATGTGGTGGAGCATTGCACAATCCGAATGGGATTCTTCGTAGGCAAATGTTCCATAAGGGCATGTGAATGTTGTTTTCTCTTGATCTTAAGGGCTATTACGATTTGGTTGTACCACTGAATAGCCGTCGAGAAAACGATAGTAAGAATGTCACGCAATCTATCTAGCATCGATCAATAAATGGGAGTGGAAAATGATCTTTTCTTGTCGTCTTGTTTAGTTTCTGTAATCAATGCACATTCTCCATCCTGTGATCGGTCGTGTTGGTATAAGTTCATTGTGCTCGTTCTCAATGATCGTGATTCCACTCTTTTTGGACACCATATGCAGGGCTCACCCATGGACTATACGAGATTGGATAAATGATTCTGCGTCAAGTAATTTAAGAATCTCGCCTTCACAATTTCCTTCATGTTTGGATTCAAACGTCGTTGATGCTCAATTGAAGGTTTGCGGTCATCTTCCATCAAGATTTTGTGAGTGCATATAGAGGGGCTTATTCCTCTAATGTCTGCAATAGTCCATCCATTGCTCTTTTGTGATTTCTCAATACCCTTAGTAATTTCCCTTCTTCAAGTTTGGTCAATATGTTAGATATGATGACCGGAAGTGTTGAGGAAACGCCAAGTAAGCGTATCTCAAATGTGTGGGTAGAGGTTTGAGATCAAGTGTTGGAGCTTCTTGTAAAGAAGGGAGGGGTTTAGCGGAGCTTGTCCCAATTCTTCAAAATGTGGATGCTTTCTTAAGGTTGGTAGTGCTTCGGATAGTTAATTGTTTCGGCCAAGTGATATTCTTCTTCCATCTTTGGTTAGAGAATTTGCTATACATGTCGAAGAGGATCTTTAGATAGACTTTTCTCTTTAGATTTGTTCACCATGGCGTCACTTGTGTCTATTTTTAGACAATACTCATCTGTGGAGGGTTGATTCAAAGTTTTAAGACATCGAAGATGACATGTTCGTCTTCCACTCGAGAATTAGCTTTCCTTCATAGGCGTCAATAAGAGCACGTCCGGTTGCGAGAAATGGTCGTCCCGAATAATGGGAATATCTGATCTTCTTCCATGTCGAGGATGATAAAATCTGCTGGGAATATGAATTTATCAACTTTGGCGAGCACATCTTCAACTATCCCACGTGGATATTTGATTGACCGATCGGCTAATTGTAGCACCGTTGTTGCTTTTGCTTCTCCCAAATTCAATTTGTTGAAAATTGACAGGGGCATCAAGTTGATACTTGCCCTAAATCACAAAGAGCTTTGCCAAAATTTACTTCACCAATTGTACGGGATTGTGAAAGTTCCGGATCTTTTAGCTTGGGTGGCAACTTCTTTTGTAGTATTGCGCTACATTCCTCTGTTAGCATGACAATTTCGTATTCTTCAAGCCTTCGTTTGTTTGAAAGAATATCTTTCATAAATTTGGCATAGCTTGGCATTTGTGCTAGAGCATCGGCAAAAGGAATGTTGATGTGTAGCTTTTGAAGATTTCCAAGAATTTCCCGAATTGAGCATCGAGCTTGTGATTCTTCAACCGTTGAGGAAATGGGATAGGTGGAACATAAGTTTTGTAGCAATTGGACCTTTTTGAGATGAAGGTCTGTATCGATTCTTTTTGTTTATTTTTTGTTTTTCGGATGGTTTTCCATAGAAATTTGAACCGCACTCCACTTCTTGTTGTGATAGCTTGGACATTTTCCCTTGGATTTACCTCGGTATTGCTAGGTAACATGCCTTGAGATCTTTGAAAGTATTTTGGCCATTTGGCCAACTTGTGTCTCAGTTTTTAATTGAAGCATCATTGCGTTGTTGATACTTGATTGTTGTTGACTAGCTTCGTGATTGCTTCTTCCCATCGGGCTTCTTTTCTTGATGCGTTGGATTCAACACATTGTTGTTGTTTGCATAAGAAAAATTTGGATGATTTTTGTATCTGGATTGTATGTTGGCCGTAAGGATTGTATGCTTGCCTTTGGAAATTCGAGCATACGCCACTTGTTCAGTGGTGGTGGTGACTGTTCTTGTTGCACTAAGGGACGGATAGTCTTTGTTGTGAGTTGCTCCACAAATTTCACATGAAAAAGCTGAAATTTGTGGAGTTTGCACCGCCTTCACAGTTGAGGAGTTGAAAAGACATTTCCTCGACTTTCTTTGATAGAGCTTCAATTTTTGCCAACATAAGTGAATAAGAATCCACTTCAAAAACACCATTTGGTTTCTTTTGGATATTTCGTCTGGCCATCTTGCACTTTGTTCACTTATAACCTCAAAAAGATTATAAGCCTCTTTCATAGTTTTGTTTCCCGGTGAGCCATTTGATGATGAATCGACATTGGCTCGGCATGAAGTAAAATTCAGAATAGAAGTAATTGACTTGTGCTCCCAAATTGAAACCATGGTTAGGACATTTTCGTAGCATATCCTTGTATCTCTCCCATGCTTCGTGGAATGATTGAATCTTGTTGTGAAATGTAGAGATTTCGTATTTGAGTTTCGCCACTTTTATTGGTGGAAAGTATTTAGTGGTGAATTTTTGGACAAATTCGGGCCAATTTGTTATGCTTCGTGGTGGCAAAGTATCTAGCCACTCTCTTGCTCTGTCCTTCAAAGTGTGCACGAAAAGTCTCATTTTGATCGCCTCGTCATTTACATTTGGATATTTGAAATTTCCACATATTTCCACAAAGCGGTTAATATGGAGATATGGATTTTCGTCGGTTCTTCCATAGAATGAGTTGTTGTTGGAGAAGAGATTGATGACATGCGGCGAATTTGAAAATTGTCCACTCCAAATGGTGGATAGATTACACTTGATTGAACGCTCAAAGATGGGGGGTTCATGAAATCACCAAAGAGCATGTTGTATACATCTATTTAAGGTACAATAGGATATTGTTTATGATGAATATATTGAACATTAGGTATTACCCCCACCGGAGTAATTCTTTCGTTATCAATTCCTTTGGGGAGACGTGGATTTAGTTCGTCCGCCATTGATGGTGAAGAAATAATGTTTTTCTTTTGTTCTCTTCGCCTTCTTCTATATGTGGCTTCGATCTCGGGATCTAGTAAAACTAAATCGCGATTGTATGTCCTTCGCATAGACAAGGGAATCTACAACAAAGAAAAAGTTGTATTAATAACAATAGTTAATAATGTAATTTTTCAAATATAACTTATACTTCCCGACAGCGGCGCCAAAAACTTGACACGCTTTTTGTGTAACTATCGCAAGTGCGATATCGTATCAAGTAGTAAAGTGGACTTTTTAGTCCGGTTTATCGATCCCACAAGGAAGTTATGTTATAATTTGAATTATACACTATTAGTCTATTTTTATAGATACTTAAGATGAGTGAAACACACAATTAAAAGTTTGGTTTAATAATTGCAAAGAAATTGCAATAATAGTTCTAATATTATAAGGAAATAAAAAGATAGCAATAATAATAGATTGATTATCGATAAAATGAAATAGTTGGGATTACAAACTTAGTTCGTCATTAGTTATAAAAGATGTATTGGAGATCATAAGATGAATTTACTTATTATGTTGTGTAGATTCGATTTTCCTTAAAAAGACGGTTTCTCTTTCGAACTATAAACGCCCTTACATATTAAATCAATCCACTATATTTCTATGTTGATTGGCTTCAATACATAGCATTAGGATTTGTGAAAATAACTCAATGAATCATCTAAGGACTAAGGGTATATTTCTATCCCCTAGAACAACTTAGAGTGAAGATCATTTGATCTAATCAAACATATTTTCTTTGAAACATATGAAGACCATAAATATCTTCATTCATTGGCCAAATAAATAAAGATTGTTAAAACAATGAAAATCACACAAAATAATAAGTAATTCATAATATATCTTTATACAAACATAAATAACATGACTAACCTTGTTTATAATCCCAACTTAAGAAACTTAGCCCATAAAGGGTTTATTACACATATTACAAGCTTTGGTGGTCATTCTTAGTTGAATCAAGAGAAAGAATTGATCCTAACTCCCTTAGTAGATAAAGGAGATAGAAGCAATAAACTCTACGAACAACATATACTACACCACACTTACAAAGATCACTCAAGAACACAAGTGTGTTCTTCACACAAAAAGAAAAGTTTACAAGAAAATGGAAAATTATATGATGAATGGTGAATGATGAAGGATCTAAGGGTCTATTTATACACCTAAAGTTATCTAATAGCTCCAAAACTACAGCATTATTACATTATATCGGATCAATGCGGCCATCCCTCAATAATACACAAAAGTATAAAAATTAGACAAATCATAGCAATCGTCAAGAGTTACGGCGTAACATTCGGGAGTTACGGCGTGGCGAAGTGACTTCTGGCCGTAACTCCTGAATGTTACGGCCGTAGCGTTCGTAAATTTGCTCATTTGAAGCTTTGATAGTTACGTTTTCAGCCCAGAATTCCTCAGACTTTGTGTTTTTGCCCCAGATCTTCTTCGGATGATAACTTTTGATATATAACTCTGATTTTGAATCCGGAAAGACTGCCGAATTCGTCTCGAAAAGCCCTACAACTTGAATATATCAAAATTCAATAAAGAGAATATTTATTAAACATGTTGTTTCTTGAGTAATTCAGTTATTTAATCCGATCATCATCCAATAAAAATAAAATTATTAAAACTAATAAATTAAAAGCAAAAAACGAGTAGACTAGCTCAATTATGGGTGAATTTTATCGATACAAACCATGGATAAGTGTACAAAAATGACACTTATCAGAACCCTATGAATATGATTGGTGTTGTTGTTGTACTTTGATAATATATACATATATTATCTCATTTCTGTACGTTGTGATCTGACAATTGCGTCGTGCTTTGTGTTTCTTGCCTTTGGGTGAATTGTTTGAATATCCTTGTTGTGACATGTTGATTTGCTTCGCTAGCCAGCTCGGGAGGGTCCTTAGAGGCCTCGGGTGGGAATTGTGGCTTTGTCCCGGTCCTAGGCGATGCCTGTGTGTGATTTGTTTCGCTAGCTAGCTCGGGAGGGTCCTTAGAGGCCTCGGGTGGGATTTGTGGCTTCGTACCGGTCCTAGGCGATGCCTGTGTGTGATTTATTTCGCTAACCAGCTCGGGAGGGTCCTTATAGGCCTCGGGTAGGATTTGTGGCTTCGTACCGGTTCTAGGCGATGCCTGTGCGTGATTGGTTATATGATTATGTGGATGTGCTTTGCTCACCTCGGGAGGGTTCGACGGGGCCACGAAGGGAGTCCAATGGTTTCGCCCTGGATTCACGAGTAAAAACTTCACGAGTTGGTGTGTCTGTTTGGTGAATGTATTTTGCTCACCTCGGGAGGGTTCGACGGGGCCACGGAGGGAGTCCAATGGTTTCGCCCTGGATTCACGAGTAAAAACTTCATGAGTTAGTATTGATGTTATGTACGTCGAGGACGTGACGTGGGTTTTAACCCTGTGAATTGTTGTTGGTTTTATTTGTGAAAACAAAACCTTTGGGCTGTGACCCCCCTGCTGATTTGAAAAGAGAAGGATCCGCTAATCCTAAATTGTTTTCCACTAAAACTTCCGATGACTTATTAAACCATTTTGTAAATTGTTTCTCTTGAATTGTGATCCTTCAGTTTCGAAATGTTTTACCCAAACTCTTGCCTCGGGAAGTATTTGTTTTGTTGTATTTGAATCTTTAAGGATTCCTGGTTATTATTGTCCTTGGAACTTGTATTGTATGGCTCGTATTTGCACTTTGTACTTGCACTATGTACGTGACTCAAAGCCGGAGGCAACGCCAGACGATACACCAAATCGCCGACCCTCTCAAGAATCTCAAAGGGCCCAATAAATCTCGGACTCAACTTTTCATTCTTCCCGAAGCGGAAAACTCCCCTCGTCGGCGATACCTTTAGCAAAATGTGGTCTGCCACCTCGAATTCCAAAGGTCGGCGACGAACATCAGCATAGGATTTCTGTCGACTCTGAGCAGTCAACATCCTCTCCCAAATCAATTCCACCTTCCTCCTCGTCTCTAAAGTGATATCCAGTTCGGTCCCGACCAAATCTGATGCTTCTTTCCAACAAATCGGCGATCGACATCGCCGCCCATAAATCGCCTAATACGGTGCCATCTTGATCGACGCGTGCCAACTGATGTTGTACGTGAACTCGATCAACACCAAATGCTCTTCCCAATCACTGCTCCAATCGAGAGCACAAGCACGCAACATATCCTCAAATGTTTGGATAGTGTGCTCCGACTGCCCATCCGTCTGAGGATGAAAGAAGTACTCAGACGCAAACTAGTACCCAACGCCTTATGTACTGCCTGCCAAAAATGCGATACAAAATGGCCATCACGATCCGAAACAATAGACTTCGGAGTACCGTGAAGCCTCACAATCTGCGCAATAAAATACACGAGCCAGCTTTTCCGGACCCCAAGTATCCTTGATGCCCAGGAAGTGTGCCGAATTGGTCAGACGATCCACAATTACCCAAACCATATTCATACCAGACTTCGATCTCGGCAAGCTCGTGACGAAGTCCATCGAAATATCTTCCCATTTCCATTCCGGAATGGGAAGCGACTGCAACAACCCAGCTGGTCGCTGATGCTCGATTTTAACCTGCTGAAAAGTCAAACATCTCGCTACAAATTGTGCGACCTCCTCCTTCATATCATTCCACCAAAAGTTCCTCCTTAGGTACTTGTACACCATACTCGAACCAGGATGAACCGAGTAAGGCGTAGCATGAGCCTCACGCAAAATACTCTACCTCAATTCCAAGTTGTCCGGTACACAAAGCCGACTCTGGAATCTCAACATGCCATCCTCGTGGATCACAAACCCAGGAGACGTCCCCTTAAGAACGTTCTCTCGGATTTGAGCAATCATCGGATCCTACAACTACTTCAATTTAATTTCATCGATCAGCAACGATAAATTTTTCAAAGCACAAAGTTGCCCGACAGCTCCTGCCAACAAAATCTCAACACCCAACTCGATCAAATCACGCCGAAGCTCATATTGAGACGTAAGTATCTCAAAGGTCCGTAACATAACCGGTTTCCGACTCAAGGCGTCTGCCAGGACATTCGCCTTGCCCGGATGATAAAGGATTTCAAGGTCATAATCCTTAATCAACTCCAACCACCTCCTCTGCCTCATATTCATCTCCCGTTGAGTGAATATGTACTTCAGACTTTTATGATCGGTAAAAATCTTACATACAAATCCAAAGAGATAATGACGCCAAAACTCGAGCGCAAAAACAACTGCCGCTAACTCCAAGTAGTGAGTAGGGTAGTTGAGATCATACAGCCTCAACTGCCTCGATGCTTATGCTATAGTCTTGTCGTGCTGCATCAACATGCACCCAAGACCCTGACCCGAAGCATCGCTATAGACAGCAAAACCATCGTTACCACACGGCAACACTGGAATCGGGGATGAAGTCAAATGCCTCGTCAGCTCCTCAAAACTCGACTTCCTTTCATTATTCCATACGAACTTCTTGGATTTCTGAAGCAACTGTGTAAGTGGCCTAGCCAGTTTCAAGAACCCCTCGACGAACCTACGATAGTAGCCAGCTAAACCCAAGAAACTATGGACCTCCTTCACATTCTTTGGCGGTGTCCAATCCAGCACTGCCTCAATCTTCTGTGGATCCACACGGACCCCCTCGGCTGAAATCACGTGACCCAGAAACATCACTTCCTTCAGCCAGAACTCACATTTCGAGAACTTTGCATAGAGTCACACGATCCTCAAAATGTCCAACACCACACGCAGATGATGCGCGTGCTCTTCCTCATTCTTCGAGTAGATAAGGATGTCCTCAATGAAAACAACGATACACTTACCCAAATACTTAATGAAAACCTTGTTCATCGACTTCATGAACACTGTCGGTGCGATAGTTAGTCCGAAGGGCATAACCACAAACTGATAATGTCCGTATCTCATCCGAAAAGCTGTTTTTGGGACATCAGACTCCTTCACCCGAAGCTGATAGTACCGCGATCTCAAGTCGATCTTCGAGAATACCGCAGCTCCCTGCAACTGATCAAACAAGTCATCAATCCTCGGTAAGGGATACTTGTTCTTAATGGTCACTTTATTTAGCTCGAGATACTAGATATATAAATGCAATGAACCATCCTTCTTCCACACAAACAGGATCGGTGCACCGCAAGGCGAAGCGCTTGGTCGAATATACCCCAACTCAAGAAGCTCACTCAACTGCTTCTTCAACTCAGCCATCTTTGAAGGTGCCATGCGATACGGCGCCTTCGAAATCGGAGCCGCACCTGGCTCTAACTCGATAGCATACTCAACCTCACGGTCCGGTGGTAACCCCGGAAAATTGTCAGGAAAGACATCTGGGAACTCACTAACAACCCGGATCGATGAAAACTCGACCCCACCATCCTCCGTCTTCAAGGCATAACACCAATAACCAGTACACCCCTTCTGCAGGAGTCTCATCGCCTTCAAGGCATTAATTAGGAACTTCTGGTTTCCCTCTTTCGCCCCCGGAAAGAGTGCTCGGTGCCGTCCTCGGCTAACATGGTGATGATCCTCGTGTAGTAGTTCACAATAGCACCATGCCGCTCGAGCTAATCATCCCCGAGAATCAAATCCTCACCCTCAATACCCACAACAATAAGATTAGAGAGCCAAGCCCTCTCACAAATAACGACAGAACAATCTTGGATCTCCCGATCACCAACGATCCTATCACTGCTAGGAAGTTTAACTATGAAAGGCTCATAATACGACAAACAGTCAAGACCCAAACAGCGCACACATTCCATATATATGAACGAATGCGTAGCACCAGAATCGAAAAGCACACTGACAGGGTGGGAATGGATATGAATGGTACCTGTAGCCACGGTTCTTCTTTGGATCATCGACCCTCCTCATCTCATACACGTGGATGAGCGGGCCGACATTGGAAGTGTAATACCGAGATCTTCATTCCGGTTTGTTGAGTTTTTCGCAGTCATCGGATTGGCGTTGTCCATGTCTTTGGAATGTTGTGCCACGTATGGTCATGTCATGAGTTGACTCGTGTCTGATTTCTGTTTCGGGTCGTTGCATGAGTTTTTGACTCATTGTGTTGTAGCACACGCTATCGCTTGTAGTGTAGCGCGCGCCAGGGCCAGACTTGAGCATAGGCCCAAGAGGCCCAGGCCTAGGGCCCAGAAATTTTTGGGCCCATTTTTTGTTTACTATTAATAATAATTAATCTTGAAAAATATTTGAATCAATTTGAATTCTAAAGTGGAATCAATCTTGAGCAATATTCGAAGCACAATGGGAACATAGATATTATTGGAGATGATTTATGCACAAAATTGTTATGCTTGCAGTTGTTTTTTTAAAATGAAAAATCGAGAGCAATAGATGTCCAGCATTATTTAAAGAGGATGAATTGCTTCCCAAATGCTTATATTTCGTACAAGATCTTGTTAACCATACCAGTTACAGTTGCATCATCTGAAAAGATCTTTCTCAAAGATGAAGTTGATTAAGACCTAATTACGATCAACTGTGTTGCAAGATAGGCTGAATGGATTGGCTATGTTTTCAACTAAAACAAAATTAGTTGATCAGTTTGATTACCCAGATTTGATAAATATTTTTGAGTCTAAAACTGCTCAACGTGTTGTATTTAGATAAGGCCCAATTTTTTACTTTCGCCTAGGGCCTTGCGAAGCACAGGACCGGCCCTGGCGCGCGCTACTGTGTCATTGTTAGCGCACGCTACTGGTTGTGTAGTGGACGCTAACTGGCAGTCCAGAGGCAGTCCAGGAGCTACTTGACTGGGACTGAAGTCTCGTTAGTGCATGCTATGGTTGGTTGATAGCGCACGCTATCGTCTGCCTAGCGCAGGCTGATCGTTCTTACTAGCGCACGCTACCTGGTAGGTGCAGACCAGTCCAGGAGCTACTGGACTGGATTCGTGACTCATTGGCGCATGCTACGCATATTGGCTAGCGCACGATAACTGTGTTACAGGCAGAATGTTTTGGAGCGTTGACCCCATTAGCACGCGCTAATGCAGTATGTTTAGAGCACGCTAATAACTGTCCAGTATAAATACTGGACAACAGGCCTCCTTTCCCATTTTTCTTTCTTTTTCTCTCCTTTTTCACTTCCGGCTAACGAGACAAGTATCGAAGGAAGATCAGGAGCGACCTCCATCTTCAAACATCATCTTGGTGAGTTTCCTTCGTGTTAATATCATCATCTAACTGGTTTTCATTTCGGATCAAGGTATTCCCTTCTTAGAACCTTACTTTCTTGGATTTGGGGGTGTTCCTTGGTTTTGGCGATTCTTACCCGATCTCATCCGATCGGTTGTGTAATCTTGTTGCCCTGGGTTTGATCTTTGGATTTTGGTAACTTGTTTATTGATTTTATACCCCTCGAAACTTGGCTCTTGATTTCTTTGAGAAACTCTTAGATCCGTGTTGTTTTTAGTGTCGTTTTGGATTCCGATTAGTGTTCTTAATTCGTGATGGTATTGTTCTCGTAGTATTCGTGGGGGTTTCGAGATTCTCGGTCATTTTTGGAAGTTCGAGGGCTGCTCGGCCTCATCCATTCGTCGTTCGGTTGCTCGTAGTTTCGAGGAAAGTATCTTGCCCATACACTTCGTGTTTCGTAGACGTGATAGTTGGCAATGGATTATATGTGGAACTTGAATGCTTTAATGAATTTTAAAAGGATCGGTATATTCTCGATAAAAAAGGGTTTTCTTCGAGATAACTCGTATGCATCGTGAATAAATGTGTATTCGAATTATGTGACTATGTGTTGTATGTTGGAAGATGTTATAAACATATTTCATGAGTATAATATACCGTGATGATTTGCCGAGGATCGTGTATGGATACATGTATTTGTTCGGTGAGAATGTGGCATGTTGTGATATTGGTTGTCACTCCTTTGAAAGGAGGTTGTGATGCTTAGTGTTTGTCTTGGTGCATGCCTATTATTGTGTGATTGTTGTAAGTGATGTGCCACCGGGTAAGATTGTTGAATATCCGGGATTCATACTTGCTAGTATGGGTCGGGTGGGAGCGTAAGGTTATCCATCGGGTATGTCTAGTGGGGACTCCGAGGTTCGTTGCTTGTTATCCCGATGCCGGGATAACTTGTGGGGTTATCCAATCCGGGTATGTCTTGCGAGGACTCCGAGGTTCGTAGCTTGTTAGTGCGATGCCGGGACAACTTATGGTTGTGATTTGGTTATGTGATGTACGTGTCATGAGTTTTCCAATCGGGTACATCTCGTGGAGGCTCCGAGGTTCGTAGCTTGCTAGTACGATGCCAGGATAACTATGAACGTGATTATGGTTACGGTCACATGACTATTGTCACGGTAACATGTGATTCGATATGATTTCGCATTAGGTTATTGTAATACCACCGGTATTTCATGCTTAATTACCTTGTACTGTGTGATTTCTTGTAGTGTGATGTTGCCTTTTTATATTATGTGATTTCATTAAATGCTTTTGCAATACAATTGTGTGATGTGAATGCAATTGAGGTGACGTACCTTGACGTCGTTGGACAATCATCGGTGCGAATATGATGGTGGCCAATATCTTGTTCCCCGATGAATTGTTGATGAGTGGAGAGGATGGTCACCCCGAGATGGTTAAAATGTGATAAATGACTAATGGACTAGGTGACTAACGTACGCTATATGATGTGCATAACATATGCTAATTCAGTAACATTACGTACGTTAACACTTATTTGTTATGTACGTAATGCTAAGATTGATCTCCCGACCAGAATCTTCCTTGTGACAAGGACCGGTGTACTTTCGGTGGGCTAGGGGACAAACGAGTCAAACCCTTATAACATACGCTATCCGCCAAGCTTAGCGTACACTACGTTCAGGTGCCTTACGTACGTTATGACAACTTACATATGTAACAGATGGGTGCATTTCAGGTAGTGGCCTCTAGACAGCCTTTACGTAAGTTAACGGTAGTACATTACGTACGTAATTCCCATTACGTATGTAAAGCCTGGAGCTTTAACGTACGTTAACAAGATCGAGTGTTATAAAATAACACTCCCTCCTTCATTTCTCTCGACCTCAAACCTGAAGAGAAGCATTCTTGAAGCATTTCCCCACCCTTATACTAGATTCTTGGCCTCTCCTACACTTGACTTAACATAGAGGAGGTGATTTCGTAAGCTCCGGTGAATATTATCCAAGTCATTCGATCCACTCTTCGTTTCTACTCGTGGCTCTTGTTGATTCGTCATCCCTGTTCATTGTTCTTCATCTATTAAGGTAAGCCTATCAATCCTTGAAGTAATTTCCTCGATGTTGTTGATTATACTTGTTGGATTACGGGTACTTGGGTAGATTTTGCTAGCTCTCATAGACAATCTAAACGGACGAACTTGTAGTAAGCAGGACTATCATTGCTAGTATATTTCATTTTCATACAACTCATTGTGACAATCACATGCGGAAATTTCCATCTCAATCAAAATGGGAAATATAGAACTTGACGAATCAATTGTAGGAGGATTGCGTAGGAATCCATCACCGTATGATAAACTAGTCGTAACCCACTCTTGCCATATGATTATAAACGTTAAATTAACTAGGGGAATCAATTCGATAGTATTATTGTCATTGAGAATCAAACACAAAAATCATTGTGTAAAATGATAACCCACCGGTTGTAGTACTCGGAATAGAGAATTGAACTAGTAGTTATGGAAATCAAATATGCTATGGTCGTTTGTTGCTAGCCTAATGATGATTGAGGATAATCTTGTTGAGCAAATCGTTATAACTAACGATAATCATAGAATTGGATGGAATAGTAGTACGTATCACTTGTGAATTTGGAAACATGATATTAGTTTAGGCGGAATCGGATTAAGCTAAGAATTCGGTTAGGAGAGGGAAGGGAAAACTAGTTTTATTCGTCTTTAACCGTACGGGATGTTAATCGGGGGTTATGTGATTAGGTTAAGCTCGGTCGGTCGAGGAAGTCCAAGTTATCATAAGGCACCAACCGTCGGATTAAAGGCAAGTGAAATCTTGCTAGAGATATGCTAGTATTATTAAAATGTTCGTGTTCATGAATGTGCCATTGTTGATGAATTCCGACGGTTGTCTTTCTCTAAAAATGTGTTATGAATGGGCCGATGTGTTGGGGGTAAAACCTGTATGGTACCCATGTGGAAATGTGTTGACGGATAAGACACAAATAGGGCACCTACATTCTGGGGTATTCCTGTATGGATACTTTCGTGACCCTTGGTTGCGACCTTGGGGTTTATGTGATAAAAAGAAAAAGACAACGTCGGTCGTGCTGTGAATTATCTTCTATTTGTTATGTGGCACACTGTTGGTAAAACTATGTATATTGTTGCTAAAAACTGTTATTGGTATGCATTCTCTGACTCCGGTTATCTGGCATGATTTGTCGTGCCAGGTAAATTTGTTGATTCTGTGCAGGACATTCCTGAGGGGTCCGGTCAGGCTTGAATGGTGTTGAGATAAAATCTTGCCGCTGCATAATTTAAATTTGATTTTTGAAACCTCCGTTATGTAATAATCGAACTTTGAATAATGTCCCTTCATAAAACATTTCGGCTTATGATATGTAACCGTGGATTTATCGTTTTATTATAATTTCTTTAAAATGTCTACTTCCTAAACTAGCCTTGTGGGTCCCACACGGGATTCACGGCACTGTAATGCCTCGGGAGATTTTCGGGGTGTTACAGAAAATGGTATCAAAGACAGTCAACTCCTGTTGAAAAGATTGTAAATAAAATTCCTCCTAATTTCGAAGTTATCCCAGTCCAACACCCCAAGCGACCGTAACTCCTCGTGGAAATGCAAAGTAAGTAATATGTGTGTTTTCTGTCTGGATACTACATTTAATTGTAAACTGTGTGTGAAACTGGCTTTAGATTGATATTTTCTGTAATGGCATGCCGTGGAGCTAGGAGGGTGGTGAATGAGGCTCAGGGTTCCACCGCAAACCACGACGGGGACAGAAACACTGCCAAGACCCATCCTGCTGGGGACCAGTCGCCACCAATTAATCAAAACGATTAGGAGGCAGAACGCCAGAATAACAACCCGGGATGCATGGACCCAGCCTTCGTTCAGGCCCTTGCCGAAGCTATCGCCATGGGAATCGCTCAGGTCAACCAGGTAGAACGGATACCGGTTATCAATGTGGAGGAAAACGCAGGGAGAGACCGATGGTTGGGAGAGATGTTGAAGGCTAGGCCTCCATTGTTTGATGAGGCAGGGGAGAAACACGTGGATTACTAGATTTCTGAAATGGAGACTGCTTTCGAAGTGATCGGATGTCCATAGAACTCGAAGGTTCCGCTTGGGATTAATCAGCTCCGCGACACTGCTGCCCGCTGGTGGAGAACATACAGGCCGGAGAACCGAGTGGTCGGGTGGACCGAATTTGCCCGGCTACTGTGGTGCGAGTACTGTCCTAGATCAGCCCACCGCTCGTGCGCGAGACTTTTTCAGTGCCGGACCTCAGAATATGCCAGTAGCGGAGATCATTTGGGCCTACCGTACCGAGCTAAGTTACATCTCATAGATGGTTCCATCAGAAGATCAACGAATATGCCACCTTGCACAGAGGTTGCCGGAAGATGTACAACGCTATGCCGCCGGATTCCAATGCACGACTTTGAGGGCGTACGAAGATGTAGTCACATCATATGTCGGTACTGTTGTTAACACCAACACCGGACATAATTCAAAGAAGCAGAATACATCGACTCAGTCAGGGAGCAACAACAAAACAAACTCGGGACCCTTATCTTCTTTTAAGTCAGCAGCCTCTTACCAACCGAGGAGTGCATCTGATCGGCCTTACCATAAGGACTTCTTCAATTGTGGCGTGTCCGGACATACTAAGGATCGATGTGATAAGTCGGCTACCAAATGTTTCTCTTGCGGGAAGAGTGGACACATGTCTTGTTACTGCTGGCGGGCAAATCCTACTCGGAACTCAGCTCCCCAACCGAGTCAACAAGGCTCTGTGCAATCCTCCAGGACACCTGCCGTCTCCAACTACTGAGCTCCACCTCATCAGACTCAACCCCCGCACACAGTGCCGGATGAGGCCGTGGGCGCGGAGGTGGTACTTCATCCTTTTTCGAGTCAGTGCCGTCCCGTGTATTTGAACTTAGGGCTAAGGATGGTCAATCCGCGCCAACTATCTCAGGTACCCTTCTTGTTAATGTAGTATCTGCAATTTCAATTTCCAGTAATTTCTTTGTTTTTGGCGGAAGTCCATTTTGATGACTCGCTAATGACCGTATCGTCATTATGAGAATGATTAATTCTGCACTTTTTGTCATTCGAGTTCGTTTCGGTGTTGTTTTGTTGAGTTCCGTGTTCTTAAGCCGCTTTTCCGCACTTGAGTTTGATTCTTGCGAATCTCGTCCGAAACTGTTGTTTCGAGTTTCTCGTAAGTTCATTTAATGTTATTATTCATGTTGCGAGCTTTGGTTTGGTGTTTCGATCGTGTATCGTGTATTTCGGACGTTTTGGGCCGTTTTCGTAATTTCCCAAAGTTTGGGGTAATTACTTCTGTTGTCGAATTTCGACACTTCGGGTGGTCGGAATTGTGTGTTCTCTTAGCTATTAGATTCGTCTTTGCGAGTACTTCGTAACCGTATCTTTGGTTTATATTCGGGTTTGGGTTTCGGTCGGAGCAGGGCCTGGCCTGGCCGAGTTACGGCCGTAAGGTGCCGGTTACGGCCGTACGTGCTCAGTAGGCATGGGTGGGCCGAAGGCGATTACGGCCGTAAGGGGTGTCGATTCTGGCCGTAAGTGGCCGTAGTCTGGGCGATTTTTGACGAATGCAGGTTACGCCCGTAAGGGCCTGCCGAGTATGGTCGTAAGGGCCGAGTTACGGCCGTAAGGCACTGCCGGTTACGGCCGTAACCCTGCCGGTCATATATAGGCCTGGCTCGGACAGACTTCATTTCTCACCTTCTTTCCTTGTTTTTGTGACGGCTGGCGACGGGAGACTCGGGAAATCGAGTTCTTGCCCGATTCTAATCAATTCCAAGGCATTTTGGAAGATTCTTGTTGATTATATCTTCATCCAATCCGTGTTCTTCATCTGAATCAAGGTATTTTGGCTTGAATCCTTGTTTTTGAAGATTTTGCGGATTTTTCTTTTGATTTCGATTCCAATCTGTTTTTGATCAATTAATTGTTGTATAAACGTTGTTTTGAACATGTTCTACGGATTGGATACTCATATCTTTGATTCGTTCGACTCGAAGGGCGATTTCTTTGTTCTTGAAGGGTCTTGAACATTTAATGTTTGATTAAATGTTTTAATGAGTTCCCTTCGATAGTTTGCTGGGATTTCCATTGTTTTGGCCTTGATTTTCATCGTAATCATGTTTTATTGTTCCTTCCGGAGGGTTATAGGTGCTCTAGGATTCCGAGTTGAATCTCGTTGGTGATTGATGATTCGTGTGGTGTTATTTTCGTAGCGTTCGTGAGGTTGTCGAATTCTTGGTCGTTTTTGGAAGTTCGAGGGCTAACCGACCATGTCCATTCGTGGTTTCATTGCTCGTGGTATCGAGGCATGTACCTTGCCCATACAATTCTTGTTTTGTGGATACTATGATTGGTGAATGTCTTAATGTGTTAGCTTGATTGTTTGAGATGAACATTCAAAAGATTCGGTTTAGCCTCGTCAAAGGCTCACTTTCAAAACGTGTGTGTTTTGTGAATGTTGTGTCTCGTAAATGGTTTAGTGAACCCTATGAATATGATTGGTGTTGTTGTTGTACTTTGATAATATATACATATATTATCTCATTTCTGTACGTTGTGATCTGACAATTGCGTCGTGCTTTGTGTTTCTTGCCTTTGGGTGAATTGTTTGAATATCCTTGTTGTGACATGTTGATTTGCTTCGCTAGCCAGCTCGGGAGGGTCCTTAGAGGCCTCTGGTGGGAATTGTGGCTTTGTCCCGGTCCTAGGCGATGCCTGTGTGTGATTTGTTTCGCTAGCTAGCTCGGGAGGGTCTTTATAGGCCTCGGGTGGGATTTGTGGCTTCGTCCCGGTCCTAGGCGATGCCTGTGTGTGATTTATTTCGCTAACCATCTCGGGAGGGTCCTTAGAGGCCTCGGGTGGGATTTGTGGCTTCGTACCGGTTCTAGGTGATGCCTGTACGTGATTGGTTATATGATTATGTGGATGTGCTTTGCTCACCTCGGGAGGGTTCGACGGGGCCACGGAGGGAGTCCAATGGTTTCGCCCTAGATTCACGAGTAAAAACTTCACGAGTTGGTGTGTCTGTTTGGTGAATGTATTTTGCTCATCTCGGGAGGGTTCGACGGGGCCATGGAGGGAGTCCAATGGTTTCGCCCTGGATTCACGAGTAAAAACTTCATGAGTTGGTATTGATGTTATGTACGTCGAGGACGTGACGTGGGTTTTAACCTTGTGAATTGTTGTTGGTTTTATTTGTGAAAACAAAACCTTTGGGCTGTGACCCCCCTGCTGATTTGAAAAGAGAAGGATCCGCTAATCCTAAATTGTTTTCCTCTAAAACTTCCGATGACTTATTAAACCATTTTGTAAATTGTTTCTCTTGAATTGTGATCCTTCAGTTTCGAAATGTTTTACCCAAACTCTTGCCTCGGGAAGTATTTGTTTTGTTGTATTTGAATCTTTAAGGATTCCTGGTTATTATTGTCCTTGGAACTTGTATTATATGGCTCGTATTTGCACTTTGTACTTGCATTATGTACGTGACTCAAAGCCGGAGGCAACGCCAGACGATACACCAACTCGCCGACCCTCTCAAGAATCTCAAAGGGCCCAATAAATCTCGGACTCAACTTTTCATTCTTCCCGAAACGGAAAACTCCCCTCGTCGGCGATACCTTTAGCAAAATGTGGTCTGCCACCTCGAATTCCAAAGGTCGGCGACGAACATCAGCATAGGATTTCTGTCGACTCTGAGCAGTCAACATCCTCTCCCAAATCAATTCCACCTTCCTCCTCGTCTCTAAAGTGATATCCGGTTCGGTCCCGACCAAATCTGATGCTTCTTTCCAACAAATCGGCGATCGACATCGCCGCCCATAAATCGCCTAATACGGTGCCATCTTGATCGACGCGTGCCAACTGATGTTGTA
Organism: Orobanche coerulescens; assembly: GCA_033398695.1. Lineage (NCBI taxonomy): Eukaryota > Viridiplantae > Streptophyta > Magnoliopsida > Lamiales > Orobanchaceae > Orobanche > Orobanche coerulescens. The sequence goes on from CM065803.1 coordinate 95,318,739, forward strand.
CGTGAACTCGATCAACAGCAAATGCTCTTCCCAATCACTGTTCCAATCGAGAGCACAAGCACGCAACATATCCTCAAATGTTTGGATAGTGCGCTCCGATTGCCCATCCGTCTGAGGATGAAAGAAGTACTCAGATGCAAACTAGTACCCAACGCCTTATGTACTGCCTGCCAAAAATGCGATACAAAATGGCCATCACGATCCGAAACAATAGATTTGGAGTACCGTGAAGCCTCACAATCTGCGCAATAAAATACACGAGCCATCTTTTCCGGACCCCAAGTATCCTTGATGCCCAGGAAGTGTGCCGAATTGGTCAGACGATCCACAATTACCCAAACCATATTCATACCAGACTTCGATCTTGGCAAGCTCGTGACGAAGTCCATCGAAATATCTTCCAATTTCCATTCCGGAATGGGAAGCGACTGCAACAACCCAGCTGGTCGCTGATGCTCGATTTTAACCTGCTGAAAAGTCAAACATATCGCTAAAAATTATGTGACCTCCTCCTTCATATCATTCCACCAAAAGTTCCTCCTTAGGTCCTTGTACACCATACTCGAACCAGGATGAACCGAGTAAGGCGTAGCATGAGCCTCACGCAAAATACTTTACCTCAATTCCAAGTTGTCCGGTACACAAAGCCGACTCTGGAATCTCAACATGCCATCCTCGTGGATCACAAACCCAGGAGACTTCCCCTTAAGAATGTTCTCTCAGATTTGAGCAATCATCGGATCCAACAACTACTTCAATTTAATTTCATCGATCAGCAACGATAAATTTTTCAAAGCACAAAGTTGCCCGACAGCTCCTGCCAACAAAATCTCAACACCCGACTCGATCAAATCACGCCGAAGCTCATATTGAGACGTACGTATCTCAAAGGTCCATAACATAACCGGTTTCTGACTCAAGGCATCTGCCACGACATTCGCCTTGCCCGGATGATAAAGGATTTCAAGGTCATAATCCTTAATCAACTCCAACCACCTCCTCTGCCTCATATTCATCTCCCGTTGAGTGAATATGTACTTCAGACTTTTATGATCGGTAAAAATCTTACATACAAATCCAAAGAGATAATGACGCCAAAACTCGAGCGCAAAAACAACTGCCGCTAACTCCAAGTAGTGAGTAGGGTAGTTGATATCATACAGCCTCAACTGCCTCGATGCTTATGCTATAGTCTTGTCGTGCTGCATCAACATGCACCCAAGACCCTGACCCGAAGCATCGCTATAGACAGCAAAACCATCGTTACCACACGGCAACACTGGAATCGGGGATGAAGTCAAATGCCTCGTCAGCTCCTCAAAACTCGACTTCCTTTCATCATTCCATACGAACTTCTTGGATTTCTGAAGCAACTGTGTAAGTGGCCTAGCCAGTTTCAAGAACCCCTCGACGAACCTACGATAGTAGCCAGCTAAACCCAAGAAACTATGGACCTCCTTCACATTCTTTGGCGGTGTCCAATCCAGCACTGCCTCAATCTTCTGTGGATCCACACGGACCCCCTCGGCTGAAATCACGTGACCCAGAAACATCACTTCCTTCAGCCAGAACTCACATTTCGAGAACTTTGCATAGAGTCACACGATCCTCAAAATGTCCAACACCACACGCAGATGATGCGCGTGCTCCTCCTCATTCTTCGAGTAGATAAGGACGTCCTCAATGAAAACAACGATACACTTACCCAAATACTTAATGAAAACCTTGTCCATCGACTTCATGAAGACTGCCAGTGTGTTAGTTAGTCCGAAGGGCATAACCACAAACTGATAATGTCCGTATCTCATCCGAAAAGCTGTTTTTGGGACATCAGACTCTTTCACCCGAAGCTGATAGTACCTCGATCTCAAGTCGATCTTCGAGAATACCGCAACTCCCTGCAACTGATCAAACAAGTCATCAATCCTCGGTAAGGGATACTTGTTCTTGATGGTCACTTTATTTAGCTCGAGATACTCGATACATAAATGCAATGAACCATCCTTCTTCCACACAAATAGGATCAGTGCACCCCAAGGCGAAGCACTTGGTCGAATATACCCCAACTCAAGAAGCTCACTCAACTGCTTCTTCAACTCAGCCATTTTTGAAGGTGCCATGCGATACGGCGCCTTCGAAATCGGAGCCGCACCTGGCTCTAACTCGATAGCATACTCAACCTCACGGTCCGGTGGTAACCCTGGCAAATTGTCAGGAAAGACATCTGGGAACTCACTAACAACCCGGATCGATGAAAACTCGACCCCACCATCCTTCGTCTTCAAGGCATAACACCAATAAATAGTACACCCCTTCTGCAGGAGTCTCATCGCCTTCAAGGCATTAATTAGGAACTTCTGGTTTCCCCTCTTTCGCCCCAGGAAAGAGTGCTCGGTGCCGTCCTCGGCTAACATGGTGATGATCCTCGTGTAGTAGTTCATAATAGCACCATGCCGCTCGAGCTAATCATCCCCGAGAATCAAATACTCACCCTCAATACCCACAACAATAAGATTAGAGAGCCAATCCCTCTCAAAAATAACGACAGAACAATCTTGGATCTCCCGATCACCAACGATCCTATCACTGCTAGGAAGTTTAACTATGAAAGGCTCATAATACGACAAACAGTCAAGACCCAAACAGCACACACATTCCATATATATGAACGAATGCGTAGCACCAGAATCGAAAAGCACACTGACAGGGTGGGAATGGATATGAATGGTACCTGTAGCCACGGTAGCTGCTGGATCATCAACCCTCCTCATCTCATACACGTGGATGAGCGGAGCCGACATTGGAAGTGTAATACCCGAGATCTTCATTCCAGTTTTGTTGAGTTTTTCTGCAGGTCATCGGATTGGCGTTGTCCATGTCTTTGGAATGTTGTGCCACGTATGGTGATGTCATGAGTTGACTCGTGTCTGATTTATGTTTCGGGTCGTTGCATGAGTTTTTGACTCATTGTGTTGTAGCACACGTTATCGCTTGTAGTGTAGCGCGCGCCAGGGCCATACTTGAGCATAGGCCCAAGAGGCCCAGGCCTAGGGCCCAGAAATTTTTGGGCCCATTTTTTGTTTACTATTAATAATAATTAATCTTGAAGAATATTTGAATCAATTTGAATTCTAAAGTGGAATCAATCTTGAGTAATATTTGAAGCACAATGGGAACATAGATATTATTGGAGATGATTTATGCACAAAATTGTTATGCTTGCAGTTGTATTTTTAAAATGAAAAATCGAGAGCAATAGATGTCCAGCGTTATTTAAAGAGGATGAATTGCTTCCCAAATGCTTATATATCGTACAAGATCTTGTTAACCATACCGATTACAGTTGCATCAGCTGAAAAGATCTTTCTCAAAGATGAAGTTGATTAAGACCTAATTACGATCAACTGTGTTGCAAGATAGGCTGAATGGATTGGCTATGTTTTCAACTAAATCAAAATTAGTTGATCAGTTTGATTACACAGATTTGATAAATATTTTTGAGTCTAAAATTGCTCAACGTGTTGTATTTAGATAAGGTAAGAAATTTTTTCTCTATTTCAACTAATCCTTATTGTATTTTCAATAATGTTTTTATATTTATTTATTTATTACTTTTCAAGGCCCAACTTTTTACTTTCGCCTAGGGCCTTGCGAAGTACAGGACCGGCCCTGGCGCGCGCTATTGTGTCATTGTTAGCGCACGCTACTGGTTGTGTAGTGCACGCTAACTGGCAGTCCAGGGGCAGTCCAAGAGCTACTTGACTGGGACTGGAGTCTCGTTAGCGCATGCTATAGTTGGTTGATAGCGCACGCTATCGTCTGCCTAGCGCACGCTGATTGTTCTTACTAGCGCACGCTACCTGGTAGGTGCAGACCAGTCCAGGAGCTACTGGACTGGATTCGTGACTCATTGGCGCATGCTACGCATATTGGCTAGCGCACGCTAACTGTGGTACAGGCAGAATGTTTTGGAGCGTTGACCCCATTAGCACGCGCTAATGCAGTATGTTTAGAGCACGCTAATAACTGTCCAGTATAAATACTGGACAACAGGCCTCCTTTCCCATTTTTCTTTCTTTTTCTCTCCTTTTTCACTTCCGGCCAACGGGACAAGTATCGAAGGAAGATCAGGAGCGACCTCCATCTTCAAACATCATCTTGGTGAGTTTCCTTCGTGTTAATATCATCATCTAACTGGTTTTCATTTCGGATCAAGGTATTCCCTTCTTAGAACCTTACTTTCTTGGATTTGGGGGTGTTCCTTGGTTTTGGCGATTCTTACCCGATCTCATCCGATCGGTTGTGTAATCTTGTTGCCCTGGGTTTGATCTTTGGATTTTGGTAACTTGTTTATTGATTTTATACCCCTCGAAACTTGGCTCTTGATTTCTTTGAGAAACTCTTAGATCCGTGTTGTTTTTAGTGTCGTTTCGGATTCCGATTAGTGTTCTTAATTCGTGATGGTATTGTTCTCGTAGTATTCGTGGGGGTGTCGAGATTCTCGGTCATTTTTGGAAGTTCGAGGGCTGCTCGGCCTCATCCATTCGTCGTTCGGTTGCTCGTAGTTTCGAGGAAAGTATCTTGCCCATACACTTCGTGTTTCGTAGACGTGATAGTTCGCAATGGATTATATGTGGAACATGAATGCTTTAATGAATTTTAAAAGGATCGGTATATTCTCGATAAAAAAGGGTTTTCTTCGAGATAACTCGTATGCATCGTGAATAAATGTGTATTCGAATTATGTGAGTATGTGTTGTATGTTGGAAGATGTTATAAACATATTTCATGAGTATAATATACCGTGATGATTTGCCGAGGATCGTGTATGGATACATGTATTTGTTCGGTGAGAATGTGGCATGTTGTGATATTGGTTGTCACTCTTTTGAAAGAAGGTTGTGATGCTTAGTGTTTGTCTTGGTGCATGCCTATTATTGTGTGATTGTTGTAAGTGATGTGCCACCGGGTAAGATTGTTGAATATCCGGGATTCATACTTGCTAGTATGGGTCGGGTGGGACCGTAGGGTTATCCATCGGGTATGTCTAGTGGGGACTCCGAGGTTCGTTGCTTGCTATCCCGATGCCGGGATAACTTGTGGGGTTATCCAATCCGGGTATGTCTTGCGGGGACTCCGAGGTTCGTAGCTTGTTAGTGCGATGCTGGGACAACTTATGGTTGTGATTTTGTTATGTGATGTACGTGTCATGAGTTGTCCAATCGGGTACGTCTCATGGAGGCTCCGAGGTTCGTAGCTTGCTAGTACGATGCCAGGATAACTATGAACGTGAGTATGGTTACGGTCACATGACTATTGTCACGGTAACATGTGATTCGATATGATTTCCCATTAGGTTATTGTAATACCACCGGTATTTCATGCTTAATTACCTTGTACTGTGTGATTTCTTGTAGTGTGATGTTGCCTTTTTATATTATGTGATTTCCTTAAATGCTTTTGCAATACAATTGTGTGATGTGAATGCAATTGAGGTGACGTACCTTGACGTCGTTGGACAATCATCGGTGCGAATATGACGGTGGCCAATATCTTGTTCCTCGATGAATTGTTGACGAGTGGAGAGGATGGTCACCCCGAGATGGTTAAAATGTGATAAATGACTAAGGGACTAAGTGACTAACGTACGCTATATGATGTGCATAACATACGCTAATTCAGTAACATTACGTACGTTAACACTTATTTGTTACGTACGTAATGCTAAGATTGATCTCCCGACCAGAATCTTCCTTTTGACAAGGACCGGTGTACTTTCGGTGGGCTAGGGGACAAACGAGTCAACCCCTTATAACATACGCTATCCGCCAAGCTTAGCGTACACTACGTTCAGGTGCCTTATGTACGTTATGACAACTTATATATGTAACAGATGGGTGCATTTCAGGTAGTGGCCTCTGGACAGCCTTTACGTAAGTTAACTGTAGTACATTACGTACGTAATTCCCATTACGTATGTAAAGCCTGGAGCTTTAACGTACGTTAACAAGATCGAGTGTTATAAAATAACACTCCCTCCTTCATTTCTCTCGACCTCAAACCTGAAGAGAAGCATTCTTGAAGCATTTCCCCAGCCTTATACTCGATTCTTGGCCTCTCCTACACTTGAATTAACATAGAGGAGGTGATTTTGTAAGCTCCGGTGAAGATTATCCAAGTCATTAAATCCACTCTTCGTTTCTACTCGTGGCTCTTGTTGATTCGTCATCCCTGTTCATTGTTCTTCATCTATTAAGGTAAGCCTATCAATCCTTGAAGTAATCTCCTCGATGTTATTGATTATACTTGTTGGATTACGGGTACTTGGGTAGATTTTGCTAGCTCTCATAGACAATCTAAACGGACGAACTTGTAGTAAGCAGGACTATCAATGCTAGTATATTTCGTTTTCATACAACTCGTTGTAACAATCACATGCGGAAATTTCCATCTCAATCGAAATGGGAAATATAGAACTTGACGAATCAATTGTAGGAGGATTGCGTAGGAATCCGTCACCGTATGATAAACTAGTCGTAACCCACTCGTGCCATATGATTATCAAGGTTAAATTAACTAGGGGAATCAATTCGATAGTATTATTGTCATTGAGAATCAAACACAAAAATCATTGTGTAAAATGATAACCCACCGGTTGTAGTACTCGGAATAGAGAATTGAACTAGTAGTTATGGAAATCAAATATGCTATGGTCGTTTGTTGCTAGCCTAATGATGATTGAGGATAATCTTGTTGAGCAAATCGTTATAACAACGATAATCATAGAATTGAATGGCATAGTAGTACGTATCACTTGTGAATTTAGAAACACGATATTAGTTTAGGCGGAATCGGATTAAGCTAAGAATTCGGTTAGGAGAGGGAAGGGAAAACTAGTTTTATTCGTGTTTAACCGTACGGGATGTTAATCGGGGGTTACGTGATTAGGTTAAGCTCGGTCGGTCGAGGAAGTCCAAGTTATCGTAAGGCACCAACCGTCGGATTAAACGCAAGTGAAATCATGCTCGAGATATGCTAGTATTATTAAAATGTTCGTGTTCATGAATGTGCCATTGTTGATGAATGCCGAGGGTTGTCTTTCTCTAAAAATGTGTTATGAATGGGCCGATGTGTTGGGGGTAAAACCTGTATGGTACTCGTGTGGAAATGTGTTGATGGATAAGACCCAAATAGGGCACCTACATTCTGGGGTATTCCTGTATGGATACTTTCGTAACCCTTGGTTGCGACCTTGGGGTTTATGTGATAAAAAGAAAAAGACAACGTCGATCGTGCTGTGAATTATCTTCTATTTGTTATGTGGCACAGTGTTGGTAAAACTATGTAAATTGTTGCTAAAAACTGTTATTGGTATGCATTCTCTGACTCCGGTTATCTGGCATGATTTGTCGTGCCAGGTAAATTTGTTGATTATGTGCAGGACATTCCTGAGGGGTCCGGTCAGGCTTGAATGGTGTTGGGATAAAATCTTGCCGCTGCATAATTTAAATTTGATTTTTGAAACCTCTGTTATGTAATAATCGAACTTTGAATTATGTCCCTTCATAAAACATTTCGGCTTATGATATGTAACCGTGGATTTATCGTTTTATTATAATTTATTTAAAATGTCTACTTCCTAAACTAGCCTTGTGGGTCCCACACGGGATTCACGGCACTGTAATGCCTCGGGAGATTTTGGGGGTGTTACAGAAAATGGTATCAAAGACAGTCGGCTCCTGTTGAAAAGATTGTAAATAAAATTCCTCCTAATTTTGAAGTTATCCCAGTCCAACACCCCAAGCGACCGTAACTCCTCGTGGAAATGCAAAGTAAGTAATATGTGTGTTTTCTGTCTGGATACTACATTTAATTGTAAACTGTGTGTGAAACTGGCTTTAGATTAATATTGTCTGTAATGGCATGCCATGGAGCTAGGAGGGTGGTGAATGAGGCTCAGGGTTCCGTCGCAAACCACGACAGGGACAGAAAAACTGCCGAGACCCATCCTGCTGGGGACCAGTCGCCACTAATTAATCAAAACGATTAGGAGGCAGAATGCCAGAATAACAACCCGGGATGTATGGACCAAGCCTTCGTTCAGGCCCTTGCCCAAGCTATCGCCATGGGAATCGCTCAGGTCAACTAGGTAGAACGGATACCGGTTATCAATGTGGAGGAAAACGCAGGGAGAGACCGATGGTTGGGAGAGATGTTGAAGGATAGGCCTCCATTGTTTGACGAGGCAGGGGAGAAACACGTGGATGACTGGATTTATGAAATGGAGACTGCTTTCGAAGTGATCGGATGTCCATAGAACTAGAAGGTGCCGCTTGGGATTAATCAGCTCCGCGACACTGCTGCCCGCTGGTGGAGAACATACAGGCCGGAGAACTGAGTGGTCGAGTGGACCGAATTTTCCCGGCTACTGCGGTGCGATTACTGTCCTATATCAGCCCACCGCTCGTGCGCGAGACTTTTTCAGTTCCGGACCTCAGAATATGCCAGTAGCGGAGATCATTTGGGCCTACCGTACCGAGCTAAGTTACATCTCACAGATAGTTCCATCAGAAGATCAACGAATATGCCACCTTGCACAGAGGTTGCCGGAAGATGTACAACGCTATGCCGCCGGATTCCACTGCACAACTCTGAGGGCGTACGAAGATATAGTCACATCATATGCCGGTACTGTTGTTAACACCAACACCGGATATAATTCAAAGAAGCAGAAGATATCGACTCAGTCAGGGAGCAACAACAAAAAGAACTCGGGACCCTTATCTTCTTTTAAGTCAGCAGCCTCGTACCAACCGAGGAGTGCATCTGATCGGCCTTACCATAAGGACTGCTTCAATTGTGGCGTGTCCGGACATACTAAGGATCGATGTCACAAGTCAGCTACCAAATGTTTCTCTTGCGGGAAGAGTGGACAAATGTCTTGTTACTGCTGGCGGGCAAATCATACTCAGAACTCAGCTCCCCAACCGAGTCAGCAAGGCTCTGTGCAATCCTCTAGGACGCCTGCCGTCTCCAACTACTGAGCTCCACCTCATCAGACTCAACCCCCCCCCCCCCCACAGTGCCGGACGAGGCCGTGGGCGCGGAGGTGGTACTTCATCCTTTTTCGAGTCAGTTCCGTCCCGTGTATTTGAACTTAGGGCTACGGATGGTCAATCCGCGCCAGCTATCTCAGGTACCCTTCTTGTTAATGTAATATCCGCAATTTCGATTTCCGGTAATTTCTTTGTTTTTGGCGGAAGTCCATTTTGACAACTCGCTAATGACCGTATCGTCATTATGAGAATGATTAATTCTGCACTTTTTGTCATTCTAGTTCGTTTCGGTGTTGTTTTGTTGAGTTCCGTGTTCTTAAGCGGTTTTTCCGCACTTGAGTTTGATTCTTGCGAATCTCGTCCGAAACTGTTGTTTCGAGTTTCTCGCAAGTTCATTTAATGTTATTATTCATGTTGCGAGCTTTGGTTTGGTGTTTCGATCGTGTATCGTGTATTTCGGATGTTTTGGGCCGTTTTCGTAATTTCCCAAAGTTTGGGGTAATTACTTCTGTTGTCGAATTTCGACACTTCGGGTGGTCGGAATCGTGTGTTCTCTTAGCTATTATATTCGTCTTTGCGAGTACTTCGTAACCGTATCTTTGCTTTATATTCGGGTTCGGGTTTCGGTCGGAGCAGGGCCTGGCCTGGCCGAGTTACGGCCGTACGTGCTCAGCAGGCATGGCTGGACGAAGGCCGGTTACGGCCGTAAGGGGGTGTCAGTTACGGCCGTAAGTGACCGGCAGGTGCTGGGCAGATTTTTGACGAATGCAGGTTACGCCCGTAAGGGCCTGCCGAGTATGGCCGTAAGGGCCGAGTTACGGCCGTAAGGCACTGCCGGTTACGGTCGTAACCCTACCGGTCATATATAGGCCTGGCTCGTACAGACTTCATTTTTCACCTTCTTTCCTCATTTTTGTGACGGCTGGCGACGGGAGACTCGGGAAATCGAGTTCTTGCCCGATTCTAATCAATTCCAAGGCGTTTTGGAAGATTCTTGTTGATTATATCATCATCCAATCCGTGTTCTTCGTCCGAATCAAGGTATTTTGGCTTGAACCCTTGTTTTTGAAGATTTTGGGGATTTTTCTTTTGATTTCGATTCCAATCCATTTTTGATCAATTAATTGTTGTATAAATGTTGTTTTGAACATGTTCTACGGATTGGATACTCATATCTTTGATTCGTTCGACTCGAAGGGCGATTTCTTTGTTCTTGAAGGGTCTTGAACATTTAATGTTTGATTAAATGTTCGAATGAGTTCCCTTCGATAGTTTGCTGGGATTTCCATTGTTTTGGCCTTGATTCTCGTCGTAATCATGTTTTATTGTTTCTTCCGGAGGATTATAGGTGCTCGAGGATTCCGAGTTAAATCTCGTTGGTGATTTATGATTCGTGTGGTGTTATTTTCGTAGCGTTCGTGAGGTTGTCGAATTCTTGGTCGTTTTTGGAAGTTCGAGGGCTAACCGACCGTGTCCGTTCGTGGTTCCATTGCTCGTTCTTTTGAGGCAAGTACCTTGCCCATACAATTCTTGTTTTGTGGATACGATGATTGGTGAATGTCTTAATGTGTTAGCTTGATTGTTTGAGATGAACTTTCAAAAGATTCGGTTTAGCCTCGTCAAAGGCTCACTTTCAAAACGCGTGTGTTTTGTGAATATTGTGTCTCGTAAATGGTTTAGTGAACCCTATGAATATGATTGGTGTTGTTGTTGTACTTTGATAATATATACATATATTATCTCATTTCGGTACGTTGTGATCTGACAATTGCGTCGTGCTTTGTGTTTGTTGCCTTTGGGTGAATTGTTTGAATATCCTTGTTGTGACATGTTGATTTGTTTCGCTAGCCAGCTCGGGAGGGTCCTTAGAGGCCTCGAGTGGGAATTGTGGATTCGTCCTGGTCCTAGGCGATGTCTGTGTGTGATTTGTTTCGCTAGCTAGCTCGGGAGGGTCCTTAGAGGCCTCGGGTGGGATTTGTGGCTTCGTCCCGGTCCTAGGCGATGCCTGTGTGTGATTTGTTTCGCTAGCCAGCTCGGGAGGGTCCTTAGAGGCCTCGGGTGGGATTTGTGGCTTCGTCCCGGTTCTAGGCGATGCCTGTGCGTGATTGGTTATATGATTATGTGGATGTGCTTTGCTCACCTCGGGAGGGTTCGACGGAGCCACGGAGGGAGTCCAATGGTTTCGCCCTGGATTCACGAGTAAAAACTTCACGAGTTGGTGTGTATGTTTTGTGAAAGTATTTTGCTCACCTCGGGAGGGTTCGACGGGGCCACGGAGGGAGTCCAATGGTTTCACCCTGGATTCACGAGTAAAAACTTCACGAGTTGGTATTGATGTTATGTACGTCGAGGACGTGACGTGGGTTTTAACCTTGTGAATTGTTGTTGGTTTTATTTGTGAAAACAAAACCTTTGGGCTGTGACCCCCCTGCTGATTTGAAAAGAGAAGGATCCGCTAATCCTAAATTGTTTTCCACTAAAACTTCCGATGACTTATTAAACCATTTTGTAAATTGTTTCTCTTGAATTGTGATCCTTCAGTTTCTAAATGTTTTACTCAAACTCTTGCCTCGGGAAGTATTTGTTTTGTTGTATTTGAATCTTTAAGGATTCCTGGTTATTATTGTTCTTGGAACTTGTATTGTATGGCTCGTATTTGCACTTTGTACTTGCACTAGCAAAATAGTGGAATTTTGCTAACCCCCAAGTAATCGGGGGGTGGATGTCTGTTTTGCATTCAGGTTTTGGGAGCATAGCACAGGGTCGGCCTGAAGGGTGATGAAAGATGATCGATACTAATCACATGAGGATCCGTACATTGTCGTATTGGTTCAGTTGTATTTTATTTCTGCTGCGGTATTCTTTCCCCGTTGTATGTGAATGTGTTGTATTCGACCCCTGTGTGGGCATGTATTGAGTTTGAGATGTATGTATCTATTGAAGGACTAAATCGGTCTATTGAGTCATTTTAGCCTTAAAGGAATTTTTGAGATGTTCGTTTTCGTTACCAGCCTAGTGGATCCTTGAGGAAAGGTTCTACGGCGTGTAATATCCCTGAGCAGATTGGGGGTGTTACATAAATGGTATCGGAGCTTAGGTTATGGAAACCTAGGCTGTCGGGTTTAGTAGTGTCCATTGAGTTTTTGTCTCGTTGGATTTTGTCTGACTGAGTCGTGTCTGAGTTTGTTGGTCGTGATTAGTATCGTGGGGCGATCATCACCTTCGTGCGACCTGTGGATGTAAGTTTCCCTTCTTTGTGTTTGTACCTCGTCTGATGCGAGCTACTGGTACGATTATGTGTTAAGTGATGGAATCCTTATGCAGACTCTTGGTTTCGTGATGCGTTTATGTGACTCTCATATTTTGTTTATATGAGGAGTGATGTCGCTGTTTATGTACTCTTGACTGTTGGTTTCGTCCGCTGGTATGTATTTTAAAATGATTTGTTCATTTGCAAGTGTTTTCGTGAAGCCTTGTGCTCAATATGGGATGGAAAGGTATATGGGTATGATTTGCTCAGTCCGTAGAGGCTTTGGATGGACCAGTGGTTTAGCCCCGGTCCTAGACAAGTTTGAACTGTGATATTTGACTGTTTGTTTTGAGGCAAAAGACATGTGTTGTGTTGATTTTGAGCGAGTTGATGCGTGTTTCGTGATGTATGTAAGTGAATGTTGTTACCTGTGAGTTTTAGGCATTCTAGCCTAATAGATTTTCGAAAACCTTGAGTATCTTAGAAAATAAATTTCGAGACGTACTTTTAAAATGAATTATTTTCTCGCGATACTTTAAAGGTGCCTTCCAGTGCCGCAATATGTTTCAAAATTATTCTAGTTGAGGACCAAAATATTTTGAGATATTTTCAATTATTTAGATATGCTTTGCTTAGACCCGAGGGTCGAATATTTCTGAAAGTTTTTCACTAAAAGAAAAGTGTCCTCATTTTTGTTCAAACGCAAGATGATTTTCAAAGTCTCTATAATGGTGTTTGTACTACTTTTTGTAAGGTGATACTCAAGATCTACCGGTATTTCCAAATTGTTTTCAAAAAGGTGATTTTCATTTTTAAAACCTATCATTCCTGTTTGCGGACCAGAAATGTATGTATGATGTTCGAACTTTCGTTAGGGTGTTAACCCCGAATTGTTATTGAATTGGTGGTGTGAGCACTGAGTCGTTCGCCACGTAATTGTTGTATTAGCCCTCGGTGAGAGGTGTGATGTTGATCTTTAACGTTGTCATTTCGTGGTGATTTGCATGCTATCGCACCTGTGCGAGCTGTTAGAGCTTAGGTTTATATGATTGTGTACATCTGTGATTGTTTCATGGTGTTTTGTGATTATGTGCTGGTTATCAGTCGGGCCGTTGAGATTGCCAAATGATGTCGTCGTTGTGATGTTGATATATGTGCTGCTTTATGATAGTAATCATCGTATGTGTTGCGTGTTATGATTTTCTGTTGTGCCGAGTTGGCATCTCCAGTTTGTTATTTTGCGACGTTATATTCTATTGTACCTAGCAGTTGTGTATTCGGTATGCCGAGCCGAGGTGCTTCAACCGTGGTGTGGCGGGGGCATGCACGTACCAATTGTCCTTCTCCGCCAGTAACGTGTTACACGTGCGGGCTTGAGGGACACCAGGTTCAGTTTTGCGAGTTGGTCACTGAGCCTTCGGAGGCACGGACTTGAGCACTGATATCAGGACCAACTCCGAGGAGTCCCTGAGGGGCGTGGTCTATCAGTTGTATGTTATGTTATGTTATTTCCTTGCCTTGTTATTTCGAATTTTAGAGATTAAGTTCTTTTATTCGAAGTGGATAGGATTTTGAACTTCTGTATTCTTGACTCTGTCGACTCGTTTATGTTCGTTGACATTTTATGAGCTTGTCCTGTCCTATGTTTTTGTTGATCGAATGAGTGTGGTATTGTTTCGGAATAACTCGTTTGTCGTTGTGATCTTTCAATTGATATTCCATTTCCTGTGTATCTTATGTGAATGCACATCTTGTTGTTTTCACCGGATCATATATTGTCTCGAGTCGAGACGTGAACCTGGGAGTTGTTTGAATTTTATTGTTCTTCGTGATCCGAACATGATTGTTAGATTTTTGTTGTCTCGATCGTTGTGGTTCGATCGTTTGATAGTTCGGTTTTTGTTGATCTCGTTTCGTGATTGTTGAACGTTCAGACTCCTTCGTAATTCCCTTAAGTTCGGGAAATTAGTCTCGTTTTCGATCTTCCAACCCTTGGGCGGTGGAATTCCGTATTTGTTCAGCGATTGGCTCGCGTTTTGATTGATGTACAATTGGGTTGGTCAATCATATTGATTTTCATTCGTTGTGTTTTGTGATTGTTCGGATAATCGACTTGATTGTATTATATGTTTAATGACACTTTTCACTTGTTGGTTTTATTATGTCTCTACTGGTGGCGTTGTGTTGGTCGTCGTGGAGCGTGTTTTCACACCGTATATTCCTTTGCGTTGCTTGTAACGTTTCGCCGTTGGGCGTAAGTTACACATTTCTTGTGTATCTCGTTGAGTTTTCCTGGTGGGATATTGCTTCTCCCTACTTGTTTTAAGTTTCGGGACGAAATTTCTTTTAAGGAGGGTAGTATGTAATATCCGCAATTTCGATTTCCGGTAATTTCTTTTTTTTGGCAGAAGTCCGTTTTGATGACACGCTCATGACCGTATCATCATTCTGAGAATGATTAATTCTGCACTTTTTGTCATTCGAGTTCATTTCGGTGTCGTTTTTTTGAGTTCCGCGTTCTTAAGCGGCTTTTCCGCACTTGAGTTCGATTCTTGCGAATCTCGTCCGAAACTGTTGTTTCGAGTTTCTCGTAAGTTCATTTAATATTATTATTCATGTTGCGATCTTTGTTTTGGTGTTTCGATCGTGTATCGTGTATTTCGGACATTTTGGGCCGTTTTCGTAATTTCCCAAAGTTTGGGGTAATTACTTCTGTTGTTGAATTTTGACACTTCGGGTGGTCGGAATCATGTGTTCTATTAGCTCTTAGATTCGTCTTTGCGAGTACTTCATAATCGTATCTTCGGTTTATATTCGGATTCGGGTTTCGGGGTTGTCCGGGCCGTCGGAGTGGCCACGGCCGAGTCACGGCCGGAGCAGGGCCTGGCCTGGTCGAGTTACGGCCGTAAGGTGCCGGTTACGGCCGTACGTGCTCGGCAGACATGAGGGACGAAGGCCGGTTACGGCCGTAAGGGGGTGTCAGTTACGGCCGTAAGTGACCGGCAGGTGCTGGGCAGATTTTTGACGAATGCTGGTTACGCCCGTAAGGGCCTGCCGAGTATGGCCGTAAGGGCCGAGTTACGGCCGTAAGGCACTGTCGGTTAAGGCCGTAGCCCTGCCGGTCATATATAGGCCTGGCTCGGCCAGACTTCATTTTTCACCTTCTTTCCTCATTTTTGTGACGGCTGGCGACGGGAGACTCGGGAAATCGAGTTCTTGCCCGATTCTAATCAATTGCAAGGCGTTTTGGAAGATTCTTGTTGATTATATCATCATCCAATCCGTGTTCTTCGTTCGAATCAAGGTATTTTGGCTTGAACCCTTGTTTTTGAAGATTTTGGGGATTTTCCTTTTGATTTCGATTCCAATCTGTTTTTGATCAATTAATTGTTGTATAAACGTTGTTTTGAACATGTTCTACGGATTGGATACTCATATCTTTGATTCGTTCGACTCGAAGGGCGATTTATTTGTTCTTGAAGGGTCTTGAACATTTAATGTTCGATTAAATGTTCGTATGAGTTCCCTTCGATAGTTTGCTGGGATTTCCGTTTTTTTGGCCTTGATTCTCGTCGTAATCATGTTTTATTGTTCCTTCCGGAGGATTATAGGTGCTCGAGGATTCCGAGTTGAATCTTGTTGGTGATTGATGATTCATGTGGTGTTATTTTCGTAGCGTTCGTGGGGTTGTCGAATTCTTGGTCGTTTTTGGAAGTTCGAGGGCTAACCGACCATGTCCGTTCGTGGTTCCATTGCTCGTGGTATCGAGGCAAGTACCTTGTCCATACAATTTTTGTTTTGTGGATACGATGATTGGTGAATGTCTTAGTGTGTTAGCTTGATTGTTTGAGATGAACTTTCAAAAGATTCGGTTTAGCCTCGTCAAAAGCTCACTTTCAAAACGCGTGTGTTTTGTGAATGTTGTGTCTCGTAAATGGTTAAGTGAACCCTATGAATATGATTGGTGTTGTTGTTCTTTGATAATATATACATATATTATCTCATTTCGGTACGTTGTGATCTGACAATTGCGTCGTGCTTTGTGTTTGTTGCCTTTGGGTGAATTGTTTGAATATCATTGTTCTGACATGTTGATTTGTTTCGCTAGCCAGATCGGGAGGGTCCTTAGAGGCCTCGGGTGGGATTTGTGGCTTCGTCCCGGTCCTAGGCGATGCGTGTGTGTGATTTGTTTCGCTAGCCAGCTCGAGAGTATACTTATAGGCCTCGGGTGGGATTTGTGGCTTCGTCCCGGTCCTAGGCAATGCCTGTGTGTGATTTGTTTCACTAGCCAGCTCGGGAGGGTCCTTAGAGACCTCGGGTGGGATTTGTGGCTTCGTCCCGGTCCTAGGCGATACCTGTGCGTGATTGGTTATATGATTATGTGGATGTGCTTTGCTCACCTCGGGAGGGTTCGACGGGGCCACGGAGGGAGTCCAATGGTTTCGCCCTGGATTCACGAGTTGGTGTGTATGTTTGGTGAATGTATTTTGCTCACCTCGGGAGGGTTCGACGGGGCCACAGATGGAGTCCAATGGTTTCGCCCTGGATTCACGAGTAAAAACTTCACGAGTTGGTATTGATATTATGTACGTCGAGGACGTGACATGGGTTTTAATCTTGTGAATTGTTGTTGGTTGTATTTGTGAAAACAAAACATTTGGGCTGTGACCCCCCTACTGATTTGAAAAGAGAAGGATTCGCTAATCCTAAATTGTTTTCCACTAAAACTTCCGATGACTTATTAAACCATTTTGTAAATTGTTTCTCTTGAATTGTGATCCTTCAGTTTCGAAATGTTTTACCCAAACTCTTGCCTCGGGAAGTATTTGTTTCGTTGTATTTGAATCTTTAAGGATTCCTGGTTATTATTGTCCTTGGAACTTGTATTGTATGGCTCGTATTTGCACTTTGTACTTGCACTAGCAAAATAGTGGAATTTTGCTAACCCCCGAGTAATCGAGGGGTGGATGTCTGTTTTGCATTCAGGTTTTGGGAGCATAGCACAGGGTCGGCATGAAGGGTGATGAAAGATGATCGATACTAATCACATGAGGACCCGTACATTGTCGTACTGGTTCAGTTGTATTTTATTTCCGCTGCAGTATTCTTTCCCCGTTGTATGCGAATGTGTTGTATTCGACCCCTGTGTGGGCATGTATTGAGTTTGAGATGTATGTATTTATTGAAGGACCAAATCGGTCTATCGAGTCATTTTAGCCTTAAAGGCATTTTTGAGATGTTCGTTTTCGTTACAGCCTAGCGGATCCTTCAGGAAAGGTTCTACAGCATGTAATATCCCTGAGAGGATTGGCGGTGTTACATAAATGGTATCGGAGCTTAGGTTGTGGAAACCTAGGCTGTGGGGTTTAGTGGTGTCCGTTGAGTTTTTGTCTCGTCGGATTTTGTCTGACTGAGTCGTGTCTGAGTTTGTTGGTCAGATCCACATCAATGATCATAGTTGGACTGCTAATCTTATGGTCTTCCCGCTTCAGAACTAATATATCATTTTAGGCATGGACTGGATGCCATTGAACAGAACAATATTGGATACCTACCACTTAACTATGTCTATCACTGCTCATGACGGTACCGCACATATTATCAAGGGTCGAGAACACTTCAGTACGAAAGGATCTCTCAGCCTTCTTTCATCGGAAGTCTACTGCAACTCTCAAAGGAAGTACTATTGGTGTTATGTTCTTCAGGAGGATACATCACAACTTAGAGTCATAAACATTTTGGTGGTGAATGAATTTCCAGACGTCATTCCCGATGAACTACCAGGGCTGCCACTGCATCGAGAAGTTGACCTCTCCATTGAACTCGAGCCGGGGACGAGACCTATTTCCAAAGCTCCTTACAGGCTGGCACCGGCGGAGATGAATGAATTAAAGATACAGCTTGAAGATCTGCTGGAGAAGGGATTGATCCTCCCAAGCACCTCGTTGTGGGGCGCGCCAGTACGTTTTGTTAAGAAGAAAGACAACTCTATACGCTTGTGCATTGACTATAGGGAACTAAACAAGGTTACTATCAAGAATCGTTATCCACTTCCAAGAATCGATGACCTCCTCGATCAATTACACGGGGTGGTTGTGTTTTCAAAGATCGATCTACAGTCTGGATATCACCAATTGAGAATTCGGGAGGAATATATACCCAAGACTGCATTTCGATCGAGATATGGGCATTACGAGTATATCGTGGTATCATTCGGGTTGACTAATGCCCCAGCCATTTTCATGGAATTGATGAACAGAGTTTTAATCGATTTCCTCGATAAGTGTGTCGTGGTTTTTATTGATGACATCCTAATTTATTCTCGAAGTCGACAGGAACACGAGGAACATTTGAGGAAAGTACTGAGCGTGTTGAGGCAACACCAACTTTATGCGAAACTTTCCAAGTGCGAATTATGGATGCCAGAAGTAATTTTCCTCGGACATGTTGTCTCGGCAGAGGGCGTTAAGGTCGATCCACAAAAGATCGAGACGATAATGAGTTGGGAACCACCGAAGAATGTCAAGGAGGTAAGGAGTTTTCTAGGATTGGCGGGTTACTATCTAAGATTCGTCGAGGCTTTTTCCTATATCGCTCGACCCTTAACGAACCTACTGAGGAAAAGCACCAAGTTTGTATGGACTACGGACTGTCAGAAGAGCTTTGATGAGCTCAAGAGGAGACTGACTACTGCTCCAGTGTTAGTGCTACCACAGGGAACGAAAGGATTCATTATAGACACGGATGCATCTAAACATGGGCTAGGATATGTCTTCATGTATAACGACAGCGTTATTGTGTACGCATCCCGACAGCTGAGGCCGCACGAAACGAATTACCCGACGCATGACTTGGAGTTAGCCGCAGTGGTGAACGCCCTCAAGATTTGGAGGCACTATCTTTACGGAGTTACTTGCAAAATTTTCACGGATCATAAGAGTTTGAAATATATCTTTACCCATAGAGAATTAAACATGAGACAGAGGTGCTGGTTGGAGTTAATCAAGGACTACGATGTGGAGATCTCATACCACCTCGGGAAGGCCAATGTGGTAGCTGATGCTCTTAGTCGGAAAACTACACAAGAAGTAATGTTATCCAGCATAACAGTTCAACCCGAACTACAGTAGGATATCAGGAGAAGCAGTACCGAAGTATGGATACAATGTAGGCAAGGACAATTGTGCTCAATCAATATACACTCGTCCTTACTAGACGAGATACGTCTAGCACAGATGGAGGATCCCAAACTACGTGCGATTGGTGCAAGGATAGAGGGAGGAGATGTTTCCGACTATAATATCCATGGTGATTTGGTGAGGTTCAAGAATAGGATCTCAATCCCGTCGAATGATGAGCTGAAGTAAACTATACTGAGGGAGGCTCACTCCACTCCCTATTCTATTCATCCCAGAGCGAGAAAAAATGTACAAAGACCTGCGACAGAGTTTTTGGTGGAAAAATATGAAACAGGAAGTTGCTAGGTTCATCGCCCGATGTATGACGTTCCAACAAGTGAAGATTGAACACCGCAGGCAGCCAGAATCATGCAACCCCTACCCATTCCGGAGTGGAAATGGGAGAGCATATCGATGGATTTTGTCACTAAGTTAACAACGGCGGTGGGAGGGGAGTATATAATTTGGGTCATCGTTGATCGATTAACGAAATTGGCACATTTCATTCCTATTCAAGAAACAACCGGAATAGAGCAATTGGATACTATTTTCATCAGAGAGATCGTGAGGCTGCACGGCGTTCCCTCATCCATCATTTCGGATAGGGACACCAGATACGTGTCCCATTTTTGGAAAGCCGTCCATAAAGCTTTGGGGACCCAGATACATTTTAGCACAACTTATAACCTTCAGACGGATGGACAGACCGGATGTACGATTCAAACCTTGGAAGATATGTTGAGGGCATTTATGCTCGATTGGGGTAAGGATTGGGCTAGGCATCTGGGGTTGGTGGAGTTTTCGTACAACAACAGCTGGCATGCGAGCATAGGTATGGCACCATTTGAGGCCCTGTATGGGCGAAGTCACCATTATGCTGGGATGATGCTTCTGACACTGCGGTTACCGAGTTATATCTGATCCAGGAATCCATTAAGAAGGTCTCTATTATTCGAAAGCACATGCTAGCCACGCAGAGCCGGTAGAAATCTTATGCCGAAAACCGGCAGCGACCGTTGGAATTTGCAGTCGGGGATCACGTTTGGGTCAAAGTATCACCTATGCGAGGTATCCGGCATTTCGGCCAAAAGGGCAAGTTAAGCCTGAGGTTCATAGGCCCGTTCGAGATATTGGACCGGGTGGGAAAGCTTGCGTATCGATTAGCTCTGCCGCCGCATCTGGATGGAGTGCATAATGTCTTTCACGTCTCCCAGTTAAGGAAGTATGTATATGATCCGAGTAAAAAACTCAATTTCGAAGAGGTGGAAATTTCCGACGACGCTACCTTTAAAGAGGTATCGATCGCCATCTTGGATCGGCGTACCCCTCGTGAAGGTTCAGTGGTCGCACCACGGCATGGAAGAAGCAACTTGGTAGATCGAGTGGAGCATGAAGGAGAGTCATCCCGAGTTATTTTCTTAGTTTCGGGATGAAACTATTTTAAAGGGGGTGATATGTAATACCACCGGTATTTCATACTTAATTACCTTGTACTGTGTGATTTCTTGTAGTGTGATGTTGCCTTTTTATATTATGTGATTTCATTAAATGCTTTTGCGACACAATTGTGTGATGTGAATGCAACGGAGGTGACGTAGCTTGACACCATTGGACAATCGTCGGTGCGAATATGATGGTGGCCAACGTCTTGTTCCCCGATGAATTGTTGACGAGTGGAGAGGATGGTCACCTCGAGATGGTTAAAATGTGATAAATGACTAAGGGACTAAGTGACTAACGTACGCTATATGATGTGCATAACGTACGCTAAGTCCGTAACATTACGTACGTTAACACTTCTTTGTTACGTACGTAATGCTAAGATTGGTCTCCCGACCAGAATCTTCCTTTTGACAAGGACCGGGGTACTTTCGGTGGGATACGGGACAAATGAGTCAACCCCTTATAACATACGCTATCCGCCAAGCTTAGCGTACGCTACGTTGAGGTGCCTTACGTACGTTATGACAACTTACGTACGTAATAGATGGGTGCATTTCAGGCAGTAGCCTCTGTACGGCCTTTACGTATGTTAACGGTAGTACATTACGTACATAATGCCCCTTACGTACGTAAAGCCTGTAGCTTTAACGTATGTTAACAAGATCGAGTGTTATAAAATAACACTCCCTCCTTCATTTCTCTCGACCTCAAACCTGAAGAGAAGCATTCTTGAAGCATTTCCCCAGCCTTATACTCGATTCTTGGCCTCTCCTACACCTGAATTAACATAGAGGAGGTGATTTCGTAAGCTCTGGTGAAGATTATCCAAGTCATTCGATCCACTCTTCATTTCTACTCGTGGCTCTTGTTGATTCGTCATCCCTGTTCATTGTTCTTCATCTATTAAGGTAAGCCTATCAATCCTTGAAGTAATCTCCTCGATGTTGTTGATTATACTTGTTGGATTACGGGTACTTGGGTAGATTTTGCTAGCTCTCATAGACAATCTAAACGGACGAACTTGTAGTAAGCGGGACTATCATTGCTAGTATATTTCGTTTTCATACAACTCGTTGTAACAATCACATGCGAAAATTTCCATCTCAATCGACATGGGAAATATAGAAATTGACGAATCAATTGTAGGATGATTGCGTAGGAATCCGTCACCGTATGATAAACTAGTCGTAACCCACTCTTGCCATATGATTATCAATGTTAAATTAAGTAGGAGAATCAATTCGATAGTATTATTGTCATTGAGAATCAAACAACGAAATCATTGTGTAAAATGGTAACCCACCGGTTGTAGTACTCGGAATATAGAATTGAGCTAGTAGTTATGGAAATCAAATATGCTGTGGTCGTTTGTTGCTAGCCTAATGATGATTGAGGATAATCTTGTTGAGCAAATTGTTAAAACTAACGATAATCATAGAATTGAACGGTATAGTAGTACGTATCACTTGTGAACTTAGAAACACTATATTAGTTTAGTCGGAATCGGATTAAGCTAAGAATTCGGTTAGGAGAGGGAAGGGAAAACTAGTTTTATTCATCTTTATCCGTACGGGATGTTAATAGGGGGTTACATGATTAAACTGAGCTCGATCGATCGATGAAGTCTAAGTTACCGTAAGGCATCCACCGTCGGATTAAAGGCAAGTGAAATCTTGCTCGAGATATGCTAGTATTATTGAAATGTTCGTGTTCATGAATGTGCCATTGTTGATGAATGCCGACGGTTATCTTTCACTAAAAATGTGTTATGAAAGGGCCGATGTGTTGGGGGTAAAACCTGTATGGTACCCGTGTGGAAATGTGTTGAGGAATAAGACCCAAATAGGGCACCCACGTTCTGGGGTATTCCTTTATGGATACTTTCGTGACCCTTGGTTGGGACCTTGGGGTTTATGTGATAAAAAGAGAAAGACAACGTTGGTCGTGCTGTGAATTATCTTGTGTTTGTTATGTGGCACGGTGTTGGTAAAACTGTGTACATTGTTGCTAAAAATTGTTATTGGTATGCATTCTATGACCCCGGTTATCTGGCATGATTTGTCGTGCCAGGTAAATTTGTTGAATTTATGCAGGATATTCCTGAGGGTTCTGGTTAGGCTTGAATAGTGTTGGGATAAAATCTTGCCGCTGCATGATTTAAATTTGATTTTTGAAACCTTCATTATGTAATAATCGAACTTTGAATTATGTCCCTTCATAAAACATTTCGGCATATGATATGTAACCGTGGATTTATCATTTTATTATAATTTCTTTAAAATGTCTACTTCCTAAACTAGTCTTGTGGGTCCCACACGGGATTTACGGCACTGTAATGCCTCGAGAGATTTTGGGGGTGTTACAATTATTCACTCGGGTATGTTCTGTGGGAGCATCTGAGGTTCGTGGCTTGTTAGCATGGGACGCGAATAAGCATTGAGAATATGTTGATATGTATGATTGGGTTGTGGACCCCGAGCTTTGTGACCGGAATGGTATGATTGGGTTGTGGGCCCTGTGTGTGGATATCATCATTGTATTTTGGGAAAATGACATGTGGGCTTTGTCCCTAAATGGTTTCGAAAGACTTGAGAATCCTTAAATCCCATATGTTTTCAAAACTCCCGAGATCGTAAAATGTTTCGTAAGATGTATATTGGGTTTATCCCTACCTTTCATGGTTGAACTGTTTTGATAAAATAAACTATCTCGGGAAGTTTATTGTTATTTATGTCTGGATGATTATTCTCGATCTTATGTTCTCGGATTATGTTGTGTATGGCTTGTATTTGTATTTTATACTTGCACTAGCAAAATAGTGGAGTTTTGCTAACCCCCGAGTATTCGGGGGGGTGGATGTCAGTATTGCGTCCAGGTACTTGCAGGTTGCTGGGGAGCGAATCACAGAATCGGTACGAATGATGATGGAAGACGACGATAAATATCACATAAAGACCAGTCGTTGAGTATTTTGGTAGAGTTTTGTTGTTTGTCTCTCTGTTGTGTTATTCTACTGTTTTATGGCAACGTTGATGTATTCCAACCCCTGCGTGGGCATGAGTTATGAGAAAGAGTTATGTATGTTCGATGTGTATGTCGTGGTAAAAGACCAAACCGATCGAGTGATTCGTTATTAGCCATGTTGGTATGTGTCTATACGTTGTGTTTTCCGCTTTTAGCCTGGTAGATCCTCACGGAGAGGGTCTACGACGCTGTAATATTCCCAATTGGTTTGGGGGTATTACAGAATATGGTATCAGAGCTTAGGTTTCAGAAACCTAGGCTGTCGGGTCGAGTTGTGTGTTGTCGAGTCTTGTCTTGTCAGATTTTGTCTGACTGAGTCGTGTCGCGACGTGTCGTTTGAGATGTCGGTCGTGATTATTATCAAGGCGCAGCCATCATCTTTGTGCGATCTGTGTATGTAAGTCTCCCCACTATATTGTTGTGTCTCGTGTTACACGAGCTTGTGTGATATTTGTATTATGATGTGGAGTTAAATGTGAATCGTAATACGTACTTCATGTCTGTTTGATTTTTTGCAATGTGTCGGTGTAAAGTATATATATATATATATATATATATATGTATGTATGTATCCTTGTATGAATCGTTTTTACAAGTGTAATGTTTTGGTGTGGTTACACTAAGAAGGTTTATCAACTCGATACTTTAAAGTTTTGAATGTTTTGGGAAGTCACGTAAATTTTATTTTAAAACATCCTACAAGAAAGGAAAAGTTTGATTTCCGTATGATGACCTCGAGACCGTAAACTTTTGAGAACTCAAACTACTTATATTTTATTTTCATCTTGCATTGCAAGTTTTCAAAAATTTGATTTTTAAAACTCAAATGAGGTCTACCAAAAATTTACTTGAAACATGACTCTCGCTTTTAACTTTTCGATTCTTGCATTCCATTAAAAAGGTACGTGGTAATGATGTTATCATTATTTCAGCTGTAATGCTCCGAGTTATGATTAAGTGGTGGTGTGAACGCTGAGTCGTTCGGTATGCACTCGTTGAGATAATTTTCTTAACCGGGAGGTGGAAATTCGGTTTTGAATATTAGTTAACTTCTGATGGTTATTTGTGTAATGTTATAATTATGTGGACCGTTGGAGTTTGGATTTGTACGCTTTTGTTTATTTGTAACCTTCAATTTTTGCATGGTTTGGCATATGTTCATAATGTGTTGCTGAATTAGGGCAATTAGCGCAAGCTAAGTGTGCAGCTAACGCGCGCTAATATGGCATGGCTAGCGCATGTTAAGACTCTGTTCTAGCGCGCGCTGATCAGTCTGGACATAAGCTTTGGTACTGTAGTTTGACCGTTAAGTATAACTTTCGCGATCGTTAGACCGATCATTTGCGACCGTATTCTATGTGTGTTGTCCTATGACAACAATTGTTATGTGTGATTATATGATTTTCGTTGCGTTAGGTTGCTGCTTGTTAGTATGCCAAGGGACAGAGGCCGTGGTCATAATCGTGGTACTGATGGCCAAAGGGATCAGATGCGGAATCGAGAGGATATTGCTGGGATGATATTGGTATTGGTGTTGCTACTATATTGCAACAAGTGGCAGCACAGATGACTAAGTTGACCCAGGTGGTTCACGCAACACTGACGCGACTCAGAACGTTGGTGTAAATAAATGGTTTCGAGAGGTCTTTCGTATGAATCCCCATCGATTCACTGGTGCTGCGGATGCGTTGGGCTAGGATGGGAAAGATATTTGAGGCTATCGGTTGTTCCGAAGAGCGGAAGGTACCTATCGCTCAGTACCTTCTTGACAAAGATGCCGCCAATTGGTGGGAAGCTGTTAAACCTCGTGATCGTGATGTCACGTGGGTGGAGTTCCAGGCATTTATGGAAGCGGAGTTCTGTCCGAAACTAATTAGAGAATAGAGAATTCATGAATTTTATTTGGCAGAACCTCAAGATATGTCGGTGTCGCAGGCTATCATCGACTATAGCAAACAACTCAGTTATGTGCGAGATCAAGTGAGGACCGAAGAAGAGAAGATCCTTCATTTTGACAGACGGATGAAATTTGAAATTCGCTAGTATATGGTGGGATTCACTTGCACTTCGCTGAGATATTACCAGGATCGAGATTTAGCCTAAGAGCTAGCTTCACTATTGTCGAAGCACGTGCCCGAGTCGAAGAAACAGAGGATGTCCGATGACCTTATGGACAGTATAGGAGTTGGTGTTTCTGGATCACAACGTCGTAGTCTTTCTACTGTGAAGCTCCATCGCTCGATGGGTGGGACTGAGAGTTTCAAATCGTCAGCTTTGACTCCTGTTAAATCCAGGAGGGGTTTCAACTGCAACGTTTCGGGGCATGTTCGTGCACATTGCCCTTCTCCGCCAGTAATGTGTTACAAGTGCGGACTTGTGGGGCACCGGGTTCAGTTTTGCGAGTTAGCTACCGAGTCTTCCGAGACACGGACTTGAGCACTGATATCAGGATTTGACTCTGAGGGGTCCTTGAGAGTTCTTGACTACCAGTTGTGTGTATGTTTTTCTCTTGCCTTGTTGTTTTGAATTTCGGGGATAAACTTCTTTTGTTAGAAGTGGATCGGATTTTGATCTTCCGTATTTTCAACTCTATCGACTCGTTTGTGTTCGATGATATTTTCTGAACTTGTTATATCCTTCAGTTTTTGTTGTTCGAACGAGTTGTGGTATCATTTCGGATTAATCTTTTTGTCGTTGTGACTTTTCCCGAATTCAGTTCCATTTCTGTGAATTTCTTGATCTTATGTTTGGATGATTATTGTAACACCCCCAGAATCAAACCGGGAATATTACACGCCGTAGACCCTCTCCGTGAGGATCCACCAGGCTAAGCATCAAAACCACATAATAAATTACATACCGACATGATAAAATACTAAATCGGTAGACCAACTTGGTCTTTCGTCACTAACATACAAGTCAAAAATACACATTTCCATCTCGACTCATACCCATCCAAGGGTAAAATACGCTCATAAATAAAAAGTACGACAGTGGAAAAGACCGTACACATACTCGACTAACTACACCTAAAACTGGCCTTCATGTGATTAGTATCATTTGCCTTCCATCATCCTTCGCGCCAATCCTGTGTTTTGCTCCCAAACCTGCATGTACCTGGATGCAAAAACAGACATCCACCCCCGAATACTCGGGAGTTAGCAAAACTCTACTGTTTTGCTAGTACAAGTATAAAGTGCAAATACGAGCCATACAAAACACATTCCGAGAATACAACAAAAGACTTCCCGAGCTATTTGATAATTAAAGTAGTTCAAGTCTTGAAAGTAGAAACCAAAACAAGAAAGCACTTTGAAAACATTTTCAAATCTCGGGAGTTTTCGAAAACATTTGCGATAGTAAAGTTCTTAATTCTTCAAAAGCCACTTAGGGTCACCGCCCCAATATTCATTTTCTAAAAATGCAAATCCGATTAACAAAACACGGGGTTCACAACCCAACTCATTCCAGTCACAAAACATAGGGTCCACGACCCAACCATTTCGATCATCAATACAGGGTCCGCGACCCGTTCATTCACTTCAACTCACTTCCAACGACACGTTACACACAACACATTATTTTTATGCCATTTTAGCCAAACACCAAGACTCGATATATAATGTCTCTCGACTCCGAGCAACAAGCATTGTGATACTCCGGACATATCACAATTAATCAACAGTACAAACACTCTGGCAATTCTCGCGGCCCGGTCCAGCCCTCCGGTCCCGCCGTAAGGCCACCAAGTCCCTGTGTGCCCCGTCGAGCAATCCCCAGGTGAGAATGCCCACTCGAAGTAACTCTCGCGACCCGGTCCAGCCGCTAAGCCACCAGGTCCCTGTGTGACCCCGTCGAGTCAATCCCCGAGTGAGAGTACCTGAGAAAAACCTTACAACTCTCATAAATTTACATTTCCAAAACCGCAATCCTCAAGAGTCAATCACAATATATATAGTCGAGGTATTTTGCTAAAATGGCCATATTATCCAACACATACTCATGACCCAAAATTTATACTATCCACAAAGAAACACACCATCTAAACAGCACCAATCGACACAATCAATATCACACGAGTTCACACATTCACACACATCCGCATGACTCCACACAAATTCTTAACAAAATGATTGAACTTTAACTTACCAACAACAAAATCACACATAATGGCATCACTCGAAAATAATGTGATCCTATACTCGACACCAATACGTATAGTCAATTAAGCACATTAATTCCCGAACACAAGAATACTCTTTAAATAAAACCATGATTATAGTTATAACGATTCTTTAGAAAAATGGTTGTGAACAATTGTTTAACACATATCGTCAATTTTCAATCATCATATTCACCAAATACGTAATGTATGGGCAAGATACTTGCCTCGATAGTCGATGCCGGACACTCCGACGAACATGGCTCAACCGGAAAACCTCGAACGTCCACAACTCTCCGGCGAAAACGACGGTAACTCTACCGATCGGAAAACCGCGAACGGAAGGGTTCCGACTCAAGTTCTTCGCAAGGAACCTGACCCAAACACCATACCGTCAATAATCAACGATCGTACGAGGAAGAATAATCGTAGAACGGCCAAAACCACCCTCTAAGGATTTTCACCGGACACCTTCAAGGCACCAATTAGGAACTCAACAAAACGAAGAATCCTTGGTAATCCAACCATGGAAAAACAAGGAATTTGATATAAAACAACTTAATAATCAACAATCCCTCACTATTCTAAGTTATAACGAATCAAACGGACGAAATCAACAAAATCCCCAATTTTTCCCAAAACTAGGATTTTAGAAAAACTAACCTTGATTCGCTGGATTGAAGGATGTTATGGAATGATTAGTCGATGATATGATCTCCCAAACTTCTTCGATTAGTTGTATAACAACATGCCTTCGTCATCTCCAAGACTCCAGCCGCGGAAGAGAAAGGGAGAAAATGAAAAATGAGTGCAAACAGGACTGCTCGGTAATATTTATACTGGTGCAGCCTAGCGTGCGCTAGACTGCCGAGCTAGCGTGCGCTAGCGGGCGGTCATGGTCGAGAATGTTCGGCCGGGCCCGCCATCATGCGCTGAACACGTGCGCTGTCGGCCCTGCCACAATCCAGAGACTTCATGGCTCGTCCAGGTAGCGTGCGCAGCCTTCCGGCCGTAGCGTGCGCTACCTGCCGATCCTCCTAGCCCAGAACCTTCGCCCGCCTGCGCCGGCCGACTAGCGCGCGCGCCACCCGGTCGTGGCGTGCTGCCTCCGGCCGTGGCGTGCGCTACCTTCCGGCCATAGCGTGCGCTCGCCGGTTCTGCCGCACCGCCGGCCGGTGCACCCGTCCGGCCAGTGCCTGCAGCCGTCCGGCCACCGTCCCCAACCGTCCGGCCAGTGTCCGGCCAGTGTCCGACCACCATGATTCGACGACTCGATTTTCCGAAATCGCACGGAACGAACACGACAAAATACTCGGGGACAACATCATCGGTCCGAAATGAAAACAACGGATAACAAATCATCACCTACGGTCTTAAACGTCAAAATCAGTTGTCGAGAAAATAACACTGGAACTCGACAACCGGGAAATATCCGAAAAAAAAATCCAAAATAACTGGAACGAAAATCGTGGGTATTACATTCTACCCCCCTAAAAATAAGTTTCGTCCCGAAACTTAAAACAAAAGCAAGGCGACTCTCGACAACACACCAGAACTCCATGCAGTATAAAGCCACTACGATCCGATTCAATACGCAAGAATGCTTACGAAAAGCAACGAGCATGAATCGTTGCGGTTGATAAAACCGAGCAATACCAAAATCAAGTCACGATTCCAACGCTGAAAGGTATGAAATTCCAGTAACTCACAGATTTGGAAGATCAAATATGAAGAAAAATTTCCCAACAATTATGGAAATCGCAAAATGGCCCAGATGTACAATAATCACGATTTTGAGGTCAAACGATAATGATTGGACAACGACAAACGAATAGCAATGATCGAACAACAACGATAACCTTTGAAGTTCATACCTCAAATCAAGACATCAATAACTTGTAGGAAGCACGAGGTGTTAGTTTCGAACACGGTTCACAAGAAATCGATCCGAACATGGAAAGATCACAACGATATGCACATCAATTTGGATCAATATCAGAACTCGCTCGAATGACAAATGAGAGAAACAACACAAGATCAGAAGCATTAACGAACACAATCGCCTCAATACGGTCGAACAAAACGGAAACGAGAAGAAGAAGAAAAATGCGGGCATTACATCATATCACCTTTAAAAGAGGTTTCATCCCCGAAACCTAAACAACGAAACGAAGTGTTTGAATATCAACCTTCCCGGACATACCCTCTTGGTCCCGCATCTAGTCTCCATAACCAACTGTACCGCGGTCACGGTCGCGTCCGCTGTCCCTCGGCATACTAAGCGGATTCTCACTCAATAAGATTGCACCACTTCGCAAAAACATATATGCTAAAGTACCAACTTAGCATGACATATCACATAAGGTAACCAATAACAACTCGCAAAGAAAATCCACGAGGTATCCCTTTAAAGAAAATCTTTTGAAAATCATTGGATTTGTATGTTATTCAAAATAAACTTTAAAAGTACTTTTGGTACCTCGGGTTATTTCATCAAAACTTGTAATCAACATACTCTAACCGCCTCATTTGAAATCATTTGCCAAAATAATAATTCCTTGTAACCGGCGTTATCAAAATCGTCATGCCTTTACTCATCACCATCACCGTTAACAACCAACAAGTTAACCATGCAAGATCATCAAACCATTCCTACATACTCTAACATTTCCAAATCCGAGTTTGAACTTTACATCGAGTGAGATTTTTCATCTTTCACTATATATTTTGAAAAGAAATCGTATTGGTTTTTGAAAAAAAATATTTTATGATGTGAAAGATTTTTGAAAATCATGTGCTCGAATTATTCGAAAGTACAATAGTACGTTAAAGTCATTTCTGAAAATTCTCCCAACACTACACAAGAATCAACGACGGTAACATTTTACAAAATGTTCAAGGTATTTTAAAACAACTCTTTCAATACCGTCGAGGTTTTATTTGAGAATCCTAGGCCGGCTCGCAATTTCAAACAATTTCCAAAGTTCATACAAAGCCGCCGGCTTAATCACAACGTCAAATTAATTTCAAAAATTGATTCCCGCAACTTGCACAAACTTATGAAAGTTTTAGGAAAACATTTTGAACACACATAATTTATCAACTCACCGAACAAAATCAATTATCACTGAGTGCGAATGAAAGGTCACAACACACGTTCACACAAAACGGTTGTCATCACTAGACAACGCAAATAGGATCTGATCACGGGCAGTATTGCGAAAGTTAGGCCTAACGGCAAAAATGCGATTCCACATCCTCTGTCCCAGCTAACTAACGTACGCTACAACAATTATTTAGCGTGCGCTATTCATGCTGCATTAGCGCGCGTTACAACAACATTAGCGTGCGCTACTCATGCTACATTAGCGCGCGCTAGCCTTGTACTTAGCGTGCGCTAACAGCTCAAATTCAGCACGTGATTGCGAATATATATACGACATTATTAGAACCGATAGTTACAAATGAACAACGACAGCATACGAATCTAAATGCCATCGATTCACAAGCTTACAACACTTCGTGAGCAACCATCAAAGGACAACTGTCATCCAGGATCGAAATCCCGTCTATTAATAAAGGGAGCTATCTTAACTCATACCGAACGACTTAGCATTCACATCACTGTTTTAATCTAAAACTGGCATCACTGCCCGAACAACAAGAACATCATCACGTATTTCTCGACTAACAGCCATAAAACCGATAAGTTGAAAACGAGAGTCACGTCTTGTCTACGTTTTGTAAACTTCACTTGGATTCAAAAATCGTTTTTTCAAAACTTATAATATCAAATGAAAATAAAATATCGGTAGTTGGATTTCTCTAAAAATTTTGACCTTGAGGTCATCATACGAAAATGAAACAACATAGGCCACATACTCACAAATCACCTTTAACTCCACATCATAACAAAAAATCATACAAGCTCGTATATCACAAGGCACAATATAGTAGGGAGACTTACATCCACAGGTCGCACGAAGATGATGGCTGCACCTCGATACTAATCACGGCCGACATCACAGACGACGCGTCGCGACACGACTTAGGCAGACACAATCTGACAGAACAAGACACGACAATACCCGACTGGACCCGACAGCCTAGGTTTCCACAACCTAAGCTCTGATACCATAAATGTAACACCCCAAAATCAAACCGGGAATATTACACGCCGCAGACCCTCTCCGTGAGGATCCACCAGGCTAAGCATCAAAACCACATAATAAATTACATACCGACATGATAAAATACTAAATCCGTAGACCAACTTGGTCTTTCGTCACTAACATACAAGTCAAAAATACACATTTCCATCTCGACTCATACCCATGCAAGGGTAAAATACGCTCATAAATAAAAAGTACGACAGTGGAAAAGACCATACACATACTCGACTAACTACACCTAAAACTGGCCTTCATGTGATTAGTATCATTTGCCTTCCATCATCCTTCGCGCCTGTGTTTTGCTCCCAAACCTGCATGTACCTGGATGCAAAAACAGACATCCACCCCCGAATACTCGGGGGTTAGCAAAACTCCACTGTTTTGCTAGTACAAGTATAAAGTGCAAATACGAGCCATACAAAACACATTCCGAGAATACAACAAAAGACTTACCGAGCTATTTGATATTTAAAGTAGTTCAAGTCTTGAAAGTAGAAACCAAAACAAGAAAGCACTTTGAAAACATTTTCAAATATCGGGAGTTTTCGAAAACATTTGCGATAGTAAAGTTCTTAATTCTTCAAAAGCCACTTAGGGTCACCGCCCCAATATTCATTTTCCAAAAATGCAAATCCGATTAACAAAACACGGGGTTCACAACCCAACTCATTCCAGTCACAAAACATAGGGTCCACGACCCAACCATTTCGATCATCAATACAGGGTCCGCGACCCGTTCATTCACTTCAACTCACTTCCAACGACACGTTACACACAACACATTATTTTTATGCCATTTTAGCCAAACACCAAGACTCGATATATAATGTCTCTCGACTCCGAGCAACAAGCATTGTGATACTCCGGACATATCACAATTAATCAACAGTACAAACACTCTGGCAATTCTCGCGACCCGGTCCAGCCCTCCGGTCCCGCCGTAAGGCCACCAAGTCCCTGTGTGCCCCGTCGAGCAATCCCCAGGTGAGAATGCCCACTCGAAGTAACTCTCGCGACCCGGTCCAGCCGCTAAGCCACCAGGTCCCCGTGTGACCCCGTCGAGTCAATCCCCGAGTGAGAGTACCCGAGAAAAACCTTACAACTCTCATCAATTCACATTTCCAAAACCGCAATCCTCAAGAGTCAATCACACTATATATAGTCGAGGTATTTTGCTAAAATGTCCATATTATCCAACACATACTCACGACCCAAAATTTATACTATTCACAAAGAAACACACCATCTAAACAGCACCAATCGACACAACCAATATCACACGAGTTCACAGATTCACACACATCCGCATGACTCCACACAAATTCTTAACAAAATGATTGAACTTTAACTTACCAACAACAAAATCACACATAATGGCATCACTCGAAAATAATGTGATCCTATACTCGACACCAATACGTATAGTCAATTAAGCACATTAATTCCCGAACACAAGAATCCTCTTTAAATAAAACCATGATTATAGTTATAACGATTCTTTAGAAAAATGGTTGTGAACAATTGTTTAACACATATCGTCAATTTTCAATCATCATATTCACCAAATACGTAATGTATGGGCAAGATACTTGCCTCGATAGTCGATGCCGGACACTCCGACGAACATGGCTCAACCGGAAAACCTCGAACGTCCACAACTCTCCGGCGAAAACGACGGTAACTCTACCGATCGGAAAACCGCGAACGGAAGGGTTCCGACTCAAGTTCTTCGCAAGGAACCTGACCCTAACACCATACCGTCAATAATCAACGATCGTACGAGGAAGAATAATCGTAGAACGGCCAAAACCCCCATCTAAGGATTTTCACCGGACACCTTCAAGGCACCAATTAGGAACTCAACAAAACGAAGAATCCTTGGTAATCCAACCATGGAAAAACAAGGAATTCGATATAAAACAACTTAATAATCAACAATCCCTCACTATTCTAAGTTATAACGAATCAAACGGACGAAATCAACAAAATCCCCAATTTTTCCCAAAACTAGGATTTTAGAAAAACTAACCTTGATTCGCTGGATTGAAGGATGTTATGGAGTGATTAGTCAATGATATGAGCTCCCAAACTTCGTCGATTAGTTGTATAACAACATGCCTTCGTCATCTCCAAGACTCCATCCGCGGAAGAGAAAGGGAGAAAATGAAAAATGAGTGCAAACAGGACTGCTCGGTAATATTTATATTGGTGCAGCCTAGCGTGCGCTAGACTGCCGAGCTAGCGTGCGCTAGCGGGCGGTCATGGTCGAGAATGTTCGGCCGGGCCCGCCATCATGCGCTGAACACGTGTGCTGTCGGCCCAGCCACAATCCAGAGACTTCATGGCTCGGCCAGGTAGCGTGCGCAGCCTTCCGGCCGTAGCGTGCGCTACCTGCCGATCCTCCTAACCCAGAACCTTACTGCCCTTACTGCCTCGGCCGACTAGCGCGCGCAGCCACCCGGTCGTAGCGTGCGCTGCCTCCCGGCCGTAGCGTGCGTTGCCTCCCGGTCGTAGCGTGCGCTACCTTCCGGCCATAGCGTGCGCTACGCCGGTTCCTGCCGCACCCGCCCGGCCGGTGCCTGCACCCGTCCGGCCGGTGCCTGCAGCCGTCCGGCCACCGTCCCCAACCGTCCGGCCAGTGTCCGGCCAGTGTCCGACCACCATGATTCGACGACTCGATTTTCCGAAATCGCACGGAACGAACACGACAAAATACTCGGGGACAACATCATCGGTCCGAAATGAAAACAACGGATAACAAATCATCACCTACGGTCTTAAACGTCAAAATCAGTTGTCGAGAAAATAACACTGGAACTCGACAACCGGGAAATATCCGACAAAAAAAAATCCAAAATAACTGGAACGAAAATCGTGGGTATTACAATTATTCCCGATCTTATGTTCTCGGATTATGGGTTGATGGGGAGCGAATCACAGAATTGGTACGAAGGATGATGGAAGACGACGATAATAATCACATGAAGACCAGTCGTTGAGTATTTCGGTAGAGTTTTGTTGTTTGTCTCTCCATTGTTATTCTCCCGTTATATGGCAACTTTGATGTATTCCAACCCCTGCGTGGGCATGAGTTATGAAAAAGAGTTATGTATGTTCGATGTGTATGTCGTGGTAAAATACCAAACCGGTCTAGTGATTCATTATTAGCCATGTTGGCATGTATCTATACGTTGTGTTTTCCGCTTTTAGCCTGGTAGATCCTCACTGAGAGGGTCTGCAGCGCTGCAATATTCCCAATTGGTTTGGGGGTGTTACAGGAGGCTCCCCCTCTAGCGGGCTGGCCCTGACCTCTCCCTCGGCTGGCACTCTGCGGAGACTGCGGAGCAAACGACCCCTGGTTCACACTCGGATCCCTAGGCACTAGGAGAGAAGCCTGGGCACCGAAAGTCTGCCCTAAACGATCACAAAAGGAAGCCTTGTGGACCGACTGACCACAAGTATGACAAGTCAACGACGAACGAGGACACTCCCGGTTCCTATGGTCTGGTTGGCCCCAGCTAAAACATCTGATCTCTCGAGTGGAGGCAATAGTAGTACCTTGGAATCCCCTAGGAAAATGAGCCGAACTGTCTGTAGGAACGTTAGCAGACTGAGACTTCTGCTGAACTCCGCCCTTGTGACCCAAAAAGTTACCGACGGATTTCTGTTTCTTACTTTCTCGAGCCACCTCACTGTCCATCAAGGACATATCATAAGCAAGAGCTCTACTCTAATAATCCTTTATGGTGGTGCAAGCGAGCTCAGACATGTAATCACGAATCCTTGATTTCATTCGCCTAGAAAAGTGGCAAATCTTGTCACTCTCCTCCTTAACTTGGTCCTTCATGAAGCCCAATTCACGGTTGAAATCTGCAATGGCCCGAGAGACCGGAATATCTCGAGGCTGAGCATCGTAAAAGAATGGACCCGTGCCTGGCGAACTGGTCACGGACAGTACTCAGCTTCCATAAGGTCTCTGAACTCAGCCCACGAAGCATCATGATCCTGAGGCCCGACAGCCTCCCGCCAATCAGCAGCATCCCCAGTGAGAAAATAATGGGCGATTGGGACCTTGCGATCCTCAGGACAATTTGTGGAAACAAAGACCTTGGACATCTCTTTGATCCACCCCTCCCAACCAATCGGGTCTGAAGCCCTAGAAAACTGAGAAGGATGCGTCTTGGTGACATCTTGAGCCAACGATCCGCTCCGGCCCGAGCAACATGAATCAGAGTCGGGTTTTGAACCGCCTGGACTATAGCAGCCATTTGGTTCACCATTTATTGCATCACAGCTGCAACACCAAAGTCGGCGCCATTACCGGCTGTGCCATCTTGAGTAGCAGCATGGCCCCGACGGCCATCAGTACTGCCGGCTCCAGAAGAGTGTGACGTGGCCGCCCCACTGGCTGCCCCACGTCCCCGGCCGCGTCCACAACCACGACTACCTCGACCTCTCCCAGCATCCATACTAGAGATAAAAGGTAGTAAAAGCAACTCGATGATAAGTACGAGAGGGAAACAATCACAGTTTAAGAAACAGAAGTACGATACGAGAAAATAAAAGAATGGAGTAAGGAAAACTTACGAACACTAGAAGTACCGAGATGATGGCAGCGTGATAACGATTTGTAAAATGAAACACAACTAGACCCAGTTAACCGACAAGCCTAGGTATCCATGAACGTGGCTCCGATACCATTTTCTGTAACACTCCCAAGATATCCAGGATATATTACAGCGCCACGGACTCCTACGTGGGACTCACCAGGCTAACTAATTTATACTGCTCGTCCAACCATCTCGGTTAGCGAGAAAACACACATCAGCAAGACGCAAATTAAAATAAAACACTCGGTACAACCGGTAAACCAGACATCATCGAAAATCACACATGAAATTTAGTATACAATCCATCTCCCAAATTTTAAAATGCCTAAGTACTCGCGATTACCATCTATCAGTTAACAAGTTTGGAAAACAAACGTTTTAGAATGGACAACTAAAATAAAGGGACTAAATTGCACATGTCAACAACCCTGGCCAGCATTCTAGTACTACTCCAGTGCTCGCTTTACTGGCTGAACGCAACCTGAAATTCATAACACGAATTTCCACAAACGGGTCCCCAAAGGGGTTAACAATTACGCTAGTACAAGTAATCAAGGTAAACCATTCGATTACACATTTCATAGTACATGCATCAAATCATATCAAAAACAAAACAAGACATGTCTTTTCCCGGAAAAACAAACAGTCAATAATCACAGATGAAAATCGCCTAGGACAGGGCCTAAACCACTGGTCCCATCTGAGGCCTCTATGGACCCTCCCCGACTAGCCATAGTTAAAAATCATGCACATGACTCGCCTAGGACCGGGGCTAAACCACTGGTCCCATCCGAGGCCTCTATGGACCCTCCCGGACTGGCTATCTAAACACGCTCGTGAATCAGGAGCGAAATCACAGATTCCACCGAGGCCCCATCGGACCCTCCCGGAGTGAGCAAATCACACACATATACATTATCATTCCATGTTAAGCATAAGGGTTTCACAAGAATACTTACGTTGAGAATATTAACGACGAAATGAACGGGAAATCAACTACGCTTGCTAGGAATCAACGACCACGAACCTAACGATATGAAGAATACAATCACAACCAATTCTATACGAGTAAGAAAATGGAATACACCCAAAAACCCACCTACAATTCGTGTAAATTCGTACAAAAACAACAACGAGGGTGGGTCGCAACCGAACCTGCTCGATTTCACAAATACCACGAACTTTACCATGAACTCCTAGGAAAAACAAGGGATACACAAGGATTAATCATATACAACATGAATTAATCAACAACACGAAGCAAATCGGACAAATACTCGAAAACCCCTAATTTATCCAAAGATAGGGTTCTAAGAGTTTACCTCCGATCGGAAACGAAGAACAAGGGTTGATGTTGTTAATATACACCAAGAACTCAAGAAAGATGATAGCTTGTAGTTACAAGACTTCGAATCGCCCGAAAATCTCCCAAGAATCGCCTAGATCGCCACAGCCGCGAAGGAGGAAGAAAATTGAGGAAAAATAGACATGTCTGGGTCAACTCTCGGGTATATATAACCAGATGGTTTAGCGTGCGCTAACGGCTTATGGTTAGCGTGCGCTACCCGATAATTAGCTTGCGCTATAAGCCCCCAGTTAGCGCGTGATATCGGCCCATAGCATGCGCACCTGTTCGTCATCCAGATTCGAGAAATATTCTGCCATAACTGGAATATCGAATTAGCGCGCGCTGCCACACACCTAGCGTGCGGTAAGTCTCAACCATAGCGCTAATCCACAGACTTAGCGTGGGCTGAACTGCTCGTCCAAAGGGCAGAAACAACCTATTGCCACTGCTGTACTCGAACCATTAGCGTGCGCTACTGGCGAAGTTAGCACTCACTACTCAACGAAATTAGCGTGCACTACACAACCAATTTAGCGTCCGCTAACGAGTACAGACAGCACTCAAAGTTGGAAAACGACGAATTCTGCCCCGGATGAAAACAACGCGCTCCCGACACTAAACAGTGGACTGAAAAAGACACACGCACAACGAGTTCGAGTTAGAGCTAAAGCACTAAAAGAAAACACGATTCCGACTACCTAACGGTTCAGAAAATGACAACGATAGTAATTACCCCATAACTTTGGGAAATTACAAAACGGCCTAAAACATCCGAAATACACGATACACGATCAAAACATCAAACAAAAGCTCACAACATCCATAATGACATAGGATGGGTTTACAGCAAATCCGAAACGGTGGTCCCGAACAACGATTACAAGAATCGAACCAAATAGCGACGGAACTGATAATAAACGCGGACTTGGGTAAAACAAATCTGAAACAAGCTCGGATGACAAAAAGTCCAGTATTAAATATTCTCGAAATATCCATACCGTTACAAGCGAGTCACTAAAACAAAAAATACACCAAAAAAAAATAACGGAAAAAGAAAAATGTGGATATTACACATAGCCTCCAATATCTAACAATGAAACCGATATTATATTCTTTATAACGGCATGACCATAATAACGATTATCCAGTTCCAAAACAAGGCCTAAGGCAAAAATAAAATAAGATATCTATTGCTAATGCAGCAACTCTTGCGCCATTTTCCACGCGTAGCTCCACTTCGCGTTTCTAGTCTTCTACTTATTTTTAGTCCCTGCACATTTAAATAAATATGAGAACCACATTCAGTATCCAATATCGTAGGGTGATTGGGTGACCAAGAAATTGATTGTTGTAACTGATCTTAAGTTGAAAGAGGTGGTTTGAAATGTAACTGGGTTGTCGTTTCCATACACAATTACTATAAATAAAAAGAAAATGCAATAAGTAAACCATCTATCTGAATAACTGAAAGTAAACATACAATCTAGTTACTTAATATTTTACTCAACATTATTCAGGTCCATTTTTCCTGCACTTCTAAATTCAGTTTTACCCTTATTCACATTTGGACTATCCCTTGGATTGTGTATCATATTTTATATGTGACCGTGTAGGTTCGTGGTCTAAGTTAAAAACTCAATGCGACTCAAGATCAGCTATGTGGACACCTGCATATGGGCGACACTTGGAGTTTTAAGGCAACACTCGCTAAAAACTTTAGCAAGATTATTGCACGAATCGAATTAAGATATATATATATATATATATATATATATATATATATATATATATATTCGTCTACTCGAGATATAGTAATTAGATTAGATTATATTTATTCATAATATGTATATGTGATACTTGTTTTTGATGATTCGACCAATTATATTTTGATCAAAACCCTATAGAAGTACTCTTGTGTAGTGGTCGGAATGTTCTCCTTCCTCTCCTGAAGGTGTGGTGGTGCACCACAATTAGAAGTTTGGATCTGAAACTGCCAAGTTCAAAATTGAGATATGAATTGGAAAAATTTGTAAAATTTTAGATATGAAAATGCAAAAAAACATTTTTTTTAAATATAAAACGTTTCTATAGTAATACTACCTCTGTATTTTTCGATGTACTTTCAGACGTTTGGAATTATATATGATCATTTGTCCTATTAGTATTTTTTCATCTTCCTTCCACTATCCCTAAAATATCTCCCGCTTCAACTTATATTATTTTATGAGATATAAAATTATGTTGGAAGAGAAATCTAAAAATAGAGAGTGAGAATCAAGAAGAAAGAGAAAATTTGTATAAGAGTATATTTATATATTTTCACAAATCTCATATACTCTTTCATCATTTAAGACGAACTTATTATGCTTAAGGTACAAATTTTATTTATTGTAATGTACAATATGTGAATAATCTCTTTACATTATTATTTATTTAGACAATAATTTATTCACTGCACATAGGGATAGCAATGGGGGCGGACGGATGTAGAGACATATCTCCATTCATTACACCACTTCAAAATTTCATCCCCATCTCCACCCTTGCCTCTACTATATGTTAAGCGTGTATCCCCGAGCCCCGCCAACATGGGTGCACAAACGCCCCCCAACCTTGCCCCACATCTCTATGTTTAGCCGGTTCCCAATCTATCAATCATCCTTACTTTGTACACACTTGTAGATATTATATTTATTTAATGGTGAACGATTAATAACAGTAAGTGTAATAACTCCATAAATCGTAAAAGATAAAATTATGGTGTACGTATATTTTATATATAGCATACAATGTAAATAATATAATATGTGTAAATATATATATATATAAATAAAAAATATATACATATATAAAACGGGTAGTAGCAGCTACGTGTACCCATGGTTACCCATCAAACGAAATATTATCACCATCATCATACCCAATCCCGTTTACACCCATAATTTTATTCCCGTCTCTATCTTATCACTTAAAACGAGTAGTCTCCATCCCCGTCGGAGAAGGGTTCGGGCACCCATTTCAACTCGGCATTTTGCCATCTCTAATTATGTAATATTTTTAAGGAATAAATTTAAGGTACTCAAATGGGTACCATACATGTAGGGCTTTGCATTTAGTCCGAATCTGAAAATTTGATTCGAAAATACAGAAATTCGATCCGAACCGCTCCGATTCGCTGTCTTCGGATTGGATTTCGGATTAAGGTTTTTTACATTTTCAAATGGTAGGTTCGTATTTTGGAAGTTGTTGTAACTCCTACCAACAGCTGTCCATTTTGAAAGCTGTTGCAACTCCTACCACGTTTTGAACCAGTGAAAACCCTTGGTTGCGGTAACTCCTTCCCTTTGTTTGCTTGTCACCTCTTGATCGAGAACCTATGGATGCCTCACAACTCTCAAGTTGTTTATCATCTTCCAATCAAGAATCCGTGGATATCTCACAACCCAACTTTCAAGAACCTCATTCAAGACAGTACCCCTACTCAAATCTCAAAAACAAAAGTTTAGTTTTCTCCAACTTTTAAGAGCTTCTTTGCACTTGTATGGAATCTCATCTCTTCACGATGCTTAGTACGCTTTATGTATCTATTTGCTTCCTTGTTCGCTTTGTATGTGTTAACAGCATCGTACTTCTGCTCATCAAATCTTCAGATACTTATAGTATGATTCTTGAGCTCTTCATAGTCATTTCATCTTTTGAATAAATTGGTCTGTTGGAGAGAGACCTCTTTGTTTAGCACTATCTTCTATGCAAGGCTCATTTTTTCTTAAAATTTGCCCGTTTGAATATCTTCCTTCAATATAAAAATATCTCTGATGCATTCTTTGATTTCTCTAACGAAGAATGTCTCTTGGGCGTGAATCTAGAGGAATGTCTTATTCCTCAACTTGTGTGAATCACTCAGTTTGTCTCCATTTTATTTT
Organism: Orobanche coerulescens; assembly: GCA_033398695.1. Taxonomy (NCBI): domain Eukaryota; kingdom Viridiplantae; phylum Streptophyta; class Magnoliopsida; order Lamiales; family Orobanchaceae; genus Orobanche; species Orobanche coerulescens. Next base: position 95,360,905 of record CM065803.1, read on the forward strand.
ATTCACGTGTTCATGTGTCTTGCCATATTTGTCGACTTTTCAATATTAGCTGTCATCGACATGGATGATTGATACTTAATAATATTTCTAAGTATCGAACATTCCTTGCTGTCCATACGCGGATGATTGACTTGGCGTGGCCATACCTGGATGTCTTGATACTCAGTTGATTTCCCGGATGTTCATACTTTAGTTGATTCTGCACCTATTTGCATAAACCGGGCTAACAGCATGTAGGTTTAGGAACCTGGTTGATCAATACTTAACTTAAAATTTAAAGGCTTGTAAAAGATACTCATTTGGTTCTTCTTTACAATGCCAAGTACTTGGAGCATACATTTGAATTAACTTTGAATACAAGGATGACATTAGCAAAATCTTAAAAATATTAATATTCCTAACAGACATATCCATATATATTTTAAGTCGTTATTGAAAGTAATGAAGTAGCTTATTCCACCTCTTGCGTTTGAACTCATTTGGGCCACAAACATCTGTGTAAATGAGTCCCAATAAATCTCTTGCTCTTTCGCCCATTGCGATGACGGGCAGTTTTCCCATCATTTTTATTAAACATGGTTCTCATGTTTCAAATATATGTAAGTGAAATGAACCCATAGTCCCCTACTTTAGGAGTTTCTGCATGCGTTTTATATGAATGTGGCCTAGACGATAATGCCAGAAGTAAGCTGGACTCAATTTCTTTATCTATATTTAGCACATGCAGACTATCGTTTGATTGTGCTTGTCCTAAGAACATATTATCAAGACAAATAGAGCGCAAACCTCTTTTAATCCTGAAATCATAGCCTCCAATATCTAACACTGAAACCGATATTATATTTTTTATAATGCATAAACATAATAATGATTATCCAGTTCCAAAACAATCCCTAAGGGCAAAAATAAAATAAGAATTCCTATTGCTAATGCAGCAACTCTTACTCCATTCTCCATGCGTAGGTCCACTTCGCTTTTCTATAGTCTTCTAGTTATTTTTAGTCCCTGCACATTTATAATGTGAGAACCACATTCAGTATCCAATATCGGAGGGTGATTGGGTGACCAAGAAATTGATTGTTGTAATTGATCTTAAGTTGAAAGGGGTGGTTTGAAATGTAACTGGGTTGTCGTTTCCAGACATAATTACTACAAATAAAAAGAAAATGCAATAAGTAAACCATCTATCTGAATAATTGAAAGTAAACATACAATCTAGTTATTTAATATTTTATTCAACATTATTAGGTCCATTTTTTCTGCACTTCTAAATTTAGTTTTATCCTTATTCACATTTGGACTCTCCCTTGGTTTATGTATCATATTTTATATGTGACCGTGTAGGTTCAGTTATGATTATCTATGAGTATATAATTCCTAATTAGACTCATCATACTGGAAGGGCAGCTAAACATTTCAGTCACTAATTATCAACTGAAAAAACCTATCATGAGTTATGCATATTGATTGAAGGACATTATTGGCCAGTCAAAAATGGCCAGTGACAGGTTGAGGGGCTGCGGGCGGGCTGACCTCTGAGGGGTCGGTCGTGTGGCACAAAAGTCCTATGTGGACTATGTGTGTATTAGATTAGTTATGGACTATGAGTACCTGCACACATGAAGAGATAATCATGTGTGATTAGAGTCAAAGCGCAAAATCATTCAATCCTAGTTTCACTAAATCGATCGAGAGAGGATAAAGAGGAGTTCTTGGAGTTCTTTATCTTGCTCCGTGTTCTAAGTTAAAAACTCGATGTGACTCAAGATCTGCTATGTGGACACCTGCAGATGGGCGACACTTGGAGTCTTAAGGCAACATCCGCTAAGAACTTTAGCAATATTATTGCACGAATCGAATAAGATATATATTCGTCTACTCGAGATATAGTAAGTAGATTAGATTACATTAATTTATAATATGTATATGTGATACTTCTTTTTGATGATTCGACCAATTATATTTTGATCAAAACCCTATATAAGTACTCTTGTGTAGTGGTCAGAATGTTCTTCTCCCTCACCTGAAGGTCTGGTGGTGCACCAAAATTAGAAGTTTGGATCTGAAATGGCCAAGCTCAAAATTGAGATATGAATTTGCAAAATTTTAAAAGTTTAGATATGAAAATGCAAAAAAAACATTTTTTAAGATATAAAACATTTATATAGTATTACTACCTCTCTATTTTTCAATGTATTTTCAGACATTTGGAATTATATATGATCATTTATCCTATTAGTATTTTTTCATCTTCCACCATGATACCTACCGTTATCCCTAAAAGGTCTCCTGCTTCAGCATTTTATTATTTTATGAGATATAAAATTTTGTTGAAAGAGAAATCTAAAAATAGAGAGTGAGAATCAAGAAGAAAGAGAAAATTTGTATAAGAGTATATTTATATATTTTCACAAATCTCATATACTCTTTTATCATTTAAGACGAATTTATTATACTTATGGTACAAATTTTATTTATTGTAATGTACAATACGTGAATAATCTCTTATCACTATTATTTATTTAAACCATAATTTATTCACTGCACATAGGGATAGCAATGAGGGCGTACGGATGTAGGGACCTATCTCCATTCATATTGTGAGGAAATCCCTCACACTATGCCGCAAGTGCATGGTGTCAACAAGTAATAAAGTGATAAGTAAGATATCGTTCCCTCGAGGACTGATTTCACTAAGTACCAAAATATAGTCAACTCACAATTTTATTTGAAGAACAATTATATGGAATTATATCTAAACTAATTAGAGAAAAATAAATAGAAAATAAAGATACTAATAATAAGGTTGTAGGATTATGATTTTCACCTCAAACAATCAGGAATGACTTTTATTCAATTCAATTCACCTTTATTCAATTGATTGTAAGCCAGGAATTCCTAAATTATTCTAAAGCCTTTCCCAAGGTCGATAGAAAATACTACGAATTATGAACTCGATATATCCCTATTCGAATTAGATAATTAATAGCTAAAACAGTTCAAGAATTCCCACAATAAATAGGCTTCACAATTTCCATGAGTATATCCCTATCTCACGAAAATTATGACTCGTCTCACAAGAACTATGCCTAAATTTCATCTTCCGAATCCATAAAGACATTCAAAACAATTCAACTGTTAGCCAGACAATTAAAAAGCATTAAGAACAATGAGAAAAATTCAACTCAATACGAATAACGAGTAAATTGAAATAATAATAAATAAATCAAACCGTCATGTAATCGGCTACAATCACAATCCTACTCAAATAGATCTAGAAACTAAGATACGGAAAAACTAAGAAAAACCGTAAGGGATCTGTGGTCTTGTCGTCGCCCGTAAATCTCCTCCTCTTGTGTTCTTCTGTCCCGCGATGTCTATCGATCTCCCCGGATGATGATCATCTTTTTCTGACCTTCAATGCTTATTTATAGCCGTCCTCAGCCTCCAAAACGCGTCCGGGAATTAGGTTGGGAATAGGCTCCAAAACCGGCCCAGAACCGCGGCAAACACATCAAAACCGCCTCGTGGGCCGCGGCTCACTTAATCTGTGCCGCGGCCCTTACTGCTCAGCGCCGGATGCCTGGGCGCATGTTTCCTTCCTGGGCCGCGGCTCACCCTCCTTGTGCCGCGGCTCACGGTACAGTCCACTCGGGGCTCGCTGGTTGTCTTCGTGTGCCGCGGCTCACTTGGTTCGTGCCGCGGCCCTAGGCCAAAAATTACCGTTTTCGCCCGCTTTTCATCGTTTCGGCTTCCGGACTCCGATTTTCTGCAAAACATATAAGAATAGTGCATTAAAAGCTCATTTATGCATTTTTAGGCTCAAAATGGATATAAACTAATGATAAATAAGCGCATAAAAATACGCCTAACAAATACCCCCAAACTTGAGCCTTTGCTTGTCCTCAAGCAAAAATCAATTTTCAAATAAAAAGTATCATGAATGATCGTGCAAATTCATAGTGCTCAACTTAATCAATACTACCCTGAAAATCTCAAAAAATAATACGAGTGTCGTAATAGTGAGTCACATCAAGGACACTGATTCCAAAAAAATAGTCATTTTCAGTCCTAACCAATCGTTCATGAAGAAAATCAAGCTCAAAGATTAAAAAGCGTGAATTTAACCGACCGCCAATATGAAGGGTTAGAGTAAACAAGCTAACTCGCCCAGCCCCACAGTCTAGTGGCAAAATTCAAGAGTTTTATCATCAAAATTACTCCTCGGACAACATTCCCTTATGTATGATCATAATAATGATTCGAGTTAACCACTAGGTTCGGATCTCGGGATGTTTCATCGGGATAATCCTAGGGTGGATTTCCATTCTCATATATTGGGGAACCGTTTGACGTAAAAGACACTCATGGGGCACATGGATGCTTCTAGTTACTAAGTCCCCCTCTACAGCGGAGAACAAACTCGCGTCCCGGAGGGAACACGGCCGATCTTAAACAAAGGATTAACACAACTCAGTCTTATACGGTAACAATAATCGAATGGAATACTCCCACAACCCCGTTTACAAGTTATAACATCCTACGTTCGATCGATACGGGCGACGGTTTTCACAAAACCTCCCCGAAACAACAACTCAAGGATTAAACACAACGGAAACGAATTGGGAATCACCAATAACAATAATCGAAGAGAAATATAACAACATCACCGAACAAATCGAGTTCAATCTAGGCAAATCCCGAAAACCCCCCAAAATGAACAAAGGGTTCTAGATGAAAATACCTTGGATCTGAACGGATGAAGATGATTAGGGCGATGATAAACTTCACTAGGAGCACAATACTCGATCTCCCAAGAATTTTCACGGGCAAAACTCGAAAAACCGCTTGAAACTACGTTGGGAACTAAGCTCTCGGGCGAAGGGAGGAGAATGGAGGAAATAACGAAGTGAAGGTCAACTCAGGTTTATAAAACCTGGGCCTTCATTACGTACGTTATATGAGCTGGTTAACGTACGTAATGCTCATTACGTACGTAACACTCAAGTATTAGCGTACGTAATGGCTGGGCAGAACAGTCTGTCCCAAAACGCTTAGGTCGCTAGCGTAGGCTACACCAGACGGCTAGCGTACGCTACAAGAGGATTAGGTACGTAACACCAACGTCTTTACGTACGTAAGGGACTGAGCAAAACTGGGCAGACCCTCTGTCCAAAATGATGAGGGCCATAACATACGTTACCACTAAGGCATAACGTACGTTATGCAGGTATCGATAGCGCACGCTAAAAAGCATGCGTAACGTGCGCTATGTGTTCAGCAGTTCTACACTGCTGAACACCGTTTTCTGCACCGAACAATACAAAATGGAACGCAACACAAGGACAGAAACCAGAAGCGTAAACACGAAATAATCACGACAACGAAGCTAACTGCTGAAGGAATATACAATTCCGACTACCGGGAAATCTGAAATACGACAATGGAGATAAAATTCCCTAAACTTATAGGAAATTACAAAACGGCCCAAACGTTTGAAAATCACGATACAACGTCGGATTCACAATCTAAAACTCACAACATGAACAAATCAACCATACGAACTTAGGGAAATGAAGATACAATGAAATCGAACGAGTTTTACAAGAATCGAACGCACATATGACAAAACATAACATAAAGCGAAATCACGTAAAAACACATCTGAAACTCCACCAAATGGAAAAGCGCCAAGAACAAAATAGATTCAAAATGTCGAAACGGTTATAAGCGAGTCGATAAAAATAGACATGCGACAAAAATGAAAACTGCTAAAAATGAAAAGGTACGGATATTACATTCCCCCCCTCTAAAAAGAAGTTTCGTCCCGAAACTTAAGAATCAAAAAGCTCGGGGTATTTCGAACGCATATCCTCCTCCAACTCCCATATTGCTTCTTCTACTCCGTGCCTCGACCATTACACTTTAACCAAAGGAATGGTTTTGTGCCTTAACTGTTTATCTCGTCATTCCAAAATCTTCACCGGCCTCTCCTCAAACGTAACGTTCTTCTCAATCTCCAAGTCCCCAAAATCAATAACATGAGTCGGGTCCGGAACATACCTCCTCAACTAAGAGACGTGAAACACACTATGCACATGACTCAACGATGGAGGCAATGCTAAACGGTACGCTAACTCGCCAACTCTCTCTAATATCTCGAAAGGTCCAATATACCTTGGACTGAGCTTCCCCTTTTTCCCAAAACGGAAAACTCCCTTCGACGGAGACACTCTCAACAAAACATGATCCCCTACCTCAAACTCCAAGGGTCGATGCCTAACATCCGCATAAGACTTTTGTCGACTCTCAGCCGCCAACATCCTCTCTCGAATCAACTCAACTTTCTTCCTCGCCTCCAATACAAGATCCGGCTCAGTGCCAACTAAATCGGATGGCTCGTCCCAACATATCGGTGATTGACACCGTCGGCCATAAAGTGCCTCATACGGTTCCATCCTAATCGACGCATGCTAAGTATTATTATAAGTAAACTCAATCAGAGCCAAAAGCTCCTCCCAGTCACTACTCCAGTCTAACGAACACGCGCGTAACATATCCTCGAGCATCTGAATGGTACGTTCGGACTACCCGTCGATCTAAGGATGGCAAGATGTACTCAAACGCAAATGCATCCCCAATGCCTTATGTACCGCCTGCCAAAAATGCGATACAAACCGGCCATCTCTATCCGGAATAATAGTCTTCGGCGTACCATGAAGTCTCACGACCTGTGCGATAAAAATACGAGCCAATTTTTTTGGACCCCAAGTGTCCTTGATGCCCAGAAAATGTGCCGACTTAGTCAGTCGGTCCATGATCACCCACACCATATTCATTCCGGTATTCGTCCTCGAAAAATTCGTGACAAAATCCATAGAGATATCTTCCCACTTCCATTCCGGGATGGGAAGTGGTTTCAACAACCCGGCTGGTCGCTGATGCTCGATTTTGACCTGTTGACAAGTCAAACACTTAGCCACAAACTGTACTACCTCATTCTTCATGTCATTCCACCAGAAATTCTTCCTCAAATCCTTATACATTTTACTCGAGCCCAGATGGACTGAGTAAGGTGACGCATGAGCCTTTCGCATAATACCCTGTCTCAATTCCAAGTCGTTCGGAACACATAGCCGACCTTGGAATATCAACACACCATCCTCATGAATCATGAATCCCGGGGCTTTCCCCTTCACCACATTCTCGCGGAGCTGAATAAACATCGGATCTTCCAACTGTCTCGATTAAATGTCGTCGACTAGAGACAAAGAGATCTCAAGAGTGCGCAACTGCCTGGCACTCCCTGGTCTCACAACCTCAATGCTCAACCCTTTCAACTCTCGCTGGAGACATGGCTAGGCCATGAGTAACTCAAGTGCCCGAAGCGATATCGATTTCCGGCTCAAGGCGTCTGCCACCACATTTGCCTTGGCCGGATGATAAAGGATCTCGAGGTCGTAATCCTTAATTAAATCCAACCACCTTCTCTGTCTCATATTCAGTACTTTCTGCGTGAAAATATACTTCAGGCCCTTGTGATCGATGAAAATATGACACGACGAGCCATACAAGTAATGATGCTAGATCTTCAACGCGAGCACAACTGCGGACAACTCAAGATCGTGGGTAGGGTAATTCACCTCGTACGGTTTCAACTGAAGGGAAGCATAGGCAATCGTCCGCACGTGCTGCATGAGCACACATCCGAGCCCTTGGCCCGCAGCATCGCTATAAACTGAGAAACCTTCATTACCACTCGGTAAAGCCAAAACGGGAGCGGTCGTCAACTGCTTCTTCAACTATTCAAAACTATTCTGCCTCTCGTCGGTCCACATAAACTTCTCTGACTTTTGTAACAACTGAGTAAGCGGTAGAGAACCCCTCGACAAATCTACGATAATACCCGGCCAAACCCAGAAGACTACGGACCTCCTTCATGTTCTTGGGCGGCGCCCAATCCAACACTGCCTCTATCTTGTATGGGTCCATACGAACACCCTCGGCCGAGATCACGTGTCCGAGAAACATAACTTCCCGCAACCAAAACTCACACTTTTAGAAATTCGCAAAAAGACGTTGAGTTCTCAAGATTCCCAACTCGATGTGCAGATGACGTGCATGCTCGTCCTCGTTCCTCGAGTAAATCAGAATATCGTCGATAACTTATCGAGATATTAGATAAAGACTTTGTTCATTAAGTGCATGAACACGACTGGGGCGTTGGTTAGCCCAAAAGGCATGACCACCAACTCATAGTGGCCGTATCTCATCCGAAAGGCCGTCTTCGGAATATCGGAATCCTTCACTTGGAGCTGGTAATACCCCGATCTCAAATCAATCTTCGAAAACACGGTTGCCTCTTGCAATTGGTCAAACAAGTCGTCAATCCTCAGGAGTGGATACTTGTTTTTGATGGTCACATTGTTCAACTCTCGATAGTCGATACATAGACGAAGTGACCCATCCTTCTTTTTCACGAACAAGACTGGTGTGCCCCAAGGGGAAGCGCTCGGTCGAATATAACCCATGTCTAGAAACTCTCCCAACTATTTCTTCAACTCAAGCATCTCAGCAGGTGCCATGCGGTACGGCATCTTCAAAATTGGAGCCGCACCCAGCTCTAAATCAACAGTAAACTCAACCTCTCGGTCAGGTGGCAAACCCGGCAACTCGTCTGGAAAAACGTCAGGATACTCGTTAACCACCGGAATAGACGAGAGTTCAACTCCCCCCTCTTCCGATCTCAAAGCATAACACCAGTAACCAGTGCAACCCCCTCGAAGGAGTTTCACCGCTTTCATAGCGCTGATTAGAAATCTCTGACTACTCCGCTTATGTCCCTCAAAAGAATGCTCGGTACCATCAGAGGCTAACATCGAAATGGTTCTCGTTCTATAATTCATGATCGCCCCGTGCCGGTCTAGCCAATCCTCACCAAGAATCAAATCTTCATCCTTAATATCTACCGCAATTAGGTTAGAAGGCCAATCCCTCCCCGCGATACTCACAGGAAAATCTCGAATCTCACGATCCCCCACGATGCTATCCCCACTAGGCAGTTTAAAAACAAATGGTTCACATGCAACCAGACCATCAACATGCAGACGACGCACACAATCCAGAGATATGAAAGAATGCATAGCACCTAAATCGAATAATACGAAAATAGGATGGTCAAGGATGTGAATGGTACCTTTAGCCACCGTCGCGTCAGGATCTCCAGCTCGTCTCATCTCATATACACGGGGCGGAACAGACCCCGCACTAGAAGCTACCCCTCTAGAAGGCTGCCCACGTCCTCGACCTCTACCGAAACTCTGCTGGGGCTGAGAAGCTGTCGGTGCCTGATTCACGCTCGGTTCTCCCGCAGCCGAGGCTGACACCTGAGTAACTGGTGCCCGACCCGCATCTATACAATACTTAGCACGATGCCCCATCCGACCGAAAGTAAGACACTAAATCAGAGGCCTGTCACACTCACTCATCATGTGTCCGGGACGACCACAGTTAAAGTAGGTAGGACCATGAAAGGAAACAGTAGGAGCAGACTTAGAACCATTTCCTCGCCCAAATGACAGGGACTGATTCCCGAAGACTCGCGAACCAGACTGCGCCTTCTGATACCTGCCAGACTTACCTCCCGAAAACTGACCGGAGGTTTTCTGTTTCTTACCCTTGGTTGCCGTCTCTATCACAGAAAATTACATCTCATAAGCGATTGCCTTGTTCTGTTAGTCCTTCAAAGTTGTACACCCGAGACCAGACATGTAGTGTCGAACCCTCGGCTTTATCCGCATGTAAAAATGGCGGATCTTATCTAACTCATCTCGGACCTAATTTCACACATAGTGAAGTTGCTGGTTGTAGTCCTTGATCGCTTGAGAAATAGGAACATCCTGGGGCTTAGCCTCGAAGAAGGCTCGGATCCTCCCCTCTTTTACTGGCCATGGACAATATTCGTCCTCCTCAACTCTCGGAACTCTGCCCATGTGGTTGCCCGGTGTCGTGGTTTCAGTGCTTGCCACCACATTAACGCCTCCTTGGCGAGGAAGTACTGAGCGATCGGTGCTTTCCTCTCCTCGGAGGAGTTAGCCGCCTCAAACACCTTCTCCATCTCTAATAGACAATTCTCCCAACCAGAAGGGTCGGAAGTACCATCAAACTGCGGAGGACGCATACGAACCACGTCCTGAAGTAACTTATCGGTGCCAGAACCAGTAGGCGGAACCGGGTTAGGATTAGCTTGTCCGACCAAGACGGCCTGAGTCAGTAGCGTCATCTGGTTCACTACTTGCTGCAAAACATTCGCTACTCCGATATTCTCATGAGCATTGCCGGAGCTAGCAGACTGATCCTACTGGCCCCCGGCACTGGGTGGAATACTGTTCGACAATAAAGGCATCGCCGAATCAGTTTCTGAGTTATCGGACGTGGCCGCCCCACCGGCTGCGCCACGTCCCCTACCGCATCCGCGACCGCGTCCGCGTCCTCTACTGGCAGGTATTCTGAAGAAGTAACGGGTGAGTACAGTTCAAACGCAAAACGCAACAAGATACCAAGAAAGGAACAGAACAGAACAACGTAGCTAGTCAAGTTAGGAAAAACTTACGAGCACCGGCGTACTGAGACAATGGCGTAGTAGTGATACTATTCAAAAACGACACTCAACTAGACCCAAATAACCGACAACCTATGTATCCATAAATCTAAGCTCTCATACCATATTCTGTAACACCCCCAAGACGTTCGGGGAATATCACAGCGCCGTGGACCCCACACTTTGGAATCCACCAGGCTAACGTACCATCCCGACATTCGACAAAAGACAAACATCATCAACATACACATAATTCCATGACTTAAGACATTCAAATCAATAGAATGAACTCAACAGCACCGTTCAATATCAAATTCACCCCAAAACGGGTACTCAACATTAATAAATCCAAGAAGGAAGTAATCGAGTACTTAAGAGAATGAAATGATAAATAAATTTAAAAGACATGACATAAAATGGACAACCACTGAACAGAATCACTTTTGCCCATCATCCTCGTACGGCCCGCATGCTCGTTCGCCTCCATGACCTATACCTAAATACAAAAGTATTTCCCCCATTTAAGGGGTTAGCGACAACTGCTAGTGCAAGTACAATCCATTTGAACTACCATTCTAATCAGATGAAATATGCGCCAAAAATCATTTTCGAAATGATTTATATTCCGGAATATTTACGGTGCACAAGCACAAAACACATTTCTCCAATAAAAGATTTCAAAGTTAACCATTGGTACGAGACTCACGGCCACCGTACCCCACAGAGGCCACGTCGGACCATCCCTAGGTGGTTAACCCTAGTTCGTGATACGCACACTCACGGCAGTACGTATCCCTAGAGGCCCCGTCAGACCGTCCCTAGGTGAACATACACATATACATCCACATAACCACGGAAAGCCATAATCCAAATACTAGAACATGTAAACAAATGTAAAGTACTTGCCTTTGAGACATCTTCGACGAAACGGAAATGAACAATGACTACGAACGTCCCGGAGGGAACACGGCCGATCCTAAATGAAGGATTAACACAACTCAGTCCTATACGGTAACTATAATCGAATGGAATACTCCCATAACCCTGTTTACAAGTTATAACAACCTACGTTCGATCGATCCGGGCGAGGGTTTTCACAAAACCTCCCCGAAACAACAACTCACGGATTAAACACGACGAAAATGGATTGAGAATCACCCAATAACAACAATCAAAGATAAATATAACAACATCACCGAACAAATCGAGTTAAATCTAGGCAAATCCCGAAAAAAACCCAAAATAAACAAAGGTAGGGTTCTAGACGAGAATACCTTGGATCCGAACGGATGAAGATGATTAGGGCGATGATAAACTTCACTAGGAGCACAATAATCGATCTCCCAAGAATTTCCACGGGCAAAACTCGAAAAATCGCTTGAAACCACACTGGGAACTAAGCTCTCGGATGAAGGGAGAAGAATGGAGGAAATGACGAAGTGAAGGTCAACTCAGGTTTATAAAACGTTGGCCTTCATTACGTATGTTACATGAGCTGGTTAACGTATGTAATGCTCATTACGTACGTAACGCTCAAGTATTAGCGTACGTAATGGCTAGGCTGAACAGTCTGCCCCAAAATGCTGAGGTCGCTAGCGTACGCTACATCAGATGGCTAGCGTACGCTACAAGAGGCTTACGTACGTAACACCAACGTCTTTACGTACGTAAGGGACTGGGCAAAACTGGGCAGACCCACTATCCAAAATGCTGAGGGCCATAACGTACGTTACCACTAAGGCATAACGTACGTTATCCAGGTATCGATAGCACACGCTAAAAAGCATGTGTAACGTGCGCTATGTGTTCAGCAGTTCTACACTGATGAACACCGTTTTCTGCACCGAACAATACAAAATGGAACGCAACACAAGGACAGAACCCAGAAGCATAAACACGAAATAATCATGACAACGAAGCTAAGTTCTGAAGGAAAATATAATTCCAACTACCGGGAAATCCGAAATAAGACAATAGAGATAAAATTCCCTAAACTTATAGGAAATTACAAAACGGCCCAAACGCTCGAAAATCACGATACAACGTCGGATTCACAACCCGAAACTCACAACATGAACAAATCAACCATACGAACTTAGGGAAATGAAGATACAATGAAATCGAATGAGTTTTACGAGAATCGAACGCACATATGACAAAACATAACATAAAGCGAAATCACGTAAAAACACATCTGAAAGTCCACCAAATGGAAAAGCGGCAAGAACAAAATAGATTCAAAACGTCTAAATGGTTACAAGAGAGTCGATAAAAATAGATATGTGACAAAAATGGAAACTGCTAAAAATGGAAAGGTACAGATATTACATTTGAATGGTTGGGACTATGCGTCGATCGATTATATCATGTTTGGGGGTCATTTTTCATCAATTTTGGGCTCAAACAGCGTATGCCGCAGCACAGCCTTGGCAAGGATGGTGCCTGGGCCGGCTATACTGCGTGCTGCGGCACAAAACAGTCCAGGCCGCGGCACAGATCAAAATCCTGCTCTCCATTTTCAGCCGCGTGCCGCGGCACACTCAATCTGCGACGCGGCACGCGGGTCAGTCAGGCTATATTTCAGCGGGATCTTGGGAGAGGGTTTCATTTCCTCTTCTCTCTTCTTCTTCCTCTCGTTTTAGGTGATTTAGGGGCGACTTTTGGGCGATTTTGGCATCTTCATTCTTGGAGAGATCATCCACCTCGAGTTCTTGTTGTATATTATCGACTTCTACTTGAATCCTTCATCCTAATCCAAGGTAATCTCCTAGAACCCTATTTTTTGGAAACTTGGGTGTTTTGAGTTTTAGTCAAATTCATTCCGTATTGTTGATTAATCCATGATGAATATGATTAATATTATTGGTATTCTTGTTTTACCTACGAATTCATGGGGTATTTCGTGGTTTTTATGTAATCGAGAGGGTTTGGTTGCGATCCGCCCTCATTGTTGTTTTGTACGAATATACATGAATCGTAGGCGGGTTTTTGGGTGTATTCCATTTCATATTCGTATAGAGTTGGTTGTGATTGTGTTCTTCGAATTTTTAGGTTCATGGTTGTCGGTTTCTAGCGTTTTTCGGTGATTTTCCTTTCCATTCGTTGCGTCGTCAATTATTCAAGGCAAGTATTTTTGGAAACCTTTATGCTTAACATGAAATGGTGATGTATTTGTGTGTGCTTTGCTCACCTTGGGAGGGTCCGATGGGGCCTCGAGGGAATTCAATGGTATAGCCCTGGATTCACGAGTTTGATTCGCTAGCTAGCTCGGGAGGGTCCTTAGAGGCCTCGAGTGGGATCAGTGGTATAGCCCCAGTCCTAAGGCGGTGATTGTGCATGATTTGTTTTATGATATGGCCAACTCGGGAGGGTCCTTAGAGGCCTCGAGCGGGACCAGTGGTATAGCCCCAGTCCTAAGGAAAATTGCTTATTGACTGTTTGTTTCTGGAAAAGACATGTCTAGTTTTGATTTCGAAATGAATTGGTGCATGTACTATGAAATGTGTAAGCGAATGGTTTGCCTTGATTACTTGTACTAGCGTAATTGCTAACCCCTTTGGGGACCTGTTTTGGGGAAATTCTTGTTATGGAATTCAGGTTATGTTCAGCCGGACGAGCGTGCACTGGGATAGTACGAGGATGCTGGCCAGGGTCGTTGATATGTGCATTTGGGTCCTTTTATTTCCATTGTTCCTTTCGATATGGTTGTTGCCTACTTATTAAACTTATTGATTGTACTCGCGAGTACTTAGGCTTTTCCCTTCGGATTGTGGTTTGTATTTGTTGAAGTTATTTACGTTTATCGGTGTTGCTTATTCCGCCGGTTTTACCGGGTGTGTTATTTGATTTTCATCTGGATGATGTGTGTTTTTCCTGTGGTAATTCGTGTCTATCCTGGTGGGTCCCATGTAGGGGTCCACTGTTGTAGAAAAATCCCTCACAATATGCCGTAAGTGCACGGTGTCACAAGTAATAAAGTGATAAGTAGAGTATCGTTCCCACGAGGACTGATTTCACTAAGTACCAAAATATAGTCAACTCACAATTTTATTTGAAGAACAATTATACGGAGTTTATACCTAAACTAATTGCAGAAAATAAATAATAGTACTAATTATAATAATAATACTAATAAGCGCGTAGGATTATGATTTTCACCTCAAACAATCGGGAATGATATTTATTCGATTCAATTCACTTTTATTCAATTGATTGTAAGCCAGGAATTCCTAAATTATTCTAAAGCCTTTCCCAAGGTCGATAGAAAATACTACGAATTATTAACTCGATATATCCCTATTCGAATTAGATAATTAATAGCTAAAAGAGTTCAAGAATTCCCACAATAATTAGGCTTCACAATTCCCAAGAGTATATTCCTATCTCACGAAAATTATAATTCGTCTCACAAGAACTATGCCTAAATTTCATCTCCCGAATCCATAAAGACATTCAAAACAATTTAACTGTTGGTCAGACAATTAAAAAGCATTAAGAACAGTAAGAAGAATCCAATTCAATAGAATAACGAGTAAATCGAAATAATAATAAATAATCAAACCGTCATGAAATCGGCTACAATCAAAATCCTACTCGAATAAATCTAGAAACTAAGATGCAGAAAAACCGTAGGGATCCGTGGTCTTGTCGTCGCCCCACAAATATCCTCCTTGTGTTCTTCGCCCTAGCTCTAATCCACCTCCGAATTCCTTCTGATCGATCTCCTTTCCGCAGCCCTACCATGCTTATTTATAACAGTCCTCAGCCTCCAAAACGCGTCCGTGTGATTAGGACGTGAACAGGCTCCAAAACGGCCCAAACCCGCGCGGAGTACACCAACACCGCCCCGTGTGCCGCGGCTCACTTTATCTGTGCCGCGGCTCACGGCACTCAGCGGGATGCCTGGGCGCTGTTTATTTCTTATGTGCCGCGGCTCACTATATCTATGGCACAGAGTACAGTTTACTCGGCACTCAGCTAGTCTCCTGCGTGTGCCGCGGCTCAACACATGGGTGCCGCGGCTCATGACCAAAAACTGCTGTTTTCGCCCGTTTTTAAATCGTTTCCTAGGACTCCGATTTCCTGCAAAACATATAAAAATAATGCATTAAAAGCTCATTTATGCTGATTTAGGCTCAAGATGGATATAAATTAATAATATAAAAGCGCATAAAAATATGCCTAACAAATACCCCCAAACTTGAGCCTTTGCTTGTCCTCAAGCAAAAAATTATCAATTTTAGACAAAATGTATCGTGACTAATCATGCAACACATAGTGCTCAACCTAATCAATATTACCCTGAAAATCTCAAAGAATAGTACAAGTATCGTAATAGTGAGTCGTATCCAGGACACTGATTCCACTAAGTAACCAATTTCACTCCTAATCAATCGTTCATGAAGAAAATCAAGCTCAAAGATTAACAAGCGTGAATTTAACCGACCGTCAATATGAAGGGTTAGATTAAACAAGCCAATTCGCCCAGTCCCACAGTCTAGTGGCAAAATTCAAGAGTTTTATTATCAAAATTATTCCTAGGACAGCATTCCCTTATGTATGATCAATAATATGATTCGAGTTAACCACTAGGTTTCGGCTCTCGGGATATTTCATCGGGATGATCCTAGGGTGGATTTCCATTCTCATGCATCGGGGAACCGTTTGACGTAAAAGACACTCATGGGGTACATGGATGCTTCTAGTTACTAAGCCCCCCTCTACAGCGGAGAAAAAACTCGAATAGCAATTCCCGCATGTCAAGGTTGCTGTTTTGCGCGAGAGTAAACAACGGGCCACGTGAATACCCTCGGTTACTAGGCTTCCCATCATCGGTAATGCAATATTTCTAAATTATTAATCTATTCAGGGTCGTTGTTTTACGCGAGAGTAAACAACGGGTCACGCGAATACCCCCGGTTACTAGACTTCCCATCATAGAATAACTAATATCTCGACTTTTTGGAAAAACTGTCCGACTCTAAACTCAATCCAAGTGCCAACAAGACTCATATTACTGGACGACTAGCTATGCGAAAATTTTAACCAAACGTATAAACGGTGATATGAAAACACGTATGTCTCCTTTCTTATCTGCTAAAATTTCTACAAAAACGATAAAATTTCGGACCTAAATGAATACTCAACAGAAACAGAAATCACTGACTGCAACTCGACCAAAAGTCAACCGTTTCTTCCAAGAGACATCAGTATCGTAACATCAGTTTTACACACGGAAGCACGAAATATTCACGATTTTGAACAAAACCATCAAGAGCATGCAAGGACAATAAAGCAATCGCAATTTATACCCAAGACAATTTAAGAAATTTATCGCATGCTTCCATTTATTCCACTACACCTAACATCATCAATAATACAACTCACGTGAAAATAAAAGAGATAAGGAAAAGTGAAACTTATTCCAAATGTCTTCTTGAAAGCCAGCACATGTCAGAGTGGAAACGTCGGTCAATCCATACTTCAAATAACGCTCAGCATCACGAGGGACCCCCAAACTTAGTCTCTAGTCATGAAATAACAATAGACATTAAATCAAGCAGGACTAGAATATGAAGAATAATAACCCATTGGGGTTTAAAAAAAGATTAGAGAAATAAGGGCCACAAGAATACCCGAATCGAAACGAAATGCAAAACAAAGAAAAGAAAATTATTAACGAAAAATCAAATAAAAACAACTAACTAGAAAGCAAGTAAAAATGATGGGTTGCCTCCCACCAAGCGCTCTATTTTACGTCTTGAGAACGACGTGACAAAAAGAGTTTAACGTGGCTTTTTTCTAGGGAGATTGCCAAATGCCCCCTTCTTGCAATCTATAAGCCTCTTATTCCATAAAGGATGCTTTGGTTCATGCCCGGTTGCCAAAAATAATGAGTACGAATAATTATGCGGACAACCAAAAAATGATGGAAGAATATAATAATGATAAGGCATGAAAAAATAAGCAGAGTTCGAATGGGTAACTAATAAAGACTTATCATGAACAACCTCATTAGAACTCATGGTATCAGCCTCAACAGAATCAAAAGTAATGGGGTTAATCTCTCCCATTATGGATTTAGGAAAGATTATGCGCCGCACCGTTAATAAAATTTTTGGCACAAAAGTGTTCACCTTATTAGTCGAAGTTTGATGACAATTTAATGAAATTTCTTTGGAAACATCATCAATGGTAACTTCTTCTACAGGCTCATCACACTTTATGTAATTATCGGGTGCTGGGGGATCGACCCTAAAACTTAGCATGTCTTTCATCTCAACCTCCCCCTCAACTTCACTACTAAATATATGAGCTGGAATACAACCATAGTGAATCTCAAGACCACGACGTGCACATTCTAGCTCAAAAAGAGTACTATCAGGATTTTTGAGAACGTCTACACATTGTTCAAGCATGGTCTTTTATTTTGGGGGAGGGGGCTGACTGACCCTATTTGGCAAATTATTAAGAACATCGAAATTTATGAAATGCCAAGGGCCACGATACTCAAAGGAAAACATAATAAAAATAAAGAGACTAAAGAAAAAACTTCAAATTAAAATTAGAGTCGCTTGGTATTGATATTAGCGAAAAATCAGTCCCCGGCAACGGCGCCAAAAACTTGTTGCGATATTTCTTGAACTCAAGTGCACGTTATCGTATACAAGTAATAAAGTGATGAGTTAGTATCGTTCCCACGAGGACTGAATCACTAACTACCGATTTTTGTGTATTCCAGTTTTATTTGAACAATCGAATTTTTGGGTAGCAATTAATTACTAAAGAAAATTAATAAAAGACTAAACAGTAAAAAACAATCGCTTGAAGAAAGAGAATCAAATGTTGAATAAGTCTAGGATTCTGAATCCACCTTGGTTTATCCGAATTTACTCTCGATTATCTGAAGTTAATGATTTTTCCAATTTATTGAAGGCGAAGATTGCTAATATACTCTACCGCCTCTCCCGAGGTCAATAGATTTTTCTAAAGGCAAATAACGCACTCTATCCCTAGGTGAATTAATTCGTCAATAGGCAAAAAGCATAAAATCTTCAAAAGGCCACGTAGTTCCTATGAGTATACTACTATCTCACAAGATAAAACGGTCCTCACCAATAGTTCCTCACCCAACTCTCCTCTCCCGATTCGAATTGAATGATTAAAACAATACAACTATTGGCCAGATAATTGAAAGCATTAAACACGATTGGGAAAACTCAACAAAAAGGGAATTAAATAGATAATCTCAAGCAAATCCGTCAAAACATAGGTTTCATCAAAATCCTAGATTAGGGTTTTAGCCTGACATGCTAAATAATGAAAATACAGAATTGATAAATAAAAGCATGAAAATCAAATGCAGATGAAGAGCTCGGATTCCTCCATTCTTCTGGCTTCCGCCCTCTGCCCTTGATCTCTTCTGCTTCTCTCGTCTGCGATAATCTTCTGTGATCCTTCTTTTCCCCAGCCTCCAAGATGATTAATTAGGGTCTTAAGCCCTTATTTATAGCTCTCAACAGTCTCCAAATCGCGTCTCTGTGAGTAGGTCGAGAACTGGCTTCAAAACGGCCCAAATCCGCGCGGAGCACACAAAAATCGCCTTGTGTGCCGCGGCTCACTTAATCTGTGCCGCGGCACACTGTCTTCAACTGGACGCCTGGGCGCCTTTTAATTCATCTGGGCCGCGGCTCACCTGGACTGTGCCGCGGCTCAGAGTACAGATTGCTCAGGGGTCGCTGGGTGCCTTCCTCTGCCGCGGCCCAGTTGCCTTGTGCTGCGGCCCTCGGCCAAAATTCGCCGTTTTCGCCTGTTTTGCCTCGTTTTAGCTTCCGGACTACAATCTCCTGTCAAACATACAAGAATAAGACATTAAAAGCTCATTTATGCAATTTTACTCGCCAAAATAATACTAAATAATGATAAATAAGCGTATAAAAATACGCCTAACAAATACCCCCAAAGTTAAGCCTTTGCTTGTCCTCAAGCAAAAAGAATTAATTTCAACAAAAGAATATCGTGAATAATCGTGCAACTCATAGTGCTCAACCTAATCAATACTATCCTGAAATTCTCTCTGAATAATACGAGTATCGTAATAGCGAGCTACACTCAGAACACTGATTCCACAAAGTAACCAAGTTTAGTCCTAATCACTCGTTCATGAAGAAAATCCAGCTCAAAGATTAACAAACGTGAATCTAATCGACCGTCAATATGAAAGGTTAAAATAAACAAGCTAGTTCGCCCCGTTCCACAGTCTAATGGCAAAATTTTCACGAGTTTCATCAAAATTAATCCCTCGGACAGTATTCCCTTATATATATGCTCAAGAAATTGATTCGAGTTGACCACTAGGCTCGGATCTCGGGATGTTTCATCGGGATAATCCTAGGGCGGAACTTCCATTCTCATGTATTGGGCAACCGTTTGACGTAAAAGACACTCATGGGGCACATGGATGCTTCTAGTTACTAAGTTCCCCTCCAAAGCGGAGAAACAACTCGAATAGCTAATTCCCTGCATGTCCGAATCAAGGTCGCTGTTTTACGCGAGAGTAAACAACGGGTCACGCGAATACTCCCGCTTACTAGGCTCCCTATCATTGGCACATGCGAAATTTCTAAACCACTAGTCTAATCAGGGTTGTCGTTTTACGCGAGAGTAAACAACGGGTCACGTGAATACCCTCGGTTACTAGACTTCCCCTCATAGAACAAATATTATCTCGATTTTTTTTTGGCAACGGCGCCAAAAACTTGTTGTAGGAAAATCCCTCACAATATGCCGCAAGTGCACGATGTCAACAAGTAATAAAGTGATAAGTAGAGTATCGTTCCCACGAGGACTGATTTCACTAAGTACCAAAATATAGTCAACTCACAATTTTATTTGAAGAACAATTATACGGAGTTTATACCTAAACTAATTGCAGAAAATAAATAAGAGTACTAATTATAATAATAATACTAATAAGCGCGTAGGATTATGATTTTCAACTCAAACAATCGGGAATGATATTTATTCGATTCAATTCACTTTTATTCAATTGACTGTAAGCCAGGAATTCTTAAATTATTCTAAAGCATTTCCCAAGGTCGATAGAAAATACTACGAATTATTAACTCGATATATCCCTATTCGAATTAGATAATTAATAGCTAAAAGAGTTCAAGAATTCCCACAATAATTAGGCTTCACAATTCCCAAGAGTATATTCCTATCTCACGAAAATTATAATTCGTCTCACAAGAACTATGCCTAAATTTCATCTCCCGAATCCATAAAGACATTCAAAACAATTTAACTGTTGGCCAGACTATTAAAAAGCATTAAGAACAGTAAGAAGAATCTAATTCAATAGAATAACGAGTAAATCGAAATAATAATAAATAATCAAATTGTCATGAAATCGGCTACAATCAAAATCCTACTCGAATAAATCTAGAAACTAAGATGCAGAAAAACCGTAGGGATCCGTGGTCTTGTCGTCGCCCCACAAATCTCCTCCTTGTGTTCTTCGCCCTAGCTCTAATCCACCTCCGAATTCCTTCTGATCGATCTCCTTTCTGCAGCCCTACCATGATTATTTATAACAGTCCTCAGCCTCCAAAACGCGTCCGTGTGATTAGGACGAGAACAGGCTCCAAAACGGCCCAAACCCACGCGGAGTACACCAACACCGCCCCGTGTGCCGCGGCTCACTTTATCTGTGCCGCGGCTCACGGCATTCAGCGGGATGCCTGGGCGCTGTTTATTTCTTCTGTGCCGCGGCTCACTATATCTATGCCGCGGTACAGAGTACAGTTTACTCAGCACTCAGCTAGTCTCCTGCATGTGCCGCGGCTCAGCACATGGGTGCGGCGGCTCATGACCAAAAACTGCTGTTTTCGCCCGTTTTTCGTCGTTTCAGCTTCCGGACTCCGATTTCCTGCAAAACATATAAAAATAATGCATTAAAAGCTCATTTATGCTGATTTAGGCTCAATATGGATATAAATTAATAATATAAAAGTGCATAAAAATATGCCTAACCTCCACGACACTGTAATATACCCTGAATATCTCAGGGGTGTTACACGAAGCGTTCGTAAGGCGCCAAGTGTTTGACAAACTGGCAGCTAGATATGAAAGATGTTTATTTGTGGGATATCCTAAGGAAACTAATGGATATTACTTTTATAAGCCCACAGAGAACAAAGTGGTTGTTGCTCGAAATACTATATTCTTAGAAAGGGATTTTTTTTTCAAAAGAGATAGTGGGAGAAATGTAATTCTCGAGGAAACTCGAGAACCACAAGAAGACATCACTTCACTGATGGAAACCGAACAGGCTCAACAATCAGTTGAAGAGTCTGTTAAAAGTACACAAGTCCCTCGCATATCTAATAGGATGCGACACGAACCTGAGATATATGGTTATCTCGTGACAGAGGATGATGCATCACTCTTAGATGATGAGCCTAGTAGCTATACAAAAGCTGCTTCAGGGCAAGAGTCTAAGAAATGGCTAGAATCCATGAAGTCAGAGATGCAGTCCATGTATGACAATCAAGTTTGGAACTTGATAGATCCACCTCAGGGTGTTAAAACCATTGGGTGCAAATGGGTCTACAAAAAGAAGAAAGACATAGACAATAATCGGCAAGCCTATAAATCTAGACTAGTAGCAAAAGGTTATAGACAGATTCATCGTGTTGACTATGATGAGACTTTTTCGCCAGTAGTCATGCTTAAATTAATTAGAATTTTATTTGCCATTGTTGCATACTATGATTACGAAATGTGGCAAATGGATGTCAAAACAGCATTCCTTAATGGAAACTTACTCGAGGATGTGTACATGACACAGCCTGAGGGTTTTGTTCATCCAGAAAATTCTAAAAAGGTTTGCAAGCTTCAAAGATCCATTTATGGGTTGAAGCAGGCTTCTCGGAGCTGGAATCTTCGCTTTGATGAAACTGTCAAAGAGTTTGGGTTTATTCAAAATGAAGATGAACCATGTGGGTACAAGAAGGTTAGTGGGAGCATAGTTGTTTTCCTAGTCTTATATATAGATGACATATTACACATTGTATATGATATACCCACCTTGCACACAGTCAAGACTTGGTTGGGAAGTTGTTTCTCAATGAAAGACTTAGGAGAAGCTGCTTACATTCTTGGGATAAAAATCTATATAGATAGATCAAAGAGATTGATTGGTCTGAGTAAATGTACCTACATTAATAAAATATTGAAGAGGTTCAATATGCAAAACTCCAAGAGAGGACTCTTGCCAATGTCATATGGCATTCATCTGAGTGAGACTCAGAGTCCTTCGACTCTATATGAGTGAGCCCGCATAAGCAAGATACCATCCACTTCGGCCATTGGATCGGTCATGTATGCCATGATTTGTACTCGACCAGATGTATCGTTTGCCCTTAGCATGACAAGTCGATACCAATCGAATCCAGGTGAAAGTCACTGGACAGCAGTGAAAACCATCCCAAAGTACTTAAGAAGAACTACGAATGCTTTCCTACTATATGGAGGGGTGGGAAACGAACTGGCTGTAAATGGTTACACTGATGTAAGTTTCGAAACCGATAGAGGCGATTTTAAATCACAAACTGGTTATGTGTTTGTTTTAAATGGAGGTGCTGTGAGTTGGAAGAGTTCCAAGCAAAGCACGGTTGCTAAT
The DNA here is from genome assembly GCA_033398695.1 of Orobanche coerulescens. NCBI lineage: Eukaryota > Viridiplantae > Streptophyta > Magnoliopsida > Lamiales > Orobanchaceae > Orobanche > Orobanche coerulescens. The sequence continues at coordinate 95,384,190 of CM065803.1, forward strand.
TTTATAACAAAAGCTGAGTACCTGGCAGCATCGGATGCAGCTAAGGAATCCGTATGGATCAAGAAGTTCGTTGCCGAACTAGGAATGGTACCGACCATCCAGGTGTTAGTGTAATGCTCTAAGCCTACTGTTTAATAATAATGTGGAGACATTTATTATTATATAATATTTATTATATTATTGAATTAATATTCTGCTTACGATCATCAAGTATGTGACTTGATAGTAAAGCTCATTAAAAGCATTAAAGAGTATTTATTCTAGATATCCTAGTAATATGATTACTAGTATGATAATGATACGATGGCTATATTTTACTAGTCATGAACATGAGATGTTATATCACATCATAGATACATGTAGAGACATCGTATTGGATATGACCTAACAAATAGAATTATATATGGATGAAGTCATTATAATTCCTCTGATTGTTATATATTATTTAAGTCATTATTACCTAAAGACACTACAGTTTCCTACATAATAACTATTGTATTTTAACACAATACCAACGTTTTCTCTAACAAGGGACCATACAGTTTGTGATTGGACACGGTACGATTTATGCAGAGGGAAGTAGTTTGTCCAGAGGGGACTTGTCCCTCCTATAAAATGGAGAAGATATCCATGATTCCTTGATAAGTTAAATTATTTAAATGCATGGCCATGCTCAAATTGATCAATAAAGAGTTACTGATAAATATTTGAATTGGACAATTGTAACTTGAGATCAAGAATATTAATTAAGCTATATAAGGTCGACTTACCCATGCCTTATGCTTAATTAGGATATTACGCGACGAGAGGATTAAATATTATACAGTAACGGGATTTTGTTCGTGTCGTCGAATTAATTCTTTTAATGCGGGTAGTCATAATATCTAGCTAGAGGCCGCTTATGATTTATGAGTCGTAAAAATTGTTTTATACTCATTGCCCTATTAATTAGAACCTACAGGGTCATGTAATATCCGAATAAATTGTTGAGTATTTTCGTCCGTATTTGAACCTTGTATTATTCGAATTTGTGATATCGATAATCGAAGTATGCTCTTTTCCGTATTCGTATCCACATGCATGATAATATCAACTTGTAATCCTTCACATGCAACTACGTCGTAACGTACGCTAGCAGGTAAGTGAACGTACGTTAAGGGACACAGATAGCGTATGCTATGAGCTAGGCATAGCATACGTAAGGAAGTCAATAATTGAGCAGGCTGGCAAGCACATGGGATGGCTGGTGATGGGCTCGGAAAGATTCTCGCAGAATAAACCTGGATTGTTTTGGGTCAACGGAGATTTACGTACGCTAAGGGTTGTACATAGCGTATGCTAAGAATGTTTATTACGTACGTAACCCTATTGATGTAACGTACGTAATAGAGTACAGAATGAGACAGTAAGCTACAATTGAACGATAGCATACGCTAAGGACAACGGGTAGCGTACGTTAAGTGAATAACGTACGTAAAGCACTAAGGCTAACGTACGTAAAGTTCAGGACATTATATATGGGACAACACCCCATGTCATTTCACTTCGTTTCTTTTACTTGTCCTTCACCTTCCTTTGTTTCCAGAGAGCCTCCAGCCATCTAAAACACCTATAGATCACCTATACTTGATCATTAAAGATTGGATATCACATGTACTTGGTCATTGAGGATTGGAAGCACCTTGGATTGGTACTCAAGCTTGAGGTGTTGGATTTTCGTCAAGTGTTCATCATTGTCTTCAACATTAAGGTATGTTGATACTTTTCAAACTCAAATCCTTGTTCTTAAGGAATGATATGAGCATGCTGAGATCATTGGATTAGTGAGTAACCCTTTGAGTTGAACACCATGTTTAAGGAAGTTGGAATGATTATACTTAGGAACACCATTGTTAAGAGTATTATTGTTCCAACCTCATTATGTTGAACATAGTAGGGAAGTTTTCTGAGATTGTAATCAGCATTAATTGGAGTTTTCGATATGATCAAGACTTGCTATCACTATCACTTTTTATTATATGAACTTAGAAGGATAAACATTGAAGGTTTTGTCACATCTTGTAAGGGTGGATTGATTAGCTGATCTTCATGATCAAAGTTTAAATGTAGTGGTGATATTGATAACAACCATGGATTTTTCCGAACTACATATGGGAATTTATAATCGAGTTTGGAATATGGCATTTTGATGACATGCTTATCCTTGAAACTCGAAGATATCAACACCTTTGGATCATTCTTTTTCATATGAGAAATATGTTTGTGAGTATAACGTACGTTAAACATCATACACTACGTACGTTATATCATCAGACGAGTCAGTCATCTGATCAGAGAAGAGAAATGCCAAACATGCTTAGCGTACGTTAGGCTTTGGAACTTACGTACGCTAACGTACAGACTTAACGTACGCTACGTTGGTGTGTAACGTACGTTATGATGAGTACAGTCAGGACTCGGTCATTTTACGATGTTTTTCCTCATGTAATTGATTGTTTATTTGATGATAGGATCATAGGGATGAATTCCCTACGATAATCCGGTGTTGAGCCTTTCTGATCGTCATTTTCATTGGAGTTCCAGATATTTCCAATCGACCGTATTTTCGGAGTATTCGCGAGATATTACCAAGGCAAGTACCTTGATATACGAATTATAACTACGTGAATCATTGTTGCCGAAATGTGTGAATCATTTTACGAATATATATATATATATGTATGTATATATATATATATTATATTTATATGTTAAATATATGTATGTATGTATATAGATATACGTGTATATATATATATATATATACATATGTCGGTGAATGTCGGGTGATTAATACCGATACTAGTTGACGTACTCCACTTGGATTAAAGTACGAACCATACTTATAGCGGTAATATGGTAAGGTTTATGTATTCGGTTGAGTTACGATATAAGGATATATGTGTAGTGTTGGTTGGTTTTGCCAAATGCTTATTGTGTTGAGTCTTGATTGATAATGTGCGTGTTATTGTTCATTTGTGTGGTTGTGGACTGATGGATAAATTGTGTGAATTGGTGTACTGATTTGATAATTATTGCAACGATTAACCGTGTGCTTGATATTTGTAATAATGTGAATACTTGTTGTGAGAGGCGTCATATCCGGGAGCCTCTGACGGCGGGGCGTGTACTCCTGCCTAGTGTACGCTGCAATGAGAGGCTCCATATGGTTGGTGAACACCGGTGTTACCTAATGCGTGAGCAAGGGGCGGCTCTTGTGGGAGTGAACGCCGGTGCAGGTGACATGTACAATGGGCGGCCAACATAGTGGAGTGTACGCTGGTGCACAGGCGTGCAAGGGAGGCGCCTGGCAGGCTTATTGGTAACGGATATTCGAGTGACAGCTAAGACCCCGTTACTGAATGATGTTCGTATTTCAAAGTTCTTCTAACTCGGTTTAAAATATTGGTCTTGATATAGATCGCGATTCGTGTTTCTGAGTGATTGTTTCAACTTGTTTTAAAATGTTGGTATCAGGGTTAATTAACCAAGGATATTTGGCAAGATCTCCGAGGGTTAATTAATCAAGGGTCTTTAGCAGGATTTGTCGAATGAGAGGCTGTGTCTTTGATTGTGCTGTGATGATATCCTGTGTATTGGGTCGAGAACCCCATGAGATGTTGAGATATTTGATCTTGTGGTGTTATTCTTTGGATTGGGTCGAGAACCCCGTGAGATGTTGTAATGACTCGCTTGTGACAGTGTTTCTATAAATTGGGTCGAGGACCCTGAATAACGTTGAAATGGTTGTCTTGTAAATTGTTTTCCATATGCTGGGTTAAGGACCCGATAGCTTTTGAAGTAATTTTCCAAAAGTATTCCCATTCGATTTTCAAAACCACAAGATAGCCCGAGTCAATACTAACATTTCCAAACTATCTTATCAAAATATTTTCTTTTAAAAAGGGGTCTTTCAAACCAGATCTTTTTACTCTTTGGGCTTGTTTAAAATTTTCTTGGTGTTATGATCCGTAAAGAGAATATGGCTATGTAATTATCTTTCACCTTGTTGTAAACGAGTGTTTTTTTTATGTTGACTATGGGAATGCATGGTTTGTGTTAGGGCTTCACGACTGTTGAGTTTTGTGTTGATATTGTTCGTATATCTTGTATATTGTGTACTTGCACTATCAAAATTCCAGTTTGCTAACCCCCGAGTTTTCGGGGGGTGGGTGTGTTACGTGCTCAGGTTTTGGCATCTCGGTAGCAGTCACGAGATTGGCTTGAAAGGAGATGGAAGGCGACGATGCTAATCACACAAGAGTCAGAGTCTTTTCTTTTGTTCATCTTGGTCGATATTTTCTCATTTGGTTGAGTATTCTCCCTTGCACGGGTGTAGATTTCATTTATTAAATTGAGTTGTCATTCATTTCCGTGTTCATGTTGATTATTATCGTTAAGCTGTGAATTACGTTAGTTTTGGAATTGTATTATGACCTTGTCAGTCTGTTTTGTAATTAGATTGACCCCGGTCGGTCAATCATTGAGTAGTCTTTTGGAGTTTAGCCTGGTAGATCCTTGTGAGAAGGGTCTACGGCATGTGACATTCCCGGTCGAATTCTGGGGGTGTTACTGTAACACCCCAAACTAGGCGGATATTACAGTGCCGTGGACCCCCGACTGGGACCCACCAGGCGAATGAAAACGGACGAATTACACAGGGTAAATGTAGTACCGAACCACATTACAACATCAATTACTCCGATTAGGAGTTTCATATAACACACCCAGGATAAAATAGAATACATGTGTATTCTATGATGTTGTAATGTGGTAGTTGAATTACCCTACGCACGATCTTGAGATGGCCGCAGTTGTATTTGCGTTGAAGATATGGCGTTATTACTTGTATGGCTCGTCGTGTCAGATTTTCACCGATCACAAGATCCTAAAGTACATTTTCACCCAGAAAGAACTTAATATGAGACAGAGGAGATGGTTGGAGTTGATTAAGGATTATGATCTCGAGATCCTTTATCATCCGGGCAAGACTAATGTGGTAGCAGATGCCTTGAGCCGGAAATTGGTATCGCTTCGAGCGCTTGAGTTACTCATGGCCCAGTCGGGACTTCAGCGAGAGTTTATGAGGTTGAGCATTGAGATTTTGCTGCCAGAGAGTTCCGGGCAGTTGCGTACTCTTGAGATTTCTTCATCTCTGGTCGATGACATTAAATCGGGACAGTTGGAGGACCCGATGTTTATTCAGCTTCGAGAGAGTGTAGGGAAGGGGAAAGCCCCGGGATTCATTATTCATGAGGATGGTGTGTTGAGATTTCGAGGTCGGTTGTGTGTTCCGAACGACTCGGAATTGAGACAGAGTATTATGCGAGAGGCTCATGCATCACCTTACTCAGTGCATCCGGGCTCGAGTAAAATGTATAAGGATTTGAGGAAAAATTTCTGGTGGAACGACATGAAGAATGAGGTAGTTCAGTTTGTGGCTAAGTGTTTGACTTGTCAGCAAGTCAAGATTGAGCATCAGCGGCCAGCCGGGTTGTTGAAACCACTTCCCGTCCCCGAGTGGAAGTGGGAGGATATCTCTATGGATTTTGTCACGGGTTTGCCGAGGACGAAGACTGGTATGAATATGGTGTGGGTGATTGTAGACCGACTAACTAAGTCGGCGCATTTTCTGGGCATCAAGGATACTTGGGGTCCAGAAAAATTGGCTCGTATTTTTATCGCGCAGATAGTGAGACTTCATGGTATGCCGAAGACCATTATTTCGGATAGAGACGGACGGTTTGCATCGCACTTCTGGCAGGCGGTACATAAAGCATTGGGGACACAATTACGTTTGAGCACTTCGTTCCATCCCCAGACCGATGGACAATCCGAGCGCACTATTCAGACGTTCGAGGATATATTGCGCGCGTGTGGGTTAGATTGGAGTAGTGACTGGGAGGAACATCTGGCCTTGATTGAGTTTACTTATAATAATAGCTGGCATGCGTCGATTAAGATGGCACCGTATGAAGCACTTTATGGCCGCCGTTGCCGATCTCCGATCTGTTGGGATGAGCCGTCGGATCTAGTTGGCACCGAGCCAGACCTCATGTTAGAGACGAGGGAGAAAGTTGAGTTGATTAGAAAGAGAATGTTGGCTGCTCAGAGTCGACAAAAGTCTTATGCGGATGTTAGGCGTCGACCTTTGGAGTTTGAGGTGGGAGATCATGTTCTTTTGAGAGTGTCTCCGACGAAGGGAGTCTTCCGTTTTGGGAAAAAGGGGAAGCTCAGCCCAAGGTATATTAGGCCTTTCGAGATATTGGAGAGAGTCGGTGAGTTGGCATACCGTTTGGCTTTACCTCCATCGCTGAGTCATGTTCATAGCGTATTTCACATTTCCTAGTTGAGGAAGTACGTTCCGGACCCATCCCACATTATTGATTTTGGAGACGTGGAGATCGAGAAGGATGTTACGTTTCAGGAGAGACCCGTTAGAATTTGGGAGTGTCGAGACAAGCAGTTAAGGCACAAAACCATTCCTTTGGTTAAGGTGCAATGGTCGAGGCACGGAGTAGAAGAAGCGACGTGGGAGTTAGAGGAGGATATGCGTTCGAGGCACCCCAAACTTTTTGATTCTTAAGTTTCGGGACGAAACTTTATTTTAGAGGGGGAGAATGTAATATTTGTAACTTTCCATTTTTAGCAGTTTCCATTTTTGGTGTATGTCTATTTTGATCGACTCTCTTATAACCGTTTCGACATTGTGAATCTACGTTATTCTTGGAGTTTTTCAATTTGAACGTTCGATTCTTGTAAAACTCGTTCGTTTTCGATGTTTCTTGGTTTGTACAAGTTCGTATGGTTGACCTGGTCATGTTGAGACTTTCGGTTTGTAAATCCGACGTCGTTTCGTGATTTTCGGGCACTTGGGATATTTTTGTAATTTCCTATAAGTTTAGGGAATCTCATTTTCGTTGTCGCATTACGAACCCTCCGGTGGTCGGAATTGTATTTTCTTTCAGCGCTTAACTCCATCGTCTTGTATATTTCGTGTTCGTATTTCTGGATTCTGGCCTTGTCGTGCATTTTGAGTTTCGTACCTTCGACAACAGCATTCTGGGCTGGGCAGTGCTGAACTGCTGTGTTGATAGCGCACGCTACTCATTCTCCCTTGCGTGCGCTATCGATGTGCAATTAGCGTACGCTAACACGTTATTGTTAGCGTGCGCTAACGATTGTTATTTCAGCTACTGGACTGTTGTTGCCCCATTAGCGCGCGCTACCTTTAGATGGTTAGCGTGCGCTAACTAAGAGTTTTTAATAAATGGCAGCGGCTAGTCAGAACAGCAGTTTTATTCTTTTCTCTTCGTTTTCTTCGACGTGCGACTTCAGAGGCGATTTCCACTGGTACTGGTCGGAGTTCTCTTCAAATTCCATCACCGTAGAGTCTTGTTAGCATATTATCATCAGCATAATCATCCTCCATCGTCCGAATTCAAGGTATTTTCATCTAGAACTCTAACTTGTCAATTTTGGGGGTTTTCCAGGTTTTGCTAATTAGACTCGAATTATTCTAGTATGTTGTGATATTCCTTACCGATTATTGTTATTGGGTGATTCCCAATCTGTTTCCTCTAATTTTATCCGCGAATTGTTGATACGGGGAGATTTTGCGTAAACCCTCGCCCGTATCGATTGAACGTTTTTGTCATGAATTGTAATCGGGGTTATGGGTGTATTCCAATAGAGTATTGTTGTCCGTTGGGACTAAACTTTGTTGATCCTTTGTTTAGGAACCGTCATTTTCCACCCGGACCGTTCGTAGTCGTGTTTCACTTCCGTTTCTTCAATAATGTCTCAAAGGCAAGTACTTTATATTTGTTTACATGTTCTAGTATTTGAATTATGGCTTTATCGTGGTTGTTGTGGATGGATATGTGTATGTTCACCTAGGGACGGTCCGACGGGACCTCTAGGGATACGTATTGCCGTGAGTGTGTGTATCGCGAACTGTGGTTAGCCACCCAGGGATGTCCGACGGGGCTCTGCGGGGCACGGTGGCCGTGAGTCTCATACCGACGGTTAACTTTGAATTGTGATTTGTTGGAGATAATGTGTTTTGTGATTGTACATTGTAAATATTCCGGAATATAAAATGTTTTCTAAAATGATTTTTGGCGCATATATTCATCTGATTAGAATGTAGTTCAAATGGATTGTACTTGCACTAGCAGTTGTCGCTAACCCCTTAAATGGGGGAAATACTTTTTGTATTTCAGGTATCGATCGTGGGGACAAACGAGCACTTGAGCCGTATGAGGATGATGGGCAAGCATGATACTGTTCAGTAGTCATTTGTTGGTGTTCAGTTCCGTGAATTATTTCTGATGTCTTATTTTGGGATCTCTGTATATAAAATTGGTTTAAGTACTCAAGTACTTCCTTTTCAAAATTGTTAATGTTGTGTTCCCGTTTTGGGAAATGGATTGATGTTGGATTCTCTTTGTCGGGTTGTAGTCTTTTATTTAAATTGTCGTTTTATTGATAATTGTATGTCGTCGTCGAATGTCTTGTTGATGCGTTAGCCTGGTGAATTCCACAGCGTGGGATCCACAGCGCCGTAATATGCCCTGAATGTCTTGGGGGTGTTACAAATTATCTCTCGCCGCCACAACAATGATAATATTAATAATAAAATCTTAGCGGTAGTCTCGCAAGGATACCTGATAGGGGTCGAGTCAACCAACGGTACGAATACGACCAAAATATTGGTCAAGCTAGAAAAATGCAATCACGGACTCTCGGTACTCCCACTTGATGTTAAGACATGATGACCATCTCTCATATGTTGATCATCGAAACTAGCGAACCGAGAGAAATAAAAATAGATCAAAAGAAATGGAACTGACGGGAAAATAAAATTATTACATCTCATTCCTTTTAGAATAGGTTAGGACATGAAACAATCAAGGCGAGGCAACCCTAGATAAGACACGTTATCTGTTGCTGGCAGCATTCGAAAGCTCCATGCCGTACAGATCCGCTGTGGTCCGATTTAATACGCATAAATGTTTACGAATATCATAATCATGAATCCCTACAGTTGATGAATCCAAGCGGTACGACAATCAAAATGAAACTTTGATGCTGAAAAAGTATATAATTCCAACAACCTCAAAGGTTTGGAAGATTACTTACCGGGACAAGTGCGAATCCTAAAGAAATCAGACGCTCGATAATCACGATGCGAGATCTGGCAACAACAATCGAACCACAATGATCGAACAACAGCAACTGAACGAAAATAATCGAACAACAACTCCGAAGTTCACATCTCAGCCCAAGACATTAAATGAACTTGTAAGGATTAAAAGACTTTCACTTCGCATAGGACTCCCAAGAATTGAACCGAACTTGGGAAAAGTCACAATTGTGAATGGATTCATTTGAAAGAATGTCACAACTCGTTCAAACGACAAAAACCAAAGAACAAAACAAATTCAGAAGGTATCACTGAACATAAGTGAGTTAGGGTGGAAAAAGAAGTCAAAAACTCGGACGTCATGATCTACTTTAAATAAACGAAGTTTGTCCCCGAAATTTAGAACAATGAAAATAAGGTAATAATGTAACAAGAAACTTCATAAGGTCGGATGAACAAATCTCTTAAGCATTCTGACGAATGCAGAATGACTACTAACATCATGAGGATTTCTTGGTAGTGACGCGATTCAATTAACGGCACAAGTAGAAATCAAAATAAAGCACAACGCAATAGATATGGTTTGCACGGGTAGAATCATGAGTTACCAAAGGAAATATAGTCCAATATTCAACAACAATGGGGTTATACAACGAGATCTTGAAACCAGTACATAACGGAAACCACGATCATGATAAACTCAGGCATCAAGTCAATCATTGCAGTACTACCGAACTCGCAAGTTCTGCAGTGCGACAACAGAGTCAAACATAAGGGTTCAAGGCCCTAAATTTTATAAGCGCAAGAATCTCGATTATTTTATTCTTCTCCCCCTCGAATAGAGTTTTGTACACGATACGTAGGACTACCAAATTAGAAATGGAAAGCAAGAAGATAAAGAGAATCAAAGCCACAATTGTCAGAGACATCAACAATTCCGAAGTATTATGAAAACATCACTTGCCATTATCTAGGATACCATTTGCTTTGTTCTTCGATAGTTTACGGACATTTGATCGAACGTTAACTATTCCCAGTTCCTCAGAATCCTTAGAATCGTCAACCGAGTTGAACCAGTCGGGATTATGGGTATACAATTCATATGACATGACCAACAACAACATTTAACATCAACTAATTCATCAGAATCGAGTTGAAAATGAGATCAAGAACAAGGTCTACAAAATGGTTAACTCAAGAAAAATCAAGGAATTGCCTCAATCCAATGAGGAACAATAGATTAGAAAATGTTATACTCTGAAACACCTTTGAATGGAACAGAATCAGCCAAGGTCACAAACCCTAATCGCCTTCGATTCTCACCTTGGTGTCACCCACGGAGAAAAAGGAAAAGAGCGGAAATGAGGAATCACGATTGCTGTCCAGTTTATATGTCGAACAGATTAGCGTGCGCTAACTACAAGCGTTAGCGTGCGCTAAGCCCGAACTACCAGTTAGCGCGCGTTACCCTCTCCATAACGTGCGCTAACTGCTGCACCTCAGCACGCGCTACATAATTACATAGCGTGCGCTGTTGAATTTCTCAGTTGAATGCAGTAGTTTCTGCATCTTGCGTTAGCATGCGCTATCCACAAGGTAGCATACGCTAACTGTTCCGATTCAGTAAAATGGTCGTGAACACATCTCAGACAGCACTAGAACCGATGGTTACCAATAAACAGCAACATGCAACTCCGAACACCATCGGTTCATACGTATATAACACCACACAAACAATCACCGAAAGACCATTAACAACTAAACTGGAATCCTATCTCTTGGTGAATAGGGTTATTACCACGAGGGTATACGGAACGACCTAACATTTACACCATCAACTTGACCACAATTCTGAGCACTATTGCCCAAAATCTTCTAGATGTCTTTTGTCTCCTTGCCCTGCTTGTCAACTCAGTTACTGAGGGGGCTTCATAAGGTATGGTCTGATCTCAAGTACTCATAGTAGGCAACACTAGAACATCGAATTTTAGGAGGCACGTATACTATATACAAGGGTGAGAATATATATATACATGCGTATTATGCTTGAAATCAACTTTTGATCTTCTGACAGGAATGATAGTCCCATGTCCGAAACACAATCTTTTGCAAATAAGGGGCGACTCACGTTTCGCCCAAAACTCGTGATTACTTTAGAATAGGAAGTTTTATTTTACACGTCGATTTCGAATTTTTTTTTTTAATAATGCACAAAATAATTTATATTTTTAAATTTTTTTGAAGACGTCTATAATCCAAAATGTTTAAAAAATTTACTTGGGATTTAGATAAAAATGAAGATCCTTCCTCTTCTATTAATTGTTTAATCAAAAATAAAAGATTTTCCACTGAGTACATACTCATTTGATATAACGATATTAAATCGTAGGTTGTCACCATTTGAAATAGTTTCAAAAACCACTTTAAAAATGCTTCCGCAGCGGTTAAAATTGATAGTTAAAATCTCATTTTTAAAAGAATATAGGAATCGATAGTATTCCCAATTTTCCAAAATATACTATGTAACCACTACTACAAAACTAGCCTTTAACAGCGCCACTTTAACAGCGGTTGTTCGAAAATCGCAGTTAAAATGACGCGGTGCCATACTGGTAAATTTAGTGCAACATATTAACAGCTGTTTTTAAACAAACCGCTATTAATATAGAACTTCAACAGCGGTTATTATAATAACCGATGTTGATTATTTTCTAAAAAAAAAAAGAAACTTAACAGCGGTTGTTCAGAACAACCGCTGTTAAAAGTTAGACGATTAACATCGGTTCTCACTTACAACCGATGTTAAACATCTCCCAAAAAGAAAAACTGAATATTAACATCGGTTCTTACTTACAACCGATGTTAAATATCTCCAAAAAAAACTTAATATTAACATCGGTTCTTACATACTACCGATGTTAAATATCTCCAAAAAAAACTTAATATTAACATCGATTCTTACTTACAACCGATGTTAAATATCTCAAAAAAAAAACTTATTAACATCGGTTCTTACTTACAGCCGATGTTAAAATCTCCAAAAAAAACACTTAATATTAACATCGGTTCTTACTTACAACCGATGTTAAATATCTCCAAAAAAAAACTTAATATTAACATCAGTTCTTACTTACAACCGATGCTAAATATCTCTAAAAAACACTTAATATTAACATCGGTTCTTACTTACAACCGATGTTAAATATCTCCAAAAAAAAAACTTAATATTAACATCGGTTCTTACTTACAACCGATGTTAAATATCTCTAAAAAAAACTTAATATTAACATCGGTTCTTACTTACAACCGATGTTAAATATCTCCAAAAAAAAAAAAAAATTCGTCAACGGTTGTTAAGTAAAAACCATTGTTATATATTTTCAAAAAAACTTAATATTAACATCGGTTGTTACATACAACCGATGTTAAATATCTCCAAAAAAAAAAAATCGACAACAGTTGTTAAGCAAAAACCGCTGTCGTTCATCTGTTTAACAGCAGTTCGTTACACAACCGCTGTCGTTCATCTGTTGTGTTAAATACAAAAAAAGGGTTGTTGTTTGCTGTTTTATTTCTTGCCCTCCGTCTGTCCTCTGTCTCCTTCCCAACCAAAACCTTCGAACTTTTTCATCGACCTTCCCCATCATTGTTGCCGTTGCCGTCGTCCGCACACCTTCGCAAACCTCGTTTTCTCGCCATCGTGAACCTCATCCTGCTACCGACTACCGTTCAAACTAAAAAAACCCTTGAATCACACACGCACGGTGACGTGCAACATCCCCAATCCAAGCCGCGATAGAAGATCATACACACTTCGAACAGCCGCTGTGGAGGCGAGCACCACATTCAGAGTGGCGACTTGGCGAACGGCGGCATTGAGGACCTTCACGGCACCTTCAAGCTTCAGCGATTCCAGCAACATTTAGACGGGTGGCATGCGACTCCTAGGTATTTTCATCAACTATAACGCTTTTATTAATTGATTTTCCAAAATTTGACTGTGAATGTTGAATGATAGAACGAATTTGCGACTCTTATTGTTTTTTTTAATGTTGTTCTAGTGTTGCGACTTTGTGATGTTTGATTGACTGTCGACTTACGAATGATGATGTTCTTGTGATGCTACTTCAATGATGATATTCAAAACCTTATTTCTAAGTCTTGATTTAGCTGCTTCAATGCCTTTATTTGATTTAGCTCATGTAACAATTAAAATCTGGATATTGATTAATATCAAAGTCGTGTTCATGGATGGAAATGAGAGCTTGTCATTAGAAGTAAATATAGAACGTAAATAACTTGTATAAGAGTTGATCACATGTGGTATTTAAGTTTATACGGTTACAATTGAAGCAATATAGTGATTTGTGGAAATGAGATTGGCATGCATGTTGTACGTTTTGATTAAAATAACAGTTTTACGTTTTTTGTAGAAGATTAAAATAACACTAAATATGGTTGGTTCTAACTAAAGGAATTGCAAATTGAATTTCACTGTGTATAACAGAAAAGAAGAAAAATTTATTGAAGTTGGATGAATGCAAGTCGTAGTAGTGATGAGTATGATAATGGAATCGAACAATTTCTTGAGTTTGCCCGACAAAATCGCCCGGAACCCGATGAAAGATATTTTTGCCCTTGTGTCAAGTGTATGAACGGGAGACAACATGAAGCTGATATAATTCGTGAACATCTTATTTGTGAGGGAATATATAGGAATTATACGATTTGGATATGGCATGGCGAACTAGTAGACATTCCAACTGAAGACACACACGTAGACATAGATTGTGATCAATTTGAAAACATGATTCGTGATGTTGGAGAAGAATCATTTTGACGAGCGCATGTTTATGATGCGTTGAAAAGTGATTCAGAGACTCATTTATATCCGGTTTGTAAAAAATTTACACGCTTGTGTGCCGTGTTGAAGTTGGTTAATGTGAAAGCAAAAAATGGGAGGAGTGATAAAAGTTTCACCGAATTGCTCGAGTTGATACATGAGATGCTTCCAGAAGGTAATAAATTGCCTAACCGTACTTATGAGGCGAAGAAGGTTTTGTGTCTGATGGGTTTGGCGTATAAGAAAATACACGCCTGCCCTAATGATTGCATATTGTACCGAAAAGAGTTTGAATTATTGCGTAAGTGTCCTAGGTGTGGGGCATCACGCTACGAAGTGAAGCATGATGATTCTAGTGATAGAGAGAGCACACAACGAGGACCTACAGCGAAGGTGTTATGGTATCTTCCAATTATTCCAAGGTTCAAGCGACTATTTGCTAATAAGGACGATGCAAAGAACCTCATATGGCATGCAAAAGGGAGAAAATGCGACGGACTAATTCGTCATCCTGCTGATTCTGCACAGTTGAAGAAAATAGATAATTTAATTCTAGATTTTGGGGGTGAGGCAAGAAACCTTAGTCTTGGACTTGCCAAGGATGGGATGAATTCGTTTGGTAATTTAAGCACTAAGCATAGCTCATGGCCTGTCCTACTTGTGATCTATAATTTACCTCATTGGTTATGTATGAAGCGGAGATATGTTATGCTGTCAATGATGATTTCAGGCCCAAAACAGCCAGGAAATGACACATATGTTTATCTAAGTCCGTTAATTGATGATTTTAGAATGATGTGGGACGAAGGGGTTGACGTGTTTGATGGGTACCACCAACAAAGTTTCAAGCTACGTGCAATGTTATTTTGTACCATTAATGACTTTCCAGCATATGGAAACTTGAGCGGGTATAGTGTGAAGGGGCATCATGCATGTCCTATATGTGAAGAAAACACAAGCTACGTTCAATTGAAACACGAAAAAAAAACAGCTTACACTCAACATCAGAGATTTCTCAATCGCCATCCCCCATATCGTAGATTGAGAAAAGCTTTTAATGGATATCAGGAAGAGGGATTTGCACCGATAACAGGTGAGCACGTTTACGATTGCGTTAAGAATATCAATATTGTATTCGGGAAAACTACGAAAATCCATTGCGACAAACATATGGAAGAAGAGGTCCATATTCTTTGATCTTCCATACTGAAGCAAACTAGATGTTAGACATTACATAGATGTTATGCGCGTCGAAAAAAATGTATGCGATAGTGTGATCGACACACCTCTCAATGTTAAAGACAAAAAAAAAGATGGTGTCCATGCTCGTCTAGACCTAGAGGATATGGGTATTTGTCTTTAGTTGCACCCGCAATCAGTTGGTAAACGAACTTATCTCCCCCCAGCATGTTATACCTTATCAAAAAGGGAGAAAATCAGCTTTTGTAAATATTTGCAAGGCATTAAAGTGCCATAAAGTTACTCTTCAAATATTAAGAGTATTATGTGGTTGCAACATCTTATGTTGGTTGGCTTAAAGTCCTATGATTGTCATGTCTTGATGCAACAAATTCTAGCAGTGGCTATACGTGATGTCTTGCCTAAGAAAGTGAGGAATGTCATAACTCGCTTGTGCTTTTTTTCAATGCTATATGTAGCAAAGTGATAGATCCTCTGGTTTTGGATGAGTGGAAAAATGAGATTGTTGTTATCTTATGCAATTAGAGATGTATTTTCCTCCTTGTTTTTCGATATCATGGTTCACTTACTTGTCCATCTAGTTAGAGAGATTGAAGAGTGTGGCCCTGTTTATTTGAGATGGATGTACCCCATTGAGCGATACATGAAGATTTTCAAAGGGTATACCAAAAACCCATCTCGTCCAGAAGCATCTATTGTGGAGAGGTACATTGCAGAAGAACCTATCGAGTTTTGCACAGATTACATGTCACAAGTGGAATCTGTATGGCTTCCTAAGTCTCGACATGAGGAGAGAATTAGAGGAAAGGGTACACGAGGTGTTAAAGTTTTAACCAAGAGTCGAGATGATGTGCTTCAAGCACATTTGTACATTTTGAATAACACTGATGATGTTCTTCCCTACTTGTCAGCTCACAAGAATCATTTGAAGATAAAGAATCCCCAGATGAGTGAAAAATGGTTGTTGATCGAACATAGTAAGACTTTCTTGAGATGGTTTAAGGAATAGATTTCTAGCAGTGCATCTGAAACATTACAATGGCTAGCTTACGGACCCAAATCTGATGTCGCAACTTAGAGTGGATACGATATTAATAAGTACTCATTCTATACAAAGTCACAAGATGACAAGAGTACGGTTCAAAATAGTGGAGTTACTCTTCAAGCCGAGTCTATGCATTTTTCAAGCTCAAAAGACAAAAACCCAGTTTTGGCATTGAGGAGTTACTATGGAGTTATAGAAGAGATCTAGGAATTTGATTATGTTAAGTTTAGAGTGCCTGTGTTTTAGTATAAGTGGGATGATAACAATACGGGTGTGGAAATCGATGAGTTAGGATTTACTTTGGTAGATCTTCACAAGGTAGCTTACAAAGACGAGACTTTTATCATGGCACACCAAGCAAAACAGGTGTTCTATGTTAGCGATCCATGTAATGAAAGGTTGTCCGTGGTTATCCCTGGTAGAAGTGCGGATATGAATGAAACTGAAGAATCAACATTTGACAATTGTGAATTTATTCATTTGTCGACACGGTTACCCACTATCGTTGAAGAAAATGAAGGTGACGACATACATGCCATTCAAAATGACCATGATGAAGGTTTATGGGAGAACTTTGTTATCTCAGAAGATAAATAAAAATCAGGTACATGAATAACTACATCTAAGTTTTGCATAAATGCATGCCATTTTTTTTCTCATTCTAAGTTTAACCGAATTAATTTATTCTCCTCTTACAAAGTGAGTAGGTGTTCACTTAGAAATCAGTAGATTTAGTACTTACTAGTCAAAATGTAGGCAATTCAATGTTAAGTTATAATAAGTGTAAATTTTGACAACTAGGTAATACGTTGTGCTTGACAAGTATTAGGTTTTCGACAAAGAGTTTTTCAAACAAAAAATATTACTGTTGTGTTTGACAAGTATTGTTTTTTGACAAAGATTTTTTCAAACAAAAAATACTATTGGTGTATGTTGTGTTAGACCAATATTATTGTTTGTTTATGTTGTGTTTGACAATATTTTCATTTGTTTATACAGGCACATGACTTCTCCTCGGCATCCTCCTCGTTCTCCTTCTCATTCTCCTCGTCATTCTCCTCCTCATTCCGCTGTTTAAAAGGGGTTTTCTGAAAGAACCAATGTTAATTTTACATTTAACATTGCTTCTTTGTAACAACCGCTGTTAAATTAACAGCGGTTTTCTGAAAGAACCGATGTTAAATTTAACATCGATTATTAGAAAACCGATGTTAAATTTAACATCGGAGCCTTTAATAGCGGTTCCAGAACCGCTGTTAAAATGGCTCCAGAACCGCTGTTAAAGGCCAGTTTTGTAGTAGTGAACTATTTTCACCCGGACCGTATACGCATTGTAGATCCCAAAACCCTAATATCACCAACAGGTTCTAGCCCCTCGACCAAGGTTGATCGAATCAACACCACACAATCACCACACTACTAAGGGGGACCGTATACACAATTAACTTCTCCTTACATCAATATGCACCCGTTCCGTATAAGGGAAGGAAAACAATAGACACAACTCCAATGGAACACAATTCACAAGAGGAACTCAAAATCCAAGCCTGTTCGGGGAGAGACTAAAACAATCTTGGCGGAAGGAATTAAAGTTCAGAGAGACTTACAGCGCAAGTCGCACGAGATGGTAGCAACCCAGTGATATCACAAACAAACGACCAACTCAACCTTAACATACCCAAAACACCAACAACCTAGGTATCCATAAACCTAAGTTCTGATACCAAATTCTGTAACACCCCCGTGATTTTTCAGAGATATTATAGCGCCGTAGATTCTTTTTGGAGAACCTACCAGGCTTAGACCAACATAAAACACAGTAACCATCAACTGAATCGAGACATTCACATACTTGGAACCAACATCATCTCCAATACCACATACATCATAAAACATACCAATACAGGGCCCTTTTGAATCACAACAGATACACAACTCACAACCGATCCAACAATAGAAACAACAACTAATACCAACACATTAAACCATATATAACAGTACCCGCACGAGTACAAAATCAAAACACGACTCTAGCCGTGACAAAACGACCCCCGACTCAAAATAATACATGATATCAGTGTTGCTCATCATCCTGGTGCCTTTCTTGCGCCGGCTCGCCACTAAGACTTGTACCTGAATACACAACAAGTATATCCATCCCAAAGGGGTTGGCAAACATCCGGTGCAAGTACAATGATTCATGAATATGTACCACAAGTGAATATACAATAAAATCACTGTGCCATCACATATATTCCGGAATACCATACCAAAATCATCATCATAAAACAATCTCCCGAGCTGTACCGGACCTATACCTCATGCGAGATACACACCCCAGGGAGTCCTCGTCAGGCCCTCTCTAGTTGTACAACCCCACCGAGTGATCCGTAGGGAACGCAACCTAGTGGATCCCAAGGGACCCTCACTGGTTTTAACTCAGTTCACACATACTTAGTAACCACATGGCATAAATCACATTTTCTGAAATTACCACTTTTCACAAAATCACATTTTTCATATATTCACACGAAGTACGTTAAATGTAATAAAAGTACTTGCCTCAATTACAATGGTACAGGGAACGGTGAACGAAAGGACCTGCTGCCCGAACTTTCTTCAACGATTAGGTCCTAGCACAACACAGCACCATATCAAACACAGTACGATGGAAACGGAAAGATTTACCCTAAGCTCTACTCTTAGGGACAAACAGTCGGGCACTATGGGGTCTGCATTGATCATACACAACTACGGAAGAAAACTCGAAACTTAATCCATAAACTTCAACGAAAAGCAAAGGGTTATAATTACAACATCATAACCCAGCACGATTATGGCTAGATCTGGACTTTAGATGATGAAACCTCAACAAAACCCTAAAATATGAAGAACTAGGGTTTCGAATGATTTACCTTGATCCGGACGATAAAAGCTGTTAAGATCTTGTTAACTTTGTTCCAGGAACTCTAAAATGTTGTTGGGTAGTGAAGTCTGGCCAAAATCTGCACTTCCCCACGTCCAGGTCACCCAGCCGTTGGAGGAGAGAAGAAGGAAGAAGAAATGACGTAAACTAGACCATGCTGTCCTATTTATACTGTGCGTGATTAGCGCGCGCTACGTGCAAGGTGTAGCGTGCGCTATCGGGCTAAAAGGTAGTCCACGGCCTTTGAAAGGCAGTGCAGAACTCTCTACACTAACCGCGCTAGCGTGCATTACCCCTAATGGTTAGCGCTCGCTACCTGTTAGTTTCCGAGTGAAGTCCAGAAACCTCTACATGTACAGACCGTCCACAATGGCGTGCACTACCAATGGCCGACTAACGTGCCCTACAAATGTATGATTAGCGTGCGCTAGCAACACAGTCTAGCGTGCGCTAACTGCTACTTCTCAACATCGCCATTATGAAGTTTGGTCAGGACGAGCATATCCTGATAGACACGTAACTCGACACCCACTAACAACCGACATATCATTTCCAACTCCAATATACACATGGTTCCAGGCACCAAACAGTATAATTTGGAACTTTCCCAAACCAACTCCCAATAGAATACGACCAAAAACAAAATTCATTATTAATAAAGTACGCGGATATTACCGTATGTGGACCAATGAATACAAATGCCAGAGGAGGTTTCCAATACTTTATAACATTCATGGATGACTTAAGCAAATACGGATATATCTACTTAATGAGTCATAAGTCCGAGTCGTTTACAAAATTCAAGCAATTTCAAAATGAAGTACAAAATCAATTAGGCAAAACTATTAAAGCACTACGATCGGATCGTGGTGGTGAATATTTGAGCCATGAATTTGACGATCATCATAAAATTTGTGGAATTATTTCACAACTAACTCCACCTGGAACACCTCAATGGAATGGTATGTCGGAACAGAGAAATCAACCTTGTTAGACATGGTTAGATCGATGATGGGTCAAGTTGATCTTCCCATTTCTTTTTGGGGTTACCTCTTACAGACTGCTGCGTTCACTTTAAACAGAGTACCATCTAAATTGGTTCAAAGCACACCAAATGAGATATGGACAAGAAAACAACCTGTTTGTCTTTCCTTAAGATTTGAGATTATGAAGCTTATGTGAAGCGACTTATCACTGATAAATTATCACCCAAATCGGATAAATGTCTTTTCGTGGGATATCCTAAGTAAACTAAAGGAAATTAGTTTTACATCCCATCAGAGAACAAAGTGTTTGTTGCTCGATCTGGAGTATTCCTTGAGAAGGAATTTATTTCCAAGAAAAATATTGGGAGCAAAATAACTCTTCATGAGATGAGAGAGCCACAAATAGATAATGGACCTTTAGATAAAACTGATTTAACCTCACATAGAGATGTTGAGACCACTTCATTGTAATACCCGGTTGTAATTTAGTCATTATCATTCAGTATTTATCGTTCAGTAATTGTCACTCAGTAATTTTTAGTCATTAATGATCATTTGTCACTCATATTCAATCATTGTATTCACTGTTCAGAGTAATTGTATCGTGTTATCATCATTGTCATCTTCATAGTGGGTTGTGTGTGAGGAGTAGCGCACGCTACGTACTCTCTTTAGCGCGCACTAATTGTCTTCGGGTAGCGCATGCTACCTCTCAACACTAGCGCAAACTAGTGTAGTTCAAGCAGGCAGTCCAGAAGGCACTAGACTGCAGTTGGGCTGTAAGAAGCATACGCTACAAATGGTAAGTAGCGCGCGCTAGTAGGTCGGAGTAGCGCACGCTATGCAGTCGGTGTACCGCGCGCTAAGGTCGGATCAGGCAGAGTCTAGTGGCTACTGGACTGATTAGGAATAATTCCTAGCGCACGCTACAAGTAGATATTAGCGTATGCTAATCGGTGTCAGTAGTGCATGCTGAATCTTGTGTGTAGCGCACGCTAACCCGATCAGATCAGAGAACAGGAGGTTCTGGACTCTAATACTAGGCATCAGATAATTCGTTAGTGCATGCTAACATTTTGTGTTAACGCACGCTAAGTACATGGTTGTAGCGCACGCTACAAGAGGTACGTAGCGCATGCAACTATTGCGAACAGAGGGTACTGGACTACCTAGTATACCCGTTAGCGCACGCTATGCACAGGAGCTAGCGCGCGCTAATCCGAGGACAGTATATTTTGGACAGTGCAGTCCATTTCGTCATTTCATCATCCCACTTCATTCCTTCGGCGGTTTTGGGCGATTCCGGGCGATTTGGAGAGTTTTCTTCGAGCTGAATCCACAAATCATCATCTTCAAGCTTATCATTCGGATAAATCGTCATTTCATCATCCCCATCACATCAAATCAAGGTAATAATCTCTTGGATCTAGAATTTCAGATTTTGGGCATTTTCCTTTCGATTTCTTCGTGTAAGCTTGGATTGTTGTTGGAAAATGTTAGATATGGATTATATACCTCGAATAAATGTATTCTTACAGATTTATTGTCGTATATTTCGGATTTCATGAGTATTGGGGTTGAATCAAGAACACTTTGGGGTTGACTTTGATATTTTTGGGGGTTTTCGATTAGATGTTGTTGTTAACTCGAATTGTGGATTCCTATGGGATTATTGATATCATTGAAGTTGTTTTGTTGGTTTCAAATACTCATTTTGTAGTTGGTTTCGATATATTCGGGTTTGGATATTATCAAAGGATGTGTGTTTGCTAAGTGTTCGCTAGAATGCCTCAATGAGTTTGGATATTATTGTATCGACGTTTGAGTCGGTTATAATCGTGTTTGATACATATATTGATCATTGTTGGTAATTTTCATTCAAGGTTGTTCGAGCGACCGACATCTCTTTTTGTACGTTTTTCGAGGAAGGACATTCTTCACCGGTTGTGTAAGTTAATTCTTACTCGGTTAAAAGGATATACATTCCTTTCGTTTTTGTTCATTCATAATCATAATTCATTCATAATGTATTAACCGTATTGAGATTTGTAATTGTCAATTAATCACTTTATTCAAGAGGAACGACGGTTCCAATCATTTCATTGAGTTATCATTCATTTCACTATCATTTCATCTCGGTGAGTCATTCTTGACTTTGTCGGATCATTATTCATTATTATTATTCATGTTCATTCCTTGCCCATGTGACCTTCTGGGTTCATATTGCGTGGCTGGGTGGGGATGTGTGAAATTTTTAGTCGGGCACATGATGGTCATGTGTTGGGTTCACCGACACATTGGACTGTGCACACGGTAATGTACCTCCGTGAGAGTAATTAGGTACAAGGATGGGTGTGTCCGGACACTCGTCTTGTGCACTTGCACATACCATTATGGGCGTACTATGATGCCTCTCTTCAGCATCATTTCATAATTAAGATATATCATGATTGTGTTTATTCAACTCTCGAGGATTGTTGTTCTGTGTAACTGACCCTGTTGGGGGATGATGTTTTCAGGTCATGGCAAGGCTAAGACATGGGAAGGGAACGTTGATGGCGAGGAGTCCCAGTGATACTAGTAGGGGGGCCCAGTCTTTTTATTCATTCGTGTTTTGTTCATTTTATTTTCGCTGCAGACTTCCGTTTGGATATTCATTTCATTCAGTGTTGTATATTTTATCTTCATATAAAATATACATGTATTCTGTATTATCTTGGGTGTGTTGTAATGAAACTCCTCATCGGAGTGATTGATGATATAATGTGGTTCGGTACTACAATTATATTATTTAATGCATTAGTTTTCATTCACCTGGTGGGTCCCAGTCGGGGGTCCACGGCACTGTAATATCCGCCTAGTTTGGGGTGTTACAGAGTTGGTATCGGAGCGTAGTTTTGAATACTACCTTCCGAGTCATGTCTCATTTGGAATCATCGTTCATCAGACTAGTATCGTTAGACTTTCGCGTCACGTGTGACCCGTGCAAGAGCCGAGCCCCTTAGACCAAAGAACAGTAAGATTTCTGACGCCATGGTATAATTTCTGGCAATAAGAATCGCTCATTCATCAATCAACAGTCAAAAATCCTCATTCATCATTTTCATTTGTGATCAAGTCGATCATGTTAATTCATTAATCACTCAGTTCATTTCATTGTTCAGTTGTTGATCTTGAGGATCATATCATTAATCTTGTTAACTTGTTCAAGATAATCATTTCAAGAATTTCATGAGATAATCACGTCACTTCAGTTGATCATTCATGTAATCATTGTGTTTGAGCGCGTATGCTCATTTTCATCATTTCATAACGTAATCATAATGTGATATTCATGCGAGATATATAATTATCATATGACTTTCCACTTCAGTATGGAAAGAGCTGGCAGAGGATGCGGGGGAAGAGGCCGTGGTGCGGGCTGAAACCCGAGAGCTCGTGTGAATACACGTGCGAACGCGAGGAATAATGCAAATTCATCGAGCAGCGACGCTGCCACTCATTAACCCAGAAATGATCACTCACCGTCGCCAGTCGCACTGGACACAGCTCAATCAGAAGGTGTTCGGGTTGATCCACTCGCTTTTATGCAGGGCATGATGGCCCAGATGACTCAAATGGCACGCCTCATGGAGACGATGCAAAACTCAGCTACTCAGAATCAACAGGCTCCTCCGCCGCCACCTCAGGGGCAAGAGAGGGGTGTAAGCAGTATCATTGGCGACATCTCTCGCCAGAGGCCACCTACTTTTGAGGGCTCATCTGAGCCGGCAGATATTGTTCACTGGTTTGAACATTTCGAGAAGTTGTTTGCTATGGTGGAGTGTCCCGAAGGGCACAAAGTTTCAGTTGCGGCTTACTATCTTGGTAAGGGCGCACATTTATGGTGGTTATCGTTGAAGCCCACCGACGGATCTTGTACTTGGGATCAATTCAGGACTCTCATGATGGAGAGGTTGTTAGGAATATGCCCTCGAATGCCACTCAGAGGATGAGAGAGTGAGAGCAATTGTATTGTAATTATGAATATTATATTTAATAAGGCAATTATTATTTCTATATTATTGTATATCACTGGCATTGTGAACTGGTATATAGAATAGTAGTCCTTGCATTTGAGAGTGAACATTCTACTCCTTATAGAGATAAGGAGATAGGCACTAGAAGTGTTTAGAGCTCAAATGCTTAAATAGTTCGCAAGTCGATAAAACTTAACAGGACATTAAGTTTTAATAAGACTTGTATAACTGATGCTAGGACGTGTGCACGTCTTGATAGCATAGTTATAAGTATATTGGTGGGACCAGTATACTCGAACACGACTCATACTCGATTCAGTCACACGGTATTCACTCTCGAAGAGTCGATGACGAATCGAAAGGTTGTGATAGTATACGTGGACCTTTGACTTGAGGGTTCAGTAGAAGATGTGTCTGTGACGTTTAGTTTGTCATTAGAGTAGGTAGACTCATTTGCTTAATTGCTGAGTCGACCTCGAAGTGCGGACTATACGGGCGGTAGCGCCTTTGTGACGCCAAGAAAGGATTCTATCTCTGTTAGTGAGCAGCGTATGTCCTATACGGTTAATGGCAAATAAGATCATAAGTCTTTGGCCAAAGCATTCGATATAGTCGTATTAGATACGCTATTAATCGATGGTCTTGATTTGCATTAACACATGTATAGAGTTTAGTCAATGTAGGGTTTGACTTTACCGTGACCCTAAGACTTGACCGGGACATCCGATGAAGGGTCTATACGTATATAGTATTCACGACATAATGGTTCCGGAATGATTCGTTCATTCGTTCTCGCCGGGGTTTACGGCATGCCCGCTAGTCAAGCTAAGTGTTGCCCGCACTCATTGGTTCCTCCCAATGCCGGCCGAGACGAACCTACTGAGTCGCGCAATAGGATCATTGATGGATAAATGTGAATTAATAATCTCTCTTATAATATTAGATATTAGATATCTAATTTTGATTTATCGGATAAATCAAATAGCGGTCTAATGAATTGTAAGTAGTTACCGGGTGATTACTTTAATTCATAAATTATATTTCTTAGAGAAATATATATTTGTGTTTGATATAATTAATTAATTGGATTAATTAATTAGTCCAAACACATTGGAAATAAAACGGATTCGTTTGACGAACATCCGGTACACGAGGGATTCGTTTTGACGAACATCCAGTACACGAGCCGAGTAAATTCGACCGGTCTTCTTGGAAATTTCCCTTAAGGCCAACTGCCCTCCATCTCTTGTCTCTTATATACTTATTTTATGTCACTAGGTGACATATGTGAGGTGTATTTGATACCCTCAATCATGTGTTAAAGGTAGACTTTCTTTTTATAAATAAAAGTCTTTAAAAAGGAGTTATGACTACTTCTTCTTGCTTTAACTCATAATCACGAATTTGAGAGAGAGAGTAAGGTAGAAAACTTCATCTTGATCTTAGAGACAAGATATAAGAAGAATACATTGAGAGAGAAAATTCCTACAAGCTTCCCTAGCCGCATTCTTGAAGAAAGGAAGCTTGTTGATTTTTCCATCAAGTTCCGGCGTGTGAAGTAGAGGCATCTTGCTTTAGGTGCTTGGAACGAAGGGCTCTTCATCATCGTCATCATCATACGAAGGTTTTTCAGAGATATCATAGGTATGGGACTTTGATTCCTTGATCTTCGTATTTTTCTTTTCGTATATACGTTACTTGATCGATCCTCTTAGGGATTCCGTATATTCTTCCGCTATGCTTATTTTCTCGTGGAATCCCAACGGTGGTATCGAGAGAGATCAAATATATCGTATATACGATCATCTTTGCATTTGGAATGTTATTTGATGATGTTTATGATTTAGAATCATAATAGATATAATCGAAGAAATTTAATCGCTCGTAGTAAGTCAAGTTTCGACTATTTTATGTGAATTATAAATCTAAAAATTTGATTTTTGTTGATTTATAAGTTCTTCATGAAGTTAAGAAACTTTTTCCTTTGTAAGCGAGTCGAAAAATGAGAAAACGGGGTTAAACACGAATACCGCACGAAGACGCAGTGCCGGCAGCAGCCATCGGATCAGCTCGCCGGCCGAGAGTGACTCGCTAGCTATCAGTAGCTGCTCGCCACCGCTGGCAAAGGGCCGAGAGTGACTCGTCCGGCGGTTGGGTTTTCGCCCGATTTTGAATCGGGCCGTGGTCGGGCCCGATACCGGATTTTCCGGACTCCATTTTTGTGTTTATATTTCGTTGTAATAATTTTCAAATTTAAATTGGATTTAATTAGATTTAATAAAATATTTTGAATAATTTATGAAGGGAAATTATTAGACGAGAATATTGATTTTTACGGATTACTTTGAACGGATTAAAATGACGATTATAAATATTAATTTGATTAATATTGTAGAAATTAAATAAATTAATTTTTATATTAATTGGATTAATATATTAATTGATTATTTAATTTTATTTACCGTTACATGTTGTATGAAATGCCGTATGTGATGGTGATATAGCTCGTGGACTTAGTTGTTGATTTGTTCGATTCGATATGGTTGTAAAGGCCATTTTGAGCCTATTTATTTTTACTAGAAAATATGTATAAAAGGACGTATTGTTCAATGATGTGATTATTCATATGGCTATGACGAAGACCGAAGACGACCGACTGGAAGACGAAGAATCAATACTTTATTTTTCTTTTCGTTATTTGGCTTGGCCCAATACTTAGGAAAAAGTCCATGAGCTATATGTTGGTAGTAACTAGGTTGCTATTTATTGTTTTTCATTTTGAATGATTGACAAACCACAAACCGCGCTTATAAACGGATTAATGTGCAAAGTGTAACATATAATCGCGTTAATACTCCCACTTACAAACACTAAGTTATAAAGGTTACGAGGTTTCCTACCCTCCGTCAAACTCATGGAAAATTGAAATCTAAACTGGAATATTATTCTTCCGAGTATGTCGGGGTAATATTTTTGGGGAAAGTTGATAAATTCCTAGAGTGCATTAGATGCCTTTGGTTGTGACAAATCAAACCCCTATAAACCGTATGGGTTGCCGGGTAAGATTCAATTGTCAGACTAATAGGAGTTGACGGTTTAAACTTAGATAGTTCAGCGAGCCATAGAAACCGAATGGGTTGAGGGCAAGTGAACTAGGGGTAAAAGAAGATCGAATCATCTATTAGATGGGTTGGTATTAGACACCACTTTATAAAGAATAATAGAATATAAACCGTATGGGTTGCCCTCTATTAAACTTTGTAAAGAAATCGATCACCACTATGAAGTCACCCAAGACTTCCGGATTTAACATGGGAGTGTGTAAATGCCGATAAAATAGTGGGAGCCGAGTTATGAATAAAGAAAGTCCTTAAATTCTATACTCGGATCATAATTAAACAATCACTAACGAATCTCAAATTATTCTCTGCAGTTAACAAAACTCTCAATATGACAATGAACCCACTCGCTATACTACTTGAAAAGAACGTCCTGACTGGTCCGAACTATGTGGACTGGCTTCGGAACATGAGGATTGTCCTAACTATGGAAATGGTGGGATACGTCTTGGAGGCGGACATCCCAGCAGCTCCTGCAAGAACCCGAGCCAATCAGGAAGATGTCGATGCCCATGAGAAATGGGTAAAAGACGACATAAGAGTGCGAGGGTACATGTTAGGCTCAATGACCAATGAGCTTCAACGTGCCCATGAAAAGATGACGTCTTCACGAGCCATCTTAGCGCACCTGGCTGAGCTCTATGGAGAGCATAGCCGAACTGCTAGATATGAGATATCAAAGCAATTATTCGGCACCAGGATGAAGGAAGGAGAGAAGGTTGGGGACCATGTCCTCAAGATGATCTCGATGATTGAGAGATTGGAAGCTCTTGATTTTCAGATGCATGAATCTCTCCAAACTGACCTTATCCTGCAGTCACTTCGACTCCTTTTCCCAATTTGTCATGAACTTCAACCGCAATGAGATTGCATGTAACTTAGTGGGCTAATGAACAAACCGACGACCGCCAGTCTCAGATGAAGACAAAGGGAATGGAAGTCGCACTTGTGATTTCTTCTAAGACTTGGAAGTCCAAGAATAAGAAGAAAAAGAACAAGAAGCGATTAGGTCCGATAGCCAAGATCGACAAGGGAAGGGGCAAGGCCCCAATGGTTCAAAAGAGCAAAGGGGCCAAGAAAACGGATGTATGCCTCAAGCGGTGAGCTAGGCCACTGGAAGAGGTACTGTCCAAAGCTTGACCGTAATGCGCCTTCAGGTACAGAACTGTTGGTTTTAGAAACAAATTGTTCTGTAACTGTATATTCTACTTCTTGGATACTTGATTCCGGTGCGAGTTCTCACATTTGTACAATGAATCAGATCTGAAAAGTAGGAAGTCGGATTCGTGGGAGGTGATGGTCACCGTCGGAAGTGGGCATAGTGTCGAGGCTTCGATATCGGATCCCTTATGTTGGATTTAGAATCGGTTTTATTCTCACTTTAGATGATGTACTTGTTTTGCCCAAGGGGCACAAGAATATTGTATCAATTCCGGTCATGGACCGAAAGGGATTTCACTTCTTTATTGGAGATGGGTCTGCCGTATTTATTTCGTAAATAAATTGGTTGGTATCTACATTATTAAATGGTTTATACCATTTAAATTTAAAGAATAAGACAACCGTGAACACTATAACTAGGAAGCGTGGTAGGGATGAAACGAACCAAGCACTTAAGTGACATCTTAGACTTGGTCATATCGGTCGACCAAGGTTCATAAAATGGAGAAAGATGGGCTTACGGGTCCATTGGGATCGATCCCTATTCAACTTGTGAATCTTGCCTTCAAGGCAAAATGACTAAGTTACCCTTCGCAGGACTTTTGAAAGAGTCTGAAAAACTTGATTGATCCATACCGACGCGTGGCCCTTTGAAGTGGCACGAGACGGCTTTCAGTATTTCATTACATTCACTGATGACCATACCAGGTATGGATTCGTGTACTTAATGAAACATAAGTCTGAAGCTTTTGATAAATTCAAGGAATTTAAAGCCCTAGTTGAAAATCAAACACGTAACCGTGTTAAGACTCTTCGGTCAGACCGGGGTGGTGAGTACATGAGTACCGAATTTGATGAGTTCTTAAAAGAACTAGGAATAGTGTCACAATTCACTCCTCCAACTACTCCACAATTAAATGGTGTATCAGAAAGAAGGAACCGAACCTTGTTGGACATGGTTCACTCCATGCTTAACTATACTGATCTACCGATTTATCTGTGGGGTTACGCGCTCCATCACTGTGCATATCTTGAGCAGATGTCCTTCCAAACCGTTTCCTAAGACTCCCATGAGATGTGGAGAGGTAGGAAACCAAGTCTTAATCACATTAGGATTTGGGGATGCCCTGCTAATGTCAAGAAGACTAAAGTAGAGAAATTAGAAACTAGGTCTGTGAAAGGTCGTTTCATAGGATATCCAGGGGATTCCATGGGATATCTATTCTACATGCACGAAGATCATAGGATCATCGTTGCTATACAAGCACACTTCTGGAAGATCACTTATTCAGAAGGAGGGCAGTAGAAATATTTCTTTGTAAGAAATAAAAGAAACACCAAATGAGACACCTATGCAAGATACAAGAACCGAACCTTCTGAAATACAAATACAACCTCGCAAGTCTAGTAGAATTTCTCAATTACCTGAGAGGTATGGCTATCTCGCATCAAGAGGAACTAGGTGTCCATGAGATGACGTAAAGTAGTCAAGAGAAAGATCCTTCTACATACGACCAAGCGATGGTAGACGTTGACTCCACCAAGTGGCAAGAAGCTATGGAAGCCGAGATAGACTCAATGCATGCTAATCGTGTCCTGGACTTTAGTAGATCGTCCTAAAGGCATAGTGCCTATTGGAAACAAATGGATCTATAAGAGAAAGACTGATGGAGATGGCAAGGTTGATACCTAGAAGGCCAGGCTTGTGGCAAAGGGTTATTCCCAAAGAGAAGGAATCGATTACTTCGAGACCTTCTCGCTTGTAGCTATGATTAAGTCTATTCGCATGATGCTTGCTATAGCAGCCCACTTAGATTATGAAATATGGCAAATGGATGTGAAAACGGCATTCCTAAATGGATTCCTCGAGGAGGAGATTTATATGGAACAGCCTAAGGGATTCATATCTCAAACCAATATTCATAAAGTATGCAAACTTTAGCGTGCCATTTATGGACTGAAGCAAGCTTCACGGAGTTGGAATCTTCGTTTTAACGAGACAGTCAAAGAGTTTGATTTTGTCTAAAACGAAGAAGAGCCCTGTATTTACAAGAAGGTTAGTGGGAGAAAAATTGCATTCTTAATACTATATGTATATGACATTCTACTTATAGGAAATAACGTAGGAATGCTCAGTTCTGTGAAAGCTTGGCTTTCTAAACAGTTCTCAATGAAAGACTTGGGAGAAGCTACCTATATTCTGGGTATTCGTCTCTACCGGGATAGAGCGAAAAGAATGTTAGGTCTTTCCCAAGCCCTCTACATAGAAAAGATCCTGAAGCGATTTAGGATGGAAGATTCTAAAAGAGGGTTTCTACCTATGCAACATGGTGCAAAACTTTCCTTAGAGATGTGTCCTCAAAGTGAGGAAGATAGAAAGGAAATGAGCAAGGTACCTTATGCTTCAAAGCAGAGGTAGCCTTATGTATGCAATGATTTGCACTAGACCGGACATTGCCTATGCCGTGAGCGTAGTAAGTCGGTTCTACCAAATCCAGTAAGGTGAACATTGATCGTCAGAAGAACATTCTTAAGTACCTTAGGAGGACTAAAGACTTGGTTCTTACATACGGCGGTGGAGAACTAAGAGTGATGGGTTATACAGACTGCATTTTTCGGGGACATGGATGCTCGATGTCCACATCGGTATATCTTTACTCCGAATGGTGGGGCGATTTCTTGGAGAAGTGCCAAGCAAAGTTCGACCGCTATCTCCACATGTCAAGCCGACATCGGGCAACCACGGAGGTCGCTAAAGAAGCTTTTGGATAAAGAAGTTCACCGAGGAACTTCAAGTGGTTCCTAACGCAGAGAAGCCCGTGACATTGTTTTGTGACAACGACGGAGTCACTGTGCTAAGGAGCCTAGGGCTCACCACAACACCAAACATATTACGAGAAAATATCATTTTGTTAGAGAAATGGTTCGGGATGGGAATGTTACATCACAGAGAGTAGACACAAGAAATAACGTTGCCGATCCGCTTACCAAGCCACTATCTCGGAAGGTCTTAGAGACATCCGGAGAGTATGGGTATTAGATACCATAGTTTGTGGCATTGAGTGCAAGTGGGAGATTGTTAGGAATATGCCCTCGAATGCCACTCGAGGATGAGAGAGTGAGAGCAATTGTATTGTAATTATGAATATTATATTTAATAAGGCAATTATTATTTCTATATTATTGTATATCACCGGCATTGTGATTTGGTATATAGAATAGTAGTCCTTGCATTTGAGAGTGAACATTCTACTCCTTATAGAGATAAGGAGATAGGCACTAGAAGTGTTTAGAGCTCGAATGCTTAACTAGTTCGCAAAGTCGATAAAACTTAACAGACATTAAGTTTTAATAAGACTTGTATAATCGATGCTAGGACGTGTGCACGTCTTGATAGCATAGTTATAAGTATATTGGTGGGACCAAGATACTCGAACACGACTCATACTCGATTCACCACGGTATTCACTCTCGAAGAGTCGATGACGAATCGAAAGGTTGTGATAGTATACGTGGACCTTTGACTTGAGGGTTCAAGAGAAGATGTGTCTCGTGACGTTTAGTTTGTCATTAGAGTAGTTAGACTCATTTGCTTAATTGCCGAGTCGACCTCGAAGTGCGGACTATACGGCAGTAGCGCCTTTGCCGTACGCCAAGAAAGGATTCTATCTCTGTTAGTGAGCAGCGTATGTCCTATACGGTTAATGGCAAATAAGATCATAAGTCTTTGGCCAAAGCATTCGATATAGTCGTATTAGATACGCTATTAATCAATCGGTCTTGATTTGCATTAACACATGTATAGAGTTTAGTCAATGTAGGGTTTGACTTTACCGTGACCCTAAGACTTGACCGGACATCCGATGAAGGGTCTATACGTATAGTATTCACGACATAATGGTTCCGGGAATGATTCGTTCATTCGCTCTCCTGGGGTTTACAAAGGCGCCCGCCAGTCAAGCTAAGTGTTGCCCGCACTCATCGGTTCCTCCCAATGCCTACCGAGACGAACCTACGAGTCGCGCAATAGGATCATTGATGGATAAATGTGAATTAATAATCTCTCTTATAATATTAGATATTAGATATCTAATTTTGATTTATCGGATAAATCAAATAGCGGTCTAATGAATTGTAAGTAGTTACTGGGTGATTACTTTAATTCATAAATTATAATTCTTAGAGAAATATATATTTGTGTTTAATATAATTAATTAATTGGATTAATTAATTAGTCCAAACACATTGGAAATAAAACGGATTCGTTTGACGAACATCCGGTACACGAGGGATTCGTTTTGACGAACATCCAGTACACGAGCCGAGTAAATTCGACCAGTCTTCTTGGAAATTTCCCTTAAGGCCACCCCCCCTCCATCTCTTGTCTCTTATATACTTATTTTATGTCACTAGGTGACATATGTGAGGTGTATTTGATACCCTCAATCATGTGTTAAAGGTAGACTTTCATTTTTTTATAAATAAAAGTCTTTAAAAAGGAGTTATGACTACTTCTTCTTGCTTTAACTCATAATCACGAATTTGAGAGAGAGAGTAAGGTAGAAAACTTCATCTTGATCATAGAGACAAGATATAAGAAGAATACATTGAGAGAGAAAATTCCTACAAGCTTCCCTAGCCGCATTCTTGAAGAAAGGAAGCTTCTCGATTTTTCCATCAAGTTCCGGCGTGTGAAGTAGAGGCATCTTGCTTTAGGTGCTTGGAACGAAGGGCTCTTCATCATCATCATCATCATACGAAGTTTTTTCAGAGATATCATAGGTATGGGACTTTGATTCCTTGATCTTCGTATTTTTCTTTTCGTATATACGTTACTTGATCGATCCTCTTAGGGATTCCGTATATTCTTCCGTTGCGTTTATTTTCTGTGGAATCCCAACAGAGGTATTATCCGGCCCCACTCAGGGTGGCCAAGTTGTCAGAATTACTCACCCCCGACCTCTCAGTGGACGATGATGTTCTCGCCACCGCCGAGAAATTTAAGGAGCTTCTTCCTTTCGCCTCGTCTATTATTCACTCTGAGGCGGACAAGATCAAATATTTCAGCAAGACGTTAAAGCCTCGTATGCGGATGCAGTTGCTTAATCACAATTGCACCACTCTGGCCGAATTCATCGAGAAAGCTCTTACTTATGAGCTTACTGCTAAGTAAATTGCTAAGCAACAACCTTCATCTGCTAGCAAGAAGTCAAAGAATCGTAATAAGTCTGACGGCAGTTAGGCCACTTTCAAGAAACCTCGTGCAGGCTCTACTTTTTCTGAGCGACCCCCTATGGCACCTAGACCCGCGGAATCTCAGTCACGAGCGGCCAGTTCGGCTATCACCTGTTCCAACTGTGAAGAACAGGGGCATTTCAGCACCAAGTGCCCGAGGCAGACTGTCACGTGCCATAACTGTGGGATTGCTGGCATAAGGCCTGTTTTTGCCGAAGAGACTCTAAACCTACTCCGGCGTCATCTCAGGCCCCGAGACATTCAGTAGTTCAGAATCAGGCCACTCAGTCTGTGTCGTTCAAGACGACAGGAGCAAATAAAGGCGGAACCAAGAGCTATCAGACGGGAGCGTCCGGTTCGGGGGCCGGCAAGCCCCGAATTTATGAGATGAAGAAGAACGACGATCCAGAGGCCCAGATGATCTCAGGTACACTCGATATTCTATCTCAACCTGTGTGTACCCTTTTTGATAATGGTGCATCGCATTCATTCATTTCCGAGTCATGTTTGAGTAGACTACGTCTGGGTAGTGCTACTAGTTGTGAGCCTTATGTCATTGGTCTACCTGATGGTAGAAGAATTATTGGGAATCGCGAGATTAAGGATTGTCCGATTCAGCTTCATGGTTGTGATTGGTTAGCAGACCTAATCATGGTAGATTTACCAAGAGACGACGTCATTCTAGGTATTGATTGGATGGATCGTCACGATGCCGTCATTAGTGTCCGTAAGCGTATGGTCACTATCATTTCAGACGATGGGGTCGAATGTGTATGTCAGGGAGGTAATCCCAGCTGTTCTGGGAGAGTCATCAACTTGATGAAAGCAGTGAAATTACTCAATCAGGGGTGTGTCGGTTATTGGTGCTATATGACCAAGACCGAGAAACCATCAGTAATGTTGACGGATATTCTTGTAGTAAGAGAATATGCCGATGTATTTCCAGACGAGCTACCTGGCTTGCCTCCACAGTGAGATGTGGAATTCTCAATTGAGTTGGAGCCTGGTACGTCCCCAATATCGAAGGCACCGTACCGGATGGCCCCGACCGAAATGCAGGAGTTGAAGAATCAATTAGAGGATTTGACCGAGAAGGGTTATATTCGACCGAGTGCGTCCCTGTGGGGAGCACCAGTGTTATTTGTCAAGAAGAAGGATGGTTCGTTTCGCTTGTGTATTGATTACTGGGGATTGAACCGGTGACGATCAAGAATAAATATCCTCTACCCCGTATCGATGATCTTTTGGATCAACTTCAGGGAGCTTCAGTATTTTCCAAGATCGACTTAAGATCTGGATATCATCAGTTGCGAATTCGAGAGTCGGATATCGCAAGGACGGCGTTCCGAACACGTAATGGTCATTATGAGTTTGTGGTAATGCCGTTTGGGTTAAGTAATGCACCTGCGGTATTCATGTAATTAATGAATCGGGTTTTCATCGACTATTTGGATCAGTTCGTGGTTGTCTTCCTTGATGACATTTTGATTTATTCTCGTGACCGGGAGGAGCACGAGTTTCACCTTCATCAGGTGCTTGACGTGTTGAGACGAGAGCAACTTTATGGAAAGTTTTCCAAATGTGAGTTCTGGATGTCCGAAGTGACGTTTCTCGGACATGTAGTTTCATCAGACGGAGTTCGTGTCGACCCTCAGAAAACGGAGGCTATCCGAGATTGTCAACCTCCGAAGAATGTTAAGGATCCGAAGTTTCCTCGGATTAGCTGGTTATTTTCGGCGATTTATGTAAGGATTTTCTAAAATCGCTCAACCCATGACGAACCTTTTAAGGAAAGATAAGAAATACACGTGGTCCGACGCGTGTCAACAGAGTTTTGAGGAACTCAAGAGCCAGTTAATTTCAGCACCTGTCCTTTCTCTACCGCAAGGGACGGAAGGATTTGTGCTTTATAGTGATGTGTCCGAACAGGGTCTCGGATGTGTACTAATGCAGAACGGGAAAGTTATTGCTTATGCTTCACGACAGCTGAGACCTTACGAGGTTAATTATCCGACCCACGACCTGGAGCTAGCAGCCGTGGTATTCGCATTGAAGATTTGGCATCATTATCTTTATGGCGTTACCTGTCAGATATTCACCGATCATAAGATTTTAATGTATATATTTACTCAGAAGGAATTAAATATGCGACAGAGACGGTGGTTGGAACTAATCAAAGATTATGATATTGAGATACTTTACCACCCAGGCAAGGCGAACGTTGTCGCCGATGCCTTGAGTCGTAAGTCCGTTCAGGAGCAGATGCTTGCTCGATTAACAGTTCAGAAGGAACTTCAGCAGGAATTCTTGAGACCTGAAATCGAGGTCTGGTTACAGCGAGTACAAGGGCAACTTTGTATGTTAGAGATTTCATCGCCACTCGAGGAGGCGATCAGGGAGAATCAGAGTTCGGACCCATTTTTGTTACGCATTCAAGGTGATGTGACTCAAGGGAAAGCCCCTGGGTTTGTGGTCCACGAGGATGGACTTTTGCGATTTAAGAATCGGTCATGCGTACCGGCGAATGATGAGTGGAAAAACTCGATCTTGAGAGAAGCCCATGCTACCCCTTATTCCGTTCATCCAGGATCTAGCAAGATGTACAAAGACTTGAAACAAAATTACTGGGGAGTAATATGAAGCGAGAAGTCGCGGAATTTGTTTCGAGATGCTTAACTTGTCAGCAAGTCAAGATAGAACATCAGCGACCGGCGGGTATGTTGAAACTTCTCCCTATTCCAGAGTGGAAGTGGGAATATATTTCAATGGACTTCATCACGAGTTTGCTGACGAGTCGTCGTGGCATGAATACAATTTGGGTAATTATGGATCGTCTGACTAAGTCAGCTCATTTCCTTGAGATTAAGGATATGTGGGGTCCCGATAGACTTGCCCAGTTGTTCATCAAAGAGACAGTGAGACTGCACGGTACTCCTAAAAGTATCGTTTCCGATCGTGACGGACGATTCATGTCTCATTTTTGGAAATCAGTTCACCGTGCTATGGGAACTCAGCTTAATCTCAGTACAGCTTTTCATCCTCAGTCCGACGGACAATCATAGAGGACTATTGAGTCTTTGGAAGACATGTTGAGGGCATATGTTCTCGATTGGAAAGATGACTGGGAAGCCCAACTACCGTTGATCGAGTTCACGTACAATAATAGTTGGCATGCTTCGATTAAGATGGCACCTTACGAGGCCTTGTACGGTCATCGTTGTCGATATCCTTTGTGCTGGGATGACTTATCAGAATCAATCGGCACCGAGCCTGATATGCTTATAGCCGCTCGTGAGAAGGTAGCTTTGATCAGGAGTCGTTTGTTGACCGCTCAGAGTCGACTGAAATCTTATGCAGATAACCGTCGTCGGCCATTAGAGTTCGAGACGGGTGACCATGTTTTGGTCAAGGTATCCCCGAGTCGAGGTATCTTCCGTTTTGGGAAGAGGGGAAAGTTGAGTCCGAGATTCATTGGAACGTTTAAGATTTTGGATCGAGTAGGCGAGTTAACTTATCGATTGGCCTTACCTCCGGCGTTGAGCCGAATTCATAATGTGTTTCACGTCTCTCAGTTACGGAAGTATGTTGCCGACCCGAGTCACATACTTCAGTTAGACGAAATCGAGATCGCTGATGATCATTCATATGAAGAGCATCCTATACGGGTCTTAGAGTGGCGAATCAAACAGTTGAGGAACAAGACGATTCCTTTGGTTAAAATTCAGTGGTCTAGACACGGAGTCGAAGAGACTACTTGGGAAACCGAGAATAGTATGCGGGAGAGTTATCCTGAGTTGTTTGACCCTTAGGAATAATTCCTAGCGCACGCTACAAGTAGATATTAGCGTACGCTAATCGGTGTCAGTAGCGCATGCTGAATCTTGTGTGTAGCGCGCGCTAACCCGATCAGATCAGAGAACAGGAGGTTCTGCACTCTAGTACTGGGCATCAGATAATTCGTTAGCGCATGCTAACATTTTGTGTTAACGCACGCTAAGTACATGGTTGTAGCGCACGCTACAAGAGGTACGTAGCGCATGCAACTGTTGCGAACAGAGGATACTGGACTACCTAGTATACCTGTTAGCGCACGCTATGCACAGGAGCTAGCGCGCGCTAATCCGAGGACAGTATATTTTGGACAGTGCAGTCCATTTCGTCATTTCATCATCCTACTTCATTCCTTCGGCGGTTTTGGGCGATTCCGGGCGATTTGGAGAGTTTTCTTCGAGCTGAATCCACAAATCATCATCTTCAAGCTTATCATTCGGATAAATCGTCATTTCATCATCCCCATCACATCAAATCAAGGTAATAATCTCTTGGATCTAGAATTTCAGATTTTGGGCATTTTCCTTTCGATTTCTTCGTGTAAGCTTGGATTGTTGTTGGAAAATGTTAGATATGGATTATATACCTTGGATAAATGTATTCTTACAGATTTATTGTCGTATATTTCGGATTTCATGAATATTGGGGTTGAATCAAGAACACTTTGGGGTTGACTTTGATATTTTTGGGGGTTTTCGATTAGATGTTGTTGTTAACTCGAATTGTGGATTCCTATGGGATTATTGATATCATTGAAGTTGTTTTGTTGGTTTGAAATACTCATTTTGTAGTTGGTTTCGATATATTCGGGTTTGGATATTATCAAATGATGTGTGTTTGCTAAGTGTTCGCTAGAATGCCTCAATGAGTTTGGATATTATTGTATCGACGTTTGAGTCGGTTATAATCGTGTTTGATACATATATTGATCATTGTTGGTAATTTTCATTCAAGGTTGTTCGAGCGACCGACATCTCTTTTTGTACGTTTTTCGAGGAAGGACATTCTTCACCGGTTATGTAAGTTAATTCTTACTCGGTTAAAAGGATATTCATTCCTTTCGTTTTTGTTCATTCATAATCATAATTCATTCATAATGTATTAACCGTATTGAGATTTGTAATTGTCAATTAATCACTTTATTCAAGAGGAACGATGGTTCCAATCATTTCATTGAGCTATCATTCATTTCACTATCATTTCATCTCGGTGAGTCATTCTTGACTTTGTCGGATCATTATTCATTAATATTATTCATGGTTATTCCTTGCCCATGTGACCTTCTGGGTTCATATTGCGTGGATGGGTGGGGATGTGTGGAATTTTTAGTCGGGCACGTGATGGTCATGTGTTGGGTTCACCGACACATTGGACTGTGCACACGGTAATGTACCTCCCTGAGACTAATTAGGTACAAGGACGGGTGTGTCCGGACACTCGTCTTGTGCACTTGCACATACCATTACGGGCGTACTATGATGCTTCTCTTCAGCGTCATTTCATAATTAAGATATATCATGATTGTGTTTATTCAACTCTTGAAGATTGTTGTTCTGTGTCACTGACCCCGTTGGGGGATGTTGTTTTCAGGTCATGGCAAGGCTAAGGCATGGAAAGAGAACGTTGACGGCGAGGAGTCGCAGTGATACTAGTAGGGTCCCCCAGTCTTTTCATTCATTCGTGTTTTCTTAATTTTATTTCCGCTGCAGACTTCCGTTTGGATATTCATTTCATTCAGTGTTGTATATTTTATCTTCATATAAAATATACATGTATTCTGTATTATCTTGGGTGTGTTGTAATGAAACTCCTCATCGGAGTGATTGATGATATAATATGGTTCGGTACTACAATTATATTATTTAATTCCTTAGTTTTCATTCGCCTGGTGGGTCCCAGTCGGGGGTCCATGGCACTATAATATCCGCCTAGTTTGGGGTGTTACATTCTTATATACCAGCTCCACGAAGGTCTATACGTTATCATCGTGAACCTGAGAGATATGGATTTCTCATCAACAATGTGGAACTCATGTATCTAGATGAGCCCACAACCTACAATGAAGCAACTACTAGCATTGAATGCAAAAATTGGCTTGAAGGGATGAAATCCGAAAAGCAATCCATGTATGATAATCAAGTATGGACTTTGATTGATCTTCCTAAAGGTTCCAAAGCAATTGGTTGCAAATGAATCTTTACAAAGAAAAAGGACATGGATGACATTTTACAAACATACAAATCACGACTCCTAGCGAAAGGATACAGACAGACTCATGGTATTGACTATGATGAAACCTTTTCGCCAGTCGTAATGATTAAATCAATTAGAATTATACTTGCCATAACGACATCTTATGACTATGAGATATGGCAAATGGATGTCAAAACCGCTTTTCTTAATGGGAAGTTAGACGAGGATGTGTGTATGATACAGCCTGAATGTTTTGTCGATCCTAATAATCCTAATAAAGTATGTAAGCTTCTAAAATCCATTTATGGTTTGAAGCAGGCATCCCGGAGTTGGAATCTTCGTTTTGATGAAAAAATAAAAGAGTTTAGTTTCATTAGAAATCAAGACGAACCTTGTGTATACAAGAACATTAGTGGGAGCGCAATTGTTTTTCTAGTACTCTATGTGGATGATATCCTACTCATTGGAAATGACATCCCTACTTTGCAAAGTGTTAAACTTTGGCTAAGTAAATGTTTTACAATGAAGGATGTAATATCCTAGAATTTCGCTACGAATTTTTCGCATTTTTAACCGAGTTGTACTGTACAAAGTGGGACCGATGCAGCATGGATTAATAATTTTGGGAACTCTGACAGTGGTACCAGTATATCTATCGAGGTTATTTTTAATTCTAGGATATTACATACTTGATATGTCTTTCGATGTCGGATATATTGTATGAGTATTTGTATAATTGTCATACTTGGTCGACAATTGCAATTGAGGATATCATGTATCAGGTGTATCGTATGATAATGTTATCGGAACGAGTATATGTATTCAGTATGTCGTGTGTACGTGTTGGGTATATTGAGACGACAGACAGGAGCAAAAATGTCTAAGTATAAAAGCCATTACGTACGTTAAGCATAGGATCTTACGTACGTAAGGGTGCAAGCGTAGCGTACGTTAAGTAGAGGAGCTTACGTACGTAACGATGCGAGCCTAACGTATGCTAGGTAGAGTACATAACGTACATTATGAAGAGAATCGGACAGGTCTGAGCTGTGATCGGCGAGTGGGCCCGGTGTCGGCAACTTTCGGCGTGGATGTGGACAGGCGAGTCAACATCGAGCTTTACGTACGTTAAGGATAGCCCATTACGTACGTAAACGAGTATGTTACTGTAGCAAGTCAACAACATATTACGTACACTATAGTATGGATATTATGTACGTAATACATGATACTAAATGAGGCAGTGAGCTCTGGATGCTGATTACGTACGCTATGCAGGACATGTAGCGTACGTTCGGAGGTCTTACGTATGTTAATTTTAAGTGTTAACGTACGTGACGAGCTGTGCAGATTATATAACAAGGGTTAGTCTTTCGTTTCTTCACGAGAGGAAATAGATTTTTCCTCCCAAACTTCGTCTCTTCACTCCTAAACCTATTTCAGACCCTTATACATTGATTAAGACCCTGATGGTTTGATTAGAAGCTTGAGGTTTGGAATCCTTGATGTTTCTTGAAGTGTTTGATCATTGTGGTTCTTCTTCTGTTGGATAACTACCCCTTAATTTCGGATTTTGATATTGTTGTTGATGTTTTATTCATATGATGATGGTTATGGCAGTGTTATTGTGATTCTTAAAGTTTCATAGGGTTGAGTTGAGGAAGATAATGACATGATGATAGGTGTGCATATATATATATATGTATATGTGTATCTTGGATTTTGTTATGAACATGGTTATGGAATCCTGGTGCTCTTGATTTCGATTATAAGCATGGACATGGTGTTTGTTGTTGTGATTCCTGAGGTTATATGAATCGTATGTTGAAGAATATGATGATATTGGATTTTGAATTAGGTGATTGTTTAGATGTTAGAACACATCGGATTATACTGTTTTATTGGTTATGAACGTGATTTCAGAATAATTCATGATCTTGAAGGACTCTTGAATTATGACATGACATGATGAATATGCATAAGAGGTATCGATGTTTCTTTTCGGATATGAACGTGGAATATTCATATATAGAACTAAGTTATGTGAATACGAAAATGATTACGAGTTTGATGAGATTATTATTCATCTTCGAGTCTGGAAAATCGTGCGTATTGAACAAGTGTTCAATTCAATTGATTGAATCATTTGACACCTTGGAAATTAATCATCTATAGTGTTGAACTAATTGGATGGTTCGGATGGTTGATGATAATCAGTAATTGGTTTTAACTATGAATTTACAAAGAGGAACCTTGTTAATTCGTATTTAAGATTGAATTTGGAATCAATAATGTTTAGACCCTGTTACTGATTTAGGTTGATCGGATTTGTGTTTATTCGAGATATTATGGAACCGTTGGGTTTGTTGATCGATTATATTGATTGTTAATCATGATTATCGAGTTGAGACTTTTATCGTGGATATGAGTTCATGTTTGTTAAGTTGGATTAATTGATTTTGTATAGGATCGAGGCATCGTTGAATCGTTGAGTTTGATTGGTTGGCTATGTCGGTTATTGATTGTTATCGGATTGTTAATTGATTACTTCAATAGGTTGCGACAATTGATCGTTGATTATGACCGTTATGTTGCGGTTGAGGTTGAAGAGTTCGTAGACTGCTTTTGGTCGGGGCTGAGGAGCTCGTTGACGAAGGCAAGGGAATTTGTAATGGCTTTGTCGTATCGGTATCGAGGCAAGTTATGCTTGTTCAGTTCATAATGTTTAATGAATGGTATTGATTTCATTTCATTTATATTTCGTATAGTAATGACTGCATATTAGAATTGTGAGGATGAAGTGTATATGTTGTGTTTTGGTTTTGGTGCTTAATCATAAGGTATATGACGTACATAGGTCAAGATGTATAACTGAGCGTCGGGATTACAGTTGGTATGACAAAGATATATGTTCTACAGTCTATGGTATGTGGTTTCATCAAGTATCTTTTTTGGGTAAAGGGTTACCCCGGTGAATTTTATTAAACATAATAAAAAATCGAAACATCGAGAGTACATGGACCTATAGAGAGACTAAATGCCTAATATGATGCAGATTACATCATAACATCCAGGTCATATAACAAAGTACAAAACTAAGTACTCCTATCGATATTCCATTCATTCCTTATACGAGCAACATCAGCAGAGTTCTTAAACATGAGAGACATTAACTTCAACCGGGTTGTCGAGAAGATCAACTCAAAAACTTGATCCACTTGACGAACTTTCTTCTTGAAAATTCTATTGTTCCTTTCTTGCCAAATATATACACAACAGTCCCAAACAAAATTTTAGCCACAACAACTCTAGCTAAATTTTTGTGAGCAACAGATTGAATCTTGTTCACAAAATTCCTCCACGAGTTGTCAATATCTGCAACATGGATAAATGATCGAGCCTTAATCCATACCTGCATAGAGAAAACACACTCGAAGAATAGGTGTGAATGCGAATCACGAACAAGGTTACATAGAGGACACCGCATATCCTCTAAGATAACTGAATCTGCTACTTCCCATGCACGTACCTTGTCTTGCGTCTTTAACTTTTCACCTATTAGTAACCATATAAGAAACGCATGGCGGGTTGAGAAAACCATACCACATCGAACCACTCAATCACAGGAGCACGGGGCCGAATAGCTTGCCATGCATGCGACACAGAAAACTTATGAAGATTACCATCCATATCCTTCCACCAAAGCTTGTCTTCAGAATCATTAAGCATAATAGGAATTAAAGAATTTAGCACCTGATATTTTTGATTCCATTCCATAGGCCACGTCCACTGCTCTCTATTAAGCAAATCGATAACCTTGCTATCCGCGGTAAAACCCCCCTATAAATGTCGCGTCGAGTAATCAAAGAGTCAAGGGGACCTTGGTCATGCCATTTGTCGAACAACGCCGACGTTTTATCCCCTTTACCAGCAACATGGAAGAAAAAATGCCTAACTAATTTTCTCATTTGTAGGATTTTACGCCAACCATAACTAGAGTCCGCTTTAATAGGAACATCCCAGAAATTCCTGTCTAGAAGACGATAAGAATGGATCCATTTAACCATAAAGATTGCCTATTCGATAAAATACTCCAAATATGAGTAGACATAAGAGCAATGTTCCAAGTTGTTAATCGTCGAATACCTAAACCACCTTCACACTTAGGAAGACAAACAACATCCCATTTTACTTTTGCCTTCCCCCTCTTCATTTCCCCCTGACACCAAAGAAAGCCTCTAGATAGGACTTCGATTTCTTTTATAATTGCCTTCGGGAGAATAAAAATAGATGACCAATAAACCTGCATTGATGATAACACTGAGGCAATAATTTGCACTCTACCCGCAAAAGACAACGACATATTCTTCCAATCCTCAATCTTATTCTTCACTCTTTCCACAAGAATTTTACAATCTTTATGGAATAAACCAGAAGATATTAAAGGGACTCCCAAATATTTCACAGGCAACACACCTTCTTCAAATGGCATAATCTCCAAAATCTGATTTTTAACTTCAATCCTAACATTAGCAAAGAATGCCGTACTTTTTTGGGATACTCGGAACCAAACCTGAGCAATTCTTGAATTCCTCCAAAGCATCACTAATCACTTGAACAAAATCCAAATTTGCATAGGAGAACATAAATAAATCATCAGCAACGCATAGATTAATAATCTTTTGTCTATCACACTTTGGATGGAACTGAAACGCCTCCTCTCTCCTACTATTACGCTTCAACATAAGAGTTAAAACTTCCATAACAAGCATAAATAAATATGGAGACATAGGATCACCTTGACGAAGACTGCATTTACCTTTGAAATAACCATGAAGTGATTCATTAATATTAATAGAAAAGGAAGTAGTCGACACACATTTCATAATCCCTTCAACCATGATAGCATGAAAACCAAAGTTAATCAGAATAGCACGTAAAAAGTTCCAATCCACTGTATCATACGCTTTCTGAATGTCTACTTTAAACGTACATCTAGGAGGGCCTCTAGCGAGATGATAGTTCTTCATAATTTCTTGAGTGAGGAGAATATTATCAGAGATGCGTCTACCCGAAATAAAAACAGATTGGTTCTCACTAACA
Organism: Orobanche coerulescens; assembly: GCA_033398695.1. Taxonomy (NCBI): domain Eukaryota; kingdom Viridiplantae; phylum Streptophyta; class Magnoliopsida; order Lamiales; family Orobanchaceae; genus Orobanche; species Orobanche coerulescens. The sequence continues at coordinate 95,429,038 of CM065803.1, forward strand.
ATATCTTGTAAACTATCTTTAATGCGATTCGTGATGATTTTACTGATGCATTTGTAAATAGTATTACAACACGAGATAGGCCTGTAATCTGTAACTTTACCTGGTGACTGAACTTTCGGCACAAGCGAAATAATGGTGTGATTTATTTCGGTCAACAGTTGGCCATTTTTAAAGAAATCTTGAACTGCACCAATAACCTCCTTGCCCACTATATCCCATGAACTCTTGAAGAAAGCTTAGGTGAAACCATCAGGTCCAGGGGACTTATTTTCACCAATGCTAAACATAGCCTCCTTGACTTCCAAATCTGTCACATTCATAATCATGAGGGTGGCTTTTTCAGGATGTATCTTATTCGTAAATAAAGAGCTAGGATTAGAAATAGCCTCCACTTCATTCGCACTACCCAAAAAGCCTTGGTAGTGATTTACAAAGAAAACAGGAACATGCCTGCCCTCCACGATACCACCACGTAACCCTTCAACAGAGTGTATGCGACTCCTATTAGTTCTACCTTTCACAACTTTATGAAAATAGCTAGAGTTGCAATCACCAACGCTTAACCATTCAATCTTTGATTTCTGTTTAAGGAATTGCTCTTCATCCAACAAAGCATCATTGAACGCCTTCAACAAATGACTCTCGTCCTCCTTAAGATAAATCGAATGAGGATTAGAGTCTAAAGCAATTTGGGCAGCATCTAATTCATGATGAAGTTTAACCACTCGATCATGAAGGTTACCATTCGACCACATTAATTTCCTCAACGGTTTCTTTAAAAGTCGAAGCTTCTTTACTACCCTAAACATTTTGTGGCCACCGAATTGTGTAGACCAGCCCTTAGCCACAATAGGCAAGAAATCATCTTTGTTAACAATATAATTACTAAACTTAAATGGATTAGGCTTCGTTTTTTCCTGTTGGGGCATTTTTAGAACAGCAGGACAATGATCCGAAATTCTATACGGTTTAAAATCAGCATAGCAATTAGGGAAAAGACTTACAAACGCCTCATTTGCCATGACCCGATCTAGTTTCTTCAATATACCCGTATCCGCATTAGGTCTTTGATTCCAAGTAAATCGCATACCCGTTTGGTTTATATCCATCACTTCAATATCATCCACACATTTCTTAAATTCACGCATTGCAATAGTAAAACGAGAAGATCCCATAGAACTGTCCTCAACACTTAGAGAAGCATTAAAATCGCCCATGATCACCCATGGATGATTTCCTACAAAGCGTTTGTGCATCAACAAGTTCTTCCAAAGAATCCTTCGTCTAATGTAATCATTATCTGCATAACTGAACGATACAAAGAATTGCACATCAGTACTTAACGATCTAGCCATACAATGTAGAACTTGTTCATCATGAGTAACGACCATCAAATTGATCACATCAGGATCCCAACCCAAGATAATACGAGTACCACCATCACAAGAGCTGCCATTAGAAGTCCATTGCCAGTTTCGAAACACCTTATTACATATTCTACCCAACTTTCCTATAGTGACATGCGACTCAAGAATCGCACAAATGCATAAATGATTTCCATTTACAACTTCACGAACCTCTGATTGTTTAGGGACACGGTTCAAGCCCCTTATATTCCAAGAAGCAAGACTAATCATTTAAAAATGTTGCGTTCAGGAGTGCTTGCCCCTGTATTACCTTTCCCACTTGCCATAAATGTTGCCGTGTCACCTTTATTTTGTTCGATATCCTCCACTTTATGTTCATTATTAGTAACTTGTTGTTCCTCGTCTTCTATACCATCACCAATACCATCAAGAGTGCAAAATCTATTCGATGTCGACGTTGTATGCATTTGAGTTTTACTAGTACCAATATCAGTATCTTGACGAACCTGTGAGTTCACCTTAGTGACTTGACCAGGTAGTTTACCCGTCCTATCACCAACGTTCACATTTTTTGGTTGATACACCCATCTTTTTTAGACCTTCCCACCGGAATACCCTCGTTTTTCTTTGCATCAAAGTTCCTATGGCTTCCAAGAGCTAAATTACGGTTTTGTTTTCTAGTTACCTGTTGGAACCCCTCCTTATTAACTTGATTTGTCTTGCTTGATTCCACATTATGGGTGACCTGTTTAGGGCAGATTGCATCCACATGACCAAACAACTTACAATGTGATCATCTCGGCGGTCTCTATTCATATTCCACGGTCACGACATCCACAGTTTTCTCTACCCACATAATGCTAGGAGTCGCCACTGTTATAGTCTCTTTCAATTCATTCAAAGCGGAAACCTCAACCATTGCTCTCGCATAACTCGGTCTACCCCATGATTCTACACACATAGAACTAGTATATGAATCTAACATAATCGGTTTTCCCACTTTAGTTGCTATGGCACTCAACCCGTCAGGTGTAAATCCTACCAAAGGCACGTCCTTTAATTTCACCCAAACTGGAACCTTAGTTAAATCTTCTTTCGTTAAGCTTACATTAGGCGACCATTTGTTTAATATGATAGGAATAGAACGGATAATCCATGGACCTCTCTCAATAACATCTAAGACACCCTGATTAGAAGCAAATTTAAAGAAGTAGAAGCCCTTGCTGTTATGTTATGATAGATAAAGGTTCTGGTTATTTTGAATGGTTCCGTGATAGTGTGAGACTGGATGGTTATGTATCTATAGTCAAGAGTTGGTTATTGTTAGTGATAATCGAGAAGGCCAATTCTAGCAAATACCTTAGTATATGTTTTATCTTGTTGTTTTGAATATGATTGGGGTCGAAAGACTCTTGTGACAGGGCCAATGTGTTGAGGGATAAGACCTAAATGGCACCCACATTCTGGAGTATTCCTGTGTAGATGCTTCCGTGACCCTTGGTTTCGAACTTGGGGTATTTTGTGATTGTATGTAATCTGTTGAGGGATAAGACCTAAACGGCACCCACGTTTCGGAGTATTCCTGTGTAGATGCTTCCGTGACCCATGGTTGCGACCTTGGAGTTATTGTAATTGTTAGATAATTGATTATTTGTGATTTACTATTTTCATATATTGTTGGTACTTAACTATATTGGAACTCAATTATTAAAGTTGAGATTTGATGGTGTTAATCAATGGATATGATTGGATTGGCTGAATGATGGATATCGTGCACTTATGAGTTATGATGATTTTTGGTATTGTCTGAATATAATACATATGGTTGTTATTGAGTGCATTCGTCATTGAGAATGCAAAATGTGGATTATGGTAAGGATCGATTTGGCATGGATTGCTATGGATTGGTAAGGTTATGACGGAAAGATTTCATTAATAGTATTCTTACTTTGTTATTACATTGGTATGTAATTATTTATGATGATGTGATCGTTATCATTGTTGAGTATTGTGGCTGACCCCGTCGTGGGCTTTATTTTTAGGTACTCGGAGATTGAGCTAATAGTGGTCGTGAAGGGATGAGCTTCCCAGGTGATACTGGCTATGGCATTATTTGGGAACCAAGTATTTTTGACTGGTTGTTTTATTCCGCTGTAAATATGTATTTTGAACTGTGTTTTATCCGCTGCGTGTGTATTTTAAAATGGCTTTCTGGTATTTTTACTAAATAGTGTATAACGTTCAAAATGGCCTTTTTGGGTATTTCGTAAACTTGGGTTATTTCGTTAAACCCTTTTTTCCTAAACTATTTTGTCGGTACGTTCAAATGGTGGCCTAGCGTACATTTGAAACTGTCGAGATTTGACATTTCGCCTTGTACTTTCAACTGGTATTTTATGACGATATTTGAGAACTATGTTTTGGAAAACATTTGGGTATTTAAAAATTACCGTTTTTGCCTCTTTGGCATGTTTGAAACATTTGCGAAAATGATTTTTAGCCTCGTGGGTTCCGGCACGGGGCCCACAGCGCTGTAATATCCCCGGATGGTTTTGGGGGTGTTACAAAGGACTTAAGGGAAGCTGCCTAGATATTGGGTATAAGGATTTATACAGATAGATCTCAAAGGCTTCTTGCCCTAAGTCAAAGTACATATGTTAACAAGGTGCTGACACGGTTCAGTATGCTTAATAGTAAGAAATAATTCTTACCTATAAAGCTCAGTAAAACTCGAAGTCCTTGTTCGAAGGAAGAGAGAGATAGAATGGATTGATACCTTATGCTTCGGTTATAGGATCTATTATGTATGCGATGATATGTACTAGACCGGATGTATCATTTGCATTGAGTGAAACCATCAGATACCAGTCTGACCCTGGTGAGGCTCACTGGACCGTAGTCAGAAGCATACTTATGTACTTGAAAAGGACTAAAGATATGTTCTTGATATATGGTGGTCAAGATAGTGATTTGCTTCTTAATGGCTATGTCGATGCCAGTTTTGAGACAGACCAAGATGATTCAAAATTGCAGCCTAGATATATATTTTGCTTGAATGGTGGTTTTGTTAGCTGGAAGAGTTCCAAACAACCAACAACAGTTGATTCTATAACGGAAGCTGAGTACATAGCCGCGTCGGACGCAGCTAAAGAAGTTGTTTGGATGAGTAAGTTCATTGGTGAACTGGATGTGGTTCCTAGCATTGTTGATCCAGTAAATTTGCACTGTGATAACAATGGAGCTATTGCACAAGCTAAATAACTAAGATCACAACAAGCATCCAAACACGTACTTGGAAAGTTTCACCTCATTCTAGAGATTGTCACTCGTGGCTATGTGAGGATATGCAAAGTTCACACGGATAATAACATAGCGGATCCTTTTACAAAGCCGCTTTCTCAAGAGAAGAATGATGGTCAAATAAAGGCTATGGGACTTCAGTTTATGTCTGTATATGACTAAGAGCAAGTAGGATATTGTTAGTATAATGCTATAAGTCTAGTGTTTAATAATAATGTGGAGACATTTATTATTATAATATTGATTATATTATTGAATTAATATTCTGCTTACGATCATCAAGTATGTGACTTGATAGTAAAGCTCGTTAAAAGCATTAAAGAGTATTTATTCTAGATATCCCTAGTAATATGATCTAGTATGATAATGATACGATGGATATATTTTACTGGTCATGAACATGAGATGTTATATCACGCCATAGATACATGTAGAGACATCATATTGTATATGACCTAACAAAGAGAATTATATATGGATTAAGTCATTATAATTCCTCTGATTGTTATATATTATTTAAGTCCTTATTACCTAAAGACACTACAGATTCCTACATAATGAGTATCATATTTTAACACAATACAAACATCTTCTATAACAAGGGATCATATAGTTTGTGATTGGATATGGTATGATTTATGCATAGGAAAGTAGTTTGTCCAGAGGGGACTTGTCCCTCCTATAAAACAGAGAAGATATCCACGGGCCCTTGATAAGTTAATTTATTTAAATACATGGCCATGCTCAAGTTGATCAACAAAGAGTTATTGATAAATATTTGAATTAGACAATTATAACTTGAGATCAACAATATTAATTAAGCTATATAAGGTCAACTTATCCATGCCTTATGCTTAATTAGGATATCGCACGACGAGAGGATTAAATATTATATAGTAATGGGATTTCGTTCGTGCCGTCAAATTAATTCTTTTAATGCGGATAGTCATAATGTCTAGCTAGAGGCTTCTTAATCATAAAAATTGTTTTATACTCATTGCCGTATTAACTAGAACCTACATGGTCATACACTTAAATGAGCGGAGCAGCTATTTTGTTCCGGTTGATTATAAGTTGGTGAAAGGGTTTGTAAACCCTTAGCCATGTAGAAGACTATATAAGAGTGTCTTCTGATATCCCTCACACAAGACTTAATCACAAGTGAAGACATATTTGTGTAGAGAGAATAAAAATCTGATTTTGATAGTTCTCTCTCTCAAAGTCTTGAAGATAATATTCAAGAGTTGAATAATCAAAAGAATCAAGAACATATCTTCATATCTTTGAAGATTGATTCTTTGACCAAGAAAGTATTTATAATACTCATCTAATCTTCATCTATCTTGTGAGTTTGATCTTTAATAACATATTGAATAAGATTCATAGTTGTTATTTTAGATCAAAGCTCAAGAACAGTTGAATATTATTCTTGGTGTCCTTGTTCTTACCATAATCAAGAACATACCTATATTCAAATTGATTTAAGTGAAATCTTTATTGAATTGGAGCTAGAAATCCATTAGATGCTCGGGACTTGTTCGTTGTGTAGATACCGTAGAGGACGCTCGCTTCTTGCAATGTCTCTAGAAGGGTCGATCAAAAACACGTTACAAGAGGTAATAATCTTGTTCTTCGTACTTTGATAATATACTTGGATCCTCTGAGGGTTTTTACATATTATATATATATATACTTCCGCTGCACTATTTCGATATATGATGAGATCATAAATCTTATTAGTTCGATAAAAAACCCAACACCATGGCCCCATAAGCCTTTATTGTGACAATAATGGTGCTATTGCACAAGCTAGAGAGCCCAGGTCCCATCATAATTCCAAACATATACTCAAAAAATATCACCTAGTCAGAAAGATCATCAGACGAGGAGATATTCCAATATGCAGAGTAGCAACGGAAGAGAATGTTGCAGATCCACTTACCAAGCCTCTCTCACAAGGAAAGCATGTTGAGCATGCTAGAGCGATAGGACTAAAAGTCATGAATGAATGGTCGTAGTGCAAGTGGGAGATTGTTGGGAATAGTGCCCTAGGACATTCGGTGTGCCTGGATTTGTAATTTTCACATTTAAATAAAGTTATTTGATATCATTTATTTCTCGTTGATTATTATAATGTGTGCATGTTTTAATATTATAATAATCAAATAATAGTTATTCACGAATAATAAGATTATTCAAATGTCCCTGGTACAATCGCGTTGAGTAGAGACTCAAGTGATTAATATACTAGAATAAGTTTGATTGATAATCATCGGATGATTATGCGTATGGTACGGATCAATCTTACGGGTATTGGTTGAAGAACTAATATTGGACAGACCCGCATTGAGATCACTGCATGGATGTGTCATAAGTGAATCTCAATATAACAGTATGTCAATATATCCTTGAACCTGAGATTATCATAGAGTCCAACATGATACCTGCTATGCCTTGACGTAATCCAACGTCATCATAAAGGTTAGCAATTGGGATTAGTCGGAGTGATGTAGAGGTCAATAAATCATCAAGATGGGGATTCGTCCCTCTCTTTAGTGAGAGAGATATCTGCTAGGCCCCTCGATAAGTAGGACTGAAGGAAATGCATGGCCATGCTCAAATGAAGAGTCATTTTATTCAATCAGTCTACTTAAGATTGAGAAAGCATTTGAACATAAATAAGTATGACAGACTCCATGACTTAGTTCAAATATGTTATCGCGTGACAAAAGGATTTGACACGTTAAAAGGTTTAATAGAATATTAACTTATATTATTTGGGTAATCATAATTGTAATGCCCAGATAATTATTGTGTATTTTACCTGCATTCGAACTTGTAACATTTGATTATGTGGTGTTATTAATCGAAGTGTGGTTTCCCGTATTTGTATTCCTGCGTTTCTGAGTTTCCATCACATTCATGCATGCATGCATCTGCACATCATAGCGTACGCTAGACTTTGAGCATAACGTACGCTAAGTGTTGAATATAATGTATGTTATAGTTGTAGCGTAGCGTACGTAAGCTTCAGTAAATAGCAGATAGGATAAGGTCGGCGTGTGGGGGCCATAGGGAGATTCGTCGAAATTACCCCGCATGAACCTGGACGGCTTTTAGATATGGGTGTTAGCGTGCGCGAGGTACATGGTTTTACGTATGTAAACGGGTTGGATATCATACGTAAGAGAAGCCAGAATCGAGGCAGTGAGCTATTGCCAGACATTAACGTACGCTATTGAGAATAGCGTACGCTAAGGCAGTAACGTAAGTAAGGCATTGCCGATAACGTACGTAACATTTAAAGTTCTATTTATAGACCTCAACCTCATTTTCATTTCCTCCTCACTCCTTGGCCGATTTTTGGAACCTAAGAACTCCCCAGCACCATAAATCTCTCATATCATGATCCCAGCTCGATTTAGAAGATCGTAGACCCTTGTGGATTGGTGTTCAACTTCCGGTGTTGAGTTTCACCAAGTGTTTCGCTGTTCTTCTCCATATTGGGGTATGTTGATCCTTCACCAACCAGATTACATGTTCTTGATGATGTTTTGAACCTGTTTTTGAGATTACCAAGTTCATTATTATCATGAGGAGTCAAACACCATGCTTTTAGAAGAATAGATTCGGCTCGTTGTTAAGAGTATTAATCGAACCTTGTTGGGATAGGACCTTATGATGTAGTGTCCTGAGTTTGTTATGAATTATGAGCAAGATTCTAGTGAGTTTTCTGAGATTACTAAGATATTTCACTGGGAATAATTCGTGTTTTGATAGAGGTGTTCGGTTTAACAAACTTCTTCATATTCATGCTTGAAATGAATCGGCTATGTCGATAGAATCAAACTCGGAACACCGTAGTATCGTTCCCTTGCGAAGTACGCTTGGTATGCTTATATCTTGAATCACACCTTTGATATGAATTGTAGGATTAGCCAAACCATATATATATATTGGCAGTTGAAATCAAGATTGAGGGTTGGATGGTGGTGACATGTATATCCATGAATCCGTAGACGTCGTCATTTCATCTTCGATCTGGTCATTCAATTTGTATGAAGTATGTCATTATTTCCGGCTTAGCTTTCATCGAGTAGATAACCGTGAACCGGCCTTACGATAATGTTAACTCAGATATAACTTAAGACGCTATGTGTTCGTAGATTAACTTTGCGAAGTAAGTTGAACCCTTTGTTATTTCTTATGAACAATGTCCGAGCCTTGCAAGGTGATCGATCGAGGGGGCGACCTTCAGGCATGTTGACAGTCGTTGAAGTGTTTAATTCTTGCCATCTTTCTAAGGCAAGTATCGTAATTTGATTATTGGTTTAAGGTTGACGATTTTGATGATGCATATTGTTATTCATGTTGTTGAGCATGAGATCATCCAAGTTGAATTGTCATGATGTCGTTCAGGTTATTGATTCATATGTTGTTCATGTAGATGGACATATCGATTTGCATATGTGTATGCATAGTTATATTGTATATGTTGTATTTATTCGAAGGGATCGTGTGATCTATGCTGAAGGCACTGGATCGGTTGTCCACCTCGTGTTGGTCCGACGGGATTATCTTGGGATGTATGCCGAGGGCGTTGGGTCATTGGATTACCCTGTGTTGTGTTGATGGAATCATGTGGATTCGCATCGTTGGATTTCAGTAGAGGAAGCCCGCGTTTTGTATTTTGCTATGCATCGATGTTGCATGTCTGATTTTGTACATTATTATACTTGTACTAGCATCGTTTTGCTAACCCCTGCAGGGGTGGACATTTGTTTTGATGTTCAGGTAGCCGAGGAGCGGGGAAGCAACCACAGTACTGGCATGATGACGAAGGGGCACAGTGATGTTATCCATTGTATTGTTTTGGTATTCTGGTTCGGTACTTAGTACTCGAGTACGTATGTTCTTTTGAGGATTTGAGAAGTTTGTAATAAATGGATTGATTTGGGTTGATTAAACCGGTTATTGAATTTCTCAACTATTGGTGGTACTTTCGTATTGTTCAGCATTTCTTTCCATTTAGCCTTGTAAATTTATATATAAAGGTTTTACGGCACTGGAATTATTCCGAATATCTCGGGGTGTTACGATAATGTCTTACTAGAGGCCGTTTATGATTTATTATTTAATAAGGTATTAAATAATTGCCAACATAATATAAGCCTTTTGGGTCGCACGTACGATAATTATAGACAAGCGGGAATAAATATCAATTGGGAATAATAAATATAATATTGGATATTGACATCGAGATTGCTCTCGAAGGACTCGGGGCAAATACTCTAATCATTTTTGGCATTTTATGTCGATCATGTTGTGATACATTCGTGAATTGTTTTTGTCGTGCATTTGTGTATTGTTGTTAACATGCATTTATGCATTGTTGTCGTATGTCCACCAAGTGTTAGTCCGACGGGATCATCTTGGGTATCTTTGTTGGGTTTTCATATATCGAATACATAAATCAAGAGTAAAACGCAGCGGAAGAATTAATATGAAAACCCAATTTATGATCTCGTGCACTAATTTAATTGTTTGATTAAAGGGTTAATTGAATTACCTTAATTCAACGAACAAATCTATATCCGGACTAGAAGCAGATGAATATCTCTTTCCTCTTTGGGTGATCCACACACGAACAATTCCACAAGCTGTATTGTTAGATCCCTACGAATGGTATTGATAAATAGTGCAACACAAATTCCTTACTCGAAGGTTTGTACTATTGATCAAGCTCAACTAAGGGAAGAGGACTAGATGGCCGATCCGCAAATTCTACTGTAGAAGGAGATGACTGATTTTTCTAAGAGATTAAGGGGGGGCGATTTTTGGTGTTAAATAATTAAACGTCTTTTATAGACTCGAGATTAAAGGGTATTTTAACATGTTCAAAAATCTGGGTTTTACAACTCTTCCCCTCTAAAAAAAAAATTTCGTCCTCGAAAATGAAAAAGGAAAGGTAACGAAACAAAACCAAAGCATACTAGACTATGAAAAGAATAAGGGTAGCTGGATCGCATAGACTCTTCGGTTTCCCAGGTCGCCTCGCGTGCTGGGTGGTTCTTCCAAAGAGATTTAGTACAGTAGCTTCTGTCTCTTACGTAGCATACATTAACATTAACCATAGCGTATGTAATTTGTTTACCATAGCGTACGTTAGTCATGTTGATTGCGCCGCTGTTTCTAAGGCGTATCCCCAAAATGAAATAGGCAAATCAGAATAACTCATCATTGACCTAACCATCTCCAATAAAGTACGATTCCTTCGTTCAGCAACACCATTTTGTTGTGGTGTACTAGGCGCTGTGAGCTGGGAAGTAATCCCCTCATGTGCCAAGAAATCCAAAAACTCTCCACTAAGGTATTCGCCACCACGATCAGATCATAGTGACTTGATACTCTGCCCATGACGCTTCTCCGTTTCAGCCTTGAATTCTTTGAACTTATCAAAAGATTCAGACTTACGTCGCATCAAATAGATGTATCCATATCTCGAATAATCATCTATAAACATGATGAAGTATTCGAAACCACCCTTAGCCTGGATGTTCATTGGACCACATACATCGGTATGAACCAATTCCAACACCTTTTGTGTATGATTTCCTTTGCTTTGAAAAGCCCTTTTAGTCATTTTACCTTCGAGACAAGATTCGCAGGTTGGAAATGACTCAACTTGGAGCGAATCCAATGGGCCATCGCTCACCAATCTTTGAATCCTTCTAAGGTTAATATGACCCAATCGTAAATGCCACAAATATGTTGGATTTATGCTTGAAGGCTCTTTTCTTTTATTAGGATTAGTCAAAGAATTAAGTGGTTTATAAGTATGCAAGGGAGCCGGTGCAGCATTAATGATATAAAGTCCTTCATTATAAGTACTCGTATTCTCAATATCATGTGATCCAAAATACCATAGATTTTAGATAACTCATATCTCGTTTTTACCACAATGTATCCGCGATACTCAAGCATACCAATAACAACTGTAAATCATATATATTATGATTTAATTCCCAAAATCAGAAAACAACGTACAATCCCAAATCTCCGGAGTTCACAATCATAATCATTGTTGTACGAAATATAAATGAATGAAACTGAAACAATTCATTAAATATTATTATAATACCCGGATAATTATTGTTTTTTTGATCTGTATTTGAAACTTGTAGAATTTGATTATGTGGTATTAATAGTCAAAGTGTGATTTTCCCGTATTCGTATTCCTACATTCATGATCAGATTATGAAGAGTTTCCAAATTCATGCATGCATCTGCACATCATAACGTACGCTAACAGTTGAGCATAAAGTACGTTAAGATCTACAAATAACGTATGCTATAGACGAAGCATAGCGTACGTAACAGGCAGTCAAAGGCAGATAAGTCTGGTTGGCATATGGGGCCAGTTGGGGATATTGTCGGGTAAGGATTACCCATGTGAACGTGGACAACTTTTGATAAAGCAAGTCAAATATAACGTACGTTAAGAGGGAAGGATAACGTATGTTACGTTGATCAAATTACGTACTTAATAGTTTTCGCTAATGTACATTAGAGAGGTCAGAGAATGAGACAGTGAGATACTGTCAGGCAATAGCGTACGTAAGGATCGGTGGTTAGCGTACGTTAGATGGCTAACGTACGTAATGCTTCATGGATAACGTATGTAATGTATAAAACTCTATTTATAGACCTCAACCTCCTTTCATTTCACTCACACCCCTTGGCCGATTTCTGCAAACTTGAGAGCTCCCCAGCCCTATAAATCCCTTACATCAGCCTCTTAATCGAATTTTTTGGAGATGATAGGACATCTTGGGGTAGTGTTCAAGCATTCGGCGTTGAGTTCTACTGATTTTTATGATGTTTCTTCCATATTAAGGTATATCATGCAATCCCAACCTCGAATTTGTGTTCTTTTGAATGATTTGGGCATGTTACTGAGGTTATGAAAGTTGATGATAACTAGTTTAATCGAACGCCACATTTAGGTAGGTTTGGGATGATTATACTTGGGTTTTCCCATTGTTAAGGGATTATAAGTTGAACCTTGGTCATGTCTAAATTTGGGATTAAGTTTCTAACATGATAACATACCTTTTATGGTGATTTCGAAATATTCATATGATGAATGATTTATTGATTTTACCACCTTTGATGAATGAAAGTAAGAGGAGGATTTTTAGGGGTTTCTACTAGATTAAATTCATGATGTGTTGATCGGGTTGATGGTTAGATTGAAGTGTTTATCATCATATTAAACGTAGAACTTTGGCACATAGAACTACCTTGTGGAGAACGGGAGCCCTAGTGATGATTTAACCGAGAACTCATTTACACATGTTCGTACCTACTATGTATCGTGGGCTAGTCGAACCATAATTTAAAATTGATAATCAAGTGTCAGAATATGGAATTTTAGATGACTCTTAGGATTTTAAATTCGTAGACGTCGGTTTTATATTCATTTATGATCATTTGATTCGCTTGGAGTATGTTGTTAGACGAATTAATGCCCTTTGAATAGTGAACCGTAAACCGGCCGTAGGAAAGATGTTCAACATGGGCATAGTCTAGAACGTTAGATGTTCGTGATTTGGTTCTGTTACGTAAATTGAACTCTTCGTTATTTTATCTTTAAATAAAGGTGCGAGTCTTTCAAGTGGTTGAGCGAAGGGACGACCTTCGAGTGTACTGACGTTTGTTGAAGTTTTAGAATTCTTGTCTTCAATCTAAGACAAGCACTTTTATTATGTTTTCGTATTCATATTGTTCATACTGTTGTGCATAAGTGTCAATGTCGTACGTCCACCTTGTGTTGGTCCGAAGGGATCATCTTGGGATCTATGCTAGCGTGTGCTGGATAATTGGATAGGTTTTTCCACCTCGTGTTGGTCCAACGGGATCATCTTGGGATCTATGCAGTGAATGGTGGATCATCAAAATTACCGTATGTATGTCGTGCTTATCATGTTGTGTTTTGCATTGTGTGTTCTCTCGTAGTAGAGATTATTGTCGTTGTTGTTGCTAATATTGTTATCGTTATCATTATTCTTCATGAGCTGTCGAATAATCTATTGTTGGATATTATCGTACTTGTACTAGCATCGTTTTGATAACCCCCTCGGGGGTGGACATTTGTTTAATGTTCAGGATCCAAGAGAGCAGGGAAACAACCACAGGAGTTGCATGACGACAAGGGTATCAAGTGATGTTGTCGTTCCGGGGAGTTCTTTCATTTGAGTCGTGATTTAATAAGTACTCGAGTATGCTGTTGTTTTATGTTTTCTAGTTGGTGTTGTATTTGTACTGTTTGGTGTTGTCTTTTATTTCGTTTCAAACTCGATATGTAATAATAAACTTCATTGTCGATATTTATTATCGTTGTTGTTTTAAATTCTTAGTCTAGTAGACACTGACGTAAAGTGTTTATGGCGCTCTAATAATCCTGAATATCTCGGGGTGTTACAGAATATGGTATCGGAGCTAAGATTATGGATATCTTGGTAGTTGGGTTAATTTAGGGTCCGATGTGTCTTTTTGGTTAACCGACTGTGATGACATCACTATACTGTCTACATCTTCATGTGAACTGTGGTTGTAAGTTTCCTAAACTCTATTATTATCCTTTAAAGTTATGCTGTTGTAATTGTTAAACATTAGAACGATATTATTCCTCGTATATTGAGTATGCATCCCTATAGAATGTTGAGAAGAGGTTGTGGTCGCGGTCGTGGATGCGGACGTGGAAATGCTGAAAGAGAAGTTTCACCCTCTATCCCTGATTCACTATCAAACCAGGCTAACCTCAGTTCTGGCGAGAAACAGGAATCTGTTAACAATAATCAAGAGGAGGCTATGGAGACAAATGACAATCCTGTTGTCCCAGACATATTTCGCCAAGTGGTCAACCAGATGACCCAATTCACTCAAGTGGTGGACAGAATGCAGATGGCAATGGGCTTACAGCAAAGTGGAGGACAGCAAGGCATCCCAGATTTGGGAAATCGAGGAGACATATGGCTACAAGAGGTGGTAAAGATGCATCCACCAAAGTTCGATGGCTTTTATGAAATACCAACATGGGACTATTGGCTAAAAGAGCTAGAGAAAATATTTGCAGTGCCCTAATGATCGAAGAACTTCTATCGCTCAATATTTTCTGATTGGAGAAGCGTCTGAATGGTGGGAAGCTATCCCACCTGTTGACCATGATGATAACTGGGGAGAATTCAAATTAATGATGAAAGCTTACTGTCCTCGCCCGGTTCGGGAGGCTAAAATCCGAGAATTTTTCTCCGCGCAACCTTTAGACGAATCTGTAGCTCAAATGATTAAGACCTTTAATCATCAACTAGCATTTGTTCGACACCTAGTCAGGACTAATGCATAAATGCTGCTTCATTTTGACATGAGGATGAATCCATAAATACAGAGATATATGACAGGATTTGAGTGCACCACTCTTCGACAGTATCATGATAAAGCACTGGCATATGAAATGAAGGAACTAGCTGTGGAAAGGTTTTCCGAATCCAAGAAATAGAAAACCTCTGGTGGATTTACTGAGCACAGGAGTGGTGGCCCCCGTAAAACTCAGTCATCTTTTCACTCGTTCAGGAATCCCCTGCAGCAACCTAGTGGTGGAAAGAGTTCCAAGTCAGCACCTACCCCTACAGATGCAGTAAGGAAATGTTTTAACTATGGTTGACCAGGACATTATCAACGTGACTGCTCACTTCCCTCCGTGACGTGCTTTGAGTGTGGATGAGAAGGACATCATGCGATATTCTGCGGAGATGTTGCTAGATCTTTTGTAGCTCATATTTCATAGCAGGTTCCAAAAGAGATGAGTGTTAACCAGACTCAACAGAGTGCGCAACCACAACAGAGCTTTGGCAGAGGAAGAGGCTGAGGGTAGTATGAGCGAAAGGAAGCATCGAGAGTTGGGTCCGTTCCTCCACGCCTATACGAAATTAGGAGGACAGATGATCAGGATACAGCAGTTGCCTCAGGTACGGTTCAGATTCTTTCGCAACCAGTTAGTGTTTTGTTTTATTCTGGAGCAACACATTCATTTATATCTCTATCTTGTGTAAACTGTTTGAAAATTTCTTGTCTTCATAAATGTGAACCTTATATTATGGGTTTACAAAGTGGGGATAGAATTGTGGGAGACCTTGAAGCTAGAAATTTTCCTATTACTACCGGAGGCAAAGTTTGGCCTTCAAACCTGATCGTAGTAGAGATTCAAGGAGATGACCTGATTCTTAGAGATGATTGGCTTAACCGTTACAGGGCTATTATAAACTATGGAAGAGGAATATTTCGATGATAGCTGAAGACGGTTCTGAATTGTTATTTGAAGGATGGAGGCCAGGGAGCTCAGCAAAAGGTGATTAAAGTGATGAAAGCTATCAAATTGCTGAAACAGGGTTGTACCGGTTACTGGTGTTAGGCAATGAAGAAAGAAGGAGGAATATCAGAACTCTCGTTTATTCCAATTGTAAATGAGTTTCCAGATGTATTTCCTGATGAATTACCTGGATTGCCTCCACAACGAGATGTAGAGTTTACCATTGAACTAGAACCGAGAGCCATGCCGATTTCCAAGGCACCGTATCGAATGGCACCCACCAAGATGTATAAATTGAAAAAGTAGCTTAAGTAATTGCTGGATAAAGGCTATATTCACCCAAATGTCTCGCCCTGGGGTGCACCAGTTCTATTCGTTGAAATAAATATGGATCACTTTGGTTGTGCATTGACTACCGAGAGCTGAATAAGGTGACGATCAAGAATAAGTACCCATTGCCTCGGATTGATGATTTATTCGACCAGTTGGAAGGAGCGACAGTATTTTCCAAGATCGAATTGAGATCGGGATACCATCAGTTGAGGATTAAGGAATTCGATGTCCCGAAGTCAGCCTTCAGAAATCTCTACGGGCTCTATGAGTTTGCAGTGATGCCATTTGGTCTCACTAATGCGCATGCTGTGTTTATGCAGTTAATGAATCGAGTGTTCATAGAGTATTTGGACAAATTCGTAGTTGTGTTTATAGATGATATTTTGGTCTATTCCAAGAGTTCGAAAGAGCATGCGCAGCACTTACGGACCATTTTGAACCTCTTAAGAAGCGAGCAGTTATATGCCAAACTTTTTAAGTGTGAATTCTGGATAAAGGAAGTGATGTTCCTTGGTCACGTGGTATCAGCGGAAGGGGTCCGAGTAGATCACCAGAAAGTCGAGGCAATTTTGGAATGGAAGTCTCCTAAGAACATGAAGGAAATCAGAAGTTTCTTAGGACTTTCTAGGTACTATCTCCGATTCGTGGAAGGATTTTCCAAAATTACCTGTCCACTTAATCGATTACTGTAGAAAACTCAAAAGTTTGAATGGAACGAGATGTGTCAGGCTAGTTTTGATGAACTGAAAAAGAGATTAACGATGGTTTCAATTCTAACACTACCACAAGGAACTGAAGGATTCACAATTTACAGTGACGCTTCAAATCAAGGTCTCTGTTGCGTACTGATGCAGAATGAGAAGGTGATCGCCTACGCTTCACGACAGTTGAAGCCATATGAAGTTAATTACCCAACACATAATTCGGAATTGGCAGCTGTTGTTTTTGCCCTAAAATATGGAGACACTATCTGTACGGGACTCACTGTCAGATCTTCGCAGATCATAAGAGTCGTAAATACATCTCCAGTCAGAAAGAGTTAAACATGCGACAGAGGAGATGGCTGGAATTGATTAAAGACTATGATTTGGAAATTTTTTATCATCCAGGCAAAGCAAATGTGGTAGTTGATGCACTAAGTCACAAACCTGTTTCTATTCGAATGCTGGAGACACTCACGTCCCAACCTAGCATCCAACAAGAGTTGATTCGAGGAGAAATTGAAATGTGGTTACAAGGAGTTCAAGGGCAATTACGTGTGATGGAATTAACTTCGTCATTGGCCGATGAAATCAAATCTAACTAATTGGATGACCCTGTGATGATACTATTGCGTGATGAAGTGAATAAAGGAAAAGCACCAGGTTTTGTAATCCATCAAGATGGAATTCTGAGATTTTGGAGTCGACTTTGTGTTCTGGATAATGATGTTCTGAAGCAGACAATCATGAAAGAAGCTCATAGTATGCCCTATTCTATTCACTCGGGCACCAGTAAGCTGTATAAAGATCTGAAGAAGAATTTTTGGTGGGGCAACATGAAGAAAGAAGTGGCGGAATATGTCTCGAGATGTTTGACTTGTCAACAGCTTAAAATCGAACATCAGCCACCCGCTGGAATGTTGAAGCCGCTTCCAATCCCGAAATGGAAGTGGGAAGATATATTGATGGATTTTATCACCAACATGCCGGATACTAGGACGGGAATGAATATGATATAGGTGATAGTTGATCGTTTAACCAAATTGGCTCATTTCCTAGGCATTAAAGATACATGGGGACCATAGAAATTGGCGCGAGTATTTATTGCGAAAATAGTCCAATTGCATAGGACACCAAAAACCATCATTTTGAATCGGGATGGTGGCTTCGTGTCGCACTTTTGGAAAGCAGTTCATAAAGCTTTGGGAACCGAGTTGAGATTTAGCACGGCTTACCATCCTCAAACCGATGGACAATCCAAGAGGACTATTCAATCAGTAGAAGACATGTTGAGAGCTTGTGCCTTAGATTGGTCGACTGATTGGGAAATTCATGTGTCGTTGATCGAGTTTACCTATAATAATAGTTGGCACGCTTCGATCAAGATGGCACCTTTTGAGGCCTTATATGGGAGAAGGTGAAGGTCACCATTATGTTGAGATGACTCATATGACCTAACTGGGACAGAATCGGGATTGATAGTACAGACTTAGGAGAAGTTAGCCCTAATCCGTGAAAGATTGTTGACTGCCCAGAGCCGACAGAAGTCATGCAGATGTGCGCCGCCGCCCAGTAGAATTTGAAGTTGGGGATCATGTACTTCTAAAAGTCTCTTCTACTCGTGGAATTTCTCATTTTGGAAGGAATGGAAACTTGAGTCCAAGATATATCGGACCATTCGAGGTTCTCGAAAGAGTAGGAGAATTAGCATACAGATTGGCCTTACCCCCATCATTGAGTCATGTTCATAATGTGTTTCATGTATCACAGTTGCGGAAGTACGTATCAAATCCCATTCATGTCATCGACTTTGGCGAGATTGAAGTAATTAATGATGGTACATTCGAAGAGAAGCCAATCAAGATACTCGAGAGTCAAATTAAACAACTGAGGAATAAATCAATCTCCTTGGTTAAAGTTCAATGGTCACAACATGGAGTAGAAGAAGTAACCTGGGAGATGGAAGATAGTATGAAGTCTAGATACCCAGAATTATTACCATTTTAAGTTTCGGGATGAAACTTCTTTTTAGAGGGGGAGTATGTAATACCCGGATAATTATTGTGTATTTCATCTGTATTTGAAACTTATAGCATTTGATTATGTGGTATTAATAATCAAAGTGTGATTTTCCTGTATTCATACTCCTACATTCATGATCATATTAAGAAGAGTTTCCAAATTCATGCATGCAATTGCACATCATAACGTACGCTAACAGTTGAACACAACGTAGGGTAAGAGCTGCAAATAACGTACACTATAGATGAAGCATGGCGTACGTAACAGGCAGTCAAGGGTAGATAAGTCTGGTCGGTATATGGGGCGAGTTGGGGATAATGTCGGGTAAGGATTCCCCACGTGAACCTGGACAACTTTTGATAAAGCAAGTCAATGAGATATAACGTACGTTAAGAGGGAAGGATAATGTATATTATGTTGATCAAATTACGTACGTAATAGTTTTCGCTAACGTACGTTAGAGAGGTCAGAGAACGAGACAGTGAGCTACTGTCAGGCGATAGTGTACGTAAAGATCGATGGTTAGCGTACTTTAGAAGGCTAACGTACGTAATGCTTCATGGATAACGTACGTAATGTATAAAACTCTATTTATAGACCTCAACCTCCTTTCATTTCACCCACACCCCGTGGCCGATTTGTACAAACTTGAGAACTCCCCAGCCCTATAAATCCCTTACATCAGCCTCCTAATCGGATTTTTGGAGATCATTGGACATCTTGGGGTAGTGTTCAAGCATTCGGCATTGAGTTCTACCAATTTTTACGATGTTTCTTACAGAGTAAGGTATATCATGCAATCCCAACCTGGAATTTGTGTTCATTTGAATGATTTGAGCATGTTACTGAGGTTATGAAAGTTGTTGATAACTAGTTTAATAGAACGCCACATTTAGGAAGGTTTGGTATGATTATACTTAGGTTTTCCCATTTTTAAGAGATTTAAGTTGAACCTTGGTCATGTCTAACTTTGGGATTAAGTTTCTGAGATGATAACATATGTGTTATGGTGATTTCGAAGTATTCATATGATGAATGATTTATTGATTTTACCACCTTTGATGAATGAAAGTAAGAGGAGGATTTTTAGGGGTTTCTACTAGATTAAATTCATGATGTGTTGATCGGCTTGATGGTTAGACTGAAGTGTTTATCATCGTATTGAACGTATAACTTTGGCATATAGAACTACCTTGTGGAGAACGGGAGCCCTAGTGATGATTTAACCGAGAACTCATTTACACATGTTCGTACCTACAATGTATCTTGGGCTAGTCGAACCATAATTTAGAATTGATAATCAAGTGTTAGAATATGAAATTTTAGATGAGTCTTATGACTTTGAATTCGTAGACGTCGGCGTTGTATTCATTTATGATCATTGGATTCACTTGGAGTATGTTGTTAGCCGAATTAGTGCCCTTTGAGTAGTGAACCGTGAACCGGTCGTAGGAAAGATGTTCAACATGGTCATAGTCTAGAACGTTAGATGTTCATGCGTTGGTTATGTTACGTAAATTGAACTCTTCGTTATTTTATCTTTAAATGAAGGTGCGAGTCTTGCAAGTGGTTGAGCAAAGGGACGACCTTCGAGTGTCCTGACGTTTGTTGAAGTATTAGAATTCTTGTCTTTGATCCAAGGCAAGTACTTTAATTATGTTTTCGTATCCATGCCGTTCATACTGTTGTGAATAAGTGTCGTTGTCGTAGGTCCACCTCGTGTTGGTCCGATGGGATCATCTTGGGATCTATGCTAGCGTGCGCTGGATCATTGGACAGGTTTTTCCACCTCGTGTTGGTATGACGGTATCATCTTGGGATCTACGCAGTGAACGCTGGATCATCGGAATTACCGTGTGTATGTTGTGATTATCATGTTGTGTTTTGGATTGTGTGTTCTCTCGTACTAGAGATTATTGTCGTTGTCATTGCTAATATTGTTATCATTATCATTATTCTTCATGACCTGTCGAATAATCTATTGTTGGATATTATCGTACTTGTACTAGCATCATTTGCTAATCCCCTCGGGGGTGGATATTTGTTTAATGTTCAGGATCCAGGAGAGCGGGGAAACAACCACAGGAGTTGCATGACGACGAGGGTATCAAGTGATGTTGTCGGTCCGCAGAGTTCTTTCATTTGAGTCTTGATTTATTAAGTACTCGAGTACTCTATTGTTTTATGTTTTCGGGTTGGTGTTGTATTTTATTTAATTTGAAACTCGGTATGTAATAATAAACTTTACTGACGGTATTTATTATTGTTATTGTTTTAAATTCTTAGCCTAGTAGAGCCTTACGTAAAGGGTTTATAGCGCTGTAATAATCCTGAATATCTCGGGGTGTTACAATATAAACTGAGCCAGTAATAACTTGCCTCGATGCTAATACGATGATAGTGAAGCCGTTACCAATTTCCTTGCCTTCGTCTACGATCTCCTTGACTCCTACTAAAGCAAGACATCCTCGAACTCGACCGCAACACACGATCCTAATCGACAATCCTCACAACCTATTGTAATAATCGATAACAACAAGTTAGATAACAACCAACAATCAATATAACAAATCAACAAACCCAATAGTTCCACAATATCTCGACTAAACACAAATCCGAACAACCCAAATCAACCAATCACAAATTCATAACCACAATATGATTCCACAATCCGATAATCATATCAACAATAAACTTATCCGGATAACAAGGGTTACATAACATACTCTATTCCGAAATCAACCTCCTATATGAATTAACAAGATTCCTCCTTGTTCATAATTTTAAATTCACAGTAAAATAATACTACCCACATAATCAACAACCTGAACTATCCAAATAGTTTAATACCATTGATAATCATGTTCTAAGATCAACCATAATCTTTCCGGATTCATCCTTATATCATGATGCATATTTCACCAAGAACATACGAAATCTACCACTACAATCAACATAATATTGGTTCTAATCATCAAATCTATGTTTATATCCGAAATCACAAGAATCATATCAATACCCATGTATCAACCACAAGATCAACAAAATCCGATAATTCATCTTACGAGCATGTTTGAACGAAT
Source organism: Orobanche coerulescens (assembly GCA_033398695.1). Classification (NCBI taxonomy): domain Eukaryota; kingdom Viridiplantae; phylum Streptophyta; class Magnoliopsida; order Lamiales; family Orobanchaceae; genus Orobanche; species Orobanche coerulescens. The sequence continues at coordinate 95,451,215 of CM065803.1, forward strand.
CACAATTTTTACAACATGACTCGCCTGTCCACATCTGCACTGGAAGTTGCCGACCATGGGGCCCACCCATCGATCACAGCCTGATCCTATCTGATATGACCTTACGTACATTAACTATCCTTCTTAACATACGTAAGCCTTGTTCATTAGCATACGCTAAGTCCTTACTTTAGCGTACGTTAATCAGGCTATACTCAGCCAATTCCAACTGTTCTTGTCTGTCGTCACCGGATACGTGTACACGACATACTGAGTACATATACTCGTTCCTCTAACATTCTCATACGATACACTTGATACGCAATATCCTCAAATGCAATTGTCGACCCACTACGACAATCATACCGATATAACCGTCTTAGTCCTTCAATTATTTTATCCATATTATACATATTGCACACTGTACAATATAACTCGGATAAAATAACGTTAAACAACCATAGTAAAAATTCAGAATATTACATACTACCCCACTTAAAATAAGTTTTGTCCTCGAAACTTGCAATCCGGTCACAATCAAAAGTCCAACCACAATATCCAGAATCATCACGAAACCGATCAATCATCATCATTAACGAATAACCAAAACAGTATACTTACAAATGCATGAAGTCGATGATCTCCTCCGATACTAGCAAATGACCCCACTTCAAAGCCTCAATACGCTTACAATCACAATTTCACAATTTCAAGAAAAAACATTGTTATAACTCAATTATGGAATAATCCATCCGTGTCAAAGCGTGTCTGCCTGATTGCACAATCAAGTCCCGATCCTCATAAAAACCAATAATACACAATACATCTACAGATCAACTACCCCAAGACAATGACAATAAGTCCAGAACCATCGATGCAAACTCCGAACGCTCATACGATCAATAACAATGATCAACCAATACATCAACCAAGAATACCATCGGCATGATAAACTCTAATACGACCAACCAATGGTCAAAACACAACCGAGAATATCATCAACATGATAAACTCCAATACTACCAACGAAGGACCAACAATAACCGAGAATACCCTCACATGGTAAGCTCCAACACAATCAACACAAAACCACTTGGACAGATTTACAAAAGAATAAAATTCTCAAAACGTTACACAAATTACATACAGTGGATCTCAAAGAAGCACGCCCAACTGTTGAACATACCCCCCGGTGTATGAACAACTAGTCACAAACCGACGAACATACCCAATCATACATAGAGTATGAACAACTAATCAATATGGCTCAAAAGTCAAAAAATCACTATAGTAAAATCACGCTACTACCACACTAATAGAGCCACATAGCACATATGCCCCGGTTTCACAAAACCCGAAGTTCCAAAATCATATTCCGTACTGAATCTACATCATGTGACATATTACTTTTATCTGATCAACCAACCGGTCATCCATGGAGAACCAAACTACCATACTGAAGTTCGGATCTCTTTTAATCGTACCGTTGATGTGTTATCCAGTTTGTGAGTCTTACTCAGAACTCCACCAAGATATGCATTCTGCACTACGTTTGTACGTATACCCATCACATTTTCAAAACAACTTGAAATCATATAATATTGTCAATAAAAATCCATTTCCAAAAGTTCTTTCGAAAATTTCAAAACTCAAAACATGTATATTCGCAAGACTACAAAAATTAATTTCCAAAAAGTTAAACTGACTCGCTTATGTCAAGTACTCGATGACAATACGTTTAGAATACACAAGATTAAATAAAATGAAATCATGCAAATGATTGACTACATTCATACTGCTATATGCCAATTCGGCTCGTCACCAATTCTACTGACATTCGGTCAGAAAATCACACAATAGAATCCAAAATCTTATTGTATAGTCTTTGTTAAAATCATCTTTTCCACATATGACTTGCTATATCGACCATTATTCCATTGTGCAACACTTCAACTATGCCTTGATGAAACATGTTTTTTTAAAAGACAACAATACTGTCTCTCAAAATAAATTTAAGAAAATACATTTTCATGAGAGCGAGCAAAGTAGTTTATTCAAAATATATCATGTTGAAAAGTATCATTTTCAAATGTTCAAAAACAGTTTCATATATCTCAAAATAAACTAGCATGACTACATGTTTCTCTCAATAATCCACAATGATATAACCGAGCTAATCGGTCACCAAGAACCGGGTTAATCTTAGTAGTTTAGCTAAGAAAACCCAAAATGTATGGAGTGTTGTCTTTATTTCTCTCTCTAAAGTATGATGTAATCTCAGAATCCCAATGCCCCATGAGAAACCCCCCATCTCCCTTTTATAGGAGGGAGGTGCCTTATTCTCTAAGATTTTCCGTGATTTCTAGAGAAAATCCCGGATATCCAGGGATTCAGGCTGCGATTTTCCATCCCTGGATTTCCGGGATTGCAAGGTATGGGCTCTCAATCCCCAGATCTCAGGGATTCGGTCAGGTGAGTCAGAATCTCCTTTCCCGAGAGTTTGACCTTCATGAGCTCGGAGGTTTTAGGTCGGCTCATATTATAGAAGATTACTTAGGTCGGGTCATTCCTATTCAAATACGTAGGTCGAGAGACCTTTGAGGTCGGCAACCTTTCATCAGATATCACAGGTCAGTGGGGCCTCCGAGGTCGGCGCCCTTCTAACAGATGTCACAGGTCAGCGGGGCCTCCGAGGTCGGCGACCTTCTAAAGGACCTTGGGGTTGGCATCCCCTTATCTAAGAACCTAGGTCGGACTTTTATTGGTCCATATTTTAAACCGGGTTTTCAGGGAGCGTACATTCGGCGTCCTATCAACCAGTCCCCCCTACTCTAGTCGAGCTGTAAGACCGAGTAGAGTAAGATTTGTTTATAATCAGACGACCTTGACACAATAATCCTTGGGACTCCCATTCCAAAGATAACGAGGTTCTTCGGACTTCGTGCGCTATAATAACCTGTCTTTTCCTTTCCCCACCTCCCAAACGCCCCGTCGATGGTCAAAGCCAGGTGTCGACCTGCTATAGGTCGGATAAGGCGGTGTCAGATCCCATCCGTTCTTTTGTAGGAGGCATCGGACGCTCCAGATCGCCCGTTATCTTCTTGATCTTCGCCCCCCTCCTCTATAAGTATGAATCCTCTACCCCATTCGGCCATTTCCACTTTTCTTCTTACGACATACTAGTGTGAGGGTAACTCCGGTGACACCTGCGACCTTGATTTCTTGCTTTCAGTGGTACTTCCTCTACCTTTCTCCGGCGATCTTCCACCCAATCCCATGGGTATGTTCATCTAAACACCTCTTTAGTTTTTGGTTTGTTTTACAGATATTTTCCTTTTCTTCTTCCTCCATTTTCTTCTTTTTATTATGTCGTCTGCTTCGGATTCTCAAAATTTTTCCAGCGAATCGGCCGTGAACTCCTTTTTAGAAGGTCTTTCCTCTTCTGATGGGGACTCGGGGGGTAGGTCGGGGCGAGCTACTGGTTCCTCCCTCTGTCTTAGGGCTGAACCCTTAGGTGATGTAGACTGGTCCAAGCTAGGTGACATCCCTCCCTCTGGCATCCCCCTAATCATTGTAGATCCTCCTTCCCCTGCTCCTATGGACGAAGTAACTTTGACCGGCCTCTTAGCCGATCCATATCAGACGATCATAGGAGCAACTCGAGTTCTCCCTCCTCATCCTCTATCGAGGACTAGCCAAGCCGCGCTGGCTAGTTTTATAAAATTTCTTAGACTTCCCCCGGGGTGGGAATTTGTCACGCCTCAGGCTAGTGACACCCCTGATCATCCTCCCCCGGGGCATATTACCTGGTTCGTGGATCAGGTGAGCAGTGGTCTTTGCTTTCCACCCCATCCCTTCCTTGTCTCTCTCTGTTAAATACAATCTTCCCCTCAACCAGTTTTCTCCTAACTCTTTTCGCTATATGGTTGGTTTTCTCGTGCTGTGTCATTACAGACATGAGGAACCCGACCTGGGCTTTTTCTATTTTTGTTTTGGGCTGAAGAGTTTTAAAGGCTCCTTTTACTTGACTTCCCAAAACAACGCCCATTTCTTCACCCACCTCCCTTCCAATGTGAAGGACTGGTGGTCCCGCTTCCTTTTCCTCCGGCTCCCTACAGCTGATTCTTGGGGCTTTCCTACGGAATGGACGCAGGCTACTCCGAGCCAGGATCCTATTCCTAGGCGCAATTCCATCCGGGCTGCGTGGGTCGAAAAAGTTCGGGAATGGAATGCCATTCCCTATAATGCTTTCCAGCTGAAGCAATTCCATGATCTTCTGTTCCATTGTGGGCTGAGCTCGAATCCTTACCCAGCTATCCCTGACATCGGTAGGCTTTATCGGTTTTTTCCATAGTATGATCTTTGTTACTTTGTTTTTTAGCTATTTCCCTGACCGTTTGTATTGTTTTTTGTAGATCGGTTCATGCGGACCTGCCAGTCGGATGCCTCCAAGCTGGCTGAACCAACGAAATAGAAGGTCCCTAAGTCGACGAATCCCCCCAAGGAGAGGGCAGAGGGCTCGTCAAAAATTAAACGGAAGCTCCCTTCTCGCCCCAAGTCTGGGGTAACTCTCCCCTCCGACCTGGCTCCTACCTTGACCACCGGACGAATCCCTGCGAGCTCGTCTCGGCAGCTTCAGGTCACTCAGAGGGACCCTTCCCCTAGCTCCCCCACTTCCAAACGGCCGAAGACCGCGGGTCCCCCAGGTCCGGCTATGGAGACTCTTCTCCGTTGCAAGGAGTTTGAGAAATTTCTTCCATATTTCAGCTCCATCGTCCCGGCTAAGGATAAGCTGGGATTACGAGACGCCACGGAGGACCCTCGCTTCGATGCCATGATGATGTATTTTGGGAAGGTATTAACCCTTTTCGCCTTCCTCCCCTTTTTGACTATTTTCATATTTATTATTACCACTTTGCCGTCCTGATGTAACTTGCTTTCTTGTGCAGTTCTTTGCCACCTTTGTGACCTTCGCAGAGGACCATAAGATCGGCGCTACGTCTTCCTCCCAGCTCACCCAGATGTCAGCCGACCTGGCGGCCGCCCTGTCGGCTAATTCCGATCTCTAAGCTCAGATTCAGGAGAGGGAGTATCGGTTAGATGCTGCCCTTAAAAAAAGTTCTTAGCGGGAGGCGGTTTTGGAATGGGCTCAAATGGCCAATGTTCAGTTGAACCAAGAGCTGAAATTTTGGAAGGCCCTATCTACAGCTGAAACGGAGAAGGTGGGCCAGCTCGAGGCTCAATTGTCGGAAGCTAGGGCCGAATCCGAGAGGATAGCCCAACTTGAGGCCCGGGCTAAGGCTGAGTTGGAGAAGGTCGCCCAACTCGAAGCTCAGGCTAGAGCAGAATCAGAAAAGGTTACCCAGCTGGAAGCTCAACTAGCCGAGGCTAGATCCGAGGGATCATCTTATGAGCGCGTGGTGACGGATGGCCGACGTCGATTTCTGACCAGTGACGTTGGTCACTCTTTCCTGGGGGCCTACCGTTCCGCCCTCCTAGCCCGGCATCACAATTCAACCGCTTTCCTGGTTAAGCTAGCCCCTGCCGCGACACAATATTTCGATTTTGCTCTAACTCGTGCTCGTGAGCAACTAGCTTCTTTGGGTTTTACGGGCGAGCTGGACTGGGATGCTGCATTGGACGGGGCTCCCGTTCCTTCGGGTTGGTCCGGGGACGTGGAAGAATCTCCGGAGGCGGCCTGGTGGAAGGACGCCCTTGAGGAGTCTATAAAGAAATCTGGCCTGGATTTGGAGCTGCCTTCTACTCCTCCTAGCTCACCTGTTAAGGCCAGCACTCCTAATCCCGAGGTGATTGGGACCGACCATGATGCTTCTCCTTCGTTGCCCCCTCCATCTTCCGAGCCTGTAGTTTAGTGTAGACATGTATATATATTTTCTTGTTCATTGTACTGGCACATCTATTTTTAATGAAAAGTTTTTGAGTTGAATACACTTGGGATTTGTATGATAGTGATGTGCTTTGTATCAGGGCTATTTTTAATGAAAAGTTAATATAGTTCGGTGTCGATCGTATCCTAGATGTATCTGTGCCTGTTTGAATTGATACGATCACTTCCCAACATAGCCCGGCCTTTTTCTTAGTATAGTCCCGACTATTTTAAATTTTGAAATATCTTAAATGTAATCCGACCACTTTGACCTTTACGAGTTGTAGCGGTTTGGTGTTCTTTAGGTTAATTTAACCTAACTTTTTCACCGATCTTTAGTATAGGTTAGGTATTTCCCTTAGTCATAGCTTCACAGGGCGGTTCACCCTTACTCAGATCTGAAGGCGTTTCGCCTGATCAGATGTCAGAGGGCGGTTCACCCTTACTCGGATCTGAAGGCGTTTCGCCTGATCAGATGTCAGAGGGCGGTTCACCCTTAATCGGATCTGAAGGCGTTTCGCCTGATCAGATGTCAGAGGGAGGTTCACCCTAACTCGGATATGAAGGCGTTTCGCCTGATCAGATGTCAGAGGGCGGTTCACCCTTAATCGGATCTGAAGGCGTTTCGCCTGATCAGATGTCAGAGGGCGGTTCACCCTTACTCGGATCTGAAGGCGTTTCGCCTGATCAGATGTCAGAGGGCGGTTCACCCTTAATCGGATCTGAAGGCGTTTCGCCTGATCAAATGTCAGAGGGCGGTTCACCCTTACTCGGATCTGAAGGCGTTTCGCCTGAACAGATGTCAGAGGGCGGTTCACCCTTAATCGGATCTGAAGGCGTTTCGCCTGATCAGATGTCAGAGGGCGGTTCACCCTTACTCGGATCTGAAGGCATTTCGCCTGATCAGATGTCGTTTCTAGTTTTACTTGATCAACACATTCAGAGAGATATTTTTTATGCAATAGACTTTTATTAAAACGATGCAAGCTTTTTTCCACACCTCTCCATACAAAATACTTTTTTAAGTGACATATGTTCCAAGGTCTTTTGATGGGGTGTCCTTCCTTATCCTCGAGCTCATAAGCCCCCCCTGCATAAATTCGGATTACCTTGTAAGGGCCTTCCTAGTTCGGCTCCAGCTTTCCTGTTTTTCTGAGAGCATCAGCTCGCCTAAGCACCAAATCACCGACCTGGAACTGTCTCTTCCTGACTCTTTTGTCATGAGCCGCTTTTGTCAGGCTTTTGTATCTTTTAGTTCGTGCTGCAGTCGCTTCCCTTCTTTCTTCTATAGTATCTAATGCCTCCTTCATTATTTCCTCGTTTTCCACCTCGTTGAACCATCGAACCCGATGAGACATTTCTCCGACTTCTGCTGGGATGACGGCTTCGGACCCGTATACCATACTGAAGGGTGTTTCTCCTGTTGACGATCTAGGTGTGGTCCTGTACGACCATAGTACTGAGATGAGCTCATCCACCCATCCTCCTCCAACTTTGTCTAAGCGGGTTTTGATCCCCTGCAAGATTGTTCTGTTAGTTAGCTCCACTTGTCCATTCGCCTGCGGGTGAGCAACCGCAGCGAACCTTTGCCTGATATGCATACCATCACACCATGACTGGGTTCTCTTCCCATTGAATTGGGTTCCATTATCTGAGATGAGTATCTGGGGAGCTCCGTACCTGCAGCAAATGTTGTTAAACAGAAAACTTATAATTCTTTGCTCGGTTATGGTGGCCACGGGCTCGGCCTCTACCCACTTGCTGAAGTAGTCTATGGCTACTACTAAGAACTTTCTTCCTCCTGAGCCAGGTGTAAACTGCCCCACGATATCAATTCCCCATTTAGCGAAGGGACAGGGTGCTCCCATGGTAATCATATCTTCTGCTGGGATGTGAATTAAGGGTGCGTGCACTTGACATTTTTGGCATCGCTTAACCATTTCCACTGCTTTCTTGCTCATGGTTGGACAGAAAAAACCAGCCCTTAGCGTTTTGCTAACTAGCGCTCTTCCTTTGGTATGATCTCCACAGCACCCTTCATGGATTTCTTCCAATATACCCCGCCCTTCTTCTTCGGAAATGCACCGTAGGTATGGACCGAGGTAGGATCTCTTGTATAGCTCATCGTTAATGCAACAGAACCTTGCTGCTCTTCGCACAATCTTCATTCTTTCGTGCATTTCCTTGGGTAGTTCTGCCCTTCTTAGGTATGCCAGTAAAGGAGTTCGCCAATCTGCCACTTCGTTCACCACCATCACCTGTTTCATGATGCTACTCCGGGATGCTCCCAAAATCGTTACTGTTCGCGAGCGGCAATCTACTAAGGAGCTTCCCATTTTGGCTAGGTAATCAGCTTTTGCATTTTCCACCCTGGGGATATGGACTAACTTCCATTCCCCTAGTTTTTTGGAAGCCTCTCTCACTTCCTCAACATACTTCTTCATACGATCTTCATTTATCTCAAATTTTCCTTCTACCTGTTGTGTGACAAGTTGGGAATTAGAGTAAACAATGAGTCATCGCACACCCAAGTCTATCCCCAGTTGCATTCCCTTAACCAGGTCTTCATATTCGGCCTCGTTGTTAGATGCCCTGAAATCGAATTTTATGGCATACTCTAATTGTTCACCCTCCGGGGTAGTAAGGACTATCCCTGCCCCAGAACCACTGGTTGTTGCCGATCCATCCACATGTAATAGCCACTGTCCCTCTGGTGGCGATGGCATGGCCCCCTCTTGGATGAAGTCTGCTAGGGCCTGAGCTTTAATCACCATTCTCGGCTCATACTCCATGTCGTACTCCCCCATTTCTACCGCCCACTTCACCAGACGACCTGACGTGTTAGGTCGCCCTAATATTTCTCTTAAGGGCAAGTTGGTTCGTAGTTTTACCCGGTGGGCTAGGAAATAGGGCCTCAATCGTCTGGCTGTAACTACTAATGCCAGCGCCCCTTTTTCTAGCTGGGAGTAATTCCGTTCTGCTCCTTGAAAAATTCGGCTTGTATAATAAATGGGCTTTTGCTTACTCATTTCTTCTCTTAGCAAGACCGAGCTAACCGCTCCCTCTCCCACGGATAAGTAGAGTATGAGATCCTCTCCTGGTACTGGTTTGGTGAGCAGAGGCAGCTCGGCCAAATACTCTTTTAATTTTCCGAATGCTATTTGCGCTTCTGGGGTCCATTCGAACTTGTTCCCTTTTCTTAAGAGTTTAAAAAATGGGAATCCCTTCTCGGACGAGCGTGATATGAAACGGCTCAGCCCTGCTATTCTTCCTGTTAGTATCTGGATATCCTTGATATTTTTTGGAGGATTCATTTGCAGCACTTCCTTGACCTTCTCCGGGTTGACCTCGATTCCTTGTTCTGTGACCACATATCCCAGGAATTTTCCCGATTTGACTCCAAAAGAACATTTTGATGGGTTGAGCTTCATTTCGTACGTGCGCAGGTTTTCGAACGTCTCTTCTAGGTCTCTGAAATGCTCTCCTGCCTTCACACTTTTTACTAGCATGTCATCCACGTATACTTCCATGTTTCTGCCGATTTGGGATTTAAAGATTCTGTCGACCATCCTTTGATATGTAGCTCCTGCATTTTTTAACCCAAAAGGCATGCGTACATAACAAAAAGTTCCTTTTGAAACCACAAAACTAACCCTCTTTCTATCCTCGGGTGCGAGAGGAATCTGATGATATCCCTGGGAAGCATCCATCATACTGAGTAACTCGCACCCCGAGGTTGAATCCACTAGCTGATCTATGCGGGGTAATGGGTAGTGATCCTTTGGACATGCTTTATTTAGGTCCCGGAAGTCCATGCACATCCTCCACTTCCCCTGGCCTTTCCCCACCATCACAGCATTGGATAGCCACTCCGGAAACTGGATCTCCATTATGTGTCCAGCTCGGAGGAGCTTGTCGACCTTTTCCCCAATGACCCCATCCATCTCCGGCCTGAAATGCCTCCTCTTCTGCTTTACTGGTCTTATGGTTGGGTCGATGTTCAACCTGTGCTCGGCAACTGTTGGTCTGATTCCCACCAGATCCTCAGCTGCGAACGCAAAAATATCCACAAATCTCCTTAGCAGGCTGATGAGGGTTTCCTTTATTCCATCGTCCAACCCACTTCCCATGCGAGTTTTTGTTTCTGGCTTTCCTGGAACCAATTCTATTTCTAGCAACTCCTCATTGGGCTTGACGCCTTCTTCCTCAGCTTCCTCGGGCGCCTTTGATTGTTTATTCCTTTTAGACTCCGGATCCGGACCCCCTAGCTCGGATGTCCTCTTTCTGCACTGCACTCCCTGCTTTACCGTTGTCTGATAACAAGACCGGGCTACAAACTGATCCCCGGCTACTTCCCCTACCTCACCTCCTACGGGGAATTTTACTTTCATGTGTGCGGTAGAAGCCACTGCTTCGAACTTGTTGAACCCAGGTCGTCCTAGAATGGCGTTATAGGCCGATTTGGTGTCCACCACTAAAAATCTGAGCGTCTTGACCTTCCGATGGGGCATCCGACCTAGTGCTACCGGAAGCACCACTTCTCCAACTGGTTGCACCTCGGTCATGCAAAACCCATAGAGCGCGGTATCTACCTTTCTCAATTCCACCTCCAGGTTCATCTGTTTGAAACAGTCATAGAATAACATGTCTACCGAGATTCCCGTATCGATAAATACCCTTTGCACATCGTAAGTGGTGATCTCCGCGGTGATGACCAGCGCGTCATTGTGGGGCGTATGTATCCCGTTATAATCCATGGGGCTGAACTGAATGATAGGCCCGCTGCCTACAGAGGCGACCTCCTTGAGCTGATGACACCTAGCCTTTCGTGTGTGGGCTTTCCTAGCCTGATTAGAACTTCCGTCGGTTGGTCCTCCTGATATCATGTGGATTACTCTTTTCTTAGCCGGGGGAGCAGCGGGTCCCCGAGGAGCTTCTCCTTTCACCCCCGCCCCTCCTTGGGGCATGGGTGGTTGCCTCCGACCTCCATTTCTCTGCTGATATGTGAACTCCATTAGATGTCCCGCTCGGACCAGCCTTTCGATCTCATCTTTAAGGTGCTTGCATTCGTCTGTTTTATGCCCGCGATCATTTTGGAATCGACAATAAAGCTCTGATTTCGGCTGGGTGTGCCTATTAGGACGAGATGCAGGCCACTAGATAACCCTGTTCATCTTACCTTCAACTGCTTCCAAAACCTGAGCTCTCCTCATTGTTAGTGGGCTGTATTGGTCAAATCTTGGTCGTCTTAGAACGATATCGCTCTTCTTTCGGTATATTTTTCCCCGCGGCATTTCTTCCCGAGGCAAACTTCCTTGAAAGGTGTACTCCTCGCGCCGTATCAATCTGCTAGACCCCCTTTCCCCATCTTCGGGCTTTTCTTGCAATTCCTCCATGTCCTTCTCGGTTTCCTCAACATTAATGTATTTCGAACATTGGGCTAGGACCTCATCATATGTTCTGGATGGTTTTTAGCTAATGAGGTGCGTAGCAACCCAGGCCTTAGTCCCTGCGTCAAGGCACTGGTTTTTACTTCTTCTGACGACGATGGTACCTCCAGACATACCTTTGTAAATCGTGTCACATAAGCTCTCAGCGCTTCTCCGGAGTACTGCTTGATACTGAACAAGGACATGAAGGTTTTTTGGTGTGCCCTGGCGCTGGCAAAGTGAGTCAAGAACGCGGAGCTGAAAGTTTTGAAGCTGGTGATTGACCCAGGGGGTATCTGGTGGAACCAATCCTGAGCTGACTCTGTTAGCGTAGCCAGGAATGCTCTACAACTCACGGCATCCGAATATCGATGTAGTACCGCCATGTTCTCGAATCGGTATAAATGTCTGGCAGGATCTGAGAGTCCATCGTAGGTGAAGGTGACAGCCCTAAACCTATATGGGAGCTCGGCCTGCAGTATGCCTTCTGAGAAGGGATGGCCTGGATGACTCTCCATGTCCTTCCCCGCAACCCTCTATCGCAACTCCTCCAACTCGTCTTGCATACTGGATATCAAGGGATCCTGCGTTTTTTCCTATCTAGATCGCTCCCATATTCTTGGATAACTCTCCCCATGCTCTTCCTGATGATCAAGTTCCTCCGGCCCATCCGAAAGGATGGGTATTACTTTTCGTGTTACTCTTTATTTTTCGACCTCCCGACTCTTCTAGATCGCACTGGCGATTATGTCGGCTAAGGCTTCCTTCGTCAGTGTAATTGTGCTTGGTGCGACTTCTTCTACGGGGGTGACGGGTGTTTTTTCCAGAGTAGATTCTCCACCCGCAGCTGCTAATTCCTCTTCTAAATTTTGAGGTATCAACTCCCCTATTTTCTGCTGGTTCATTTCTTCCGCCATTACTAACCTCACGTCTCAGCTCAAAGTGACTCGATGTCACAATTCCCATAAACGGCGCCACTTGATGTAACCGAGCTGATCGGTCACCAAGAACCGGGTTAATCTTAGTGGTTTAGCTAAGAAAACCCAAAATGTATGAAGTATTGTCTTTCTTTCTCTCTCTAAAGTATGCTGTAATCTCAGAATCCCATTGCCCCATGAGAAACCCCCCCTCTCCCTTTTATAGGAGGGAGGTGCCTTATTGTCTAATATTTTCCCTGATTTCCAGAGAAAATCCCGGATATCCAGGGATTCAGGATGCGATTTTCCATCCCTGGATTTTCGGGATTGCAAGGTATGGGCTCTCAATCCCTGGATCTCAGGGATTCGGTCAGGTGAGTCAGGATCTCCTTTCTCGAGAGTTTGACCTTCATGAGCTCGGAGGTTTTAGGTCGGCTCATATTATAGAAGATTACTTAGGTCGGGTCATTCCTATTCAAATCCGTAGGTCGAGAGACCTTTGAGGTCGGCAACCTTTCATCAGATATCACAGGTCAGCGGGGCCTCCGAGGTCGGCGCCCTTCTAACAGATCTCACAGGTCAGCGGGGCCTCCGAGGTCGGCGACCTTCTAAAGGACCTTGGGGTTGGCATCCCCTTATCTAAGAACCTAGGTCGGACTTTTATTGGTCCATATTTTAAACCGGGTTTTCAGGGAGCGTACATTCGGCGTCCTATCACACAACATTTCTCCAAAATGCACAACTCTGTCCAAGTTTAAACGACATATTGATTTTCCATAAACATAGCTTCTCAAGATCATCGGTTTTGTCCCAACTGTTATATTCTGCTACCTCATACAGTAACACATAATATTATTCTGGATCTCAAAGCATATCAACCTATAACTGCAATTAACCTCAATGCAATTCAAAAATCCAAATACTACAGATTGTGAAGCCGACGCTTCCCCGTGATACTGGCACATGTCTCAACTCTAGAAAATACTCGATACAAATATTTTCAAAACATACATTTTGCAAAATCAGTTCAACTAAAAATACGACGCATCTCTTTCTAAATAATCACATTAATACCATTTGGATAAGTTTAAAACAACCACTGTACCACACCGGTAAACCACATAACACACAAGCCCGAGTGAACAACGAAAACCCAGGGGTCTAATACTTGCCAACCGACAACTCAAATGACATGAAAAAAACATGACTCGACTCGACCCGACAGCCTGGGTTTTCACAACCTAAGCTCTGATACCATTTTCTGTAACGCCCCTAGAGCCATCCAGGAATATTACAGCATCGTGGGCCCCGAAACAGAATACACAAGGCTAAAAGACATATTTACAAACATTTCAAATACGCCTAAGCGACGATGACGGTAATATCCTTTAAAATATTCAAAGACTCTATAAAATCAATTTTGAAATACCGCTGGTAAGATCTCATTTGAAAATACAAGGCTAGAATGCCAAAACTCATCAATCTAAAAGTATATGTTAAGTCATCGCTTACACGTACCGACAAAATAGTTTAGAAAATGATTTTCCAAAATAAACCCAAATTCGCAAAATACTAGCAACCCATTTTAAATCACACTCGCAGTGGATATAATAAGTAATTAAAAATACTTTTGCAGCGGAAAACTGACAACTAGTCAAAGTACTCAATTCATAAACATATGCCATAGCCAGTATCCTCCGGGAAGCTTATATCTTCACGACCGCTACAAGCTCGAAATCCCAAGAACCTAAAAATAAAGCCCACGACAGGGTCAGCCATTATACTCAACAATGATAATGATCACATCACATCAACAATTACATACCAATGAAATTACAAAGTAACAATACGACCAATGTAATCTTACCGTCAGAACCTTACCATTTCGCGATAATCCTTATCAAAATAACCCTTACCATATTGCACATCTCGTATTCTCGATTAACCAATAAACTCAAACACGACATCTATATTGTACCTCAAACAATACCCAAGATTCTCAAAACATCATCAGAACTCACTAATATGGAAATATACTAACTCTAACCAATTCAATCCATCGAATAACATCATCAAATCTCAACAGGATAATCGATTGGCCATCGAAATACAAGAACCAAGAAGGAAATACATAACATACCTCAAGATACGCAATGACACGACAAATCATGTCAGTCTAATCCGAGATCAGATCAATACAACATACGGACATGGTCCTACAAGAGACTTACAAATGCATACTCACATGACAACATCAATATGCCCACAACAATAACAACAATGTATACTCATGGAAATCCGATGATCCAGCACACACAGCATAGATCCCAAGATGAGCCTATTGGATCAACACGAGGTGGATAACCAACAATATACACATGCACAACAGCACATGGGTAATCCAACGATCCAGCGCACACAGCATAGATACCCAAGATGATCCCATCGGACCAACACTTGGTGGACATACGACAACAATGCACAAATGCACGACAACAACAATACACAAATATATAACAACATGATCGAAAATGACAAAAATGATATTAGTATTTGCCCCGAGTCCTTCGAGAGTAATCTCGATGTCAAAACCATTACCAATGATTATACTCAATATTCGGCGATCCAAAATACCGTAAATTGTAGATAATGTATATCCTCGTTTTTACCATAATGTATCCGTGATACTCAAGCATACCAATAACAACTATAAATCATATACATTATGATTTAATTCTCAAAATCATAAAACAACGTAAAATCCCAAACCTCCAGAGTTCCCAATTATAATCATTATTGTATGAAGAATAAACGAATGAAACTGAAACCATTCATTAAATATTATAAACTGATCCCGTAATAACTTGTCTCGATACCGATACGATGATAGTGAAACCGTTACCAATTTCCTTGCCTTCATCTACGATCTCCTTGACTCTTACTAAAGCAACACATCCTCGAACTCAACCGCAACACAGGATTCTAATCGACGATTAATCCTCACAACCTATTGTAATAATCGATAAAAACAAGTTCGATAACAATCAACAAGAAATATAACAAATAAACAAACCAAACGGTTCCATAATATCTCGATTAAACACAAATCCGAACAACCCAAATCAATCAATCACAAATCCATAACCACAATACGATTCCACAATCCGATAATCATATCAACAATAAACTTATCCTGATAACAAGGATTACATAACATACTCTATTCCAAAATCATCCTCCTATATGAATTAACAATATTCCTCCTTGATCATAATTGTAAATTCACAGTAAAATAATACTACCGACATAATCGATAACCCAAACTATCCAAATAGTTTAATACCATTGATTATCATGTTCTAAGATCAACCATAATCTTTCTGGATTCATCCTCATATCATGATGCATATTTCACCAAGAACATACGAAATGTAGCACTACAATCAACATAATATTGGTTCTAATCATCAAATCTATGTTTATATCCGAAATCATAAGAATCATATCAATACCCATGTATCAACTACAACATCAACAAAATACGATAATCCATCTTACGAGCATGTTTGAACGAATCGCAATTCTTACAACATGAATAACCTTAACCAATATCTTCAATCTCTTGTCACAATTCCATTTATCCATGTATAACATCATAATAACAATAAGATAGACCAACATGTTTACTAACATGTAAACATCCTTCCAAACTCGAGCTACAATCAGAGGGATACGAATGTTACCTTGTATTTATGAACTACGATGAAGAACAATCGAACTCCTTCCAAGAATCATTATCAACTATAAGAACAACTCCAATCTATGATCCCAAGCTCATAACCAAATAGGAAGAGACTAAAGTCGGTCTAGGAGGGGTGAAGGACGAACAACAAAGATGAACTTCTCAAAATGCCGAAGTGATGGAGGTCACACACACACACACACACACACACACACACACATATATATATATATATATATATATATATATATAGCTTACGTACGCTACATGAACTCCCTAACATACGAAACAATCATTACGTACGTTATCCGACCTCGATAGCGTACGTAACGATAGTCCAGAAGATACTGCCTCAATTCATTTGATGGCTTACGTACGTAAGGCACATGCCATAGCGCACGTAAATCCGAGTTGACTTGCTACAGTATGATACTCATTTAACATACATAATGAGATATCCATAATGTATGTAAATCTCTATGTTGACTCGCCTGTCCACATATGCGTCGAAAGTTTCTTACCACGGGACCCACCCATCGATGACAGCCTGATCCTGCATGATATGACCTTACGTACGTTGACTATCCTTTTTAACGTACGCAAGCCTTGTGCATTAGCGTATGCTAAGTACTTACTTTGGCATATGTTAATTAGGCTATACTCAGCCAATTCCAACTGTTCTTGTTTGTCGTCTCAATATACTGGATACGTATACACGACATACTGAGTACATATACTCACTCCTCTAACATTCTCATACGATACACTTGATACGCAATATCCTCAAATGCAATTGTCGACCCACTACGACAATCATACCAATACAACTGTCTTAGTCCTTCAATTATTTTATCCATACTGTACAGATTCCACATTGTACAATATAACTTGGATAAAATAACATTAAACAACCATAGTAGAAATTCAGGATATTACAATGCAGAACTGGGGTTCCAATTCTTTACCCTGATGGAGCCTAGTGGTACCAAGTAAGGATTGTACGAATGTTATTTTGTGGTTTGAATCTCATGTGTATATTTGTTTTTTTGTTTTCTTTAATGCTTTTGTTTTGTTATTTGGAACTTTGATGTTGCTCATTTTAAGTTTTGAGGATGAAATATTTTTAGTAGGATGGAATGTAGTACCCGAGATTTTCATTTTCGGTTGTCTTGGATTGTGTGTCTTTTTGTGCTAAATATTTTCCCTTGATATATTAGTTGGAATTCTATTTTCTGACGTGGTGCATTCTTTGTTATGAGCGTTTCGTGTTATTCATTAGTCTTGACTTGTCGTCGCATGTGTTGTGATCGTGTGCATGTGCATGTGGTATTATATGTCCTGTTGTATCATATGAATGTTTTCATTATGGATTGTCAGATCTTCATTGCATGTTGTGAGTCGTGGTATCTTGTTGGGAAGTTGAGCCGTCATACCCATTTCAGGACTGTGCTAGTGTCAGCACATGTTATGCACGTAACCTATATAATACGAATGTAATTGTTGAATAGTTGTGTATGCTATGCCTATAGTTATTGTACGTCGACATACCTGGGAGTTCGAGAGTGGCCGCTGAGAAGGCCATAACGTATGTAATACTTGGTAAGTAGTGCACGTTTTGTTGTTTTCATGCATAGCCTCGGATGTGTTGCGTACGTTAACATGCCTGAAGGATCCGGGTAGTGGCTTTGTCTAGACCATTAGATATGAAACAATTGGGTGTTTGCGTATGTAAGGGTCGTTATGTACATAACTTTGGAGTCATTGCGTATGTAATGTGTTGCGGCCTATATATAGGCGGGCAGCAAGCTCCATTTCAGAATTTTCATTCATTTCTCACCCCTTCGTTTTTTTGCGCAATTTTGGATGAAAAGTTGAGAGTTGTGGCCTCGGGCATTGTTTTTAATCATTTTTATAAGCCTTGTTCGTGATTAATATCATCTTTCATCCCAATTCTTCCGGATCAAACGTAATCCTCTCGAATCTCTTAGGGTTAACTTTTGGAGTTTTGTTCTTGGTACTGATTTTGATCCGATTTTAATGAACCGGTTGGTGTTGTTTAGTATTATTGATCGTATTCTATGGATTATACCATATCTCTAATTCATTCAACCAGGTTTATGATTTTGATGTTCTTGAGGAATCTTGAACATTTAATGTTTGATTAAATGTTTCAATGGATTTCCCTCCGGGTGTTGGGCGTATCGAGTTTGGTTGATATACTTGTAGTAATTATGTTGTTATTATTTCTCATGGAGGATGTAGGTTTTCAGGGTTTTCCGGTCGAGCCGTGTTCGTCGGAGAATTCACGTGTCAATTATCGAGGCAAGTACCTTGTCTATACACTTTATACCTTGTAAATTGGAGTTGTGTGTTTGGTTTTATGTTGGCTTTTTTCATTCCCGTTGAATGTGATTTATGTGGTTGTTCGTTATAGATATATCATTGTGTTGATGTTGTTCACAATTAATCCTTGTTATGGAACTTTGAGGTTTTGATGGTTGTCTTGATTTTGCTTATACTCCTTGATGTGTATTGTGTGATACCCGAGCCTGACACTACTTATTTGTTAAATATGATTCATGCATTACTTGTTAATTATGTGTTATTTGCATTACTAGACATTTCATTCACTTTATCTTATAGTTAATCTCACTGCACCGAAGTGTGTTAAACATTTGAACTATACTCTAAGATCCTATCCTGGTATCTATTATGGAACTAATTTTCATGGATGTTACTTTGGTACGAAAATAAAATATATCTAAAGATCTTATATAACTCTGAGTACACATGGTAAGCATAGAACTACTAACGGTGTCACTGACGTATCTATCGGAGGTTAACTAGCTTATCTCGGGATTTTAACTGGTGCGTGTACTGGGTTACTTTAAATTGATGGTTCATATAAATAACCATAGTTTAATATAATAACACTTTTCAAGTACCTTGATTCTTGCCAACAACCTATAGGATGCAATCTATGATTGCATGTGGCAACGGTGGTAAAATATTGTCATCTGTCTATACCCTATTCGTTCCAATTGCGGTTGAAATTGAACTTATCTTTTAGTTTATTGTATTAATTATATCATATTAATAAATGAGTCCTTCAATTCTTATCTATAGTGTCGTATATATGAAGTTTTCGAAAGTTTGACAATAAACTCCTTCACTAGCATTTTCAACACTTTTGGCATGAGTAAGTGACTTTAAGCAATAAAATACACCCTAAACTTATACAAAACCCTTGGAAAGATCATCCATACCCTAAATAAGGTCAAGATATACTATGAACCGGTCCAAACACTCTAAGAACCTAATTATAACTACTTAAACTGAACTATTGTTTCAGACCTTATCTTTAGAAACTATTCGAGAGTATTTTGGATGTTTCACCTCTAAAACCGCCTCTCTCACTTGGATAAGAGATAAAGACCGACCCTCAACCCTTATCGACAGTCTTATCTTGAACAAGAAGCTCCACACTTCAAAAATTCACCACAAATTCAAGAAGAAACCATCAAAACATCAACACCTCAATTTCTTTGACAATCAAGGTGAGTTTCCTTTGTTTCTCCCTTATTCTTTCTATGTTTATTAGGTATTACGAAGATGTGAGAGCTTGTATATGTTCCTAGACATGTTATAATGATGTTAAGAACTCAGCCATGGCTTATCCTTGTGCTTATTATGGATCTATAAGGCTTAAACTCACTAAGACAATAAAAGAGTCAATTCTGCCACCTTTTGGAACTATTTGCATATGATATTTAATTCTTGTGTTCAGGGTCAGGGGTTCCCATATACGTGTCTAAAGCATCTTAGGAATATTATGTCAAAATTGGTGCAAATCCAACTTATATTCTAGTTATAATCAAAATAAAATCTGATTATGGTAAGACTTTGATAAACTCTCTTAATCAAGTGTATTGTTATAGAACCTTGGAGTCTTTGGTTGTGAGAGTTGAATGGACATTATAAACATAAGCTAATGGATTCATTAATGACTTAAAATTTTCATTATAAACATATGCTAATGGATTCATTAATGACTTAAAATTCCAAAATTGATTGTTTAATAGGCTGGTATATATGTATAGACAGACATAAAATCCTTAGAACACCGATTAGGCGTCTACGTCGGAATTGGTAAAGCCCTTTTTATATGTAGAGAGTTAAACATTATGTATAGCTTGTAAATCCTATAAACACATTCTTTGAAATCTATTATGAAGATAGATCATCACAACCACCCCTTATTGGTATAAAAGTAAGGATATTACCTAATGAAGGTAAGTAGAAATCCATCTGCAACTACAATGCATAAACATAAGATTGTTTGTATAATTAGTTGTTGAACTTGATGATATCTTGAGAGTGTTCCATTGTATTGTATGATTGATTTGAATTATGCTTAAATTGTCTGGTTGCACCTTACATAAACAGGACATCTATAAGTATTTCCACATGCATGCATAACAGGAGACTCACTAGTGTCTGCATGCATGGTATGATCATGGAAAGAAAGAAAAGAATAATATTTTCTTGGCCGCTGCGAGAGCATCGAGGCATGGTAGATGCATGCTTTATGATATGTTTAGCACGGTATATGCGTGCTTATATTATGTGTGAGATATGGTAGATGCATATTCTCACAGTATATTTGGTGTGGTAGATGCATGCCTTATATATCTGGCGTGGTAGATGCATGCCTTATAATATGATATGATGTTGAGCTCTTTTCAGTGCCTAGTATGTTGGTCAATGGGCCCAAAGATAAGAAAATTATTTCGAGAGAGATTCTCATTGATGATCATAAGTCATGTGTAGCGCCAAACATGATACATGCATGATTCCTACGTATTAGGCTTTAGCTCACGTAGTTTATACATTGTAGGTAATCCTAATGCTTGAGCATATTCCCTTGCTGGATGGGTTGGAGTCCCACTGTTGCTGAGGGTCGGCGTACATGGATGATGACCTGTTGGGCTTAACCATGGGCTTAACATGTTTTAGTTCTTGTTTCTGAACCTGGTTTTTTTAATATGTATTGTAGTAATGTACTCATATGTTCGAGTGTCGTTGATGGTGTGATGTGTACTTTAAGTTCACTTAGTATGTTTGTGTAACTTGTGAGGTTGTTTAAATACGGTAATGTAAAATTAATAAGTGAGTGATTTAGGAAGATTAGAGTTTTATTATTTACTAATCTCTTGTGGTTATAGCTATGGGGATATTGATGTCATGAGTTTGATACGGATTGAGACTGGATGTCTCCATGTGATAGTTGTATGGGTTTTATGTCACATGTTTGGGATAGGTACTAGTTTAGCGGAGACTATGCCGAAATTCTGCAGCGTTTTATAAGTATTAATATGATATGGGATAGTAAGGTTCGATAGTTATCATAGGTTGTCTCATATTGTGCTGAGTTGTGATTGACGGATATTATTTTGTTGGTTTGTTTATATACTTGGATGTGTATTCGCCGAGCGAGGATTGGTGGATATATGGTTGTGTATTGTTCCAAGTGGTTGATCAAAGGATATATTTTGTGTTGGTTGTATAATGTTCATGATGTTTGTTGTAGTGCTTGATAGTGTGCAATATGGTGTGATTGAAAATGTTGTGTGTTTTGTTTCTAAGTTTACTCATCTAGGTTCTACCGAGCCTACGAGGATACATGGCAAGAGACCATGGGACTAAAACTTAGTAAGTGGTGTTGAGGTACGATCGTGCGGGTCTAACGAGCCTTACAATGGCAGGAGATCATGGGGTTAGGAAACAACATAGTCCAACTGTGTGGGTTCGATGGGACCTATGGTGACTCGTGTCAAGGGATCATAGAGGCGAGGACCGGATGTTGTGACTATTTTGTTTGGGTCAATCTGTGTAGGTTGTTGAACCTAGAGAGATACATGTCAGGAGATCACCGGGTCATGAGCATGTTGCGATTCTTTTATTGGACTCGATCTTTGCGGGTCGTTGTACCTATGGAGAGACATTGCAGGAGATCAAGGGTCGTGAGCATTTTTTATGTTTAAGAATTTTGAAAGGATGTTTTATGGAAAATGATTGCCGATTCGAGACCCAATCGACTTTTTTTGAAGTGGTTTGATAAATATGTGCTTGATGTCCTGAATGCTCTTCATTTTCTAAAACTTCCGAGATGAGGAAATAATTTTAAGGATTTGAGTGATTTTTTGAACATTAAAACCTCTCGAAAGTTTCTTAAAAATGTTTTCCGTTTTTGGTACATAGCTAATTTTTATGTGGTATATTTTTACATAGCTAAAATACTTGTACTAGCAAATTTCAGTTGCTAACCCCTTGGGGGAAATGCGTTTTATGCATTTCAGGTACTCCTACATCGGTGGAGCTATCCTAGGGTCGGCATGGTATATGATAAGCTGCAATATTGATCAAAAGAGAGTCTTGTTTATTTTATTTTGTTAATATTGAGTTGTAATCCATTTACATTATAATGTACACCCCGACGTAGTTTTGTGTTATAATATAATGTTGATCGATTTGGTTCAGTTGTGATATCGTGTGACCTATCCATTCTGGTTATTTTGAGTTTTTGACCTTGTTGGTCTGTATTGTCATGTAGTTTGACCTAGGCCGGTCCAACATTATGATGTCTCATGTAGTGTCTAGCTTGGTATATGCTTGTGAGGAGGGCTACGGCATGTGAAATTGCCTTGTGGCTTTCGCAGTGTTATAATCAGCCAGTCTCCAGCATCTCCTCACCAACTTTCACAGTGTCTTCTTCGTCGTAGCCATCCTATGAAGAAGTTAGAGGTATAATACATTATCATCTCAACATAATAGAACAACTCTACTAAAGGGTTCACAAAAAAAAATATCATCCTAAGTTCTTGACCCACAAACTCTAGACTCATATAAACACCTAAAACAAAATAACACTCGCTAATAGGATATGCCAATAAAATTATTTGGGTTCCGACGAGAATGAACATCCTGGTTGAAGATGACTACTTGTGTCACCCATACGCAAGTGATATACGTTTTGGGACATTGTTACATCATTGGACCTCATCATTACACCATCGTCGTTCGTCCTTTGCATTTGTGTAGATGATGAAACACTCAAAGGCACTTAAATTCTCATTCATATGAGAGAAGACCCTAAGGAAGCTTCTAGGTTCTCTTACTTCATACTTCTTCATCAACAACAATCTATGCGTATTCGTAAACAAATTCATATACTTCATCTTCATCATACATATCATCCTTTGCATCTTCATAATTTACATTCGATAAAAGATCATAAAAAAATACACTTTTCATGGCAAAGAAAAGTTTGAATCACAAAGACTTCTAAATCATTTACCTTTTTCTTTGTTTGAGCACAATGTGATAGGGCATTGAGTTGACAATTGACACTTATACCAGTTAAGCGAATTAAAATAAACTATATTTGAAAGAATACAGATTAAGGGCAAATGATGTGCTCAATTACCATTCA
Source organism: Orobanche coerulescens (assembly GCA_033398695.1). Lineage (NCBI taxonomy): Eukaryota > Viridiplantae > Streptophyta > Magnoliopsida > Lamiales > Orobanchaceae > Orobanche > Orobanche coerulescens. The sequence continues at coordinate 95,474,661 of CM065803.1, forward strand.
GCCATGACCCCTTATCCCTAAAGACGGCACAGACAAGGCGTGATCCGGGATGGGAATTAAGAACCAAGGAAGATAAAACATCATGCATATAAGCAGTAACACATGGCGGTTTTAGAAAAAAAAACATGTTTACTAAATCATTTCATTTCATTACACATATCATCATATTCATCGTATCCATAAATACACAAGGGAAGGTGTCCATGTTGGTCACAGTATAATATCTTACAGCTTAGAAGTGGAGTTTGAACAATTTGTACTCTTTTTCAAAGTTGTATTGCATAGCGGAAGTCTTAAGTTAAGTTGTTGTAAGCACAACAACTATACACTCTTGTAGCTTAGTGCTAACAGGGTTTTAAGAGTAAGTATACTATAAATCACTGAAAATATGAATATAGTAAGTGCAGGAAAGGTTAACAAACACTTTTAATGTGGTTTGAGGTAAAATCCTCTATGTCCATAGGTCCTCCACACAGGAGTAAATAGTTTATTAAAATCAAGGCATACACAACTATATGAGTTTAACTAAACCGGTCGCAGTTTTGTTCACACAGATTGATATAGCTGACTGTAGCTTGAGCCCTTCACACAGATTGGTTGTAAGCTTCTTCGACTTGCTTCTTCTCACACATATTAAAGCTTCGTCTTCGAACTCTCTTCTTACCACACAGGTCGGACTAATTCAAATTAGTCCATACAGGGCAAATGATCTAAACAGAAAGGTATGTCTAATCCATTAATTTTTTAATCTAATGCCCGATCCCAGCTATGACACATTACAGCATCCACTATTGCAAATTCAAGTGGGTAGAATTTTAAAATCACGGCTTTCAAGGCCTTAAAGTCCAGATGTCGTTTCAATATTGAAAGTTAAATTGTTTTAAATTCAGAGATGCCCGTGGATTAAAACTTGTTTTGAAAATGTTAAATGTATGAAATTTAACATGTTTCAAATATTAATTGACATCCTATAGTATTTGTGCTGTATCCGTGATAGTACAACATTCCCCCTTGAGAGGTTCATACAGGATTCGATTCTTACAACAATTGATGATTAATAATGTATTTTTAGGTCCTACTATGTTCCCCTTAATTAATGCACACTTCAGTTGTACGAAGATAATTGTATCTTCTTCTTCCTATAGTAAGAATATGACTTGTAGCTCTGAGTGTACGATTAATAAGGGTGGGAACTATATTTATGGGTCTTACAGCATTCTCCCTCAAATAATAAGTGCAATTAAAAACTTACAGGGATTTCAGTCAAGATGTAGCATTCTCAATTCCTGGAGGAGCATACAGAACCTCATTGTACTGAGAGGCCTTGTGAAGATGTCAGCTATCTGAATGTATGTATGGACTTTTTTGATTCGGACATCTTTATTCTCCACATGATTTCTGATGAAATATTGTTTCATAACGATGGGCTTGGTCCTTGAGTGAAATATAGGATTGTGCGTGATTGCAATTGCACTCATGCTGTCGCACACGATAGGGGTTTCTCTCGCCTCGATGCCATAGTCCTGTAGCTATTGCTACATGCACAAGATATGCATACAAAAACATCCAGCAGCATAATATTTTGACTCAGCTGTAGGAAGTGAGCTGGCCAATTGCTTCTTACTGAACCTTGACACAAGTCTAGGTCCAAGAAAGTGACAATTCCCACTTGTACTCTTCTTATCCAACTTGTACCCTCCGAGATCCGAGTCGTTGTAGCCCACCAAATCGAATCCTCCTTCCTTAGGATACCACAATTCTACATTGATTATCACTTTAATGTACTTAGGTATTCGTTTGGCCATGGTGAAGTGTCACTCCTTAGTTTCCACCTGATATCGAGCACACACTCCTACAAAAAATTTGATATCAAGTCTACTGGATGTTTGGTAGAGGAGTGAACCTACGAGCTTCATGTAGATTGATTGATCAACTGGTTTTCCAGCTCATCAGCACTTATCTGCGTAAAAGTTCTTATGGGGGTATATAATAATTTTGAAGTGTTCATCCCAAAATTGTTGAGCAGCTCCTTGTTGTATTTCTCCTGGTTGATGAATATACCTGTAGGTAACTGTTTGACCTTCAAACCTAAGAAATAGATGAGTTCTCCCATCATACTCATTTGAAATTTATTTTTCATGAGATGAGAGAACTTCTTACACAGATCAAGGTTAGTGGAACAAAAACTATTATCATCCCCATAAATTTGTACCATAAGAAGGTCATCACCTTCCTGTATTTTGAAGAGTGTCTTGTCGACAGCACCTTTCTCAAATACACTGTTGATAAGATACAGCGATAAAGTTTTATACTATTGCCTGATTGCTTGCTTGAGACCATACATCGCTTTCTTAGCCTGTATACAAGATCTCCTTCCTCCTTTTTGGCAAACCCTGGAGGTTGTTCAACATATACTTCTTCAGCTAGGTCTCCATTAGGAAATGCTCTCTTAACATCCATTTTTTATACAATAAAGTTCTTATGACCCACAAAAGCTAGGAATATTCTAATGGATTCTAGTTTAGCTACATGGGCAAATATTTCATTGTAGTCTATGCCTTCATCCTGTCTGTAGCCTTGGGCAACTAGTCTGGACGTGGTCCTTATAAGAAGGCTATTCTTGTCCTTGTTTCAAATAACCATTTGGTTCCAACAACAGCTTGATGGGTTGGTCTGGGGACTAGGTACTAAAAACTAGTCCTTTTGAAACCATTTAGCTCTTCTTCCATCGATGAAATCTAGTGAGAATTATTGAGAGCTTCATTGGTCGAGATGGGATCAGATTGTGCTAAGAATATAGATAGTGGGCACAAGGCAAGTCTCTTAAGTTCAGCTTTGGAGTTCCATACAAGGAATGATGACTGTTCAGGTCCATATTCTGTTTCTTCTTGTGCATAGAGTACAGTTCCTTGTGTATTCTGTATTCTTCTTCTAGTGGAAACACCAGCATAAATGTTACCAATTGTTAACTCCTGAGGGTGGTCTCTTAACCGTCTCCTGTAGGGTTCTAAGTCGTCATCCCTTGTTGTGACCTGTTGGACAGTAGGTTCAGCTTCGGCTTCCACAACATCAGCTTCAACTACTTCTTCTATTCTTATAGCAGCGGGGTTAATTTGTATATTGACAACAGGGTCTTCCTGAGGCTATTGGATTTCCTCAAAAGATAAAGTTAAGATGGCTTGGGTTAGGTTATCTATTCCTGTAGGATCATAATGGGGTTCATCAAATACCACATGGACTGACTTTTCTACATTCAATTTCTTTTTGTTGAAAATCCTGAATGCCTTGTTGACAAAGGAGTATCCAACAAATATACCATTATCGGATTTCTCATCAAAGTTCTTGAGATGATCTATCCCATTATTATAAACGTAACACATGCATCTAAAAATGTGAAAATATGCAACCATTGGAGTTTTATTATTCTATACCTCGTATGTAGTTTTGTTGTGCTGCTTGTTGATGATACAATGGTTTGTGTATAGCATGCTGTATTTGTTGCTTCTCCCCAAAAATGTTGTTGCAACTTGCTTGCAGCTATCATTGTTCTTGTTGCCTCCTTCAATGTCCTATTCTTTCGCTCGGCAACACAATTTTGTTTAGAAGTTCGGGTTGTATGCTATCTGTATGGTACTACTCTCTATGTAGCGGTTAGTGAATTCTCAGCCTTTGTCGGATCTAATGGGTACTATGCTCAGACCTTTCTCGTTCTATAGCTTTTTCAGGCATTTCGATAGCTTCGTGGTTGTCTCTTTCCTCTTTCTCAGGAATATGGTACATGAATACCTCGAGAAATCATCAACGATAACAAGACAATGTTTCTTACCTCCCAGTCTGACAGGGTCTACAAGACCACAAAGATCCATATGGAGTAAATCCAGAACCCTGTGGGTTAAGAGATATGATTTGCTCTTCTTACAGGTCTTGACTTGCTTGCCTTTCTGACAGGGCCCACAGACGCTGTTCTTATGAAATGAAACATCTGGGAAGCCTCTGACCATTCCCTGTCTGGCCAATTTGTTGATGGTCTGAAAGTTGATATGAGACATCCTTTTGTGCCATACTAGCTTCTGCAGTGCCTTTGGCAACAAAGCAAGGAATTACAGCACTAGTAGGTCTCCAATCAGCCATGTTCATGTTACATGACCGGCTTCTTGTGAGAACTATCTGTTTGGTCCTTCTGCCCTTCACTCGTCATGCTCTTCAAAGAATTTGACAGAGAACTGTTTGTCACAGAACTGGCTAATTCTAAGAAGATTATATTATAGTCCTTTTACATAGGCTACATCGGCGACTTTGAATTTTCCTACAAACAGGGTTCCTTTCCCTCATGTTCATCGTTTGAATTTATCACCGAATCGCACATTTGGACCTCGACCTTCTACATAATATGTTATCTTGGTGATATCTCCTATCATGTGGCGAGTGTTAGGAATATTCCCTCAAATGCCACTCAGAGGATGAGAGTGAGAGCATTGTATTGTAATTATGAATATTAAATTAAATAAGGCATCAATTATTTCTATATTATTGTATATCACTGGCATTGTGATTTGGTATATAGAATAATATAGGCACTGGAAGTTCTTAGGGCTCGAATGCTTAACTGGTTCGTAAATCGATAAAACTTAATTGGGCACTAAGTTTAGACAAGACTTGTATAATGAGTGTTTTGACATGTAGAGTACTTGTATTCACTATGAGTTAGTGGGATATTAAGTTATAGGTTTGCTGATGGGATTAGTATACTCGACACGACTCACCTCAATTCGGTCATATGGATTTAACTCTGGGATAGTCAATGACTGAATCGAAAGGCTGTGATTGGTATAGGTGAAATTTTGATTTGAGAATTCAGTAGGAGATGTGCTTGTGACATTAAGTCAGTTATTAGAGTAGTTCGATCCAATCACCGGTTGGTGGGGTCAACCTCGAAATGCAACTTAGTGGGAAAGTAGTAGTCTCTACTGAATACCAAGATAGGATTCTTTCTCCTGTAAGTGACCAGGTAGAGGTCCTATGCGGTTAATGGCAAATGAGATCATAAGTCTTTGACCAAAGCATTTACAGCTAGTTGTATTTGATACACGAGAGCTCAGTGATCTCGGTTTGCATTAACAAATGCATAGAGTCAAGTTATAATAGGGTTTGACATTATCGTGACCCTATACTTGATCGAGACATATAATTGAAGGGTTTATATGTACACAGTTTTCATAACGTAAAGGTTTTGGAATGATCCCTATCATTCATTCCTATTTTGGTTACAGTATAAGCCACGAGACTGGCTAAGTGTAACTCATACACTTTGGTTCCTCCCATTGCCGACTGAGACGAACCTAGGAGTCACGGCACAGGATAGATGACGGATTAATTAAGGATATTCTCTCTTTATGATTATTAGACATTAGATGTCTAATTTAAAATTATTGGATAATTGTTATTTTAACGTATTAGATAAATTAAATCAGTCTAGTGAATTAAATAAATTACTGGGTGGTTAATTTAATTCATATTATTTCTTATAGAATTAAAATTTAATATAAATAATTAACTACATTTATTAATTTATTAATATTTGAACGTACCAAGGTTTATCTATCAAATTAGATATACGAGGGTCCGTTTTACGGATCGAAACATACCAACTCCCATTTTTCTTCTCTTGACCGTCCCACACTTTAGTATATATTATGATGGTGTTAACCACCTCAAGTAATACATTCATTAATATGATTTCTCTCTTATGAGGGAACAAATTAATGAAGTTGGTGTTGTGTGGAATTGAGGTCATGTGTATGGTGTGGTTGGTTTATAAAACTATTTCACTCACAACTTTGACATTATGAAGTAACGTTACTGCAATAGCAAGAGAGAAAGGAGAGAAAAGAGAGAGAAAGGGAAATAAAAGAAAATGAGAGAAAGGAGAGTTTCTTCCCGTTTAATTTTCTTAGAAATATAATTTCTTTTTCAAATTTAATTCTTTGAGAGTTAAAATTAAAAGAAAAATTTATCCTTTCATAACTTCAAATAGCCATCGACCTTGGAGGTCTTGGAGTGACGATTACATATATCCGATCATCATTCCGACGCTTGATACGTAGAAGCACGATACTTTCGGTGCTCAGAAATTCAAAAAGCTTCGACAATTTGGAACGTGTTCATAATCAACATTTAATCAAAGGTCTTCAAGGGTATAATTTTTAAATTCATTATTTATATTTATATTCGTATATACGATGTATGAACGATACTCTTAGGGGGTTTGTATTAATCGGTTTGATCTGTTTATTTTTCCACTCTGCAATTCATTTTTAATTTCTGAATCCTAACAACAAGAATATCCGCTATTGAAGTACTAGATGTCCTTCTCCATGATATCATGAAATCAGTAATTAAGTAGATTTAAGTCCCCTTTGATCTTTGTGTCATTGGTTATTAATGCCTTGAGGTACCCAAACTTGCCTAACAATAATGGGTTTGCTGTAGGTTGTGTTAGGTCCACTTTTGTGAGATTTACGTGGAACAGGCACGTAATCATTATAAGAATTGTGATTATGAATGTAAAACTGAGAATTTTGGTCCCAGTATGGTTGTTTTCTGGGAGGAGGAACAATATTTCTCTGCCTTCTGAATTGTGTTCAGGGTTTCTAGTTGGATTTCCAGACCTGCTGTTGGTAGAACTGTGCGGCAGCTTGCTTTTGTAACACCCCAAACTAGGCGGATATTACAGTGCCGTGGACCCCCGACTGGAACCCACCAGGCGAATTAAAATTAATAAAATAAATAATATAATTGTAGTACTGAACCACATTATATCATCAATTACTCCGATGAGGAGTTTCATTATAACACACCCAAGATAATACCGAATACATGTATATTTTATATGAAGATAAAATATACAACACTGAACAAAACGGAGTATCCAAATGGAAATCTGCAGCAGAAAATAAATGACAACAACATGAATGACTGAAAGGATTGGGGGCCCCTACTAGTATCACTGGGAGTCCTCGCCGTCAACGTTCTATTCCCGTGCTTTTGCCTTGCCATGACCTGAAAAAAAATCCCCAACGGGTCGCCATACGTAACAACAATCCTCAAGAGTTGAATAAACACAATCATATATGCTGTATAAACCACAAGTTCGATCAAAATCTCAAACCGTTGAACACATGCGATCAAAAGTGAATCGGTCAGATTATAACCCAATCCTATTGAAAACATATGCAATCAAACATGTTGTATGAATCAACTAACGGTACGGCTCAAAGGGTGGCGCCACACTATGCCCGGGATGGAAATGTGTCCGTGCACAAGCCACCAACGAGTATCGATCGAATACACATGTGGTCTTGTACCTAATCAGTCTCACGAAGTAATCTTCTCGAGTGCACAGTCCAATGTGAGGCCAAATGTAACGCCCGGTTTTTTTTTTTCGGTACGTTAATTATTTTCATGGTATTTAGTTATTTTAAATGATGGGTTTAATTAATTAGCCAAGTTAGATTAAAATATAAGTTTTGGGCTAAGTTAATTGAAAGATTTAATTATATTGGGCTAGTAAGAAATGAGTTTTGAGCCTAGCCCATTAGTGAAGTCATTAGGCTTTATCCTAAAATGATTTATAAAAATATCACAAAACCCTAAACTCCCTCCTCTCTCCCTCATTCGGCCGATCTCTCTCCCATCTCTCTCTCATTTTTCTCTTCCAAAGCCACAATCATCTTTCTCCTTCACTTCCTTGTTGGTGTAACAAGCTTAGGTAAGATCTTTTAAGGTGTTTTAATCTTTTCTTTTGATTTATATTCAATTAATTGTTTTAAGTGTTGATTATCATCTAGAAATTTCATCACCATCTCCTATACATGGTGTATGATGAGCCTAGATGATCATATTATGTAAAAGATCTATATGATTCATAAAAATCATCAAGTTGTAACTTGTGTGATTTAAAGAAGATAGATCTTATGGTTTTAACCAATGTTGTTATTGTTATAAGTTGTATGTTATCATCATCTCTAGATTATATCTACACCCTATACATGGTGTATGATGGATCTAGATGATTATATAAAATACAAAGTCTAAATGAACCATGGAAATCACCAAGTTTTATTTAGGTGTTAAAATGTGATAGATCTTGTGAATGGTTATAATTCTTGTTAATTATTATTTTGATTCTCAACATATCCATATCAATATGTTTAGATCTAAGTATACAACTTTATAGCATCTTCTAAGATGTGTATATAAATGTTTGTGTATTTGAAAGATCAAGGAACCCTTAAGAAAGGGGAAAATTATGAGTTTAAATGGTTTGTCATATATTATGTTGATTTGATTCTTTTCCTTGTGACTAAATGAAATGCCAATGACCCCTAGCCCTTTTTAGTGCCACCATGTTCATAGGGGACTGAATTTGGGTGATAAACACATCTAGGAATGTGTTTCAAAAGGGAGAGGAATGGATTGGTTAAAAAGATTAAGGGTTGGCTACGATTCTGCTTCCATCAGATTTGTAGTCATCTTACAAAAATCATAACTTGAATTCTATAAATCAAACGGATCTCAAACATGTGCCAAAAGTTTACAAATTGTGTTGGGTAACTTTCTTATGAAGGTCACTCTCACTAATTAGGACTTTATCCATGGGCAAGAACAGCACCTTTGCTGGTAGGTCTGATCCGGGTCTGATCTGATAGGTCAATTTGTTTTATTCGTTTCTAGGGCTTGGGAAATGATCTAATGGGATTCCAAGTTCCCACATGTGTGTTATGACCTAAAGTTGTGATCTGGAGTTTATGGGATGTTATCTTCAAGTATTTCTTGGTCATATTGAGTTCACACTCCAGATCAGTTTTCTGTCATCAGCTTTTAAGGGTTTTGTTATTAGTCATGTTGTGAATTTCATATCTAGAGTTTGGGAAACCCTTTTTGGTCGATTCCAACTCTGAGACTTTGGTATTTATGTCTATTATCTCTGTGGTTTTTAGTTTGGACAATGTATACCCACAAGTTGGGTAGAATTGGCCAACACTACTGATTCCTATGATTTGGGACTGCACTGCGATGTCTTTTTAAAAGCATCATAATAAATTCATATTTTGGAGTTAGAGTGAGTTCTTTACTGTTTTAAAAAGGGGAAAGACTCTAGTTTCTTAGCAAAATTTAATATTGATATGTTAATACTTAGGAAAATTAAGTAAATCCATCTTTAACAGCGGGTCTGTTTTTAGACCTTGCTGTCCAGATTTTTGTTTAAGTCTTTAAGCTTCATCTTTGGGTATATCCTAACTCCTAGTTTATAATAGGTGAAGTTTTGGCATTTGCTCAAGTGTGGTAGCCAGTTTTGATTTAGCAATCTCCCTTGAGTATTCAAGGTGAGTTCTCTCACTCCATTGTCTCAATATTTATGATTGCTAGGTTAGCAAGTGAGTGTTAAATTATTATTATGGTATGATAATATGAATGCATGCTTAAAATGTTAATTATACATGTGCACTGTATGTTTATTGTTGAGGGGATCATAGCAATTATCCGGCTTTTGTCCGGTGCGCGTGGTTAGGTATAATTACTCCAATACCCTCCGGGATGTGAGGTGAGGGTAAAATTAACCCAATACTCTTCGGTTTGTGAGATGCGGGTAACCTACTAGCCCTCCTTATAAGCCTTGATTTGTTCTTGGCTTATGTTTAAATGTTATAACTATATATTTTAATCTAGGTCTAGTGATTGTGGATATTGGTATAATATTGTGTTTGAATTCACTAAGCTTTGTGCTTACGGTTTTACTTAACATTTTCAGGTATTACGATTAAGGAGGCTAAGGACTGACGGGAGCATTCGTGACACAATCGTGATTTATTTTAAGTCAATGAACATTTTTAGTACTTCCGCTTTTGACATTTCTATATTAGAAAGTTTTACTTATGTTGTTTTCTTTAGAAGTTTGATAACTTGACTGCCATTATTGGCTTATTAAATTAAATAAATGAAGTTCCTTTATGAATTGGTGTCAAACTTTATATTATTTCCGCAAAAAAAAAAAAAAAAAAAATAAAAATAAATTTTGGGTGTTACAAGTTGGTATCAGAGACTTTTCATTTGAGTGAACTAGGCCTTCTTAGGGATGTCTAGACTCAAATTTAAAACATTTTATTTATCTTGTACAAAGTTTATTAAAAACTAGCGATGAAGATGTCACGGTGCGCACCATTGACCAAGTAAGTTTTATTTACTAATTGAGTTTAAATTTTATTACTTATCAAACACAATAGTATGCTCCATTTATGACATATCCCAAAGACTAGCCTAGGAGGATAATTATATGCCTTTAGTGCTACTATCTACCATGTGAGAATTTAGGCCTTTTAGATCTACCATGAGTGTGAATTAAACTGTTACGGCTAGGAGCAAGCTGAAATTTTGAAACTAGACCTGAAACCGAAATTGGAACTTCTATATTGAATAATAGAAGGGCCCCTATTATTCAATATATTGGAGCCGGTTTTGGGGACGGGGCAAGGTTGAAAAGTTTTCGGCAAGTGAGTGTTTTCGATCTCTTAGACATGCATAGGTTGAATCGTTTTTCTTTTCTTATCAATTTTAGATGGCTCCGCTTGCTCGCCTCAATGCAATTCAAATAGCTCAAGTTAGGGAACTCGTTCCGAGGAGTTCAATAATGCTTTTAACGAGATCATTCCGAATGTCACGGCTAACATCATTGATCAAGTTCGTGCTCGCTAGATGAGCGTATGGCGATGCACCTCCGCCCGGGGCTCTGATCCTCCCGCTCGTGATTTAATGTACTACTACGAAGTTCGGCAAGTGCACCCCACCTCATTGGGATGGGGAGGACGATCCATGGCGGCTAAGCATTGGTTATCCGACGTGGAGGGCGCCTTTATGAGTATAGGGTGCCTGCACTACTTTAGAGTGTTGGTAGCAAAGAACCACCGAGGAAGCGGGTAAGACATGGTGGAACACCACCACGGGAAGAATGATCGAAGAAGTCGTAAGGGCGATTACTTGGGCCCGGTTGTGGAGTGGTTCGAGGCACGGTATGTGCCTAGGGTGGAGCAACAAAGAATGATGCAGGAGTTCATGGCGTTACAATGCACCACCGAGTCTCATTAGTGATCCGAACGCCAAGTTCATGGAGATGCTTTCTTTCCGTCCTACTTTTGCCGGAGATGAAGCATGGCTTGTTAGTCGGTACATCTCGATTTTACGTACCGACATCCGGGAATTTGTGAGCATGCAAGACTTTACGACCTTGGGTGCGCCATGGGGGCACTGAAGAGAGAGATTGAGCCGCAAACTCAATCTAAGAGGAAACGGAGAGCACTTTTTCTAAAACTTCTAATGAGGCTCATAAGAAGACAAAGTTTGGGGATAAACCAAGATATGAATACAAGCCATCTGCGAAGGTGATCGACCCCCATTGGTGTGTTATAACGTAAGAAGGAAGGGCATCACCGGAAGAATTGCAAGGCTCCAAAAGCCATTCTGACCTCCTGTGTTACTATCAAGGTAAATGGTACCGCTTTGTTACAATTGCCAAGAGAAGGGGCACAAGAAGCCCGAATGCCCAAAGTCAAGAAGAATGGGAATGCAAATCCCAATACGCTTCGACCTCTAACGGACCAACTATGTTGACACGAGGACGTGTCCACCACTTACGAGGGAGGAGCTGCGAAGCCTGCACATCAGAAAGGTAAACATCTCTTCCTTATATTTTATCTTATGCTATGCCATAGAGTAATTGTTTTATTGCTTAAATATTATGAATCGTGCACTTATCTGTTAGATTCTCACCGCCGCCGTTATGTTTGATTCTCGCGCTACTCACTCCTTCGTGTCACGCACGTTCATAAATCGTTTGGGGCATGGTGTCGGGAAACTAGCACGTCCCATGGTTATCGAAGTTGCCGACAATCGAACTATCTTCGCATCGATGTTTATCGGGGTTGTACCCTTGAATTTTCGGGAGTTGAATTCCCCATTGATCTTATCCCTATTGCTATGAGGGAACTTTGCGTTATTGTGGGTATGGATTGGCTCGATGCATTCGATGCGAAATTCTTTGTCGCAAGAGACAAGTTCGTGTTCAAAACCCTAGGGGTGGAGAACTTATTATTCAAGGAGATATTCCCATTTGGATATTGCTTCTTGTACCTCTGCTATTGCACTCGATAATGTTCCAGTTGTTTCCGACTTTGGTGACGTCTTTCTGAGGAACTCCGGGTTTGCCACCTATTAGGCAAGTGGAGTTTCGCATTGATTTAGTACTGCGCTGCTCCGATCGCCAAATCTCCTTATCGTTTGGCGCCACGAGATGAAAGAGCTTCAAGATCGATTCAGGAGCTTAGTGATAAGGGGTTTATACGGCCAAGTTTCTCGCCGTGGGTGCTCCTATACTTTTCGCGAAAAAGAAGGACGGTTCTCAAAGAATGTGCATAGATTATCGGGAGTTGAATAAACTCACGATAAAGAACCGTTATCCTTTACCTCGTATCGACGATCTTTTCGACCAACTCCAAGGAGCGTCTTGGTTTTCCAAGATTGATTTGCGTTAGGTTATCATCGATGCGAGTTCGTGATCGTGACATTGAGAAAACGGCGTTTGAACCCGATACGGACACTTTGAATTTGTGGTGATGCCTTTCGGACTCACTAATGCACCCGCCGCTTTTATGGATCTTATGAATCGGGTGTGTGGTCCGATGCTCGACCGTTCGGTCATTGTGTTTATTGACGATATTTTGGTCTATTCTAAGACCAGGGAGGAGCATGAAAAGCACATTCGGGAACTTCTAGAGACACTACGGAGAGAACGGCTTTATGCTAAATTTTCTAAGTGTGAATTTTGGTTAGAAGAGGTTCAATTCTTGGGTCACGTGGTGAACAAGGAAGGTATCAAGGTCGATCCGGCCAAGATTGATGCGGTTAAGAAATGGGAAGCTCCTAAATCGCCTGAGATTCGTAGTTTCTGGTTTGGCCGGTTACTATCGTAGGTTTATTGAAAATTTCTCAAAGATTGCTCTACCTCTTACGCGATTGACCAAGAAGTCGGAGAAATTTGTTTGGGGTTCGAACAACGGTTTGCATTTGAAGATCTTAAGACGCGGTTGTGTAATGCCGGTTTTGACTTTATCGGAAGGAGTGGAGGACATGGTAGTGCATCGCGACGCATCCCTCCCGGGTTTTGGTCCGTGTTGATGCAATGGGGTAAGGTGATAGCTTATGCGTCTCGCCACTAAAACCTCACGAAAGGAACTACCCCACTCATGACACGGAATTAGGAGTCGTTGTTTTTGCTCTCAAGATATGGAGGCACTACCTTTACGGGGTTAAGTGTGTCATTTACACCGACCATAAAAGTTTGAAGTACCTTTTCGATCAGCGGATTTGAATATGAGGCAGTTAGATGGTTAGATGTGGTGAAAGATTACGATTGTGAGATTCACTACCACCCCTTAAAGCTAATGTGGTAGCCGACGCACTCAGTGTAAGCAACTGTCGAACCGATTCGAGCTAAATGTCTTCGGATGACTATGGAGACATCATTATTGGGTATGATTCGAGATGCTCAAGATGTGGCGACTCAAGAGGGGAACCCAAATCGTGAAAGGATTGTGAATGAGTTACCTAAGATGGAGCGAGATGGGCGTGGATTACTAACTCGTTATGGTAGGGTTTGGGTTCCATTTACTGGTGGGAACCGGAAAACTCTTATGGAAGAAGCTCACAGGTCCAAGTTTTCTATTCATCCGGGTGCTACAAAAATGTACCGAGATCTTCGTGAGGGTTATTGGTGGCACGGGATGAAGAATGATGTGGCTCGATATGTAGAAGAATGCCTAACATGCCGGAAGGTCAAAGCCGAACACAAGAAAACTCATGGGAAATTGCAACCTTTGGAGATTCCTGAGTGGAAATGGGAGCACTTAACCATGGACTTTATTACAAAACTTCCTAAGACTGCAAAGGGAGCGGATACGATATGGGTAGTTGTGGATCGATTGACGAAGAGTGCTCTTTTCATGTCAATCAAGGATAGTTCTTCAGCTGAAAAATTGGCCGAGATTTTTGTTCGGGAGATAGTTTCATTGCACGGGGTGCCCGTATCTATTGTCTCTGATCGAGATACTCGATTCACCTCTCGATTTTGGCAGAAATTCCAAGAAGAATTGGGTACCCGATTGCATTTCAGTACTGCGTTCCATCCACAAACTGATGGGCAGAGTGAGCGGACGATACAGACTTTGGAGGACATGCTTCGGGCATGTGCAATTGATTTTGGAGGCAGTTGGGATGATCATCTTAATTTAGCCGAGTTTTCATATAACAACAGTTATCATTCAAGCATCGACATGCCCCCGTATGAAGCACTGTATGGTAGGAAGTGTAGAACCCCGTGTGTTGGGGTGAGGTTGACAGAGGGTGCTCGGTAGCACCGATATTGTTTTGAGACCACGGAGAAAATCAAAATGATCGGGGATCATTTGGTCACCGCTAGAGTCGTCGAGAAGAGTTATGCGAGATAAGCGACGCTCCGATCTTGAGTTTCGGGTTGGGGATCATGTGTTATTAAAGGTCTCCCCTTGGAAGGGTGTGATTAGGTTCGCAAGCGTGGGAAGCCGGGACCTCGGTTTATTGGACCTTATAAGATCATAGCTCGCGTTGGTAAAGTAGCGCACCGGTTGGAGCCGCTCGACGAGCTTAGTTTGATTCATAACACCTTCCACGTGTCTCAATTGAGGAAGTGCATTGTTGACGATACCGCCGTAGTACCTGGAAGACATCCAAATTGACGAACGGCTCAACTATGTTGAGAAACCTATCGCGGTTGTTGATCGAAAGTCAAAGACCCTTCGGAGCGGTAAGACATTTTATTGTTAAGGTTCAAGGCATAGGAAGGGATGCGAGTGTACATGGGAACTCAAGACGAGATGAGGCGCATTATCCCGAGTTATTCGGAGGGATCGACTTCGAGGCCAAGTCCCTTCTTAGTAGGGGAGAGTTGTAACGCCCGGTTTTTTCGATACGTTAATTATTTTCATGGTATTTAGTTATTTTAAATGATGGGTTTAATTAATTAGCCAAGTTAGATTAAAATACAAGTTTTGGGCTAAGTTAATTGAAAGATTTAATTATATTGGGCTAGTAAGAAATGAGTTTTGAGCCTAGCCCATTAGTGAAGTCATTAGGCTTTATCCTAAAATGATTTATAAAAATATCACAAAACCCTAAACTCCCTCCTCTCTCCCTCATTCGGCCGATCTCTCGCCCCGCTCTCTCTCATTTACTCTTCCAAAGCCACAATCAACTTTCTCCTTCACTTCCTTGTTGGTGTAACAAGCTTAGGTAAGAACTTTTAAGGTGTTTTAATCTTTTCTTTTGATTTATATTCAATTAATTGTTTTAAGTGTTGATTATCATCTAGAAATTTCATCACCATCTCCTATACATGGTGTATGATGAGCCTAGATGATCATATTATGTAAAAGATCTATATGATTCATAAAAATCATCAAGTTGTAACTTGTGTGATTTAAAGAAGATAGATCTTATGGTTTTAACCAATGTTGTTATTGTTATAAGTTGTATGTTATCATCATCTCTAGATTATATCTACACCCTATACATGGTGTATGATGGATCTAGATGATTATATAAAATACAAGGTCTAAATGAACCATGGAAATCACCAAGTTTTATTTAGGTGATAAAATGTGATAGATCTTGTGAATGGTTATAATTCTTGTTAATTATTATTTTGATTCTCAACATATCCATATCAATATGTTTAGATCTAAGTATACAACTTTATAGCATCTTCTAAGATGTGTATATAAATGTTTGTGTATTTGAAAGATCAAGGAACCCTTAAGAAAGGGGAAAATTATGAGTTTAAATGGTTTGTCATATATTATGTTGATTTGATTCTTTTCCTTGTGACTAAATGAAATGCCAATGACCCCTAGCCCTTTTTAGTGCCACCATGTTCATAGGGGACTGAATTTGGGTGATAAACACATCTAGGAATGTGTTTCAAAAGGGAGAGGAATGGATTGGTTAAAAAGATTAAGGGTTGGCTACGATTCTGCTTCCATCAGATTTGTAGTCATCTTACAAAAATCATAACTTGAATTCTATAACTCAAACGGATCTCAAACCTGTGCCAAAAGTTTAAAATTTTTGTTGGGTAACTTTCTTATGAAGGTCACTCTCACTAATTAGGACTTTATCCATGGGCAAGAACAGCACCTTTGCTGGTAGGTCTGATCCGGGTCTGATCTGATAGGTCAACTTGTTTTATTCGTTTCTAGGGCTTGGGAAATGAGCTAATGGGATTTCAAGTTCCCACATGTGTGTTATGACCTAAAGTTGTGATCTGGAGTTTATGGGATGTTATCTCCAAGTATTTCTTGGTCATATTGAGTTCACACTCCAGATCAGTTTTCTGTCATCAGCTTTTAAGGGTTTTGTTATTAGTCATGTTGTGAATTTCATATCTAGAGTTTGGGAAACCCTTTTTGGTCGATTCCAACTCTTAGACTTTGGTATTTATGTCTATTATCTCTGTGGTTTTTAGTTTGGACAATGTCTACCCACAAGTTGGGTAGAATTGGCCAACACTACTGATTCCTATGATTTGGGACTGCACTGCGATGTCTTTTTAAAAGCATCATAATAAATTCATATTTTGGAGTTAGAGTGAGTTATTTACTGTTTTAAAAAGGGGAAAGACTCTAGTTTCTTAGAAAAATTTAATATTGATATGTTAATACTTAGGAAAATTAAGTAAATGCATCTTTAACAGCGGGTCTGTTTTTAGACCTTGCTGTCCAGATTTTTGTTTAAGTCTTTAAGCTTCATCTTTGGGTATATCCTAACTCCTAGTTTATAATAGGTGAAGTTTTGGCATTTGCTCAAGTGTGGTAGCCAGTTTTGATTTAGCAATCTCCCTTGAGTATTCAAGGTGAGTTCTCTCACTCCATTGTCTCAATATTTATGATTGCTAGGTTAGCACGTGAGTGTTAAATTATTATTATGGTATGATAATATGAATGCATGCTTAAAATGTTAATTATACATGTGCACTGTATGTTTATTGTTGAGGGGATCATAGCAATTATCCGGCTTTTGTCCGGTGCGCGTGGTTAGGTATAATTACTCCAATACCCTCCGGGATGTGAGGTGAGGGTAAGATTAACCCAATACTCTTCGGTTTGTGAGATGCGGGTAACCTACTAGCCCTCCTTATAAGCCTTGATTTGTTCTTGGCTTATGTTTAAATGTTATAACTATATATTTTAATCTAGGTCTAGTGATTGTGGATATTGGTATAATGTTGTGTTTGAATTCACTAAGCTTTGTGCTTACGGTTTTACTTAACATTTTCAGGTATTACGATTAAGGAGGCTAAGGACCGACGGGAGCATTCGTGACACACTGTGATTTATTTTAAGTCAATGAACATTTTTAGTACTTCCGCTTTTGACATTTCTATATTAGAAAGTTTTACTTATGTTGTTTTCTTTAGAAGTTTGATAACTTGACTGCCATTATTGGCTTATTAAATTAAATAAATGAAGTTCCTTTATGAATTGGTGTCAAACTTTATATTATTTCCGCAAAAAAAAAAAAATAAATAAATAAATAAATAAATTTTGGGTGTTACACCAACAACCAACACACGACTTAATATGTGCCCGACATGAAAATCCTACACATACCAACCGGCACGCCAGTATGACCCGGAATGCCACGAGATAACAAAAGTGACATCGAAATCAATAATGACTCACCGAGATGAAATGATAGTGAAATGAATGATAGCTCAATGAAATGATTGGAACCCTCGTTCCTCGTGACTAAAGTGATTAATTGACAATTACAAGTCTCAATACGTATAATACATTAGGAACGAACTATAATTATGAATGAACAACAACGAAAGGAATGAATATCCTTTTAACCGAGTAAGAATTAACTTACACAACACCGATGAAGAATGTCCTTCCACGAACAACGTCCTAAATGAAATGTCAGTCGATCGAACAACCTTGAATAACACAAATACCAATAATCCGTTCAACATACGAATCAAACATGAATATAACGAACTCAAAACGTCGATACGACTAAACCAAGTTCATTGGGGCATTATATCGAACACTTTGAGACCAATCTCCGATCGTTTACAACCAAACCTCAATTATACCAATATCAAATTCCCAAGAAGTATTTCAAACCGACAAAACATCTTCAATACAATCAAAAATCCAATATGAATATCCAAATTCATGATTTCAACAACAACTAATCGAAAACCCCCAAATCCAAAACAATATTCAAAGTGTTCTTGAATAATCCCTATTAATCCGATGATAATCCTTAACAATTCATAATCCCAACTATATCACTTCATATATCATGATTATCACATCCAAAACATCATATCCCAACTCAAAATTGAAATCCAATATGTTGAAGAATTTACCTTTGAAGATCCAAACACTTTGATTCGATGAACACGCGTTCGATCGACGATCCGAGCTTCACAACCGAATGAAAATGATGAAAATCGAGTACTCAAGTGATTGATGATGAAAATTTTCTCCCACAAACCCTCTCTCTCGGAAATAGGATGAAGAAATGGTGAAAATGAGGAAATCTCGTCGGTCCACTTATATAAATCCCAGGGACGCACGACCAACCCACACTTATATAAATCTCGTTCGTGCGTCCGGTCGTGTGTGAGGCTTCTGCCGGCTACAGCTCTTAGCGCACGAGCGCCGCGCACGAGCAGCAACTCATGTGGCCTACTCGTGCGGCCCTGACTCGAACGCTGGGCCTCCTGCCTAGTCCAGCCACAACACACGAGCACCACGCCCGAGCAGTTGCTCGTGTGGCCTGCTCGTGCGGCATTGACTTGACCACTGGGCCTCCTGCCTTATCCAGCCGTAACACACGAGCGCCGCGCACGACCAGGTGCTCGTGCGGCCTGCTCGGGCGGCACTAACTCGGCCACTGGGTCTCCTGCCCAGTCCAGCCACAACGCACGTGTAACACCCCAAACTAGGCGGATATTACAGTGCCGTGGACCCCCGACTGGGACCCACCAGGCGAATGAAAATGAATGAATTACACAGGTAAATGTAGTACCGAACCACATTACAACATCAATTACTCCGATGAGGAGTTTTATACAACACACCCACGATGATACTGAATACAAGTATATTTTATATGGAGATAAAATATACAACAATGAGTGAAATGAATATTCAACGGAATGTCTGCAGCGGAATAAATAAAAGAAACATAATGACTGAAAAGACTGGGGCCCCCTACTAGTATCACTGGGACTCCTCGCCGTCACCGTGCTCTCCCCGTGCCTTAGCCTTGCCATGACACAGCAGCATCCCCAACGGGTCGATTACTGAGAACAACAATCCTCAAGGGTTGAAAATACACAATCATGATATATCTGAAATTATGAATTATCCTGTCGAAACATACGCAATTAAACATGCTATATGAATCGACTATCAGTACGGCTCAAAGGAATGGCGCCACACTACGTCCGGGATGGAAATGTGTCCGTGCACAAGCCACCATCACACGTGGTCTTGTGCCTAATCAGTCTCACGAAGCAATCAACTCGTGTGCACAGTCCAATGTGAGGCCACCAACCAACACACGACTATAATGTGCCCGACATGAAAATCCTACACATACCAACCGGCACGCCAGTATGACCCGGAATGCCACAATATGACAAAAGTGACAACGAAAATGAATCATGACTCACCAAGATTTAATGATGATGAAATGAATGATAGCTCAATGAAATGATCGGAACCGTCGTTCCTTATGACTGAGGTGATCAATTGACAATGACAAGTCTTGATACGGTTAATACAATGATGAATGAGTTACGATTATGAATGAACAACAACAAAAGGAATGAATATCCTTTTAACCGAGTAAGAATTAACTTACTCAATACCGATGAAGAATGTCCTTCCACGAACAACGTCCTAAATGAAAAGTCGGTCGCTCGAACAACCTTGAACAACAACAAGTACCGACAATCGTTCAATACACGTATCAAGCAAAAACGATCATAATCGATCCAACGTCGATACAAAAATATCCGAACTCGAATATATCGGAACCAACTCCAAGATGAGTATTTCAAACCATCAAAACACTTTCAATGGTATCAATAATCCATTAGGAATCCATAATTCATGATTACAACAACATCAATCGGAAAAATCCCCAATTAACCGAAGTCAACCCCAAGGGTTCTTGAAATAATTCCGAAAATAACCATTAAATCCATAGGAACATACTTATCCAAGTTAGATAATCCATAACTAACATATTCCAATGATAATCCAAGCTTACACGAAGAAATCGGAAGGAAAACCCAAAAATCCGAAATTCTAGATCCAAGAGATTAATACCTTTGATTCGATGTGATGAAGATGATGAAATGATGATCAATCCGAAAGATGAGCTTGAAGATGATGATTGATGATTACACCTCGAGGAATCCTCTCCGAATCGCTCGAAATCGCCCAAAACCACCGAAGGAATGAAATGAGATGAATAATGACGAACTCTGACTAAACTGTCCAATTTATAGTCAGTCCAGGTTAGCGTGCGCTAGCCCTTGTGCGTAGCGTGCGTTAACGAGTAATTTGGGTAGTCCAGTACCCACTGTCCGAACACGGTAGCGCGCGCTACGTACCTTCTTGTAGCGTGCGCTACGGCCATGCTACTAGCGTGCGCTAAGATCCATTATTAGCGTGCGCTAACGAAATATTGATGCCCGATCGGAGTCCGAAAACCGTCGCCCTCCGATTCGACCTCGATAGCGTGCGCTACAACCATTGTTTAGCGTGCGCTAATATATCGGTTGCGTACGCTAACAACAACACATAGCGTGCGCTATGAATTAATCCAGTGCAGTCCAGTAGCCACTGGACTCAACCTGATCCGTCCTTAGCGCGTGTTACACCTCATATTAGCGTGCGCTACTTCAACCCACTAGCGCGCGCTACTTACCAATCGTAGCGTGCGCTACTTATAACTCACCTGCAGTCCAGTACTACCGGATCGCAGCCAAGGTAGCCTTAGCGTGCGCTAAAGCTGAGTGGTAGCGTGCGCTACCTATACCCAATTAGCGTACGCTAAAAGGAGTATGTAGCGTGCGCTACTCCTCACGCATACCGCAACGAAAATGACAATGATGATAAACACGGCACGAAACTCCAATCGATTAGTGATGAATGACGATTGATACACGATACAATTACTCCGAATGATGAATACCATGATGAATATGAGTGACAAATGATCAATGATGAATTAGATTAATGAGTCTCAATTACTGAATGATAAATACTGAATGATAATTACTGAGTGATAATTACTGAATTACAATTGGGTATTACATACACCCCCCCTTAAAAGAGTTTCGTCCCCGAAACTAAGGGTCAAACAACTCCGGATAACTCTCCCGCATACTATCCTCGGTTTCCCAAGTAGCCTCTTCGACTCCGTGTCTAGACCACTGAATTTTAACCAAAGGAATCGTCTTATTCCTCAACTGTTTGATTCGCCGCTCTAAAACTCGTATAGGACGTTCCTCATATGAATGATCATCGGCGATCTCGATTTCGTCGAACTGAAGTATGTGACTCGGGTCGGCAACATACTTCCGCAACTGAGAGACGTGAAACACATTATGAATTCGGCTCAACGCCGGAGGTAAAGCCAATCGATAAGCTAACTCGCCCACTCGATCCAAAATCTTAAACGGTCCAATGAATCTCGGACTCAACTTTCCCCTCTTCCCAAAACGGAAGATACCACGACTCGGGGATACCTTGACCAACACGTGGTCACCTGTCTCGAACTCTAATGGTCGACGACGGTTATCCGCATATGATTTCTGTCGACTCTGAGCTGTCAACAAACGACTCCTGATCAGAGCTACCTTCTCACGGGCGGCTATAAGCATATCGGGCTCGGTGCCGATTGATTCTGATAAGTCGTCCCAACACAACGGAGATCGACAACGACGACCATACAAGGCCTCGTAAGGTGCCATTTTGATCGAAGCATGCCAACTGTTATTATACGTGAACTCGATTAATGGTAGTTGGGCTTCCCAATCGTCCTTCCAATCGAGGACGCATGCCCTCAACATGTCCTCTAAGGTCTGAATAGTCCTCTCTGATTGCCCGTCGGACTGAGGATGAAAACGGTACTGAGATTAAGCTGAGTTCCCATTGCACGATGAACTGATTTCCAAAAATGCGACACAAACCGTCCGTCACGATCGGAAACGATACTTTTAGGAGTACTGTGAAGTCTGACTATCTCTTTGATGAACAGTTGAGCAAGTCTCTCGGGACCCCACGTCTCCTTAATCTCAAGGAAATGAGCTGACTTAGTTAAGCGGTCCACGATCACCCAGATCGTATTCATGCCACGACGACTCGTCGGCAAACTCGTGATGAAATCCATAGAAATGTCTTCCCACTTCCATTCGGGAATAGGAAGAGGTTTCAGCATACCCGCCGGTCGCTGATGTTCAATCTTAACTTGTTGTGAGTTAAGCATCTCGAAACAAATTCGGCGACTTCTCGCTTCATATTACTCCACCAGTAATTTTGTTTCAAGTCCTTGTACATCTTGCTAGACCCCGGATGCACAGAATAAGGGGTAGCATGAGCTTACTTCAAAATCGAGTTTTTCAACCCGTCATTCGCCGGTACACACAACCGATTCTTAAACCTCAAAAGTTCATCCTCGTGGACCACAAATCCAGGGGCTTTCCCCTGAGCCACATCCTCTCGGATGCGCAACAAAGATGGGTCCGAACCCTGATTCTCTCGGATTTCCTCCTCGAGTGACGATGAGATCTCTAACATACAAAGCTGCCCCTGAACTCGCTGAAGCCAGACCTCGATCTCGGGTCTAAGGAATTCCTGCTGAAGCTCCTTCTGAACTGTTAAACGGTCAAGCATCTGCTCCTGAACGGACTTACGACTCAAGGCGTCGGCGACAACGTTCGCCTTGCCCGGGTGGTAGAGGATCTCGATATCATAATCTTTGATTAATTCCAACCACCGTCTCTGACGCATATTTAACTCCTGAGTAAATATATACTTTAAGCTCTTATGATCGGTGAATATCTGACAGGTAACGCCATAAAGATAATGACGCCAAATTTTCAAAGCGAACACTACGGCTGCTAGCTCCAGGTCGTGGGTCGGATAATTAACCTCGTAAGGTCTCAATTGCCGTGAAGCATAGGCAATAACCTTCCCGTCTGCATGAGTACACATCCGAGACCCCGTCCGGATGCATCACTATAAACCACAAATCCTTCCGTCCCCTGCGGCAAGGAGAGTACAGTCTTGACATTAACCGGCTCTTGAGTTCCTCAAAACTCCGTTGACACGCGTCGGACCACGTGTATTTCTTATCCTTCCGCAAAGGTTCGTTAAGGGTTGAGCGATTCGAGAAAATCCTCTACAAATCGCCGATAATAACGCGCTAATCCGAGGAAACTTGGATTTCCTTAACGTTCTTCGGAGGTAGCCAATCTCGAATAGCCTCCGTCTTCGAGGGTCGACACGAACTCCGTCGATGAAATTACATGTCCGAGAAAAGTCACTTCGGACATCCGTAACTCACATTTGGAAAACTTCCCAAAAAGTTGTTCTCGTCTCAACACGTCGAGCACTTGATGAAGGTGAAACTCGTGTTCCTCCCGGTCACGAGAATAAATCAAAATGTCATCGATGAAGACAACAACAAACCGATCCAAAAAGTCGATGAAAACCCGATTCATTAACTCCATGAATACCGCAGGTGCATTAGTTAATCCGAACGGCATAACCACAAACTCATAATGACCATAGCGTGTTCGAAACGCCGTCCTCGCGATATCCGACTCTCAAATCCGCAACTGATGATATCCAGATCTTAAGTCGATCTTGGAAAATACTGAAGCTCACTGAAGTTGATCTAAGAGATCATCAATACGGGGTAAGGGATACTTATTCTTGATCGTCACCCTGTTCAACTCCCGATAATCAATACATAAGCGGAATGAACCATCCTTCTTCTTGACAAACAACACTGGTGCTCCCCACGGGGACGCACTCGGTCGGATATAACCCTTCTCGAACAACTCCTCAAGTTGGTTCTTTAATTCCTGCATTTCGGTCAGGGCCATCCGGTATGGTGCCTTCGATATCGGGGACGTACCAGGCTCCAACTCAATCGTGAATTCCACATCCCTCTGTGGAGGCAAACCAGGTAACTCGTCTGGAAAAACATCGGCATATTCCCTCACTACCGGAATATCCGTCAATATTACTGATGATTTCTCGGTTTTGGCCATATATCACCAATAGCCGACACATCCCTGATTGAGTAACCTTACTGCTTTCATCAAATTAATGACCTTACCAGAACAGCCGGGATTCCCTCCCTGAAACACACATTCAACCCCATCGTCTGAAATGATAGTGACCAAACGCTTTCGGACACTAATGATGGCATCATGACGATCCATCCAATCAATACCCAAGATGATGTCGTCCCTCGGCAAATCTACTACGATTAGGTCCGCTGGCCATACACGACCATGAAGCTGAATCGGACAATTCTGAATCTCACGGCTTCCGACAATTCGTCTACCATCAGGCAGGCCAATGACATAAGGCTCACAACTAGTAGCACTACCCACACGTAGTCTACTCAAACATGACTCGGAAATGAATGAATGAGATGCACCAGTATAAAAAAGGGTACACACAGGTCGAGATAGAATATCGAGTGTACCTGAGATCATTCGGGCCTCGGGATCATCGGTCTTCTTCATCTCATAAATTCGGGGCTTGCCGGCCCCCGAACCGGACGCTCCCGTCTGATAGCTCTTGGCTCCGCCTTTAGCTCCTGTCGTCTTGAACGACGCTGACTGAGTGGCCTGATTACGCCTTCTTGATGACCTAGGGCTTGAGATGACGCCGGAGTGGGTTTAGAGTCCCTAAGGCAAAAAAGGGCCCTATGCCCAGCAATTCCACAGTTATGGCACGTGATGATGCGCCGGACATTTTGTGCTGAAATGACCCTGTTCTTCACAGTTGAAACAGGTGACGGCTGAACTGGCCGCTCGAGACTGAGATTCCGCGGGTTTAGACGCCAGGGAAGGTCCCTCAGAAAAAGTAGAGCCCGCCTGCGGTTTCTTGAAGGTGGCATGACTTCCGTCAGACTGATTACGGTTCTTAGACTTCTTGCCAGCAGATGAAGGTTGCTGCTTAGAAATCTCCTTAACAGTAAGCTCATAAGTGAGAGCTTTCTCAATGAACTCGGCCAGAGTGGTACAGTTATGATTAAGCAACTGAAGTCTCATACGGGGTTTCAGCCTCTTGCTGAAATACTTGATCTTGTCCGCTTCAGAGCGAACGATAGATGAGGCGAACGGAAGAAGTTCCTGAAATTTCTCGGCACTGGCGAGAACATCCGCGTCTGATGAAGGGTCGGGAGTGAGTAACTCTGACAGCTTGGCCTCTCTGAGTGGGGCCGGATAATACCTCTCCATCATGAGAGTCTTGAACTGATCCCAAGTACATGATCCGTCTGTGGGCTTCAACGATAACCACCATGAATGAGCGCTCTTACCGAGATAGTAAGCCGCAACTGAAACTTTATGCCCTTCAGGGCAATCCACCATAGCAAATAATTTCTCAAAATGCTCAAGCCAATGAACAATATCCGCCGGCTCAGATGAGCCCTCAAAAGTAGGTGGTCGCTGGCGAGAGATATCGCTAATGATATTGCTTACACCCCTCTCTTGCCTCTGAGGTGGCGGCGGAGGAGCTGCGATTTTGATTGATGGAGTTATGCATCGTCTCCATCAACCGAGCCATCCGGGTCATTTGGGCCATCATGCCCCGCATAAATGCGAGTGGGTCAACCCGGACACCCTCGACCGAGCCGTGTCCGGATGCGACTCCCGACAGTGAATGATCGCGTCCGGTGAGTGAGTGGCACGTCACCGCTCGATGAGTTAGCATTATTCTGGCATTTGCACGTGTATTCGCACGAGTTCTCGGGATTCGGCCCGCTCCACGGCCTCGTCCTCCACGTCCTCTGCCCACCCTTTCCATCGAAGTGGAAAGTCATATGATGATTATATATCTCGCATGAGTATCACATTATGATTATATTATGAAATGATGAATACGAGCATACGCGCTCAAATACAGCGATTACATGAATGATTAGCTGACGTGACATGATTATCTGATGAAGTTACTGAAATGATTATCTTGAATGAGTTAACAAGATTAATGATTCGATCTTCCTGATCAACAACTAAACAATGAAATGAATTGACTGATTAATGAGTTAACCTGACCGTCCCGGTCAAAATGACAATGATGATTGAGGATTGTTAACTGATGAATTATGAATGAATGATTAATGCCAGAAATTATACCATGGCATTAGAAATCTTACAGTTCTTGGTCTGATTGGCTCGGCATTTGCACAGGTCACACGTGACACGAAAGTCCAATGATACTAGTCCGATGACGATGATTTCAAATGAGACATGACTTGGAGGGTAGTATTCAAAACCACGCTCCGATACCAACTCTGTAACACCCCAAACTAGGCGGATATTACAGTGTCGTGGACCCCCGACTGGGACCCACCAGGCGAATGAAAATGAATGAATTAAACAGGTAAATGTAGTACCGAACCACATTACAACATCAATTACT